>CM077078.1:265050486-265667269 GCA_039513925.1 Platanthera zijinensis
TAAGAATGCCTTCCTCAACGGCGATCTGCAAGAGACGGTTTATATGCAGCAACCTCCCGGGTTTGAGACCACGGGGGAGTCTTTGGTATGTCACCTTCGGAAATCCATTTATGGTCTCAAACAGTCCCCGCGTGCGTGGTTTGAAAAATTCAGTAAGGTGGTCTGTGCTAGTGGCTTCACTCGGAGCTCGGCTGATTTTTCTCTCTTCATCCGCCACCGGTCAACCGGGACTGTGATTCTTCTGGTCTACGTTGACGATATCCTGATTACTGGCAACGACACGTCAGGAATACAACAAATCAAGGAACAGTTAAATTCCGTTTTTCAGACCAAAGATCTGGGCAACCTTCGGTACTTTCTTGGGCTCGAGGTCGCACGACGCTCTGATGGTCTTGTGTTGTCTCAAAGGAAGTACTGTATGGACCTCCTTCATGATGCAGGTTATTCTGGGTGCAAACCTGCGGAGACTCCTATAGACGCCAATCACAAGCTCTCGGCTCATAGTTCTGACTCTGACAAGCTGCTTACAAATCCGGAATATTACAGACGCTTGGTTGGGAAGCTGATCTACCTTACGGTGACTCGACCAGACATCTCGTTTGCTGTAGGAGTTGTGAGTCGGTTCATGCACGCTCCTCGGACATCTCATCTTCAAGCGGTCGAGCGCATCCTTCGATATCTCAAGATCGCCCCCGGACAAGGACTTGTGTATAAGCCATCCACATCTTTATCACTCGTCGCTTACTCTGACGCTGACTACGCAGGATCTATTGATAACAGACGCTCCACTACGGGGTTCTGCACTTACTTTGGTGGTCATCTCATAACATGACATAGCAAGAAACAATCCGTGGTTGCACGCTCTTCTGCTGAAGCCGAGTACCGGGCTATGGTTGCGGTTGCTTCCGAGCTAACCTGGCTTGAGAGCCTTTTGGGAGACTTGGGTGTGCGTCTCTCATCACCGGCTACCTTATTTTGTGACAGTCAGGCAGCAATACATATTGCCAAGAATCCAGTGTTTCACGAGCGCACAAAGCATATCGAAGTTTGATTGTCATTTTATCCGTGAAAAGGTACAGTCAAAGAAGATAAATTTGGAGCATGTTCCTACTAAAGACCAAGTTGCGGATATCCTGACAAAAGCTCTCTCCAGGCCTCTATACTATCAGTTTTTATCCAAGCTTGGTGCCTACGACTTGTACGCTCCAGCTTGCGGGGGAGTGTTAGAAAAGCCCAATTAAGGGCCCATGTTTTCTCTCTTTTCTCTCTCCATGTATTAGTCCCACATCTTGTATTTAGGATTTTTCTTCTCTTTCTTCTCCTATAAAAGTGTATTCATACTTGTAACTATTCATTCAAGAAGTATATGCAAGGTTTGGAGTTACTTTCTACAATATCGTATATTATATCAATCAAATGACTGCATTGACGCATGATGAAAATATTGTAAGCCACTGATGATCCGAATAAATTTATGGCATCCGGTGGGCATAGGTCAAACGCGGGCAAGGTTGCAGATGTCGGACCCATGTCGGTTTGGATTTTTCATGTCAGATTGCAAGGGATATATAGGGGGCATCTCAAAATATCGGGTTGTAATATTATAATTATATATATATATCAACATAATATTTTTTATTTATTAATCAGATGGCAATTTTGCGTCTAATTAAGTGTAAACTAAAATTCATATGAGAAAATTAAACTATTAACAATTGTCAAACCGATTTTATAATAAATAAGAAATTTTACATACTTTCAATCATGTAGTACGACGAAAAATCATATGAAAATGAAAAATATAGTCGTACCTCAGTTTATTACAAAAAGTGAGTGCTCCAAAAAATCTGATACTCTACTATAAATTTATAATATTATTTTCCTGAAATCAACGAACGAACATTTGAGTAAAAACAATATTAAAAATTAATGAACATGACGAAAATAATCAACTAAATACAACTCACTTTAAAAACAAAACTATTCTTGATTTGTTGGGCAGTCCCCGGAAGTGTAAAATATCAGTGCATTAACAATGTCCGCAAAAACCTTATCCTCATCCCCTTTTAAAATAGGTCGTTTTCCTTTCGCTTTTTCCGTACACGTCTTTTTAAAGTCGTCCTTGCACATCTCCTAAAACCTACATCAGCATCGACAATGTCACCAATCTGAGCCTAAGTCAACCCTTCTCCAGGAAACACTCTGTGATCGTCATTATCTACAACATCATCAACAGGACCCGCTTTAACCACTCAATAACTTTTCCTTCATCAACACTCTTTGCAGACAATGAGTCTCGAGATAGATCAGAACATTTATACTTTAGCTTAGAATTAAATAATACAAATACAAGATCATTCAATCTCTTGCTTTCTAGTATGTTCCACTTCTTGGAATAAATCTAAATATAATAGAAACATTAAAAATTTTTATCTTAAAATATTATTGAAATATATATATATATATATATATATATATATAAGTGATAAGCACGGGGCTTTGCCCCTACGACCGAGCCCGAAATTACCTCGACGGCTTAATCGTGATAGGCTTAGAGCTCCGCCCCTAATTATTCAATGCAGCTTAAAATAAACACAATATCAATTAATTAATGCAAAAAGTCGTTATACACCACTTTTTAATTTTTCTACAAAAATCCTTATCCTGATGCATATATCATCAGGCAGGTCAAATCAACTTTAATAAAGTCGATTGGTTTAATAGTAGCTCCTCGAAAATACCACTGACATGTCTAATGACAGCCTTCCTCAAAAAGACTGCTGACATACCTGATGACAGTCTACCATACTAGGTGTAGGAGCACTACAAAATTTTTGTTAGATTTTATGGATTTTCATCGTTATTTTTAATTTTGGGATAGGGTGTAATTACTTGAACGAACATTGTATTTTAATTTTTATTGAAATAAATTAATATATGTTAAGTCATGAAATTAAAAAATAAGGGTATATTTGATAATTTTGAATGTTTTACCAAAGACAACTTTTCACTTTTAATAGTTCCCAAATTTGGAGTTTCAATTTCATAGAATTTCCACCAATGAGTTTTATAGAAAAATAACAAATATACCTGAATTAAACCCTGAGAGGACTCTATGCCTCTTTGCTATGTCCCAGACTCTCGGCCAAATAATCCTTGATCTTGCTGATAAACTTCAACTTCAGCAGTAATGACATCTTGCATAAAAGGATCATAAGAGTACATTCTTGTGAGGCAGTCAATAAATCAGCCCATAAATTTTGGGTCTCCATCAATCTCTTCCTTATTTGGGTAGTAGAAGAAAGGATTCAAAAAATATCTTGTTAGATGTAGAGGGTTGCTCATCTTTAGTCTTTGCTCTTCTATTTATCAACTTTCATATGGGAAGATATTTACTCTCCTTGAACTCAAGAGCATCAACAACCCCTCTCCAGTCTTCTTCATATCACCCAAAACTGTAGTTGTAGCATACAACTCAAGATAATAGATAAATAAGTAGCAGATCAATCATAGATCAATATGTACTAGACTACTACATATGTATATTAGATAGTAACTACGAAGATACATGTTTGTATGCATCACTACTGGATAATTTGGTAGCATCCTACCTTGCTGATGTAAACATCTCCTGTAGCTGTCTCCTCTTCCCATAGATGCTTTGTAATGAAAGAATTGTTTTAGCGAATTTAGTCACTCTAGGGCGCGCAAGATCATGAGACTCTAAGTCTTTTGCACTCCCCAAATATGTCAAGGGAGATAGTATGATCATATATAAACATTGACAACTGATATCTCATTGCAATTTCATTCTTTATTTGCTTTAATTTAGCAATGTCCCGGAGAAGCAAATTTATTGAGTGTGCAGCACATGAAGTCCAAAAGAGCTTTGCCCTCTACAAAGCCATCAACCTTGAAGCCGTCATGTTGTTAGACACATTATCTGTCATAACTTGTAGTATATTCTCCTCTCTTGGATCATCTGGGCTAGTAATCTCCTCATCCATAAAATCAAAAATAAACTTCACATCATATATGGATGAAAATACATTCTTGGATGGCCAAAATGCCACTCCAACAATAGTGTGCACCACTATGTTCATGATGTTTCTCTCATTTTTACCTGTCCATGCATCCGTAAAAATAATGCATCCTACTAGTTTGAGTGAATGTACTTAACATCTCCTTCGTCCGTGGGACTTCCATCTTAAAGAATTTCTCATTCATCTCATATGGGGTTGGCCCATTCATCCCTGGTCCACATTGCCCAACTGCATACAACAACTGTTGGAAGGATGTAACATACACTACATTGAACGAAATGTGTCTTGTATACCCACATAATAATATACAAGCATGCGTCATCTCTAGCTTTTTTTTATACTTGTTATCAATGGTGAGTTGTATCTCTTTGCTACTCTCGACGGATAAGACAAATTGTAGGAAATTTTATGATGCGGCCCCGGGCCCGGAAATACGATACACACTTTCCCCTGCTTTATCAAGGAGGTCGGGGGATCTAGCCCCGACCTCAACAACTTATCGACGCCTGTTGTGGGCCCGGGGATGAGTTGGGGTGTATGGCCCGCGGGCCTGATAAAGCCGCCTGGTGCTGACTCCAGGTGGGCCCCTTGGTGGTGATGCTAAGGTGGCGGGGCCGGCGGACTCCGGTCCCCGCATCATAAAAGTGCACTTTTATGATGCGGCCCTATATGGGGGCAGGTTTCGCGCTCTCTTGATACGCAGTCGTAGAGTCTATAGGAAAAAAAAATTCATTATGTCTATGTATTACAATTGTTCCTCTCCTCAATTTGGAGGTTTCGAGTTCACTTCCACCCGCTCTCACAGAGCCACGTCACGGATATCCTCACGTCACTACGACGATTATTCACGATCGCAGCACACCACATTTAGAGATCGAGTTGATCCACTGATACGACCCCACTACACTAGAGACGATCAGTATGAGGATTGTCGTCATTTATATCCTCGCACGCAAGCGGATCGTGTTTATCCTTCGGCTCGATTCAGTTATCTTAGGGATGATTACTATGAGGATAGTCGTTCTGAGAGAGATCTCGAAAGTCAATTTCACACCGTCGCCCCTTTCTTTTGACGGCTCATGGAGTCCCGAGTCTTTCAGTTATTGGCTCGTGGATATGGATTATTATCTCAATTATTTTGAATTATTCGGTGAGCGTCGCATCGCGTTTGCGAAACTTAAGCTTTTAGATCAGGCGAGAGCATATTGGTCTAGCATAGAGAGGACTCGCGAGCGAGATCGTCTTCATCGTGTCACGAGTTGGGTGAGCATGAAGCGTATTTTGTGTCAGAGGTATCTGCGTTCATCATATCGAGTCGCTTGCTCGACCAATTATTTTCCCTTCAGCAAGGACCTATGTCTGTCGCTGAGTATAGGGATCGTTTTGATGAGTTGGTTGTGAGGAGTGATGTCCGAGAGGACCCAACCATGACCACCACCCGATTTCGGTCTGGAATTCGATCTGATATACGTACTGAGGTGGCTTATCACAGTTCGAAGTCCCTCGAGCAGACATATCAGCTCGCCCTCCGCTATGAATAGTCCTTGAGATCCGCTAGAGCTGGTCGATGAGATTCTCTCCTTGACCTCCGCAGTACGAGTCCCTCCCCTATTGAGGACACCACGATGCCTGGTGCGGATTGCTCCCACCCCAGTGAGGTGCTTAGCCCAGTGAGTGACCTACCTTTGGTTTCTGACGCTCCTCTAGTGGCACTGACTGAGAGTGAGCCTGGGCGACCTCTCGAGCCTATAGTGTCGTGCCCCTCACCCACACCATCACCTATGACATGTCATGGATTGATTAGCACCCCTATCCTGGACTCACGTCTTGACACCGCACCCACAGATCCATTCTTGAGTGTAGCCCGATGTCGCTCTCCCATTGTCCTTACCCCGAGTCACATCACGACCCAGAGCCCAGAGCCTGGTGTTGATCTCATAGTGGTCATGTCATTCATTCACAGGGACACTACCCCTTATGTTGGTACACATCTGGAGGACCTTGATCCTAGTGACGATTTCCATGACGAGCCCCCAGTTGAGCCCCCTGATGATCCGCCACATCCTAGTGAAGAGGAGGTTCAGGTGAGGCGCTTGTTTATGAGTTTCAAATTATTGATGCCTCTCTCATTATCATCTCTGGCCTTGCCCCAGCGGATGGGTCTTGAGTGGAGTATGACGTATGTAGGGTCTACCTTGAGCACACAAGAGTCTACTCATATTTTGCGGACCTACCTTATGACGCATCACACTCGTGATGAGTTTTAGGACACACCACCCGCTGACCCACCCGATGAGCTCTTCCTTGTCGGAGACACTCACCACACTCGAGAGTCACGTCTTCTAGTCAGTGTGCACGATCTTCATTCAGGTGGTTGCCTCATTCGCGATGACTTTTTGTACACACCTCCTGGTGAGCCCCCTGATGTGTCACGTTCCCTGAGAGACATTTGGCTATTTACGAGCTCGTATTTGAGTATAGTTGTCTCTCACGATCATCTGAGCACTCGTCACATATGGGATGAGTTTTTCTACACTCCGCCGAGAGAGCCCCCTGATAGGCCACCATATTTTAGAGACGTCCCGGTCATTATTAGACTTTCCTGTAGCAGGTACGTTGTGTCGTTCATGTGTCATTTGCATCATTTGCATGAGTCTGTTGAGTCGTTTCGTCATCTTTTGCATGAGTCTGTTGTGTTGTCTATTCATCGTTTGCATGTGTGTCATGAGTCAGTCCGACAAATAATCCATACTGGTAATAAATCTTGTAAATCACATGCGGATGTTCATTGGCAAGTGCAGGTACTTCATGAAGGCGAGCAGGTGATGGTAAGAATTTGCGTTGTGAGGCTCCGTGCGAGCCTTGCTAAAAGCTTGAGCGTTAGGCGAATGGGTCCCTACTCAGTCCTGAGGCGCATCGGGACAAATGCTTATGAGTTGGACATCCCCGCGAGCATGGGTACCCATACTGTGTTCAATGTCGAGGATCTGATGCCAAACTTTGCACCTCACGAGTATTCGGGCCCACATCTTGGTGTCCCTCCCGAGCCTTTACCACCATTTTTACCACCCACCACTCAGTCTACCCCCAAGCCCTTGCCACCACATTCATTGCCTCGTGCTCAGCCCATTTCTGACCCCCACTTACCCGGGATTCTGTCCCCAACGGTTCCACCATTGGCACCTCAGATCCCACCGGATCCTTCTGTTACTATGTTGAGAGATGAGATTATCACTGAGATCTTTACGCATGAGTCCGTCCCCTCTACAGACGGTCTTGTGTGTCGCTACCTGGTTTGCGGGCACAGACGATCCTTGATTGACGACACCTGGATGCTACCAGCGGAGCTTGATCAACTCGCCATGGACTTCGACTTCAGTACGACCGTCTCCATTCATTGGAGATGGAAGCTTTTCAGTCCGGAGGAGTTGATTGGTGAGGACACTTTTCCAGCGACGACACTTAGGCGACTTCTGGTGGACCTCTTCGAGCTTTACCTGGCATGCAGCGAGAGAATTCTGGTCCTTATTCATCGGGAGATGAATTCTTTCAAGTCGGGGAGAGTGATGCGGAGCAGAGACGAGGACGAGCTTTGGGCCCATTCGGGGATGATTTGGAGACTTACCATATATGGCGTGCCCGGATCGACGATCCGACTCCGTGGATGCGTCCGGATTCGCGTTGCGAATCAATTTCATATATAATTGTGTACTTTTCAGGTTTTATTTCATGTAGTTTTGGCCCCAAGACCAACGACCAATCATATTCGTTGATTCCGGGTGCCCTATTTTATTTCTTATAAATAGATGGTTTAGGGTTGCCTTCATTTCTCATTGTTGAATGTTTGGAGAGTCTTCTTCCTTCATTCCGGTGATATCCTTCGCGGTGCCGACTCCGTGGAGCCCCCTTGGTGACGACTCCTTGGGTAAGTGTGTATCATTTGTTATTTTCCTCCCTCCTCCCTGTTTTCCCCTTCGTTGTCCAGCCACCGCTCTCCCCTGAAACCCTCATCCGCAGCCCCTACAAACCACGAAATAGTCGGACGGTTTCCTGTTCAGAAAGTAGCCACTGTTCACGCACTGTTCACGACATTGTTCATGATATTGTTCACGGTACTATTCATTTATTTCATTTACTATTCACTGCTTAAGGTTTTTCCCCTGATGTGGCCTTCCAGAGCCGCGACCACCTTCCGGACCCCCTCCAGCTGCCTGTCCAGCCACCTGCCTAGCCGCCTCCACCCCTCCAGCAGGCTGCCCAGCCTCCTCAGCCCCTCCAACCGCCCACCAGTGAGTCGCCGCTCTCCCTCGGCCCAACCCCATCTCACCCACACCCTCTCCATCTCCGTCCAACAGCAGCCCGGCTGTTTTCAGCCCCAAACCAGTCCAGATCTGGGCATTCCAGCCCAGATCCAACCATCCCGCCCTTTCCTTTTGCTGCCCTCACTCCCCCATCACCGGAACCCTTCTCCAAGCCCTCCAACGTTCAGATCTCTTTTATTGGCAGCAGCCCTATTATTTGTATTGTGTTTTGCATATCGTGTAGGGTTAGATCACAGATTTCCCGTCGCCTATAGATTCGACCTGCGTCAATGTAACATACACTACATTGAACGAAATGTGTCTCGTATACCCACATAATAATATACAAGCATGCGTCATCTCTAGCTTTTTTTTATACTTGCTATCAATGGTGAGTTGTATCTCTTTGCTACTCTCGACAGATAAGACAAATTGATCCATAGGTCTTTTAATACCTACCCCTATATAAAAACTCCTTTGCATGGCTTCTTCTTTGTCACTATCCACTCCTCCAACAACTACCTAGTCTAAAGATGTTTGCAACCATTCAGTCATAAACTTTTTGTTTGCTTGTGCGAAATTTAAGTATCCATCAACCTTCCATGAAACATCAGATGTTACCGTTGGGCATGCCTTAAAGTTGCCCTTATCCCCATAAAGTGATGCTTCAAGCGGCTAACTCCACCATTCACAATTTACTTGCACTATATGCACTATCAAGAGTCAGCTTTAAGCTCTTATCTCTTTACATGTCTTAGATGAGCTAACTGGAAATATCCAACGGATAATACTTTGGTATTTATTGTTTGCAGATGATATTGTTTAGGTCGATGAGACATGCGAGGGTGTAAATGTCAAACTTAGAATCTTTGGTGAGACACTTTAGAAAAGAATGATTTTAGGTTAAGTAGGACAAAACGGAGTACATTAAACTTAAATTTAATAGTGCAAAAAGGATGGATGACTCTGTCATTAAGTTAGGTGACCATGATATTTTTTGCAATGAGTGCTTTAAATATCTGAGTTCGATAGTTCAAAACAATGGAAGTGTAGATAAAGATGTGATACATAAAATCTACGGAGGTTGGTTGAAGTGGAGAGGCGCGTATGGGATCTTATGCAATCGTAAAGTACCATTAAAACTTAAAGGCAAGTTTTACTATACTGAAATTAGACCAGCAATGCTCTACGATTCTACGTTTTGGGCAGTGAATTACGTACATGAGCAAAAATGGGAGTTGCGGAGATGAGAATGCTTAGGTGGATGTGTGGGCACAGGGGACTGGATAAAATTAGAAATGAATGTATCAGGGATAAGACATGAGAGACACCAATTATTGAGAAGATGTGAGAAGCTTGATTAAGATGGTTCGGACACATACAAATGAGATCGTTAGAGGCACCTGATAGGGGTTTTGAGAGTTTAGCTACTAGACATGTTAAACGGGGGAGGGATGGACCCAAAAACTTGTAATGAAACTATAAGGAAAGACATGATGTACTAAGGCATTAGTGAGATTATAACTAAAGATAGGGTGCAATAGTGACAAAAGATTCATATAGCCAACCCCATTATGGTGGGATAAAGGCTTGAGTGTTGTTGTTGTATATGCACTGCATCCGATTGATGTCATTTGGAGTCACCTTCTCACCAAATGTCCAACATGAATCTCTACTAGCAAAGAAGAGCTAGGAGCTTTTGCTAGAACCTTCAAATGAATACATTCTATACAAAAAATTGTTATAAAAATTTTGAACAAATAAAATAAAAAAACATCAGTGATTTTTCTATATCTCGATTCTCGCAATATCGATGTCATCATTCATCAATGATTATTGATCTATCCAATCACCTATGGCTTAACATTAATTTTGAAACATAAAAAATATTATATATTGCATAACGTGAAAAGACAACAATCTTTTGAATGCAAAAAACAACAATATTCCAAATTCCAAAATAACCTCATTTTTGTCACTACTATGATAATACCAACTATGAACTATCCATTATTCAATAAGACATGCTCAATATAAATTATGATAGCTAGCAAGTAGTTTAGTACCCTCACATAAAATCTCTATCATTTGATGCAAAAATAATATTAAAACTTAAGTCTATATCTGAATATTTTTTTGCATCATATATTGCAATGAAAACACCAAAAGCATAAAGGATGAGAGAAAATAGATGAAGACATGAAGCATATAGGAAGAGAGACGCTCACATTTTTATATCTCGATTTTCACATCATATTTAATATTCTGCAAAACTAGAGATGGCATCATATATTCAACACAATCATATATTCGGGCCTCGGCACAATCATATATTCAGCAAAGACAGAATTAGAGGAAGAGAGAAAGAAAGGATTAAGAAGAGATAAGAAGAGATAAAAAGAGAAAGAGAGGATGAGAGAAATTGAGGAAGCGAAAAATTGAGGAATATAAAAATAAAGGAAGGAAGAGAAGACGAGAGTAACAACAACCACAATGCCGTATCAGCCACAATGCCATGGCACTCATCAATAACAATGCCACAGCAGCCACAGAAAGACCAAAAATAAAAAAAATTAAAACACGTTCATACTCCATCCATAGCACTATAGCAGTCATAAATACAATGAAAGATCGCATAAACCAGGAAGCTAATAACTATTACGAAAAAGAAATCTCATTCCTACCACTACATAAACATTAGGACTATATATGGCCAACAAGGATGACACACATTATAATAATATAACAACACACCTCCTCAAGATTGGCAAAAGATATTCACTAAATTCATCTTGTCACAACCCCCGATCATATCTTTGAACTAAGTCCCTTGGTCAAGCAATCTACTATCTGCCCCTTGGACTGTATTATTTGCAATATCGATATGTTTGGTTCTATCGTGTTGGACTGTATTATTTGCAATATTGATGGTTGGTTGACTGTCACACCGCAGGTTCATCTTATCTCCTCGATCCAGCATCAACTCCACCAGCATCTCTTTCAGCCACAAAAGCTCTGCGACCCCTAATGTCATGGCTTTATACTCTGCCACTACTGTTGATCTAGTTACCATAGATTGTTTCCTGCTCCTCCAGGAGACCAAGTTGCCTCCCACAAATATGCAATAGCCCGAAGTGGACCTCCAGGAGACCAAGTTGTCTCCCACAAATATGCAATAGCCCGAAGTGGACCTCCTGTCATCTGCACGGCTTGACCAATCCGAGTCGCAGTAGCCCTCAATCTTCACGCGCTCGTTCCCTCTGAACATCAGTGCCTTTCCAGGGGCATTCTTTAAGTATCAAAGAATCTAGTATAATGTATCCATATGACCCTTCCTTGGGTCATGCAAATATCAGCTCGCCACACTCACTGCAAAGGAGATGTTCGTATGTGCGTGGCTCAAGTAAATCAGCTTCCCAACTAGCCTCTGATACATCTTACGATCCACTGGTTCTCCGGCCTCAGCACCAAGTTTGCACTTCTAATCAATTGGTGTAGCAACAGGTTTGCACCATAACATTCCCATTTCTGTGAGGAGATCCAAAGCGTATTTTCCTTGCGAAAGGACTATTCCCTCTAGCTCATAAGCAATCTCAATCCCATGGAAATATCTAAGAAGGCCCAAATCATTCACCACAAACTCCTTGCCCAGAGCCCCCTTGAGGCGGTTAATTTCCTGTTCATCATCCCCTGTGATGATCATGTCATCCACGTACACAGCATGCATGGTGATGTGACCTTCATTCTGCTTGAAAAACATTGTGTGATCAGCGTTCATCTACTGATATCTTATCCCAAACATGGCCCTCCTGAACCTGTCAAACCACGCTCCAGGAGACTGCTTCAGCCCATATAGGAACTTCTTCAACCTGCAGACTCTACCTTCTGTCTTGGCTATTCTGAACCTTGGTGGTATCTTCATATACACCTCGGTTAGATCTCCATGAAGAAATGCATTATTCACAATTAGTTGGTGCAACTTCCATCCACCATTCGTCGTCAAGCTAATCAGAGCCCAGGCGGTGCTCATCTTTTCCACGGGTGCAAATGTCTTATCATAATCGATGCAATAAGTCTAATTGTACCTCTTGGCAATCAATCGAGTCTTATAGAGCTCGACCTGTCCATATAGGTTCTGCTTCACGGTGAAAACTCATTTGCACCTAACAGCCTTCTTATCCTTTGGCAGATATGTCAGCTCCTGAGTATTGCTCTTCTCAAAGGCTCTCATCTCCTCTTTCATCACTGCTTTCCACTTCGGATCGTCTTTGGCAACCTGTCAATTGTTAGGTACAATAATATTATTAAGTGATGCAATGAATGCTGGATGAGAAGAAGATATATGATCATAAGAGACAAAAGAAGTAAGGTCTTAACCGTATCTATCGGGAAGATTTCCCACATTGCTGCGAGTAGTCTTCCGTAATATCACGGTTGATGAAGGTGAAGTAGGAGAAAGTATATCACCTGAGGGTGGTGGTGATGTAGGTGCTTTAGGAGTAGGGACTGACATAGCCAAGGGACTGGGAGCTGGACAAGGCACTATGACTGAAGGTACTGAAACTGGTACAGCAGTCAGCTTCCCCATCCTACTATATGTAAGTAACTCCCCCTGAGTCGTAGGACTAGCATCTCGTCTCGCCTCAATGCCCTCCTCCTGCTCCCCATCACTCTCCCTCTCCTCTTCCACCGATCCTCCCTGTCATACTCTCAAGTCTGTCGCCAAACTCTCTTTCTCTCTCTCTCTCGCCTTATACTTTTGGTATCTGGTGAATCAGAAATGTGCAAGGCTCCCTCCTGTCTACAGTATTGTTCCAGCTCTCTGTAGTGAACATCCATGCTCACACAAAGCTTCTCTTATCCACTAGACTCCAGCACGCATTCCCTTTCAAAGTACGAGAGTAGCCCACAAAAATACACTTGACTGTCCTTGCATAAAGCTTCCCAACACTCGAATTGTTGTCCTTTACGAAGCACACACGGCCAAATACATTCAATGGAAGGATCCCCCCCATTATGTCCCTGTAACTGCTGACACTGGGACTTCCACCCTAGAACTTGTGATGACGTCCTACTGATCAACTGTGCCACTGTCAATACCATATATCCCCACAACCTATGAGGGACTTTCATGTTGAGCATCATACTCCTTGCCACCTCCAGAAGGTGTTTGTTCTTCCTTTCTACCACTTCATTCTGTGTCGGCATGTATACACAGATAGTATGATGCAGTATCTCATTGACTGATAAATACTCACCCATTGCCCTATTAGTATACTCTGTCTCATTATCCGACCTTAGTACCTTAATCACCGATGTGTATTGCGTCTGGACATGCTTATGAAAATCTCGGAAGCAGGTAAATAACTCTCTTATTTTTCATCAAATATAACCAAATAACACAGGATGCACAATCAATAAGAGTCGCAAAATATTTATAACCATTCAAAAAACTTACAACATAAGGCCCCCATACGTCAGAATGTACTACATCAAAAAAGAAAGGGCTCCTCTTGCATGTACTAGCATACGAACACCTAGTAAGCTTTTGCCTAAATCATATGCATCACATACCATTTTGGTTTTATTTGCTCTTTCAAAAATAGTCGGAAATAATCTAGCCAAAGTACCAAAAAAAGGTGTACCAACCGCCGGTGATGATGTATCAACATATCCACTACGCTCATCTTTTGTTCCCCAACTCATACCTTCTCTGTCATAGATATAAGAGCTACGTCAAATCCTTCCTGATCCAGATACCATAGCTCATCATGCCAAGTCTCACTCTCAAGTATCTGTCTTGTCCCTTTCTCCTGGAAAGTCACCTTGGGAAAATCAAAATAAACAGCATATCTCAGTTGAATGATTATAAAACTAATGGATAAAAAATTAACTGGAAAAGAACGAGCATGCAAGACATGGATAATGTTACTGAACCTGAACAATTAACAATACCCTTACTGACCAATGGTTAGAAAGTAACATTCATCGTCTGGATACTATCTGCGTCAGCTAAGCGAGTGTAAGAGGAGAGCTCTCCTGCATTTCCTGTCACGTGTTGTGATGCACCTGAGTTAATGATCCAATCTGATGCCCTGTAGGAGGATATGGGTGCAAGAATAAGAGATCCATCAGTTGTGAAGGCATACATAGCGACCCCCCCAACTCCATCCCTGCTCCCCTCGCCCGTTTGTTTCCTCCTAATGCTCTCCATCAAGCTCGGTAAGATTCGTTCCTCCTCTATATAAAATATGTCGACTTCCTCCACACAGACATTCATGCCCAAACTGGCTCGATAGCCTCCTCGATCACCACGAGCACGTCCACGTCCACGACCCGAATATCTCTCCCTGGGCAGCTTGGGACAGGCAAGCCTCAGATGACCCACCTCTCCATAGTTGTAGCTGTTGAAACCAAAAACTTGGTCTCTCGTGGAGTTCGGGGTCGCAAGAAAGGGGTGACCTCACACACCTACTACACTCAGGAGAACGTCACAGGCCAAAGGCTCAAGAAGCTAGGAACAAACCCTCGGCTCTAGCGTGGAGGTCTCACCTCACACCCGGAAGACCTTTGAGGTCTCCCCCTCCCTAGCCAATGCTTGTGCTAGGTGGCTTGGAGGAAGAAAGCAGAGGGATTTAAGTGGCTAAGAAGCAATGCTCTCCAAGGTACCATCAAAGGTCTATTTATATTTTTCCCAAAACTGGGGACCAAAATGTCAGAAATACCCCTAAGACAAATAGGTCCTGGGCCAATAGAAAACATCGACACCAGGGGTAAAGAGGTAATTCCACCCCGGGGGCACAATGGTAAAAGCATGTTCGGGCGAGTACAGGTCGGGCGAGCTGGCTGCTGAGCGAGTACAGGCTCGGCCTGTGCTCGCTCAGCAGCCAGCTCATCCGACCTGTAATCGCTCGGCATGTGCTCGCTCAGCAGCCAGCTCGCCCGGCCTGTACTCCCCCGGCCATGCTTTTACCATTGTGCCCCCGGGGTGGAATTACCTCTTTACACCTCTGGTGTGGATGTTTTCTATTGGCCCAGGACCTATTTGTCTTAGGGGTATTTCTGACATTTTGGTCCCCAGCTTTGGGAAAACTATAAATAAACTCTTGAGGGTGCCTTGGAGAGCATTGCTTCTTAGCCACTTAAATCCCTCTGCTTTCTTCCTCCAAGGCACCTAGCTCAAGCATTGGCTAGGGAGGGGGAGACCTCAAAGGTCTTCCGGGTGTGAGGTGGGACCTCCACGCTAGAGCCGAGGGTCTGTTCCTAGCTTCTTGAGCCTTTGGCCTGTGACGTTCTCCTGAGTGTAGTAGATGTGAGGTCACCCCTTTCTTGGGACCCCGAACTCCACGAGAGACCAAGTTTTTGGTTTCAACAGTAGCAATGTCGGATTTCTTCCCTCTGTACAGTAACGTCAGGGCCAGCAGCTGCTAGGGCAGATTTCACAGTAGTGGACCCTCCTGTCTCTGCCTAAAGTTTGAGATGTGTCTCCTCCTGGTCATGCCAGAGATGGCCTCAGTAAATGTAGAATCTTCATACCAGACAGAAGTAGGGTTCTCCTTTGATCAAACTTGTCATCTAATCCCTTCAGAAACTTAATTGTCCTTCTCTTTCATGATGATCTTGAAAGCCCGGCACTGTAAGTCTCTGCAACACATCCCGCCAGAGGCGTGATCGTAATCCACCCAAAGACGTTCCAACTCGGAGGCAGACTCTTGCACCGTCTTCTCTCCCTGAACGGTGTCAAGAATCCCCCGACTTGCTTTGCTGCAAGGGTTTTTTCACGCGTCATGACCAACTCAGGTAGATAGTTGGTCTATCTAGCTTCTGATCAATCGGTGGAAGTTCCAACTTTGTCGGTCAATATGATGAACCCAACACCATCAACAATGTGGCCAACTCAACAGGGCCACATCCACCATCGTACCTTCCTTTAGCGCCATGGATAAGCTTTCTCACCGATCACCACATTCAGTATCGTATCAAGTGATGCCTCGTGCCCTAGATCCGATCACGGCAACCTATGGACGGAGCGTACGGGACTTGTTGTCGGAGCACACCCCCGATAAAGAGAAGCAGTCGCTGGTGTGGGAAAAAACTCCTTTGTATGCGCTCCCAGTGCTGCAGCCTTCTTGAAGATCTGTTACGGCCTTCCTGACCGCAGCCTATATTGTGCTGGCCACTAAAGTCAACCTTTGGGGTCGCTGGAGGCGCGGGAGGCGGACGCTGGAGATGGTTGAAACGGCGACACGAGTGAAGGTACGACGGGGTCAAGCGGTTGGAGGCACGGGAGGCTGACGCTGGAGGCGCGAAGGCGGACGCTAGAGATGACGAATTCGGCGAAGCAAGCAAGCGTGTGGCGGGTCGAGTGAAGGACGGCACAAGGGCCACAGAAGATGAGATGAAAGCAAGAAACTGTCAAGAACCAATGCCGAGAAGAAGACGTGATAGACGACAACGCAAATCAAAGTAAACGTAGTTACAAAAGAGACGAGAGAACCACCAGAGAACCAAAGGCCAAATGCACGAATCACCAAGAACCAGAGCCGAGAGAGGAAGAGAATCACGAGAGAATGAAGGAGCATCGAATTCGCAACTATCAGATTAGGGCAGGTCGCAAGCGAGAAATGAGGAGTTGAAGAGCGGTAAATAAATAATTACTAACTTATAACTATTATGAGTAACAGACACGGGGCTCCGCCCCTACGGCCAACCGCGACAGTATCTCAATTGTAATAGTGCACGAGACCCTAATGTTTGGCACGACATTATCTCGGCCACGACATTGTCCTGGCGTGACAGTGCTCCCACCGCTCGCAAACCCCTGAGTGTTATACGTCGATCGTCGCTCATTTTTGTGGTGCGAACCAAAGGGTGTGCGAGCGGCCTGAAGAACTAATTTTTTTGATTGTAGGTAGAATATAACACATTTTTTAAATTAAAAAACAAAGATTTTTAAAATTGGAATTTTTTAATAAAGAGGGGTAAAATGGGAAAGTGAATGTTTAAGCAAAAGATATTTTTCCCTTTTAATATAGTAAAGATATAAAGTATAAATAATTAAGTATACAGCATTAACTTTGAATTCAGACGCTAAACCCACAATTTTGTCGTAATATTAGCCGTCATTTGCAGTTTCTCCTGACATGGTGCCCGCCATTACTAGAAAATGCCATAAATGTTATATGTCGGCCGACATCTACAAGCTTGAGCACAGGTGATTTGAATTCACATATAACTCTAAGGGGAGCAAATATAAATAATCAAATCTCTAAATAAAACATCAAATGGGAAGACAAACAAAAAGATGAATGAACTATCAAATGAAAATACAACGATGTTGTGCAAATGAATCTAAGAATGAATCAAAAGGTAACGTTAGGGGTTAACCCTTTTGCACGCCGGGGGGGGATGTCCTAATCTCAACAACCCGCTATTGGAATTAGCGACTGCAACCAATCATATCCATGGAGATAGGTTGGGATCACTGGTCTGCAAACCTGTAGCGCACTCATAGTAGACCGGGGCGTTACAATTGGGCAGCCCTTTATAGTAGGCAGAATTTTGATGATCATCATGTGACGCTTTTGACATCGTCAATTAATTTTTTCACCACCTTTTCACCCATATATATTGAAGCGGTAACACCAACATCTTGGTTGTTTCTTCATGTCCACGTGTATTACGGAGACAACATTTTTTAAAAGAGGGACACACAAAGATATGGTGGGATAATTGGCGCCACCTCATAGGGTGGATGGGGGGGCTGTAAAAATTATGCTCGTAATCAATATATGTAAATACTTAAAATGATATAATATTTATGATATAATTCTAAAAAATTGTGATATATATTCTTAAATATTGAAAAAAAAACAATATATTTTTATAAAAAAATTGCCTTCCACATATATTATTAATTTGGTAGTCTGCAACCGAGCTCATTTTTTGCTTCTAGCATCGTCATCCAAGCTACCAAACACCAATGATCTCAGGTATGTAGTTGACCGCCAGTTCTGTTAGTTGCTCCACCACACATCCATTGTCAGCTCGAACCAAACGCCTGGGTCGTCGTCCCTACGTTTAGCCAACACTCGAGCCTTGTTGCCAATTCATGCGTCATTGACCTCGCTAACAACAATCAGCTTCACTGTCATGCAATTACATTGCTTCCTTCACTAGTTGCTTCACCTCCTGCAATCATTGTCTGTGTGTGTGTGTGTGTGTGTGTGTGTGCATGTGATAAAGAGAGTTTAGTCTTCCAAGACACTTCCCCTTATTCGTGGTCCACTTCCTTAAGAATGAAAAATTCACCCACTCCTCTATCAAAGTTTTTAGTGTGTGTGTGTGAGAGAGAGAGAGAGATACGAGAGTTTAGTCTTCCAAAACACTTCCACCCACTCCACTCTCAAAGTTTTTAAGGTGATTTTCTACGAGGCATACTTTCATACAAATATGAGAATGGTCTGAAAGAAATGAATAAACTTTTCACGTAACAGTAAAATTCAGTTGAAAATTAACGAGCCAAACGATTAGCCACTTAGCAAAAAACCATGTCCTATAAATTTCCAAAACAAGATTGAGTTTTCTATCCCACTCATATAATCCTGTACTAGGGGGAGAAAATGCAGCAAAAGTACACAATAGCACTAAAAAATGTTGCACAGGATAGAGAAGCCTACCTATAATAATGTTCACTGGAAGTGCAGAAACTCCTAGCAAAATAGATAATAGAACATCCAGTAAAAGTCCCCCAATCAAGACAGCAAATGCAACCCAAAGAGGAGTAACACATCCCTATGAGCAAAACAAATGTGCATCAGAAGCAACTAAACAATACTAACAGAGAGGCATTGGCAGTGCTGAAAAATAATAATAAAAGAAGATGGTGGAAAGGGTAGGAATCATGAGAAGTGGCAAGAGGGAGTGATAATAATAAATCAATAAACAATTTTGAAGAGAAAAGTCATATATACCCTTGTACGACCACCTTGTCCAAGACTAGTAGTTCCATATGCTGAGTCGACTCTCCAGACACAATAATTTACCTGCAAATGAAGATAAGAAACTTACAGATTTCTCTTCTATTACTTTACACATGAAGTACGGTACTACCAGATGATGTGGATAATTCTAAAGAGAGCATTCATTTTGCAAATAAGACAAGAACACATAATTCTTCTTGTGAAAGTAAATTGATTATGCATAGACAACAAAACTTGACTTGATAACTCTCAATCTTGGTGAGGAAACAAAAATCTTCATTCTTTGATCAGGATCAAGTGTGTTTTGTTATATGTCAAATGGCAGATACAATTACATTAAAGATAAATTGTTTTCTAAAATGGATTTAGCAGGCTGGATTATCGTACATGTGCAGAGATGAACAAATGCGTAACTTCAAACTGAGTGAATACTGCAAAATTTTAATTTGTTCATACTTACACTTGGCTGTAAGTCTGGCAAAGGGATATTTACAGCCACTTGCCTGGAGAAATTTCAAGGTGTGAGAGTGAAAATAATGGAAAATAGCAAGCCTGCAATAGGAAACTTACTGGCATATTTCGCACTTATTTGAGCCTTTAGTGCGAAACCAAATCAAGATGCAAGACTTGTGTACTTTTGAAAGCTCACCTCGGCATTTGCATCCAAGATCCATGAGAGGTTCTTCTGTTTGTTGTTGACAAACTCTTTTTTTTTTCCGAATAAGAAAAACACAAGTTAGCAACCAAGAGGTTAAATTAGATGAAAAGAAATTTGTCATACTGCAGCATTAAGGTCATAGCAATTATGGAATAAGGCTACTGCCTTTTCCTTTCATAGGTGTTGAAGAATGTAAAAGAAAACTCATCTTGAAGGCCCATGTAAAGCTCTCTTAGCAATTTGTCTCACATCTTGGGATAGAGTTTAGGCTCTCCCCTTTCCTCCTATATATAGATGTACAAAAACATATGATGTATTAAGGGATTTTGATTGGGAAATTAATAAAATTATATTTTATTTCTCTCCTTTTTGATGTTCTACATGGTATCAGAGAAATCTGATCCTAAGATATTTTTCAGTCCCCTGTTTTTGCTGGCTAGTTCTGGGCGGTTAGATATTGTCTAACCGTAGCTCTGCTTCCGCGGTCTCTTCATTTCTAACCGCAACCTCTTTTTCTCCCATGGCTTCCACTCCCCCCTCTCCCGTGGCTTCTACCCCCTCCCATCCCCCCTGCTTTATAACTTTTCTCCTATCTAATCGTGGGACCCATCTTCTATATCTTGCCGCAAGACATGTGCCTCTCTTCTCTTCGTGCGACTTCGCTGCTCTGCTTGCCATAATGTGCGCGTTCCTCACCGCAGGTTGTTGCTTTGCCGCAGGTCGCGTCGTCGATCTGCTGTCTTTCTTCTACCAACAAGTCGTGCTGTCTTCCTTCATCTATTCACAGGTTGTCGTAGGTCCTTGCTTTGTAGCTGATTGTTTTACCGTTGATTGCTCAACCGCTGCTCACCTTGCCGCATTGTGTTCGCCTGCCTGCTTTTGCCGGAGTTGCTTCCCGCTACTGGCGCTCGCTGCTGTCTTCTCCTAGCCGCCGTTTTAGCTCTGCACTTGCTTCCACTACTCGCCTGGTTGTCGATTGCTCTTCTCGCCGCCGCTAGTTACTCCTCGCTAGACTGCCGCTAATTGCTACCCGCCAGGCCGCCGGTTATATTAGGAGCTGATTGCTACCCCTTGTTGTTGATTGACAGACCACCGTTGAATGCCTAGCGACATCTGCTCTTCTCGCCGCAGTTGATTGATACCCCCGCCAGGGCGCCGTTTGCTCTTGTCGTTGGCCTTATTTGACTGGCCTCCATATATTTTTGCCATCTCCAGGCCTTGACTGCGAGTTCTTCCCGCAGTGTTCTGCCCATCGTTCCTTTTTTATGCTCTCGAGATTTGTCGCTTCCCTACTTCTCTGCCAGCTTCTTCTTTGGTTAGATCTTCTCCAATGGTCGATCATGCTACTCGTTTCTTTCGACTCAACAGTATTCTCACGGAGGTCACATCTCTTCTCGGGATAATGGTCGACGCACTCGCGCTCCCCTTAAGTGCACTTCCTATAATAGAGATGGTCACCTCAAAGCCACTTGTTACAGTCTTCACAGTCTACCTTCTGCATCGCCTGCCTCTACTGTCGTCCCTGCTCCAAACAACGTTCATGCTGACATTGATACCCTGCGCACCCAACTCCAACAACTTTAAGAGCAGATTTGTCGTTCCTCCAGCTTTATTGTGTCTATTTTTGATGGGGGTATTTCCCGTCTTGCCCACAGTTCCTCCTGGACACTGGGGCAACCCATCATATTACCCCAACGAAACCTTCTCGATACTTGGGCTCTGCGCATAACAATTTCATTGTTGTATCCAATGGGGACACTACTCCAGTTGTTGGATCAGCCCACGTCACCCTTACCTCCTCTCTCACTCTTCGCTCGGTTCTTAATGTTCTGAGCACTCCTTTCAATCTCCTATTTATTAGCGTCTCACACAAGTCTTGATTGTTATGTGACTTTCTCTTCCACCTCTTGAGTTGTGCAAAATCGATGAACGCAGACTGTCATTGGTAAGGGAAAACTGTTTAATGGGCTTTACATCTTGGACCCCCATCCAACGATTCTCTCCACTATTAGTTCTGTCAAGTGGCATCAGCGTCTTGGGCATGCCCCTCTCTGTATCCTCCAAAAAGCTCTTCCAGATATGTCTCTCACATACTTCACATGCGAGTTTTGTATCTACGGCAAACACCATCATTCTACTTTTTCACCTTATTATACTTAAAGCAATGCTCCTCTTGTTTTAGTTCATTCAGATATCTAGGGACCCTATAAAACTGACAGTGTTTATGATTATCATTACTTTGTTACTTTCATTAATGATTACTCTCGTATGACATGCTTATATTTTCTTCATGATCGATTTGAACTGTCTTGTGTCTTTCGTGTCTTTATACTTTAGACTCGCAAACAATTTTCTAATACCATAAAAACACTTTGCACCGATAATGCTCGTGAATACAGAGGTCATATGTTTACAGACTTGTGTACTGAGTTTGTCATCATCCATCAAACCTCTTGTGTGTATACTCCCCAATAAAATGGTGTTGTCGAACGCAAGAATAATCACCTCCTTGAGGTCTCCCGCACCCTTATGTTTCAAATGAATGTTCCCAACCTATGTTGGAATTTCGCGATTTCTATGGTCTGTCACCTCATTAACCGTCTGTCCTCCATTATTCTCAATTTTGAGACTCCCTTTACCCTTCTTTTTCTCTCCACACCCCCCTTTGCAGTCACCCCTTGTGTTTTCGGTTGTGTTTGCTATGTTCACAATCTTGGCCCATCTATTGACAAGCTTGCCCCACGTGACACAAAATATATGATCGTTGGGTATTCTTACACTCAAAAAGGCTATGTCTGTTATTCTCCCACTAATTGCAAGATTGTTAAATCAACAGATGTCACCTTTCTTGAAGTACAACCATATCATTCTCAATCCCTTGTGTGACACCACTTAATATTATAACTATTAAAATAGTTATACTGGTGTGTTAATAGAGAACACACATAAGTTTACAAGTGGAACCGGTTAAATAAGGAATTGAACCGGCAAATGTCGGTCAAATGTTGCGTGGCGTATGTAGCGGCGCCCGATAGTAACAGAGCAAAGAAGCCGTTGTTCATTCCATCCTCTCCCGATTTCTGCAGAAGCTGCTGCAGGCGTGGAAGAGCCGCATACCGCCGATTCTCGCCACGAGCTCGATTCCCCTCCGTTTTCTCTGATTTTTCCTCCAATTGAAAGGTAATCTCTTCCTCTCTAGTCCTTTTGTTTCTTTCTCAAAGATTTTTCACGGATTTAAAACTAGCAGAAACCCTAGGATTTAGGGTTTTCCAACTCCTTTTATTTGTGTTGCATGAAAAAGTTTCTGAAAGAGATTTGTAACCTAAATCCATAATTTTCATGGGTTTTGATTAAACCCTAGTTAGGTTAAACAAATTTTGTTACTTTAGGATTAAAGAGGAGAAACCCTAAAGCTCCAAATAATTATTGGAGGCTAAGGCTTGTTGCCTTTCACTAAATCAGTGCTAGGGCATGATGTTACTTCGCCAATTGAACCAAAAACCCCTTGCTCCCATGATAGGATAGTCAACCATGGAACCCTAAACGACCCTTGACCAAATTAGGCCAAGTAGAGTCGTCAAGAACGTTTCGAGGTGTTGAATTTAATTAAAAAACAAACTTATGCCTATCTTTAATTATTTTCACTTTAGGAAATGGCGTCAAGAGGTGGTGGGAAACAAGGCGATGATGGTGGACGAAGGGACAAGGGGAAAGGAATTGCTAATGTGAGTTCTCACCCTTATATAATTACTTAATTGCTTAATTGTTCAATTATATATTATGTTTATGCTATGTATTGTAAGGATTAGCAATTAAAGTAATCATACAACAAAGAAATGAATAACATAAAAGATTACGTTAAGGAAAGAGAACTACTGAAATAAAGTAAAGAGATAAAGTAATGAAATGGGCTAAGTTAAGGGTTAACCCAACAGTGGAGGTGGGGTGAATGTCCTCCCAATCATAATGTAATGAAAGTTAACGTGCGAATATGAAAAGACACGTTAAGAAATGTGTGTGAATATGAAAAGGCACACAAGCGCACTATATAAATGTTACAAATTGTTAATATTCTCTTAACACTGCCCGATAATAACAGGAAAAGTATAAGAGATAATGATGAGCAAATCAAAATCCACATAAAGAGATTTGCAACGTAAACATGATGAGAAAAAGATGAACGAAAGAAGAAAAGTTCAATAATAAGAAAACAATGTAATGAAGAATATGATATACTGAGAGAGGACGTAATCATGAGGATAAGCTATAAAATCCTTAAAAAATGTGAATAAAACATTATTATAAAAGAGAATTCATTTAGTCTTTGATTAATAAAAAATGTAACTAAAACAGGTCAAGGCGGAGGATACTCCCGCTAGTTCTACTGGAGCCCCTTCTCAGTTCTCGCAAGGAAAAGATGTACAAGATCTGGGTTGAAGTCATTACAGCTGTCTTTAGTTACATGGATGCCCACAAGGAAGCTTGTCGCGACCCTGACTGCCCCCACGATGAATTCCAGTTTTATTTCAAGTAGTCTACTCATGATTATATAAAATGTGACAGTATAGTTTTGTTCTGAGTTACGAGTATAGTTTATTATGATCTTGTTGTATATCTTTAAATGTAACTCAGATTTTGTGATGACTCCTCTTTTGTGTGTATATACTGAGTCATCTGTTAGATATGTATGATACTGTATCTGTTGTTCTATAAATAAAAGGAAGAACGTGTGTTACTTTTCTATATGTTGAGATTTTCTATCTATGCTTAAATCTTTAATTGTTCATATACCTGCTTTTCTCTGATGTTCATTATAAAGGAGTTAACCAAAAAGGGCGACGGTAACCTAGTAAATGGGACCATTACACCTTGACCCTCTACTACAACTACCGTCTCCTCCTATGCGGTCAGCTGTTCCTGTTACTTCGCAACTTCCACCTCTCCTCCCCATGCTACTCCCAACCCAACCGCCAAAACCTCCTCGGATTCGTGTGTACACTCGTCATTCTTCTCATTCTAATGCCCCAATCTCGTTACCTTCTACTAATGACACTCTGCGCTCTGCTGATCCAGATGCGCCTTCTACAGCTCACCCCATCAGTAATTTTGTTTCTTTGCATCGATTATCTCCACTTCTTCATACCTTCGCGGCTTCATTATCATCAGTTTTCACTCCTAATTCTTTGCAGGAGGCTCTTCAACATCTGGGGCGGAGGGCGGCTATGGAAGAACAAATGGCATCCCTCTGGGCCAATCACACCTGAGATCTTGTCCCTCTCCCTCCTGGCTAGACGTGTGTGGGCTGCAAATGGGTCTTTACCATCAAACATACTCCAACTGAGACAATTGAACGGCTAAAGGCTCGTCTTGTCGCCCGTGGTTTTACTCAACAACACGGTCTTGACTATGAAGAGACTTTCTCCCCTGTTGCAAAGCCAAACACTGTCCGTGTCTTGATCTCTTTAGTCGTTCATCGACATTGGCCACTGCATCAGTTGGACGTTAAAAATGTTTTCCTCAATGGTGATCTTGCTGAGACTGTTTTCATGCACCAACCTCCCGACTTTGACACCACGGGGGAGTCACTTGTATGTCACCTCCGGAAATCTCTTTATAGTATCAAACAGTCGCATCGGGTATGGTTGACAAGTTCAGTCGTGTTGTTAGTGATGTTGGGTTTACTCGGAGCTCGGTTGACTTCTCTTCACCCGACATAGTCCATCAGGCACTGTAATACTCCAAGTTTATGTTGATGATATCTTAATTACTAGAGATGATTCGAATGACATTTATATGATCAAGGAACACTTGGCCTCCGTATTCCAGACCAAAGATTTGGGTAATCTTCGATAATTTCTTGTCATCGAGGTAACCCGTCGACCTGATGGTCTTGTCTTATCTCAAAGAAAGTACTGCTTTGATCTTCTTCATGACGTTGGTTACTCTAATTGCAAGCCAGCTAACACACCCATAGATGTCAACCACAAGCTCTGTGCATGCTCCTCTGACTCTGATACACTTCTACTAAACTCAGAATACTATTATCTTGTGGGAAAGTTGATATATTTGACAGTTACAAGACCCAATATATAACGCATTCTCTGATACCTGAAGTCTACTCCCGGACAAGGGGTCGTATATAAGCCCTCCTCGTCTTTATCTCTCACTGCTTACTCTGATGCTGATTATGCTGGATTCATTGATGATCGTCGTTCCGCAAGTGGTTTATGCTCATACTTTGGTGGACATCTTGTTACCTAGTGAAGCAAGAAGCAATTTGTCGTCGCACGCTCATCTGCAGAAGCCGAGTATCGATCAATGACCTCTGTCGTCTCTGAACTCAAATGGTTAAAAAGCCTTCTGAGAGACCTGTGTGTCAAACTCTGATCTCCTGCCACTTTGTTCTGTGATAGTCAAGTTGTCATTCATATTATCAAAAATCATGTGTCATTAATGTACCAAACATATAAAGGTTGATTGTTAATTTATTCGTGAAAAAGGTTCAACTCAGAAAATTAGACTTGAGATATGTTCTAGCTACAGAACAAGTCGTTGATGTTGGCAGAACCAAAATTATGTTTTCTATTGATGTTGTCCCCTCTATATATGGAGGCGGACGCAAGATATAGCAAGAAATAAAAACATCTGTAGAAAATAAAATACATATTGTAACACTCCCCCTCAAGTTGGGTGTGAGATGTTGATCATGCCTAACTTGATAACAATTCTTTCAAAGGTAATTTTACTCAGGTATTTCGTGAGAATATCAGCAAGTTGTCTATCTGAGGGAATAAAGGGAGTACACACAAGTCCCTTTTTAATGTTCTCCTTGATGAAATGACGATCCACCTCAATATGCTTTGTACGATCATATTGGACCAGGTTGTGAGCGATGCTGATAGCAGCTTTGGTATCACAGTACAACCGGATAGGCTCATCTTCAAAGAGACACAGGTCACTTAGCAACGACCACAACCATAGATCTTCACAAACATCATGAGCCATAATAGCCCGAAACTCTGCTTCAGCACTTGATCTTGCCACGACCTGTTGTTTTGTACTCCTCTAGGTAACAAGATTTCCACCAACAAGAGAACAATACCTTGAGGTATATCGCTGATCGTCGACATAACCGGCCCAATCAGCATCGGTGTAGGCCTCAATTTTTAGAGCCGAATTGGGGGAAAACAATATTCCACTCCCAGGTGAGGACTTGAGACATCTGAGAATTCTATTGACAGCATCAGCATGACGAGTCTTCGGAGCGTGCATAAATTGGCCGATAACGCTCACAGCATAAGCTATATCTAGACGGGTATGAGCCAAGTAGATCAGTCTACCTACAAGCCTCTGGAATTCAGAAATATTTTCAATCTCCTTTCCATCATCACGACTCATTATGTGGTTCGCTTCAATTGGAGTGTCCGCTGGTCGGCAGACACTCATTCCAGTCTTCTTAAGAAGATCCAGAGTAAACTTCCTCTGAGAGATAAAGATCACGTGCTTGGACCTTGACACTTCAATGCCCAAGAAATATTTGAGAGCACCCAGGTCCTTGATCTCAAACTCAGAAGTCAACTTTTGTTTTAGAAACTTGATTTTTTCCACATCATCGCCTGTGATAACGATGTCATCAACATAAACAATGAGAGATGTAGTTTACCAGTCCTATGCTTGATGAACAGAGTATGATCGGCATTGATCTAGTGATACCCAACAGACAGCATGGCTTTGTGAAATCTCCCAAACCAAGCTCTTGGAGACTGCTTCAACCCATATAGGGCATTCTTTAACTTGCAGACGTGTCCTACAAAACTTTTAGGAGTAAAGCCTAGTGTGAGAGACATATAAACTTCCTCATCCATATTTCCATGGAGAAAGACATTTTTTACATCAAGTTGTCAAACGTCCCACCCTTTACAAGCAGCACAGGATAGAAGGACTCTGATAGTGTTCATCTTTGCTATAGGAGCAAACGTTTCCTGGTAGTCAATTCCAAGAGTTTGAGTGTACCTTCTTGCCACCAGCCTTGCTTTACACCTTTCAACCACACTCTGGGAATTTTGTTTGACTGTGAACACCCATTTGCACCCAACCAGTTTCTTCCTAGGGGAAGAGGCGCTAAATCCTATGTGTTGTTCTTTTCAAGCACGGTAATTTCCTCAAACATCGCTTCTCTCACACGGGAATCCCCAGGGCACTCTGCCAGGATGTTGGTATGGATATGGACACAAGGGAAAACACAAAGATCTTATGGGATGTGGAGAATGAGTCGTAAGAAACATAATTAGAAAGGGGATGTTGAGTGCAGGACCGGATACTTTTGCGGAGAGCAATTGGAAGCTCAGAAGGCCTTGAGTCTGGGTACAATGATTGTTCAAGTAGCAGGTCAAACTTGTCGTTGGGCCTCTTTCTCCGTCGAGTGTACACCTGCAAAGTAGGAGCAGGAGGAGGAATAGTAGTATGGACAAGAATATCACTCACTTATGACGGTAGAAGCTCCCCCTAAAGTGAGGGGTATGAAGGAGGAACAAGCAGAGGTACTGACGGTGAGAGCAAAGACGAAGAGGGCAAAGAAGGCGAGTCACCCGGAGCAAGATAATAAGCCTCAGATTCACGAAACGTGACAACAATGGTAACAAAGACCCTCTTAGTAGGAGGATGAAAACATTTGCGCTCCTTTTGAGTAGGAGAGTAACCAATAAACACACACCGTAGGGCACGAGGATCAAGTTTGGTGGGAGGAGGGTGATGAATGTGAACAAAGCAAACACAACCAAACACCTTAGGAGAGAGTTGAGAGGAAGGAACCTGTGGAGTCCCGAGGAGAGTAGCATTCCCAAGAATACGAGAGGGCATGTAATTAATAAGATACGCAGTTGTAAGGACAAAATCGCCCCAGTAATACTTGGGAAGACACATTGTGGCTAAGAGACAACGAACAACTTTCAAAAGGTGACAATTCTTACGTTCCGCAACCCCATTTTGAGCAGGAGAATAAACACAAGTGGTTTGGTGCATAATGTCATGCTCAACCAGAAACTCAGCAAAGTGCAAATCCAGATATTCACGACCATTATCACTGCGGAGGATCTGAATTTTAACATTAAACTGGGTGGAGATCAGTTATAAAACGTTTTGAAGGTGGGAAAAACATTATTTTTTTGCGCAGTAAATATAATCAGGTAATGCGAGAAAAACAGTCAATAAAAGTGACAAACCAGGCACAGCCAGAAATAGAAGGGATGGGATAAGGTCCCCAAACATCCGAGTGAATCACAGAAAAATGAACTGAACTTGACAATGAAACATGATTAAATGTAGTACGACAATATTTGTTAATACCACAGACATCACAAACAAAGGAAGTAAAAAACAGCAGCAGACATAGCAGGTAACAAAAGCTTCATAACAGGGATAGATGGGTGTCCTAAGCGACAATGCCAGGAATAGAGGTCGGATGTGCTGGAGTGAAGGGCCAGAGGAGGTGCCACTGGGCTGGAGTCGAGCCCGTACAGACCATGACCAGACTACCAAGGCCAATCACCGACCCGTCTTCACATCCTGAAATACACAAGAGGAAGGGTGAAAGGTTACTGAGCAATTCATGAAATTTGTCAAATGGCTAATAGATAGCAAATTACGTGTGAAATTTGGAACATGCAAAACTGGCGATAAGGTGAAAGAGGAACAGGAGATGGAGCCCTTCCCAGCAATAGAGGAAAGGGAATCATCAGCAATGCTCACCTTATCACGACCAGAGAGATGAGTATAGGAGATAAAACCTGAGGAGGAGCCAGTCATATGGTCGGTGGCTCCGGAGTCAATGATCCAATGAGTGGAAGGGTGAGAAGTGCGGGGGTCGAGTTTGGTTTTAGGATGAATGTGAACAAAACACAAACACCCAAAGATGAGAGGCGAGAGAGAAGTGGGACGAACCCAGAGTGTGGCTAGAGGAGTCTGAAACCCAAGAACACGAGTAGGCATGTGATTGATAAGGTAGGGAGCAGTGAAGACTGCATCACCCAAAAAATATTTTGGGAGGTTCATTCGAAGGAGACATCTAGCAACCTTAAGAAGGTGCTGATTCTTGCGCTCTGCAACCCCATTTTGAATTGTAGTGTAAGCACATGAAGTCTGATGTATAATACCAAGATCACTCAGGTATTTCTCAAAACAGGAGTCAATATACTCACGACCATTGTCACTACGCAAGACCTTAATGGTAGCACTAAACTGAGTAACAACCATCTTATGAAATCGTTGAAAAAGAGAAAACACGTCATTTTTATACTTCATCAAATAGACCCAAGCACAATGAGAGGAACAATCAATAAAAGAAGCAAACCAGGAGTAACCAAAAAAAGACACGGTAGGACTAGGACCTCAAACATCAGTATGAATAAGGGCAAAGGGAACAGAGGTATGCGAAGACATAAGAGGAAGAGAACGACGATGATATTTACCAAGTTCACAGACATTACAATGAAAACCATTAAACCGAGCAGCAGACATAGTAGGAAGCAAAAACTTCATGGTAGAGATGGAGGGATGGCCAAGACGAAGTGTCGGACATCTACATCAGAGAGCCGATCAGTATGATGAGCCTTTGGAGACTGGACGAGACTGGAGCAAGATGAGGTGGAACGGTCGACCACATATAGCCCATTGCACAATCTACCAGAGACAATCATTGTCCCCGTCTTCGGGTCTTGAAAAACACTAAAGGCAAGAAAAAAATTACTAAGCGGTTCATAGAGTTAGTCAAATGACTAATAGACAAAAGATTTCAAGTGAATACAGGAACATGAAGAACAGAGGAGAGAGTAAGAGAGGAGCAAGGAATATTAAATCCCTTCCCATCAATGGAGGAGAGAGATCCATCAACAATACTTACTTTGTCCAGCAAGACAAGGGAGTGTAGTACATAAAACCTGTGGCTGACCCAGTCATGTGGTCAGTAGCTCCGGAGCCAATGATTCACTACGAGGACAAAATTGTGGAAGCAGAATGAGCACTTGAAGGGCCTTGGTGGGCATAGGAAGAGGCTGATGAATTGGACTACTCAACCGGTTGGTCATGCATCAAGGGGCAGAAAGGCAGGATTCCTTCAGCAACGTATGAATCCAGAAAGTGAGGAATAGAAGTGTCTTCCATAGCATCGGACAAGCAAGCAGATCTGCACAGAGATGATATGTGATGGGATCGGCCACTACGAGGTGCAAGGCCACTGCAGGGAGAAGGGAAGCCATGAAACTTGTTGTAAGTAGCACTTGGAGACATTGGAAAAAAAACTTGAATAGAAATCGAGGTGAAGGCACGCGGAACCACAAAGGGTATCACAAGATAAGAGTCGCCCCCATAGAAAGAGGGAAAGAAACCATAACTCCAATATTGATTGATGGAAAGGGGAAATCAAGAGCCCATGGCATCGGCGCCCCTAGAGGACGGGAGAGAACCTTTCGCCAGAAGGAAAAGCCCCTCGGAGGACTGCTGCTGGAGGCGAAGCCCTCTGGAGAAGCAAAAGAGAACTGTTGCTAGAGGTGAAGCCCTCTGGGAAGGAATTGCTGGAAGAAGAGGAACGGAAGAGGGACGGGCTGCCGGGAGAAAGGAAACCGCGGGAGAGCTCGGCAAAGCCCTCTAGAAAGGAGGACGGGGGACTAGCGGCGGCGGGATCTGTGAGCGGGATCGGCGCACGGGAAGCAGAGTGGAGATGGGATCTGCAAGCGGGATCGGCGCATGAGAAGCGGAGTGGAGGCGGTATCGCAAGCGGGGGCCAGGCCAGGAGACGCCCTAGGGCTCTGATACCATGTTGAGAGGGAAAATTAAAAAAATTATTCAACACTACTCCTTTATATATAGGAGTAGGAAAAGAGTACAGAGGGTAAAACGGACAAAATGTAAAATTAACGTAACATAACAAAATACGGAATCTCCAACAAATAAGATAAAATAAAATTTAATTATATTGATGTTTTATGGATGTATTTCAAGTTGGTAAAATGCTTGTTCTAAGTATGTGGAAATGGATATGAGGATTATGATAAGTGTTTCCTCTTCACTCATGGTTTGTGTCGTGTTTTACATCGTCCTTTGGATTATGTTGTGTGATGCCCAAGAGAAAGTTGAGGGTTTTGTTCATTCAGTGTCATGCATCGTCCTTTGGATTATGTTGTGTGATGCCCAAGAGAAGTTGAGGGTTTTGTTGTGTTGTGTTTGTCACTGTGTATGGCATTGGCTGGGATTATTATTTCATGACAGAGCCCTCAGGTGCAGCTAATCTGCGAACTACTAGAACTAACATATTTTTAAGATAACTAGATAAAAAGAATATTGCTTTGTTTGTACTAATGTTTAATGGTTGTGTATAAAAAGTCAAAAACTGACTGAACCAACCCAAATTGCCTAGACCGAACCAATTTTACACCCGACCGGAACGATTTGGGTAGGTTTCAGTTTTCCTGTCAGAAAAACCAAACCAAAAAACGAACTGAACCTGATACACACCAATTCGGTTTTGGTTTTGGTCCAAACAGAATAGCTTACACCTATCGATGATTGTTGTTATGAGAACTAAAATCAAAGATGACACAAATAGGTTGTATTTATTTGTTTACTCTTGTATTGTTTACTATGTTGCACGGGGAAGGGGATGGAATACGAGATACGATACGAATATGAAAAACATGATTTTCAAAAATCTATGACACAAGATACATTTAAAAAAAAATTTAATAATTTAAATATAAGTACAAATTACTATGAAGACGTGTATGACATTCACGTCTTCTTCATTTTTCTCACATATCATGGAAACAAGATTTATGTGTGACAAAAATATATTATATCCTAAAAATGAGTCATGACATGAAATCAATTGAATCTCGCCACTTATCATTCAACATTTTTTTCACATGTCTTTCTCAATGTCACCATCATAATACACATACTTTTTGAGGATTTTCGAGCATACTCAGACATATCTGAAAGTATTTGTGAGTACCCAAATTTTTTTATCTAAAATTAAAGGAAATGAGAGTTTTAAGGATGAGTTTCAAGAGTTCACTAACTCCAAAACATTTCAGATACTACCGAAGGCCATTGTAAGTATCTGTATTTCATAATCTGCTTATCAACAAATTATTATTTACTTAATCTATATTTATTTACTCAAAAGACTTCCATGTTAGTTTCATATTATGCATTTACTTGAATGGCTAATTGTTACGAACAAGATAAAATTATGGATCAATTAAATTTATATAGAAATATTGAAGGGTTATTGACGCAGGACGAATCTATAGGATGTGGACTTACGATGCCCTAACCCGAAATGCATTACATGTGAGCACGAGATGAATGTAATGGGCCGAAGATGGACCCTAAGATGAATATGCAGATGAGCACAAGCACACAATCCAATGGACTAACGAAGGATAACCTAAATGAGATGCACATGCGATGACTTAATCTTGCAAGTATTTTCCGACGCACAATTAATTAAACAAATAATTTTAAAATCTCGTGCAGGCATCGCAATTGATTACAAATATTGCAATGAAAGTAAGCAGACAATAATTACAAATTAATTGAGAGTGCGCTGAAATTAAAATATGAAGCGAATAATTTTTGGGCGTCAATAAATAGAATCAAATTAATTTAAACCAAATACTACTAATAATACAAGTTATCCATACAATGTGAGTAATGAACATTAGAATGTAAAAGCTTAGCAAGTAATGGATGTTGGTGGAGGTGGTAACTTTCTAGAAATGAAGATCCTGTTGTGTGGAGGGTATCAGAGAGGGGCGGTGGCTGTTTGGTGGACTGGGAGGGCTGTTGGAGGAGGGGAAAATGCAGGTATGGTGTTGAGGAAGCGTTGGAGTGGATATATGGAAAAGTATTGTCGTGGAAATGGAAGAGGAGGACAGGAGAGACTTCATGAAGGTTTTTGGGAGTGGATTTGGCGGTGAAAAGGGGCTGGACAACAGAATATAACAACAGGAGGTGTTGAATGGTGTGAATTTGATGCGGGGAGGGGCTGGAATGCTGAAATTGGAGGAGAGAAGGGTTGGACAGCAAAGAGGGCTGCTAAAAGGGGCAGATCTGAGCAATGAGGAAGATCTTCGGCTTGGATCTTCAGCCCCAAGCTTCGACAGTTGAAGGGGAGAGGCTGAAAGGGCGAGGGAAATGGAGAAGAAGCTTGTTTGGCGGAAGACAGGGCGGCTAGCAGTCGGCAGAACTGCTGGAAAACGAAGGAAAGCTGGCGGCGGCAAGGAACAGGGCGGCTGGCAGTCAGCAGTGAAGAGGCGGAGCCGCTCGGCGTCGCACCGAGCGGGAGAGAGAGGCGTCGCATTTCTCTCACAACCAAGAGAGGTTTTTCTGATAAACCGCAACCCTCTATAACTCCTTCATGCGACTGCTCGAAGATATAAAGGGGGGTTAGGTTAAGAATATTCAATGACCACGATCGTCTGATGGATACTTTAACATAACTACCTAAATACAAATAAAAATGTAAAAAATCGCAACCAACACGATGGTGGTCTCCGATCATCCATCAGATGATCCAAATATCGTCGATCTCCATCAATATCCCCGGCTTAGAAACATTAATCTCCGGTGAATGGAGACTATATGCTCCCAAAGCAAGCCAGGGGAAGACTCTCTGTCACTCTAGGCAGGAAGTGTTTATGCATAAGGTCATGATATCACTGAAGTAGCTGTGACTCCCAAATAGTAAGCAAGTTGCCACAAGGGTGAAGTGCATGGGGTATAATGGTAATGGGTAGAGCTGTAGAGGCTGGGGTATAGGAGAGGTCATGGTGAGGGTGGAAACTGAAGCTAGAAGGGAAGGCTAAAGAGCTAAAACTAGGTGGCTTCATGTCTAGAGTCAAATACTAAGTATTCCTAGTAATATTAAGATCGAAAAATTTGACTCAGACTCTCTCATGAGAGCGAATGGACCTATTCGCCTAACATTTAAATTCGTAGTTGTCCCCAATGGGAACCTCTCAAATAATATGCAAGTCATCACCCAACCACCTTCTTTGAATATTCGTTTCTCATATGCTTACCAGCGCAATTTTAAAATATTCATTATTTAATAATACTTTACGTCGGAATATGACATGCAAACTATGCAGCAAATGCAAATGCAAAATGACAAACTCAGCAAACTTATTAAAAGCAGATTTTATGTGTCAGTCGAAATTCCTAAAAATGGGTGGTTCATCTGTCGGTTCCTTGGGTGGGTGTAGAAACTAAGGTTGCTGATGTCGGATGTCGGGTTCATATCGGTTTGAGTTTGAAATGTCGTATGTCGAATTGCGGGGATATATCGGGGATATTTTACAATGTCAGATTTTAATATTTAAATAAATTTATTCAAATATATAAACATTTTAATGTAAATACGTACAGTTACATACATAATATATTTTCAAAATTACACAATAAACATATATACACATAATGTATGTATATAAATTATACAGTAAACATATATGCAAAAAATGTATATATATAAATTACGCTAAAAAACATTGATGACAGTAAATGACATAAAGAAAACCAAATGAGAGTGAGACGAGAAATAAGTTAAATCTTGGCTCAGAGAGATGCACGAAATGTAACACAAAACAAAATATTACCGCGCGGGCGCTTAAAAAAATGAAAAATATATATTTTTAGTACTCGTCTTATATTGTCCGCGAGATATCGCCTGATATATCGGGTAAAACCGATATATCAAGGGCCTGAAGAACGATATATCGGAATATTTTCAAAAATGATATTTTACTTAAAATGTCGATGTCGTGGCATTTTTTGCCCGAAACCTTTATGTCGGTCAACATATCGGACATGTCAGCCGACATCTACAACACGGGTAGAAATAGTCGTTGAGTGTATGGTGATCACCCAGATACTTAACGGAGACATCAGGAGTGAGATAATATCGTGAAATGACAAATATCTCTCAAAAGGCGTGAATCATTAGGGGGCTCACCAGGTGATCAGTAGAAAAATTTATTAATAAAGGAGCCACTGTAAGGAGTGTCGAAGATAACGACATAAGGATTTAAATCTGGTGGATCACCTGGTGGTAATATGTAAATTCATCGTGAATGTAATTATCTAAAATGGCGTGTGAGACAAGGACACGAGAATGTAACAACGGGGTCAATTGAACGTCTCCTGAAAAAAAAGAACTCCTCAAGTGGCTCTCTAAAAAGTCTCAACGGGGGGCTCATCAAAGAGTTTATTCATAGTAGGATGATCCATGAGATAAATGTTATCGATCTTAGTAGTGTCATCAACTATGAAGCACGGATACTTCCCCGAAGGCAGCGTACCCGTACCGGATACGTATCCGGTACCAGTACGTACCCGATACTCAACAGATACACCTATGTGGATACACTTGGACTTAACACATCATTCTGCATATTGTGATAGGAGTCTGTTTTTCTAGAGTAAACAAAAGTTGGTTCTATACTAGGAAGTGTTGGTACGTCCAATTAAGTTGTGTATCTGTATCGAGTATGTTTCTGTTACAATTACATGTATTGAACATGTTGAAACGACACAAGTTATTAACAAAACGATTAACTTGTCTGTCGACTAATCGGAAATTGAAGATGTTGATCACCAATGAAGAAGAAAAAAGACTGATGAGTAGACTTACGTTTAATTTTCTCTCTTTTGGTTAAACATATAAGATGTTAATTTTGTAATATTTACGAATGCTTAATGTTTGAAAAGTTCATGTTACGTTGCATTGATTTGTGAACCTGTACTTCAAGTTATGATTTATGTTTGATGTTTTGATATTTTGAGAACTATTTATTGCACTTGTGATATATATATATATATATATTATATTTGTTATAACATATCATGACGCACCTGCATCCTTATTTTTAAAATTTTGTCGTACCGCCGTACCGGGTACGTATCGTACCTGGTACCCGTACCCGTACCGGAGCTTCCTAGGTCATCAACCTCGAGAGGGGAAGAGACAACTACTATAAAGTCGATGCTAAGCTCTCGACCCTCACTCTGGATATGAGTCGCCGCGATAATATAGGAAATCTCATGCTCGATCTCAGTCGGGATCTAGGAAATGAGAAAATCAAATGGTGGATCACTCATCGGACACTGTACCTCATTGGGCTGAGAGATACCAGTCTCAGCCTCTCAGGTACCACATTTATCATGTCTGACAGGTCAAGAATAGCCAAAATGGTGGCCTCATAATGGAAGAGGGATTCATACTGGTGAGGTCAAGGTGGTCATCCACTCGACTACCTCTAGTGAATCTCAAAGGGTGTTCTTCATAATGAAGTGCGAGTGGGAATGTACGCTCAAGAGATTCAGACTAGTGATAGGTCAACTTAGCACGCATCTCAGACCGAAGCACAGACCGAAATCAGGAAGCTGTCATAGATGGCCTCCAAACTCATCAAAATAATATTGATACTCAGCGACGGACATGGATCCTTGCCGGAGGGAGAATAATTGTTCGAGTAGGCGATTCTGATAAGATGCTGGTAAATACCTCTGACATCTAACTAGTGGTGCAGTGAAGACGTTATCGCTCATGAGTCCTCTCAACGCTAAGCCAATATGCCCTCGCATGATTTAGCAATCTAAGTTTCGCAAATTTTATGCGCACTCACCAAATAACTCAAAATGATCAAGATATTATTCCATGTCCACAAGCCAATAACTAAAGGACTCGGGACTCGGGACTCGATGAGTCGTCAAAAGAAAGGGCAACAGTACGAAACTGACATTCAATATCTCTCTCAAATTGACAATCCTCATAATAATCATCTCTAAGGTAATCACGATTTGCTCGCGTCCAAGGATATGAACGACGACAATCATCATACTGATCGTCTCTAGCATAGCGGGATCGTGTCGGTGGATCGACATGATCCCTAAAAATGGTGAGTCGCGATAGAAATAATTATCATAGTAACATGAGAATCTCCCTGAAGGGGCTCTATGGGAGCGGGTGTGAATGCACTAAGAATCCCCAAATAAAAGAGAGGAATAATAGTGATACCTAGCCATGAAGAAAGCTTATAGACTCTACAACTGCGAATTAGGCTAAAGCACGGTCATAGGGCTCTGATACCAATTTGACGCAGACCGAATCTATAGGATGTGGACTTACGATATCCTAATCCGAAATGCAATACACGTGAGCACTCCATGAATGTAATGGGCCGAAGATGAACCCTAAGATGAATATGCAGATGAACACAAGCACACAATCCAATGAACTAACGAAGAATAACCCTAATGCGATGTGCATGCGATGACTCAATCGTGCAAGTATTTTTCGACGCACAATTAATTAAACAAATTAATTTTAAAATCTCGTGCAAGCATCAAAATTAACTACAAATATTGCAATGAAAGTAAGCAGACAACAATTACAAGTTAATTAAGAGTGCGCTGAAATTAAAATGCAAAGCGAATAATTTTTGCACGTCAATAAATAAGTATAGAAATCAAATTAATTTAAATCAAATATTACTAATAATACAAGCTATCCATATAATGTGAAGAAATGAACACTAGAAAGTAAAAACTGACCAAGTAATGGATGCCGGTGGAGGTGGTGGCTTTTCGAAAATTAAAATCTTGCGGTGTAGAGGATTTCAAAGAGGGGTGTTGGTTGTTTGGTGAACTGGGAGGGATATTGGACGAGAGGAAAATGCAAGTATGGTGTTGGGGAAGCGCTGGAGTGGATATATGGAGGAGTATTGCCGTGGAAATAAAGGAGGGCGGGAGAGACTTCAGGAAGGTGTTTGGGAGTGGATTTGGCGGTGGAAAGGGGTTGGACAGCAGAGTATACCAGAGGGAGGTGCTGAATGGTGTGATTTTGGAGCGGGGAGGGGCTGGAATGCTGAAATCGGAGGAGAGAAGGGATGGAAAGCAAAGAGGGTTGTTGGAAGGGGCAGATCTGAGCAATGAGGAGAATCTCCGGCATGGATCTGTATTATGCAGCCCCAGGCAATGACAATTGAAGGGGAGAGGCTGAAAGGGCGAGGGAAATGGAGAAGAAGCTTGTTCAGCGGAGACAGGGCAGCTGACAGTCGGCAGGGCAGCTGGAAGACGAAGGAAGGCTGGCAACAGCAAGGAACTGAGCGGCTGGCAGTCAGCAGTGAAGAGGCGGAGCCGCTTAGCGTCGCACCAAGCGGGGGAGAGAGGCGTCGCACCCCTCTCAGGTCTAAGAGCAGTTTTTCTGATAAACCGCAACTCTCGATAGCTCCTTCATGCGGCTGCTGGAAGATATAAACAGAGGAAGTTAGGTTAAGAATATGCAACGGACACGGTCGTCCAATGGATATTTTAACACAACTCCCTAAATATAAATAAATAAATAATCATTACAATGTGAAAAATCGTGATAAACACGATGACGGTCTCCGATCATCCATCTGATGATCCAAAAGTCATCGATCTCCATCAGTTATTTGAAATGAAATTTGCAATTAGCCATAAAAAACAAAATCCCCAGATAAATTTATGTTCTTTAAACATAATTAAAATGTATTAAGAATGATAGTTAAATTCTAAATATTCATTACTTCGACATCTAAATGACGGTAATCTTATTGAGCTTAAACTCCAAATCTACAAAGATTTACTATAAACATACTCAAGCTCACTTGCAATGCATCTTGTTGTGTTTACAATTAGAATTTTTTAAATATTTAAATGAAATAATTTAGCTTGAAAAAATTTCTATTTTGAAAGATTAAGAATGTTATCAAATTGTGTTGATTACTTTATGTGGTTATATTCCTGATTCATAGCAAAGAAAAAGAAACAAACTAGCTTAGCATCGCCTAAACGATTAAGTATTTGTAAAGTACAATTGAGCATTGAGACGTAAGTAAGATGTGCGTGAACGCATTGATCAGATTATGCTGACCAATATAGACGATATCAACGAATGGTTGAGGGGTAGAATGGAGAAAGGAAATGATGTTGGGCGGAAAGAGGAATTGGTTTTCGATAATGAGTTTTTAACATGGGATACAGTTACTAGAGCCACTGTACATAGTTGAATACGATATCTATCACGCACGCTTATCTACAGAAAAAAATGTGATTCTGCAAAGACAGATGAAAGGAACTCATAGAAAACAAGGGTTCCTACTCTACAAGTCCTTAGAGACGATGATGCAGATGAAGCAAAATACAATGAAGATGAAGATTAGAATGACATTGGAGAGTATGATGAAGACTTGATTTTTTTTATGACGATTAGCTGATGTAGCATAGGTGAGTAATAAAATATTTGTACTTTTAATTTTTTTAACATTAATATTATTTTGTATTGCATTGTTCATTGTTGGCATTAGTGCTACTAATATGGCAATAGTTTTTTATTATGTGTTTTTTGCATTTAATAACCAAGATACTATCTTTTGTTTCTTCTGTGTCATGCATTCGTCAGGCACATGCTTGTGCCTAGGCTTCAAGATCCTTCTGCACCTCGGTCCGTCTTGCGTCTTTAATAACATAGACTAAATGGTCATAGACTGCGGAAAAAAATCCACAAAGAGCATCCAACCATGAGGGGAATGCTTTGATACATGAATTTGAGCAAATTAATCCATGTCTAGAGAATTCGGGCGAAAAGCTAAAGACAAAAAAAGAGTATACGGGCTGATCGGTTCCTGCAAGAGGACGAGTCAGGCAAGGTGTTGTGGTGATCAAGAGGTTTTGAGAAAATTCTAGTGGGCTAAGGGTGGAACACAATTTCATTTGGATAAAAAGTGAATGAGAAAAATCCAATCCTTGAATTGATCAGGAAGCACCCCTCTATAACCACAAATAGAGGGGGAAATACAAAATATCACATGCAATGTGAGACAAATATAGCATTACAAAAAAACATATATACGACTAACTTTAGCAATAATAATTTCTTAATTTATTCTTTTTAGTTACACCAACACAAATCTTATCATTGTCATTTACTCCACATTCAATCATTTAAATGAATCAAAATTTAGTAAGTACTACAAACATGCAAATCTTTTTTAGCCTGCACTTACAAAATTTCAAATGTAACACACAAAAAAACAAGAGATCTATTTCCTTTAAGTAGCAAAAAAATCAAAAATTATCACGCATCACATACAAATTGTGCATGGATGCAAGGTTGAAATCATACAAAAATTCTGAATTTCATCAAAATTTTGTTATGCAAAACAGCCACAGATGCTTTGCTTACACGATCAAGTTGGCCAATGCTACTTTGCTGGCTTAAAGAATAAGCGTACTGGATAACCCAAAAAACAGTAAATTAGATTCCAAAAATTTTGCCCATGTTAGAGATGCCAATTAATTCCTTTGAAGAAGAATAATTTTAGGAGGATGAAGAACACAATTTCGAATATGAAAAATCAAAAGCAAAAAAAATATCTATCACTATCAGAAAACCAATAATCTTTACCTGCACTCCTCCAGATCGCTCTCACTCCTTGAATGAAAATCATGACAAGCTACATCCGGTACGCCAACCTTCTTCTCATCAACGACAGCTACAGAGAGATCTTCTTTGTCTTTCACAGCCTCATGTGAAGGCGAAATCGCCACCGTCGGCACAGGAAGAAACCCTAGGGACCCATTATCATTCGATTCGGTAATAGGGTGTGGATTCCGATCTAAATTGCTCTCCGACACCTCTACGCATCGATTGCTGCTCGGCCCATCGTCGCCCATATTGCAGCATCGACTGCGCGAACTCTTATGCTCACGAGATCGCCAATTTGGCAACCCTAGTCAGATCTCCAGTACTCGATGCTAGAGCCGTTTTATCTCTACCTTCTTCTGAGAGATTGATGAACCGAAGGAGAAAGAGAAAGAAACGAATTGGAATATTTCATCATTCTATGGGAAGAATCTGTAGGTGCGATTAGGTTAAAGTGGGTGGAGAGATTCAGCGTAAAGGCGGGTTCGATTTCTGAGGAAGAAGTTAAGAACTCGCGAATTCTTTAAGAATGACAGGAGGAGAGACAGTGAAGATGGGGGAAGTAGAGAGAGAGAGAGAGAGGCGAGGATTTTAACTTTAAACTTGGATGTGCGTGGTCGGTGGTGGTGGCTATCGAAGGAGACGAGCAGTGGTTTTATTTCTCCTCGATGATTTTATTTAATTAACATTATTCTAGAATGTAATGAATGCTAAATAAAAAATAAAAAAATTATCTTTGTGCACAAAATATTTTGTGCCAAATATATTATGCAAACCAGCTTGGACAATTTCTATTTATGACACTATATATAATTGACGGGAACTCCTGTAATTTTTAAGTCAAATCGGCAAGATTGACTCGGACAAAATACATGTAAGTCCGACCAGATCAAATACGTGCATCAAAGCCACAAGCTCCGGTAGCTCCCAAATAGGAAGCTGAACCCGTGTACGCGAACGGCAGGGCCGCGCAGGTGCGCCTGGCCTGAGCGGGGCCAGCACGCTAGCTACTGCGCCCCGCGCTGCCAGCCCGCGCGCACACACTTCTCGCGGTCGTGTTGCGCCGCCTCCGGCCGTCGTCGCCTTCGGGCGCCTTGCTCTGACCGCCCGAACTGCCCGGGGGGCACTCCCGTCATTTCAGAGCTCTGAGGTTTTCGGGCAGGATCGTGGACTTAGGCCGATTCTCCGGTCAGGAATTCACTCTTCTCTTCTCCTTGCACTAAGGTTTCAGCACGCTTCAATTCACGTCAACCGCCTCCGCGAGAGCGTTTTCATTAAGGCTTCGCATTAACGAGAGCGCTCTCTCCAGAAGCTCCGTGGGCTTAGAGAATTTTCCAACTGGAACGTCTCCACCAAGGTTTCGCGAGCTCATCAACATTCCAAGGTCGGAGCGCTTCCATCGAGACTCCAACGACTTAGTCATTTTCCACATTTTGCACCTGTAACGGAGTAGCGATTTGTCGCCCTCCGAGATTAAATCAATCTTTGTAAAACTCTGAGAAACTAGTGGATTTTGGCTTGACACAGCTCCAGCCACGTGGTTTTTCACCCTTTCCGGGTTTTCCACATCAAAACGCCTCTTGTCATTTGATGTGGCTTACTTTGATAGTTTGCACGTCCGGTCTGATTACTAGCTAAGGCGGTCTGATTTCTCCGTACAGGGGGAAAATCGGGCGACCCGCAACAGTTTGGCGCCATCTGTGGGAAGGTGATCCCAAAATCTATGACAAATCTCAGCATTCCTCCAGCTCACAGCAATGATAAAGGGAAGCGCGTGCGCTACCAGCCAGCCGACTCTCAAAGAGCTTAGTGATCAAGCATCCAACGACTTATCTGTCCGCTCTGCGCCACGCCTCGAGAAAGTAATTGCAGCACTAGTGTCATCAGTGGAAGAGCGCATGTGGCGGATGGATAAGCATTAGACACAGGCGCTCATCTTACTGAGGGAGATGGGAGTTTCCCAAACCTCGGGGGGACAGCCTATGGAAAGAAGTCGAGCCTCATTCCCCTCGAGACATCGATCGCTCAGTGGGGTAACCCGCGCCATGTGCCCCACGGAGACTCTAGGGGGCACTGCACGCCAGAAGCCTGACTCCCGGAAAGCGCAACAAACCCCTCGGTGAAACCTCGGAAGGTAGGGGAAACAACACTTCGCCAAGCTCGGCTCCTCTCTTGCGGAGGTTCTAGACGCCCTCAGAAATCAAGCTCAACTTTGGAGGCCTAAGGCGCTCCCTTGAGGCCGGGGCAATCAGTCCCAGTAATGCCACTTTCACAAATGAAACGGGCACGATAATGAAGGTTGTATGCTCCAGAAGGAGGAGGTCGAATGACTTGCGCGTCATGGACTCCTCGAGAAGTTTCACGGAAAGGCTAGGGTCACACCACCAACCCCGAGAGAGTCCACGGAGGGGTACCACGAGGGGACTCCACTCAGGAAGCCGCCGGATTCGGCCCAGCCAACGTCCTCATCCTCCTGAGATCTGCTCCTCAGCACATCCGGGCAACCCTCGGGAGCGCGCAGGTCGAAGTACTCAGGATAATGATCGACGATTATGTATCCGCCAATGTGTTGTTCCTATCAACTCTTCTCAAGCTCGGAATCTCCGGGAGAGACGTCCAGCTCGGTTCAAGGGGCGCATATGTCACAGGGCACCCAACGACCCCGATCGTAGGAAGTATCATCCTTCCAATGACTCTGGGGGTCCCCCAGTGCTGGCCACATATGGCATGCAGTTCATCATCGCTCAGGCCTCCTCGACATACGACGCCATCCTTAGGAGACCAATGTTAAGGGCACTCCGCGCCGATGCACTGGCTCAAGGCATCGTGTAAGATATCCGTCCGCAATACGCCTTCCCAAAGGCCTTGGGGTTGTAGAAGCGCAGACGGACTCAAGACCAGTATCCCCTAGTTATCAACTACTTTCCTTATTTTCATTTTGAAGAATAAGCCGCGAAGGTGGATTCGCGAGCACTTATACCTTTCTTTTCATCAATGCAGCATTTATTTTCCCATCCACCGCAAACAAGACATCGCAAAGACGAGATTGGCGAAAACCTCTCTGCACCTCCCAGGAGAAAATAGCAAAAGCCTTTCCGCACCTCCTAGACGAGATTGGTGAAAGCTTTCTACACCTCAAGCGAGATCGGTAAAATTCCTTCTACACCTTAGGCTGGACGGACAAAGGTATGTATGCACCTTCTAGGAGAGATGGACAAAGGTTCATCAACACCTTCACTTGGACAAACTCTAGTTCTCTTGAGGCGTGAACGAACAAAGATTCTTCGTCACCTCCACCCGGACGGACCCCGGTCCTCCTGAGGTGCGAATGAATAAATGTTCTTCTCCACCTCCACTTGGATGAACCCCGGTCCTTTTGAGGAGAGAACGAACAAAGGTTCTTCGCCACCTCCACCCGGACGGACCCCGATCCTCCTGAGGCGCGAACGAACAAAGGTTCTTTGCCACCAACACCCGGACGGACCCCGGTCTTCCTGAAGCACAAATGAACAAAAGTTCTTCGCCACCTCCACCCGGACGGACCTCGGTCCTCCTAAGGCGTGAACAAACAAAGGTTTTTCGCCACCTCCGCTTGGACTTACCCCGGTTATCCTAAGGCGTGAACAGACACAGGATCTTTGCCACTTCCACCAGGACGGACTCTGCCCCCCCCCCCTGAGGTGCGAGCGAACAAAGGTTCCCCCCCCTCCGCATGGACAAATCCCGATTCTCCAAAAGGCACGAACAAAGGTTCTCCTCCATCTCCGCTCAAGGTACGAGTAAGCGAGGACACATCTCCTCCAAACCCTCAGCGGTCCATGGCTCTCCCGAAAGCGCGAATAAACAAACAATGCTCAAGCAAAGTGCTACTCTGCCAAAAAAATACGCGCGCCAAAAGCACAACCAAAGCATAACAGATCCGAAAGCAAAAAATGGTCTCCACTCAAATGAAAGGTGTCATATGGGGTACATCATCATAAAACGTAAAAGCATGCAACAACGCAAAAGTACGTCTGCCACATAAAAACAGGAAACTCAAAACAAACTTGGGAGGTCCTCAGGATCATCCCTCTACGACAACATCAACATCGTCATCCGAGGCATCCTCAACGCCCAGGGCATCACACTCCGGAAACCTCCGAGCCGCTCGAAATCCCTTGCTGAAACCCAAGAAGTACGTGGTATCACGCTCATCCTCTTTGAGTAGATCAACCTTTGTCGCCATCATCTCAAAATGCGCCTCCTCCAAGATGTGATACCACTTTACCTTTAAGTCGTGAGAGGCCCTGTACTCGGGCACCGCAGCCGCATGCACGACCTCGACCTCCCCCCCCCCCCGCTCTGAAACAAATCGAGTGTTCTCTTTCTTTAGCTGCTCGACCTCCCCCTCCGGTTGGTACATCGCAGTGTCAGCCGCCTCGGTACAGCGGACCGCCTATGCAAGAGTCACCTCAGTAGAAGCCATTCTCCCGCAAAGAGCACCGATCTCGGAGTCGGCGGAGCTCAGCTTGGCCCGAAGAGTCTCCACCTCGGACTGAGAAGAGGACAACTGAGATTCTGCATTAACCAGCTAAGAAACGACCTCCTTCTTCTTCTTATGGTCCTCCGCCAATGAGTCCTCAGATGCATCCAGCTTCTCTCGCAGAAAAAAATCTTCCTTTGTGGTTACGTAAGTACAATTCTACGAGAGCGCAATATCGCGAACCTCATCAAGCTGTAACAACGAAAAACAAATTATTCGTATGCACAACGCAAGACAAAAGAGGGAAAATACTGGGGGCAACCAACATACCTTCCAAAGAAGTGCTTGGCAAGCCGAACATTCCTGCTCCTCCCCCTCCCTATCATCAACGACGACTCAAGGACCGCCCGAAAAGTCGGCGCGATCGCGGGAATCTCTGGTACATCCTCAGTCTTTGCGGGCGGTGGATCAGCAACCAGATCATTCGGACGGTCATCGACAACATCAATAACAACCTTGGGGAAGCAGAGGATGGACCGCCCCTCCATTTCGCTGCGAAAAGTCCAGCTTCCTCTTTTTTCCACGCTCCAGTGGCACAACACAGATCCACTCCACATTCGTCGAAAGGCCTGCAAGAACTAACCGCTTCTTGACAACAAAGACATTGATCTTATAAAGAATAGCCTCCAGTGCATGGATCCTCAAAGCCCAGCAACGAAGCAAAGTCATGCTCCTTCCCCGTAAGATAGCGATAGCTGTCAGGAGGATCCCGCCAAGTCTCGGGCAAATCTCACGGGTTTTTGACGAACCCATACAATGTCCCTCCATGGAGATAGTCAGTCTTCTCCTCAAACGGCAGTCATCTCTTGTTGCTCCAAACTTCGACCCGATCGCCTAAACCAAGGCAGACCTCGCACCACTTGCAAAAGAGGCGAACCGACATCCGGGAGTCGTGCTCCCGAAAGAAACAAAGCATCTCCATAATCCTCGTCAGCCCCACCAGATAAAACTACGTCACTGGAACGCTGCAGAATCGAAGTACATGCCCCCGCCGCAAGAGGGATTTGAAGGTACTCCTTCAAGCACCCCTCCGTAATCGTAAAGTGGCCCGCAGGAGGGTGCTGAACGCGCTCCGACGGAGAGGAAATTACAATCTCGACATCCTCCAAAATCCCAAAGCGTTTCCTCCAACTGCCCACACGGGCAGAGGTCAAGGACGACGGAAGGCACATCGATCACTGCAGAACACCACCTTTCGACACCTACAAGAGAAACAGGCGCCAGTACCAAAAGCCAAGGAAAGAAGATCAACGCGCATGGAGAACGACGCGACCACGAAAGCGGCCCCGGGCACGAGCGAGGGTAGCCCCGTGGGTAAACCCGCGCATGCGCACTCGCATGTTGGCGCCCATGGGCGAACGACTTCCGCGCGAGCCCGCGTGGATCGCCCCGAACATCCACACAAGGTGTATTCCCCGAATGTGCGCGCGAGTGCGGTCGGCCCTGGCCGCACGCGCACTCGCATGCGACCCAGCACTCGCGCATGGGCTACCTCGCACGTGCTCGCGCTCGCGACCTGCCTCGTGTGCAGGCTACCCCGTGTGCGACCAACCTTTGCGAGAGTGCCCCCCTTCGCGCTCCATCGCATTTGCCACCTCTGCGCTCGCCGCCCCTTCCGTCACCTCCACACCAGCGCCCTTCCACGTGGAACTGTTGACGGTACCCTCTCCTGCTCGCCTCTCTCCTCACTCTCGAGTCAAGAAAAATACTAATCTTCGTTGAGGGAGACATGACGGCTACAGAAGCTACACAAACTCCAAAATCTCTACAACAGCGTGAGAAAAGAACAAAATGACTCTCTTTAATTTATAGATATTAGAGGGAGATTCATAATGGAAGGCCACCAAATTTGCAAAATATTTCCTGCCAAATGTTCCTGTCTCAAAATAGGCAGCAAATAAACATCAATCTTTGACGATATCTCACAAATTATGGCAGATAATTTTCTAACGATTGGAGCGCAACAGAAAGAGGAAATTTCTGCACTCATCGCTTCACCGATCATGACTCGCGAAAATTTTGGGCATTTGATGGGGTCCCCCTTGAAATATAAACTGGCAAGACTCGGACCACGTATGCATGGGCTCGACCGGACCGATCACGCGCATCAAAGCCACAAGTCTCAGAGCCCCCTAAAGAAGAAGTCGAACCCGCACACGTGCACCTGGCCTGCGCATGGGCACGCGCGGACAACGCGCGCGCAAACACTCCTTGCATAGCCTGCGCGCGTGTATGACCTTCATCTATCGTTTAAAATATAACAGAAGGTCTGACTGGGACCCCACGTCATATTTCACGGACAGTCAGTGGAATTATATTGAGACCATAACATACACGCCTCCTAAATCAGAGTGCATTCTAGCGTACTTGGTCGGACCTGTGCATATTATGGTCTCAATACGTAACTACACTGACTGTCCGTAGAATATGGCGTGAGACCCCGACCAGACCTTCTGTTATATTTTATACGACGGATGGAGGTGTTACAATTTGATATCAGCTTCTGTGTCGGTCTTTCTTATTCAAATTCGTGATCGAATTCTTTTAAGAGGTGGTAAGCATGTGTATGTGTGCTACCGTTATAACATAAAAGAACTCATGAATGTCCACTTAGAAATGAAAATACACATGTTTGTGGAACATGTGTGTTCCTATAATTGCTTTTGCAATGTTATTGGTTGCTTAATTGTGTATTTCATGATTATGGGCAACTAGAAGTGATACGGGGCAGCATGAACCCCAACGCTCGACGGAGAGTAATGCACCAACTGAGGTGCCAACACCTCCTTATACAGAAACGATATGGTTGGTTGCAGAAGTCATTTTCGCATTAATTAATGTGCAACCTGGAGGAGGGAAAGTACAACCTCCTACCCCCACGGTGGCCCAGGAGCCGATTGGCATAGTTGAGCATATGACAGAGAGACAAGTGGTCGTTGAGCCAGTGGTCGTTGAGCCAGTGGCCGCAAGGCGAGCGACGAAAAGACAATTGAAACACGTGATGAGTTTCAACCCTCATATGTTTGCAGATACTGGAACCCCAACACAAGTTGAAGACTGGCTCTCGAGAATAAAGAGAACCGTGACGGCAACGGAAACAGAGGAGTGGCAGAAAGTCACTGTAGCTACCTTCTTATTAGAGGGAGAGGCGCTATGGTGGGATGAGTTGGAGCTACACCAGTTTGCCGGTAGGACATTGATTGAGATATCGATGGAGGAGTTCTCGAGACTGTTTTTGGCGAGATATCTTCCATCTGTAAAACAGATTGCAATGGAAAATCAATTCCAAAGTTAACTCAAGACGAGAGTTCTGTGGATGATTACTTACACGAGTTTATAAAGTTGGGACGATATGCAGGTTTTACATTTGCAAACGAGGAGCGGAAGACCAATCGGTTCTATGAAGGACTGTGAGATGACCTGCGGTTGCTTCTCTCAGGTCTGATGACGCAAGGTTTTCTGACCTTGGTCAATACGACCCGTTCTCTAGAACAAGATATGAAGCGCGTGCATCGGAAGAATGACTTGGCGGTAAGGAAGCCAGAGTTTAAAGTGTCGAGTTCAGTAAGGTCTATATAAGGAAGGTGGAGGAAAACGGCTAAGTCTGTGGGACCAGTTTCTTTTAACAAGTCTAAAGTGACGACCGGGAGATATCCGCTCACTTGTTACACATGTGGCAAGATGAGACATATAACTCGAGATTGTTGGCGTGGTCGTCCAACGGGTGAGAAAAATATGGGTGCGTCGTATGCTGAAAAGGTAAAGATAGTGGAGTCAACTGCATCCCAAGCGCAGTCCCGAGTCTGTAATCTTGGCCAACAGGAGGTCATTAAACAAAGTGTCGTTGTAACAGCTATGAGTTAAGATACAATTTTTACTACTTTCTATACTTGGTATCTTGTGTGTTGCTTGTGTATGACTTGTTTGTGTTAGGATTTGTCCTTATTTTGGATTGTCCGACGAGAACATTGTTCGATATAAGAGTCACTTATTCCTTTCTGTCTGAGGACTTCGTGGTGCGTATCAGAGTGCCTTTTTTTGTACTGACAGATCGAGTGAATGTGTTACTGCCTAACGGGTGCTTAATGCGCGCGAATAGTGTCTATTATGTTAAGGTGTGGATATGAAGTCATGATTTTGGCTTGGAAGCATCTGTGCTGCCAATATTTGAGTTTGATGTGATCTTTAGTATGGACTGGCTCTCGGAGCAACGTGTATGTATTGGTTGCAACTCTAAGGAAGTCATACTAGGGAAAAACACCGAATGTGGGACTAAGTTCGCGGGTATGCGAGGTTCGAGCAAGATATTGATGTTTGCTCTCCAAATAGTAAAGGCAGTTCAGAAGGGCGCGGAATTGTTGTTCACGTTGTTAGAGGTTGTAGAGCTGAAGCCCAGTTTGAGTGACGTTCCTGTTGTATCAGAGTTTGCAGATGTTTTTCCTAATGATCTCCCTAGGATTCCACCTCAGTGAGAAATCAACTTCGCTATTGAGCTGGTGCAAGTGTGAAACTTATGTCACACTCACTATACCGAGTGGCACCAAAGGAGATGGCAGAACTAAAAGTTCAGTTGCAGGAGTTGCTAGAGCAAGGCTATATACGTCCAAGTATGTCACTTAAGAGTGCACCGGTTCTCTTTGTGAAGAAAAAGGACGAAGACTTGCTTTTATGCATTGATTATTGTGAATTGAACAAGCTGACAAAGAAGAACAAGTATCTGATTCCGCGAATCGATGATTTGTTTGATCATCTGGTTGGGTTGACTGTCTATTCGAAGTTGGATTTGAAGTCCGACTACTGACAGTTGAGAATTCGGGAAAGTGATATTCCTAAGACAGCGTTTGGTACATGTTATGGGAATTATGAATTTACTGTGATGCCTTTTGGGCTCACTAATGAGTCATCAGTATTTATGGACTTGATGCATAGGACCTTTCGAGAGTATTTAGACCAGTTTGTGATTGTCTTTATTGACGACATACTGGTATTCTCTCAGTCAGAAGAGAATCATGCGAACCATTTGAGATTAGTTCTGCATACCTTAAGGAGAAATCACATATATGCCAAGTTCTTTAAGTGCGAGTTTTGGCTATCTTCAGTGGCTTTTCTTGGTCATGTCGTTAGCGGAGAAGGTATCATTGTGGATCTGACAAAGATAGTTGTGATACGAGAGTGATCTGTACTTGTTTCTGTAGCAGAAGTCAGGAGTTTCCTAAGACTTGCCAGTTATTATAGGTGCTTTGTAGAAAACTTTTCAAGTATTGCTTTACCTCTCACTACATTGACAGGGAAGAATCAGAAGTTCATCTGGATGCCGAGTGTGCATGAGCTTTTGAGGAGTTAAAGAGTCGTCTGACCACGATGCTTGTTTTGTGTTCGCCATGTAGAACAGAAGGCTTTGAAATCTATGGTGATGCTTTGGGGAGCGGCTTAGGCTCCGTTCTACTACAATTTGGACATGTGATTGCTTATGACTCTAGCCAATTGAAAGTGCACGAGAGGAATTATCCGGTTCACGACTTGGAATTGGCGGCCGTGATAATTGCTCTTAAGCAATGATGACACTATTTCTATGTCATAAAAGTTGACATCTTTATGGATCATAAGAGTTTGAAATACTTATTGCATCAGAAGGATCTGAATATACGACAACAGAGGTGGATGAATTTCCTTGGGAACTATCCCTTTTAGATTCATTACCCTCTCGGAAAGAGAAATGTAATCGCAGATGCGCTGAGTCGCAAGGCTCCAACGCAAACAAATTGGTTACAGATGCATGATGAGCGTCTGATTTTTGAGTTAGAGGCTTTGGACATCTCTTGTGTTGATATGAGGATGAGCTCTAAAGCATGCTTGAACTGGACAGGGGTGCAATATGACCTCGCAGACAGGATTCGACAGGCATTGGAGCTCGACGAGAGCATGAAACTGTAAATGTTTGTTTTAGGATTAAGTGACCTAGAGGGGGGGTGAATAGGTCAAATTTAAACCTTGGCTACTTTTAGATAATGAAATCTGATTTCCTATATTTATTACTACCCCGGTCAGATAAAATAAGAAAACTATTCAGCAATTAAAACAATCACGACACAGCAATCACAGCACAGTATACACATATTTATAGTGGTTCCCCAATTTATGGGTACATCCACTTTCTCCCTTCGCCTATCTAGCAATGAACAAGATTCGGCCAAACTCCTTCTTTCTTTACTCAGATCCTTGGATCTTACAGCTCAGAGCCCAGCTGGCTCATACAACTCAGACTATACAAGTCTTACCACTAAGATCACCAAGATCCTACACCTCAAGTTCTTCCCAAGAATACTACCTCAGAGTGAATCCACACTCATACATTTCAGGCAAATCCTGCCTTATAACTCAAAATAATTAGTTCCTACACCTCAGAGAAATACTCACTTCTCCTACCTCAGGCAATTCCTTCCCCACCTGAGGCTTTATAACACAGGCTCACAACTCAGAGAAATTGATTGCCCTACACTCAGATCTACAAGTAGATCTTACAAGATTAATAATGGTGAAAAGAAATTAATTCAGAATTAGTCACCCAGCAAGAGAGAAACGGGTGACTGCTTCTTGAACTGAACTTGATAAATCAGCTTTCCTTGATCCTTGTTGTAATTGATTTGATCTGACCCTTCTTAGCTTTTCAAAGCTTCTTGAAGTTGAAATTAGGGTAGATCTAAGCCGGAGAATGTTGAAGACGATTCTTGATCAGACTTCTCTCCACCTTCTGAATTCTAGCAGATTACTTCTTAGATCTGGCTTCTCTAATTTTTACTACTCCTTTTATTTATTATGTCTCTGTTTTTGTAGAGTTTATCCCATTATATAGACTCTGTCAAAGGTAACCGGCTGATTCAGTTAAATTATTGACATCTGACAGTTCTGACTGCTATCAGATCCTCTGGCATGATTTCTACACATAATATACAACTCTGCTTGAAGTGTTGAAACTTGACTGTTGGATGTGTCGACACCAGTCCTGGGCGTCGACACTACTCTTGTAGCGATATCGACATACTTCTGAATGTGTCGACATAACCTTTACCTTGTCTCGACACAGCTGATGTAGAATGTGTTGACACTAGTCTTGAGTGTCGACAAGTTGTCTTCAGTCTCGACACTACTTGTATAGAGTGTGTCGACACTTGTCCTTAGTGTCGACACAGTTGTTCCTTGTATCATAGTATCGACCCAAGTCCTGGGTGTCGACATAACTTTCAATTTGACTCAGCACTCCTTGTTTAAGTGTGTCGACACTGGTCCTGAGTGTCAACACAACTACTTCTTGTCTCAGCACATCCTTGACAAAGGTGTCGACACTTGTCTAGTGTCTTGATACTTTTGTACTTAGCTTTGTTTGCTTGCACACAAGAACTTAATATTTATCAAATAAAACTATGTGTATATCATTGAGCTGAAAGGACTTCTTCAAATCAAGTACATTGTGATCAATGTACCCAACAATCTCCCCCTATTTGGAGAAGTCATAACTCCAATTCAATGATATACAATATGATACCAAAATATGATGATTAAGACATTAAGATTACAGTGTTGTACAATATGTGAAATAACACAGATAAAAACACATATTTCATTAGACATTAACAATAATAATACTGAACAGAAAGTAAAGCAAATAATTGCAATCCTAATGAATAGTACAAGAAATGTTATGCAAACCAAAATTTTCACTAATTTTTGTCAAAAGGTTTACAACTATGAACTTTGGTTATTCAAAATTTTTAGAATAAATTTAACAGGAGATTCAACACTAAGAACATCCCATGACAACTCTGGTTCTCTAATGACAATGTCCTTTCCAGATTAGACTGTGGCTGTAACCTCAGGAACCTTGTCATCAGCTATCTTTTTCCCTTTGTCATTCTTAGCCTTTGCAATTCCTTCCTCTTTCAGCCTTTGTCTTTCAAAATAATGGTAAAGCTTTGGGAAATATTTACTAGGCTCAACTGACTTAGCAGGTATCTTCCCTTTCTTCAGATCTCTTTTGAACTTGTAGATAACTTTCTACTGCTTAAGATGCTTATCTCATTCTTGTTTAGTGTACCATTTACCTCTGTCTGTCACATTTGCATTAACTGCCTTCCATGCAGTAAGGATTATTGATCTGGAGGTTGGATTCCACTGCTCAAAATCTGGTCTAGCCTCAGCTTGTTCTCTAAACCTTTTCGTTGAAAGCTGAGCTTCTTTTTCTTTAATCAGAGCAGATTCAGACATCTCCACCTCTTCACATATAACATTTTGAACTGATGGTGGAGGACTGTACATGTGTTGGATAACTTCTTGGATAGCCTCAAATGTAACTTGTGTTGTAGGATTGTACATGGTTTGTTCAGTAGCATGGGGTGCTTTAAGTTGAGCTAGTTGACAACCAGACTCAGCAGTTTGATCTCCATCATACCATAGAGGAGGATGGCCTAAAGTGTCTCAGATATTATTTGATATCCAGGTAGCATGTTCAGAACTGGCCCTGATCATTACCCTCTCCCCCTTTATGACTTCTCTTGCAACATGATCTCTCAGATCATTCTTGTGAAACCTTACCTGTTCATCTAAGTAATTGATACCTGAAGTTACAGAGGATTTTACTTTTAGCAAGTGATCATCTAGCTCCTTATCAGATGTTTTAATATCCTTTAATAGAGAAGCTGAATGAGCAGCCAATTCTGATCCCATATATACTCTTGGAAGTGGAGGCAAATTTTGTGTCCAATATAGTAGCTTGTTTCTATATTTCAGCCAAAGTAGTATCATGCATACTGATTAGATTCTCATTCATTCTCTGTTGATTCTCAAGGACATAGCCTTGCTTAATTGCCACATCTTCTTCCATTTGTTTGGATTTATGTTGTTGCTTGGCCAAGAAGACAACATCATTGGCACCTTTCTCAAAGAAATTAGTCATGTCAGTCTTTAACAGATTTACTTCAAATCTGATTGACTTGATATCCTGTGCCAGCTGAAATTGCAATTCTGTATTGCTCTCATCTACATACTTCTCTAGATCTTGTCTTTGTTTATACAGCATAATCTGAAATTGTACTAGCAGAGAGCTAGTATCTCCTGTAGAAGCAACTGGTGTCCCAGATTATAAATGCTTTTTGTAGCTTTTGCTCCTCTTCTTAATTTCAGATAACTTCCTTTTCTTCAGCTGAGACTCTTCTTCTTCTTCAGATTTAGAAGAACTTATCTCTTCAACTGATGGTGTCTCTTTGGTTTTGATAGTATTTGGGGCCAACTCCCCCTTAACTCTTGTATCTTTCTCATTAAAATTGATACTTTCCAAGTTAACATCTGCATGCTGAATTTCAGCATCAGGAACTTCAATATGGGGAATTTCAGCTATCTCCCTCTGGATGTTAGTTTCTTTACACAAAAGAATTTCTTCATCAGTCTCTTTTGGAATTTCATCCACAATCTCTCTCTCAGACATTTCCTGTTCAGGAACCTTTGATTGTTCAAGTTCCTATACAATATCCATAATTATAGAAGTAGCTGTATCCATTGGCAATTCAGTGAGGTTCTCCCCCTCAATTGGTTCTTTTTCTGGAATGTTCTCCCCCTGCACTTGATCACTTGTTCTAGGTGAGAGTCTTGGAGATCTTCTTTGTTCTTCCTCAGCATCCTTATCTGAACTGAACTCCACTTGTTCCTCAGAATCACTTGAAGACTCAACTTCCTCTACCACTGCTTTCTTACCTTTTATCTCCTTTGTCTTCTTGGGTTCTGGAGTCTACTTAGACAAGACTTTGTCCCATCGCGACAAAATTCTTAGGTCCATTCTGCTCATGTGGTTGATCTTTATACCAACTTTCTGGTTGATATTATCTGGAATTGTCTTAACCAGATACATACTAACAATTCTGCCCATATTGGGCTTCTGAATTCCTTCTGCTATCCTGTAAACACAACCCTGTTCCAATCAGTCTTGATCCTGAAAATAATTCTTGTCATCAGGCTAAACATGAAGGTTGAAATCCTGTCATGTGCTCCAGTCTTGCAGAGGAGCACTTTTCCTGCTACTTCAGACAAAAACTTGCCCTGGGAATTCATTTCCTTCCTGTTAAGTGAACTACCAAAACTAGTGGTTGGAGACAGTCCACACCACTCTAAGGCCTCTGCAGTCTTGTTGGAATCCAGTTCATCTTCCTGAGCAGTTCTAGGAATCTGAAGGACAATAGCCAGCCTTTTGATTGTGATCTTTACTCTTGCCCAATTTACACTTGACTTAATCTTGGTTGTCTTTGGTTTGGTGAAGCATTGGAATAGAACTCAGATACTTCTTTCTTCCATATCTTAGTTGGTTCAGAAAGCAGATACTCAAGAACCGCCTCATTGACAAGGTCTATAACATTCTTGATCTCTTCTTATGCGGAGACGAATGCGTTTCGCACCAGTTCATAACCCTCGTTGATGTTGTCGTCCATCTTTGGTGCCATTGGAGTTGAGAGAATTTGAGCTTGAGAAGTGTCGACTAAGGATTTCTAGGTCTCGACACTCAGGGAACAGTCTCGCAAGATTTATGGTAAGTGTAGTCGACAAATCCATGCACCCCCAATTTATAGTAACTGTATGCAGGAGGCGAGAAGGCGCGCTGCATTTAGAATTTTTTGAATATATGGGAAATGTCTAGTGTCGACATGGAAAACCAACACATACGAGATGCGTCGACTTGAGTCGACACAAGGTTCATGTCTCTTGACACAGACCTCAGGGTCTCGACACCCTTATGTCTCGACACTAATTTTTAATGTCTTGACACATGACTACCTATTGTGTCGACGCACATTTTGATGTCTCGATACAATACTGCCTATAGTATCGGCACACACTGTGGTGTCTCGACACAATACTATGACTTAGACAAAATTTGTGTTCTGAATATAATTTCTTGACTTATATCAAGTCTTTCTTATTTGTTTAGATTTGTTGATATGATTAGTTATCTTTTATTAGTAGTACCGTCTTTTGTTGTTACTAACTGAAAATATTTATTCAATATTCAAAATGCTTAGTTCAAATTTAAAGTAATTGAACTTGCTCTCATCTAGGGGTTTTGTAAAAATGTCAGCAACTTGTCTTTCTGTTAGAGTATACTGTAAGCTAATATTTTATTTTTCAACATTCTCTCTGAGAAAGTGATATCTAATTTCTATATGTTTAGTTCTACTGTGTGAAATATGATTATTAGCAATAAAAATTGCACTAGTAGAATCATAAAACATGATAGATTCTGCAAATATGTACTAAGATTCTATGCACAGCAGCTTCCAGCAGATATGTACTAAGATTCTGCTGTAGAAATTACAATACTTGTGTAGCATCCCGACTTTTATTGGGCCACCATAGCCCTAGTGGGCCCAATAAAAGTGGCCCGAACCCTACCCATGACCCGGTGGGAGTAACCCTAGGTAGAAATAGAGCTAGAGAACTCCGAATTGAGTTCTGTTGGTTCCTATGGCCTCGTATAGTCAATACGAGTGCATCAGAACTCGTCAAGTTGAACCCCGAGGTCACATAGTGAATGTGACCATCCCTCGAAAAACGCAATGAGAGTAAGATTTTGGATATCGAGCTAGAGAACTCCGAATTGAGTTCTGTCGATTCCTATGACCTCATATAACCTAGATGGGTGCATCAGAATCCGTCGCATCGCAATTCGAAATCTAACGACGGATTTGGACATTTTGACCGTTTTAGCGCGTTGCGACGCACAAATTTCGGACTTTCGCCAAACGGACTCCGATTTAACCCCAGTCAGTGGCGTTGGACTCGTTTGGTCAATATGAAGTCAACAAAAGTCGTTCCGACCAATTTTGACGATAATTGGTCAACCCGTGGTCAAGTCAAGCATAGTCGCGCACCGAAAAGCGTGCGCACACCAATTGTGACACGACACTCGAACTTTGACCAGCAAGGGGGACCCACCTAGGGTTGACTTGGTCAAACCCCCCTAAAATCCACTTTTTGGAATTCTCTTCAAATGGGGGGCCCACCCCCCCTCTTCATAATCACTTAGGGCCTTGCCCTCACCCACCTTGGGCCCCTCCCAACCAACAAGGATCCCCTAAAGCAAGTAAAGGCCCACAAACCACATACTCTCCTCTCCCCTCTCTTTCTTCATCATGGAGGCCCAAGCCCATGGGGCTTTACCCTATTCCCCACATGGGGAATATGTGGCACCTCCAGCTGTCGTTGGACAGCTGGAGTGTGGTGATTAATCCCTCCCTAAGGAGGGATTAATCCCACATTGCCAAAGGGGGGATAACCCTTCCCCCCCAATCCTATAAAAGGACCCCCCTCCCCTAATCCTCTTGCACTAGCTCTCTGAGAAATCCCCCCTGCCTAAGGTACTGTCAGAGCTCCGGTGGCCGGAAAAGGCAAAGCCCGAGCTCCACCACCGCCATTAATGACAGAACTCGTCGGAGGCCGCCAAACCACCCAACCTCAGGTAGAAACTTTCCCTCTCCCTCCTCCCTATCCTTTAGACGTTCTACATGTGAGCTCCGACGGCCGGAGAGCCGTCGTCGTTTCCCCCCTCTCTACCGTTCAAAATAAAAAATAGCTTCTTCGGTGGCCGGCGGCGGCAGGCCGCCGGACCACCGCCGGAGGGAGCGCCCACCACCAGCGGGTTGGCCGGTGGCGGAGCCACGGCCGGCCGGCGGCGGGGAAGGCCCGTAAGGGAGGCGGGATTTGTTACAGCGGGGGGGGGGGGGGGGGGAGGGGGAAGTGATAATGAACAGTAAGTTCATTATATATATAATTTATATTATTATAATATTTATAATTATTATAATATAAATGGGTTGATTTTTTTTAGAGACTAAAATAGGCCCCTAGGAAAAAATATTGAACATGGAAAATGTTCCCTTAACTAAGGGCTCCCTCCACAAATTTTTTGAGAATTTTTGGAATTGATTTGGTATTTTTAAAAGCCGAAATGAAAAATATTTGCCCTATTAAATGCCCAAAACTCTTCGAAAAATGATGAAATTTTTTTCAGACTCAGTTTAAACCCCCTTATAGGTTGTATTAAAATTTGGAGACTTGGGGTTCAATATTGAAATTTCTCCCAACTGTTGGAGCCTAGGGTCGCGCCCGAAAATTATTACGCTCATTTTCTTCGAAATTGGAGCGCGCGACTATCCTCTCTAATTTGAATAATAAATTCAAATTGTCATATCGACGAGAGTGGCCGAGGCAAGTGACCAAGCTCCGTGTGTTCCGAGACTTCGTGAATCCGTCGAGCGCCTCGACTCTCGGGTGATCTGGGCACGCTCGGAAAGTGAGAGTACGAGTAGTGAGTTACAAATTATTCTCGATAAATAATTAGGGTGCAACTCCTGATAAGCCCCTGATCCGATTAAGTTGTGATTAATAAGGCGCAACCAAATCCTAATCAGATTTTAATAATGGGTGTAACCCAATGAAGCCTTATTAAAAACTGAAATAGAACTGAATGTGCCTCCTAAGAACGGAGATGTGACTGAAGCCTCCTGAATGGAGTGATTGGACTACTAACCTTTTATTTATGTTTTACTCCAGTCTCGTATTGGTCAAGTACTTTTTATTCAGCTCTACTCCAGTCTCGTACTGGTCAAGTACTTTTTATTCAGCTCTACTCTAGTCTCGTACTAGTCAAGTACTTTTAATTCAGCTCTACTCCAGTCTCGTACTGGTCAAGTACTTTTAATTCAGCTCTACTCCAGTCTCGTACTTGTTAAGTACTTTTTATTCAACTCTACTCCAGTCTCGTACTGGTCAAGTACTTTTTATTCAGCTCTACTCTAGTCTCGTACTTGTCAAGTACTTTTAATTTAGCTCTACTCCAATCTCGTACTGGTCAAGTACTTTTAATTCAGCTCTACTCCAGTCTCGTACTGGTCAAGTACTTTCAATTCAGTTCTACTTCAGTCTCGTATTGGTCAAGTTTGTTTTATTCAGCTCTACTCAAGTATCATACTGGTCAAGTACTTTTAATTCAGCTCTACTCTAGTCTCGTACTGGTCAAGTACTTTTTATTCAGCTCTACTCCAGTCTCGTACTGGTCAAGTACTTTTTATTCAGCTCTACTCTAGTCTTGTACTAGTCAAGTACTTTTAATTCAGCTCTACTCTAGTCTCGCACTGACCAAGTACTTTCAATCTAGTACTACTCCAGTTTTCGTACTGGTCACATTTCATTACACCACTTTAAATAAGTAGCATAATCACCGCACTTGTCCTCATTGTAATTTACTATTATAATCCTGGGTCCTTCTCTGATGAGCAGTCGATGTTAAGGTTGAGCCTTAGTTGGGGCTAACCGGAATTGAGGTATTCCTCTAGGTCTAGCCCCAAATAATGCGCTCCCACGCTCCTTGACGAAAGTAGAGCTGAGCGCCTCCGCCCGAAGTTTAAGCCTAGTAGGGCAGGCCGACGTATACCCGGTGTGTATTATGATTGCCATTTATTTGATTGTTTGTAAATTGCTTGCGGTGAAATAGTGGCAGGTCAGTCCCTCCCACAGATCGTTCGTACCGGTGCGGGAAGGTCGATGACTCAAGGTGACAGGGAGATGGGTACCACAGATGACCGGCTGTTCTATTATTCCCCGTCGAGTTTTCCTCCGTTGGTCAGCCAAAACGATTCGCCAAATGTCGCTCACATCCAAGAGTACACAAGGTTGTACGTTAGGGTCTGGGGTTGTGCGGTACGACCACCCCCAGAAGTGGCAGGATTGGCCACTATCACCGACAGCCATATCGGTGAGGCCCGCAGGGCTCGCTACCCTGCTAGAACAGAAGCGGTCCAAACTATGTTGACATAGGGTTTATGTGTGCGGCTGTGAATGCCTGTGATAGAATACAGGATATGAAAACCTGATGTACTGTTATGCTAGTGGAGCATTGTTATAACTGATTTATACTACTGCTGCTTTCCTCAGTTATACTATCCTGCACTCTTTTATAGTTGCTCCTAGCTATACATATATGAAATGTTGTGCTAACCCTCTTTTGCTTCGGCTATTTACTTCTGTTCGGTGGGTGTGCACTCATCCCCAGGATATGGATCCGGGGAGGAGATTTGTTTTCACTTAGCTCTGTGACTAACGATTATCTAAATAACCATTCACAGGAAATGGAGCATCGTAGTAACCCGCCGCCGCAGGAGATTACGCCAGTGACTAGGACTACCCGAGCAGATGCACCCCCGACGTCCTCGGAGTTTAGAGATGTGAGTACCGCCGAGGAGCATAGGGAGAGTGTGTGTGAGAGTTATATATAGTACATGTATAGCCCACGGGCTTATATAAATACTTAGGCTTCGGTCCTAGAACCTCTGTATTATTATATGATGTGTTATATATATCTGCAGTGGTTTCTTGTTAATGCTTCCGCTATACTCTGATGGGTTGTGAATGTTGTGATTCGAGCCGAGCAAGGCGACCAACTAGTGCTTAGAGAGGGTAGATCGTTTCCCCTAAGGAGCACTGGGTGGATGTCTTGGGCCAGCAGTACCCCTCCAGCCCGACCCGCGCAAAAGGTTGGGGGGGGGGTGCTATAACTTGTTTGCTTCTTGCTACTCCAACTTATGAGTCTTTTCCTTAGAAACTGACAAGTTCCAGAAGTACTCTTTCTGTCTTCTTTATACCCTGTAAAATCTGCATCTGTGTACCCTGTGAGTTCAAAATCACTATCCTTAGGATACCAAAGCACAAGATTGGGTGTGCCCTTAAGATATCTTAATATTCACTTTATAGCAGTATAATGAGACTCTTTGGGGCATGCTTGGTACCTAGCACAGACACATGTTGAGAACATAATATCTAGCATACTAGCAGTCAAATATAACAGTGATCCAATGATGACTAGGATACTTGATCCTTTGATGTCCCTAAGGAATAATATCTTATCTATCTTTCCTCTAGAGAACTTGTTCTCTATGAGAAAGGTAGACAGGGTCTCATACCAGGCTTTAGGTGTATGTTTTAACCCATATAAAGCTTTGTGCAATCAGAAGTTACGTTTAGGGTTAACAAAACCTGGTGGCTGCTCTACATAGACTTCCTCCTTTAGTGTACCATTGAAGAATGCCGACTTTACATCAATCTGGTAGACTTTGTATCCTTTATATGCTGTATGAGCTAAAAACAACCTTATGACTTCTAGCCTAGCTACAAGTGCAAAAGTTTGGTCAAAATTTATGCCTTCCTCTTGTTTATATCCTTTAGCCACTAATCTAGCTTTGTTCTTAACTATAACCCCATTCTCATCTAGTTTATTTCTATAAGTCCACTTAGTGTCTATGGCATTGTGATCACTAGGTCTAGGAACTAGACTTCAGATTTTGCATCTCTCAAATTGATTGAGCTCTTCTTGCATAACAATAATCCAGTTGGGGTCTGAATTAGCTTCTTCAAACTTTTTAGGTTCTACCTGAGAGAGAAAGCTAGAGTATAGAATCTCATTATGATATCTACTCCTAGGTTGTGTTTGGGAAAGCTTATGCTGATGAAAAACTGCTGATAGAAAAAGTGTTGTTTCTGAAAAACAGAGTTTTATCTAAAAACCATTTAGGCTCTGTTTGGCGCGGCGTTTTGACAGCGGTGGACCACGGATTTTTCAAACGCCGCGCCAAACATAAATTAAGGGTACCACGGTGGCATCAGTCACCGTGGTTTTTAGCGGGGGGCCGCTGTTTTTGAGTCGCGGAATTTTTCCGCGACTCAAAAGCAGCAGCAGCGCTGCAGGCCTGCAGCCTTGGCTGCAGCGCTGCTGCCCCCCCTCCTTTTTTATATTATTTATATAATATATTTTATATTATTATTTATATTATATTTTATATTATAATATATATTATAATTTATATTATAATTTATATTATAATTTATAAACATTATAATAATGTGATTATAAGTTTGATTGATTTTTAGAAAATTTTGGTTTCATGTGAATGTGTCTTATATGTTTGAAACAGCACTGCAAACGCTGTTCTTCCAAACAGATTCACAGATTCTGCCACCACTCTGCAAAACAGCTGATTATTCCACCACTGCTTCCAACCACTGCTTCTCCAGTCGCTGCAGCCGCGCCAAACAGAGCCTTAGTTGAAATGGAGTTTACAGAGCTTTTTGATAAGCTGTTTTTAAAAACTGTTTGGCAAAAATGGAGTTTTCATGGGTGAATTTTTTTTTAATTATTTTAATTTTTTTGTTTGATACATATAATAGTTTTAAATGTATAAGACCAATATTACATCAGCATAACATAATAAAATTTGAATGTTTTTCAGATATTAATGTTACAAAATTTTTAAACTCTTATCGCATGAATCCATCAGCTGCATGCAAAGTACTTCAGTGTATCACCTGAATGATTGAAAATATTTTAATTAGAATCTTAGATTAAATTAATTACAATATAAAATATGATAAATAAATATTACCTTCTTGCCTCATAGAGTTGTTGCGCTATAAACTCACGCAGTGTTATCATCTCGTCTACACCACTTGATATATAAACACATGTATCATGTAGTCTCTGTGAGTCTACTCCGCCCTGCGTACGCATTCTTTCACTTTCTGTAAAATCAGGATCTATACTTGATGGAAGTCTCCGTATAAAATTATGCAAAACCATTATCGCCAGAACAATATGTGTCTGTTTCTCAAAACTATAGTTTGACATATCACGCAGTATTCACAGGAAAATATGAGAAACTTTTGCTAAATTCCGGACATATAAAATCACACACACATGGCATTATCAAAAAATTTGAGAATTCTGGACATGGAAATCACAAACAAACACAAAATATATATTCCCAAGACAAGAAAATATGAGAAACTTTTGCTAAATTCACAGGAATGCCAGAGAATTTTGGTATATTTTCCATCAGCAACCCTAATCAAATTTTGCAACCCCCCCCCCTCAAAAAGTGATTCAGACAAAATAAGAAGAAAAAAAAGCATGGCGCCTGATTTCAGAGAAAAAGCAACAGTTCTCACCGAGATGTGCAGAATCGGGTGGTAAGAGATATGCAGAATCGGGAGCGAACTGCGCCTGACTTTTCTAGAATCGGGAGGGAACTGCGCCTTCTTCCAGAATCGGGAGGGAACTTCGTCGGAACTGCGCCCGATTCGGGAGGAAATCATCGAGGAGGAAGCAGAGGGTTATCGAAGATGTCGGGACGGAACTGCGCGAGAAGATACCGCGGGGTCGGGGATGAGCTGCGGCGTGATGGGGCTGGAGAAATAAACCGCGGTTGAGCCGTAGGTATAAAGGAGCGGATATTAATAAACGTTGTTTTGAGCTTTTGATTTCCAAATAGAGCTTATCCTCAAAACGCCGTTTTAGGCTGCCGCACCGGAGGCAAGAAGCTTTCCCAAACGCACCCTAGTAGTCACTCCAAGCCTGACATCACTTATTATTTGATCAATAGGATGATCTCTAAGGTGTTTAACTGTTATTGGCAGGTGCCTACCATCACCTAGTTCTGCAGGAGGATTAGGATGATTCTCTTCCTCCCCTAGGCAGTTACTTTATCTTCTATATGAATTTCTACATTGTCTCTAGTGTGTAACTCTAGATCAGGTGAATCACCTATATTTAACTTCTCCATCCTAGATTCAACATCACCTAGACTAAATTTGTTAGAAATCTCATTAAATAGTACAGAAGTTTCATCAAAAACTACATTAATAGATTCCTCTACAACTTGATGTTTCAAGTTGTAGATCTTGTATGCTTTGCTGTGAACACTATACCCTACAAAGATTCCTTCATAGGATTTCTCTGAAAACTTAGTTAGATAAGTTTTCTCATTGTCCAATACATAACATTTACTACCAAAAATTCTGAAGTATGATAGATTTGGTTTTCTACCTTTCATTAGTTCATAGGGAGTCTTGCTGTGATTCTTGTTGATCAAGACCCTATTTTGAACATAACATGTTGTGTTCACAGCCTTCGCCCAAAAATATTATGGGAGAGATGTATCACTCATCATTGTTCTTGCTGTCTCAATGAGAGTTCTATTCTTCCTCTCAGCAACTCCATTTTGCTGTGGTGTTCTTGGTTAGGAGAACTCCTGAAAGATCTCTAGTTCCTTACATAAATTTGTCATCTTTTCAGATTGAAATTCTGTACCATGGTCACTTTTAAGCTTAGCCACAGAACATATCATCTCATTCTGAACTTTTTTGACAAAATCAGCAAGGATGTCTAGTGTTTAAGACTTTCTCCTTACGAAGAATACCCAAACAAACTTAGAGTGATCATCCATAATCACATAGGTATAGGACTTCCTACCCAAACTAATAACTTACATAAGACCAAATAGATCCATATGAAGTAAGTAGAGACACCTCTTAGTGTCTTTGGACTGAATGCTCTTAAAGGAGACTTTTGTCTATTTGCATTTTTGACATGCAGGACATAAGCCTTCTTTGAAACATTTGAGCCGGGGACTGTTTCTAACTAAGTCCATAAAGAATAGCTTGCGCATAGCTTTATAGTTTAAGTGAGCCAGCCTCTTGTGCCACTGCACACACAAAGAGTCTTTCTCACTAGCTACTAGGAATACAAGAGATTTCTCATTTACACTTAAGAAATTTAGAAAATAAATGTTACCACTCCTAGTGCCTGACAAAATGATCTCTTGATCACTTGAATTCCTTATTAGACACTTGTCATTGTGGAAACAATTTCATAACCTATATCACAAAGCTGACTTATGCTTATCAGATTGTGGTTCAATCCTTCCACATAAGTCACTTTTGTGATGGTAATTAGGCCATTAGAAATGTTACCATATCCCTTGGTGAGTCCTTTCTCTGACCCTCCAAAGATGATTTTTGGTTCATTCCTAACTGGAGTGTAATCGCTTAGCAAACTCCTTGTTCCAGTCATGTGTCTGGAACAGCCACTATCCAAGTACCATACTGGCCTTCCTATGGTACTTGGTTCCACCTACAAACACAGAATTAGTTCACCTTAGGCACCCAAATAGTTTTGGGGCCTTGGTTCCTGTTAGGCTTTGCTGTGTGAAACACAACAGACTTTCTAAACAAAACTGGTTGAGTCTTATATGAAGGTGCTGTTGGATTATACCAATAATCTAGGGCAAAATGCCCAACCTTCCCACATCACTAACACTCAAATCGATTGTATCTTCTCTTTGGCTGCACATTTGAAGTTGTACTTCTGTGCACCTTAGACTTGACGCTTCCAAGGTAGTGGTGCAAAATTCATACCCTTACATTTCAGATTTAGGTGTGGTGCACTGGGGCCAGCTCCAAGAATTCCTTGGCTTCTTGGATTAATCACCCTCTTTGATGGTATTTGGTATTTATTGCCATTAGATGTCTGTCCCTTCCAGCAAGGCTCTTTATTGACCTTGCTGGTAGAGCACTCAAAACTCATGTGTCCAGAAACACATGATCTCAAGCATCTGTTGGAAGGCAGATACTTGGAAGGTTGCTTAACTGGACATATTAGGGCTTTACCCTTAGTTCAGATTTGTTTTTGAACTTTTTATTTTTTCCATACCCTACACCACTTCAAAATGGTGCTGAAAAAGTATCTATGATAGGTAACACTGACTTGTGTTTTGAGAACCGAGTCAGGAGCTTTCTTTCCTGGGTGAGCTTTGCTTCTAGGCCCTTGACAGTCTTGACCTATTCTACTATTACCTCTGCCTGGCTATCTATCTTATTGCTTAGTTCTATAAGCTTTAGTTTTTTCAGGTCCAACTTTATGTTGGCCCTCTCCAACTGAAAAGATACTCCCCTCAGAGATTCTAATTCTCTGGCTTGATCCTTAGCAAGCTCTTTGCTTGCAATCAAGGACTTTAATAACTTCCCATATCTGTTGATAAGGGTGTTGAAATCAGGTTCAATGTCTGAATCATGTTCTCTATTATTAGAGGAGTGTGAACATGACTCATTTTCTGATGCAGAAAAAGAATTTGAGGCTAAACTATAAGAGATTGACTTTAACTTAGCAGGATCTGAACAATTCTGATCTCCTTCTCCTGATTGGGTCTCCTTAACAGCCATCAGGCCCATGAGAGCCTCCTCCTCTTCTTATTCTGATGAACAAGACTCACCATCAGACAATGTAGACCGTTTCTTTGCCAATAAGCTTTTGTCAGCCTTCTTGTGTTGTTCAGTCTTCCAGTTCTCTAGCTTTTTCTCCTTTCTTTTTCTTGGGCAATCAGCTATGACATGCCCTTGCCTGTTGCAATAATAACACATAATATTATTCTTAATATATTTGTTCTGTGAAGAACCATACATGTCCCCAGATTTCTTCTTCCTGGATTTATCTGAATGATTGGTCTTCTTGAGAGAAGAGTCTCCAGCTGGACCCTTCCAGCTGCCCTGCCTTTTTCTCCCCAACATCTTCTTGAACTGTCTAGAGAAGAGAGACAGTTCCTCCTCAGTTAGGTCTCCTTCTGAAGAGGATGATTTTGTATACTCAGAAGCTATTTCTAGTCTTTCTGAGAGTTTTGACTTCTCTTTGACCTTCCTGGATGACTCAGCCTTTAGGGCCAAGGACTTTTCTCTGCTGTGTGCTCTAGCTGAATCTTCTTCAGACTTCCTGAGATTGAGTTGTAACTCATGGGACAACAACTTGTCAAATAGAGTCTGGGGGTCTATGTTGGCTAAGTTACCCATTTCTCTTATGACACAGATCTTGATGTCTCATTCCTTGTTTAAGGATCTCAATAACTTATCATTAAATTCATAGTTTGTGAAACTCCTACCATAAGTCCTCAGATTGTTCATAATTTTGAAGAACTTCTCAAAACATTCTGCCACTGAGTCCTTATCAAGTCTGAAGGCTTCATACTGTTGGTTTAGCAGAGATTTTCTATCATCTTTGACCTCATCAATTCCTTCCATATAGAAAATCAGTGGCTCACACATTTCTTTAGATGTTTTACAATGAATCAGGTTTAGAAAAGTGGAATCATCTATTGCACTGACTATAATATTCTGAGTCCTCTTATCCATAGAGGCCAAAATGATTTCATCCTTATCCATCTCCATGTAGGTCTTTGGTGTCTTGATGTTTGCATCAAGAACTGACACTTTCATGGGAATGAAAGATCCTTCAACCACTGTGATGTATATTCTTGGATCTGCTGTCTCCATAAATAATCTTACTCTCTCCTTCCAAATTCCAAAATTGTCTTTGGAGCAGACTATGAGCTTGATGAAATTATTTTCCCTCTGAGCCATGATTTATCTTTCTCTGCAATCCTTTGGATTCTCACTAGGCTGTTATGCCTCCTCAGTGAACCCACCCTCTGATACTAATTATAAATGTTTGTTTTAGGATTGAGTGACCTAGGGGGGGTGAATAGGTCAAATTTAAACCTTGACTACTTTTAGATAATGAAATCTGATTTTCTATCTTTATTACTACCCCGGTCAGATAAAACAAGAAAACAATTCAGCAATTAAAACAATCACAGCACAACAATCACAACACAATACATACAGATTTATAGTGGTTCCCCAATTTATGGGTACATCCACTTTCCCCCTTCGCCTATCTAGCAATGAACTAGATTCGGCTAAACTCCTTCTTTCTTTACTCAGATCCTCAGATCTTACAGCTCAGAGCCCAGCTGGCTCCTATAACTCAAACTATACAAGTCTTACCACTCAGATCACAAATATCCTACACCTCAAGTTCTTCCCAAGAACTCTACCTCAGAGTGAATCCACACTCCTACACCTCAGGCAAATACAGCCCTACAACTCAGAACAATTAGTTCCTACACCTCAGAGAAATACCCACTTCTCCTATCTCAGGCAATTCCACCCCCACCTCAGGCTTTATAACACATGCTTACAACTAAGAGAAATTGATTCTCATACACTCAGATCTACAAGTAGATTTTACAAGATTAATAATGGTGAAAAGAAATTAATTCAGAATTAGTCACCCAGCAAGAGAGAAACGGGTGACTACTTCTTGAGCTGAACTTGATAAATCAGCTCCCTTGATCCTTGTTGTAATTGATTTGATCTGACCCTTCTTAGCTTTTCAAAGCTTCTTGAAGTTGAAATTAGGATAGATCTAGGCTGGAGAATGTTGAAGACGATTCTTGATCAGGCTTCTCTCCACCTTCTGAATTCTAGCAAATTACTTCTTAGATCTGGCTTCTCTAATTTTTTACTACTCCTTTTATTTATTATGTCTCTGTTTTTGTAGAGTTGATCCATTTATATAGACTCTGTCAAAGATAACCGGCTGATTCGATTAAATTAGTGACATCTGATAGTTCTGACAGCTGTTAGATCCTCTGGCATGATTTCTGCACATAGTATACAACTCTGCTTGAAGTGTTGAAACTTGACTGTTGGATGTGTCGACACAAGTCCTGGGCGTCAACACTACTCTTATAGCGATGCCGACATACTTCTGAATGTGTCGACACAACCTTCACCTTGTCTCGACACCGCTGATGTAGAATGTGTCGACACTAGTCCTGAGTGTCGACACAGTTGTCTTCAGTCTCGACACTGCTTGTATAGAGTGTGTCGACACTTGTCCTTAGTGTCGACACAGTTGTTCCTTGTATCATAGTGTCGACACAACTTTATCTTTGACTCAACACTCCTGGTTTAAGTGTGTCGACACTGGTCCTGAGTGTCGACATAGCTACTTCTTGTCTCAGTACATCCTTGACAAAGGTGTCGACACTTGCCTAGTGTCTTGACACTTTTGTACTTAGCTTTACTTGCTTGCACACAAGAACTTAACATTTATCAAATAAAATTATGTGTATATCATTGAGCTGCAAGGACTTCTTCAAATCAAGTACATTGTGACCAATGTACCCAACATAAATGCTATATGACAAAGATAATGGATGGGTCAAATTCCCAATTCTCGTTGATCGACGGTCTTTTGTAAAAGGACGGTCAGTTGTGCATCCCGACTGTTGGCAAATTGCGGGAGCAGTTGAGGTATGAGACACATTTTACCAAGTACTCAATCCACCCAGGGAGCACAAAAAGTTTTAAAGACATGAATAAGTTGTTTTGGTGGCCAGGGTTGAAGAAGGACATAGCACTTTATGTGGCGAAGTGCCAAACTTACGCCCTCGTAAAGGCCGAATGTCAAAAACCTGATGGTTTCCTGAAGTTGTTACCAATACCGGAACGGAAGTTTGATGATATATCGATGAATTTCGTGCACGGTTTGCCGAGATCGCAACGTAGGAACGATTCTATTTGGGTGATTGTGGACCGGTTGATAAAAGTAGCACACAACATTCCGAATCGAAGGGACGATTCAGTGGAAAAGTTAGTTAAACTTTATGTTGAGCAAATCGTACGATTGAACGGTGTGTCCGGTAGCATCGTTAGTGATCGAGATGGGCTTTTCACGCCGAATGATTGGAAGGTTATTCATCAACTGTTGGGTACCAAGCTGAAATTCAACACGACCTTTCATCCTCAAACAGATGGTCAGACTGAGAGCGTAAACAGAACGATGGAAGATATGCTTTGCATGTGTGCCCTGAATTTTGGGAAGAGGTGGGAGAATCATCTCTTTATGATCGAATTCACCTACAATAATAGCTACCAGACAAGTATTCAAACGACACATTTTGAGGCCTTATACAGTAGGCAATGTCGTACTCCGTTAGCTTGGGTAGAAACAATTGAATCAAAGCTTTATAAATATAAGGACGTTGAAGATGCGACTTCAACGATACGTTTGATTCGAGAGCGATTGTTGATTGCGCAAGATAGGCATGCAAAATACTGCAATACAAAATACCGAAACGTGGAATTTGTCGTTGGCAATTGAGTTTATCTCAAGATTAAACTATTCAAGGGCGTATCGAGGATTCGACGCTTGAAAAAGCTGAGTCCGAGATACCTTGGGCCGTTTGAAATCATTGAGCGGAATGGAGAAGCTGCCTATCGGCTGAAGCTTTCAGCTGAAATCGGTGGTTTACACTATGTGTTTCACATACCGGTGTTGTAGAGGGCTATACAAGAGCCTACACAAGTGGTTGTTGTGGATCAAGTTCCGGTCGATAGTGGGTTGAAGATAAAAGTCAAGCTCATTCGAATCGAGGACACGAAGATCAAGCGACTGCGGAATAAAGAGATCAGAATGGTCAAGGTCCGATGGGACAACTGTGACCGTGAGGAGCTGTCATGAGAGCGCAAGCAGACCATGCGCGAAGAGTTCACTAAGCTGTTTCGTTGAGGTACATTTGTACTTCTGTGTTTTTTCCTGTTAAGTGTGGATTTCGGGAAGAAATCTCTTAAAGGATGGGAGAATTGTAACACCTCCATCCGTCGTATAAAATATAATAGAAGGCCCGGTCGGGGCCCCATGCCATATTCCAAGAACAGTCAGTGAAGTTACGTATTGAGATCATAACATATACGCCTCCTAACTCAGAGTGCATTCTAGCGGAAGTATTTTAGAACCCATAAACCAGAAATGTCCATGACAAAAACATAATAATGACATTAATACACAAAATGTTTTGGCCTTAAGGCCTTACAACTATTCTCTTTACAAATATATCTTCCATACATCGGCACACAGGCCGACCACACATGAAAACAATAAATGTTCACCTTTAGGCCTTCAAGGGCCAGCCAACACAGCATAAGGGACTTCAACTCACTACTTTCCACTTGGCTCTCCAACACCGGCACAAGCATGACCCACCAAAATATGGCAAAACAAAATAACGGTCAGCATTAGTTGACCAAATTATAGCGACCCCACCCCTCACTCGGGGCGGCGGTTCTTCTTCCCTGCAAACAACAATATATATTTCGCCACGGGCGTAGGCACAATCAGTCACACACCCCGTGTAGTCAGAGCACATTATCAGTGTACCGGATTACCCAGGATCCCACCACCATCCGCAGTACCAGACTTGATGGTCCAAACTTGAGCATTCTAGTCTTTCCGGCTCATAACCTAAGACTCTCATTATGCTAACGATGAAAACAAATTACTTTAGGCAATCTAGTCTGAACGACATAACTGTTGGTTCTACCATGGTGATCTGGAAGTGATCAAGCATGTGGCCTCACTGCCAATGCAATATGAGCCTATAGGATCGCACATAAGAGCTCTGAAAAAGTTGGATAGGTTTGTGTTGGCCTTGCTCATATGTGATATGAGTGAAGGACCAAGCCTATGACAATCTGGACATGGTGAAATTTCATTTCGGGATCTGCATTGTGAATGTGGATCGACCAGTATGAAGTTGGGACAAGCTAAAGAGAAATTCGTTGAGTATTGGTAAGGGGTTTTGACGAAAAGTCTCGATTCGTTGAGTATTGTCGAGGCCCCTCGCTGATTTGTCGAGTATTGTCCTGGTCAATCGTCGATTCGTCGAGTATCTGCATGGCTCCTTCACGATTCGTCGTGTATCGTCATGGTTACTCGTCGATTCGTCGAATATCAGACTGATACTCGCTGAATTCTGCTTTGACCGGTTTATTTCTGTTAAGTGCGGTTTTCAGCGGGTCTGCGGGTATCGCTTGGCTCGGTTCTACGTTTAAATAGGATTTGTACAACAGAACTGACAGAAAACTGTTCATCCTGACCTAATTTTGCGACGGCGTCTTTGTTCGCGACGGAACTGTTCCGATTTCGCGACCGACGCTGAACCCACCGACCTCCGCTTGTCGTCGCCGACAATCTGTCGTCCTTTGCCGCCACCCGAAAGTGTTTCCAAGTTGTCGTCATTGTTGTTGCCGCCTCTCCTTGAACGGATCTAGTACTCCGTGGAGACGTTGAGGGCAAGCATCTTTCCGACCTAGATCTTGTGCGACAAGAGTCTAGAGTCTTCCGTGCTCGTGTGGATACCCATAGAGGCGTAGACACTATTCTACGCTCGGAACTTCGGTCGTTGACGTTTGTTGGAATCAATCGGAGCACCTAGGTTGAGTATTGAATCAATCCCGTGAAGGTATAATTTATTTATTGCAATTTTACATCTTGATTAATGGTCATCGCAAGATCCACAACGTATTTTTGGGTTTTCCTTGTTTCCTTATTCCGCTGCGCACAAATGTTGTGACGATTAGCAAAACTCAACAATAACGCGGGTACGGATCAGCTCTTTCCCGTTACCCACATCGCCATGCCAACGCCGACGACCAAAACAATCAAGGCGAACAACAAGACGCGGGTTAGCCTTCCCTTTCCCATTTGGCTCTTCTGGCCTTAAAAACTGAGCACTTCAGGATCTCAACTTCAATTGCCACCCACCTTGTCTCGTGGACACAGGCTTCGCAACCACAATCAGGTTGGCTCTTACAACCACCTTAGTTGGGCTCTTTAGGGTCTCAGCTCAATCATTTGGCCTCCAGGTATCCAAAGAGACAGGCCCACAACACAAGCTCTCTGGGAGCTACCGCCAGCGGTAGAGCTACCGTCGCGCGGTAGGGGACCAAATATTGTTTTTTCCCCCACTTTGGGTGTTTTCCTAGAGGCAACCTCCAATACTATCACTATAGCATCCCGCACACCCCCTGACCCCGAAAACTACACGTTTATCCACAGAGTCTTCTCCGATACGCAAAGCAATTCATCATCACCAATTCAGACCAACCTGTTCGAATGTGCTCCACATAGCATGCATATTCCGTACTTCGATTCCGGATTTTATATGCAAGTTCTACCGGAGATCACAACGATCTACTCATGATCGTGCACTTGATCCGGATGGAAATGATCACCATACCTTCCTCTCCACAGATCTGGCATCGACTCGTAAATCTGATCACAAGAACACCTTCACAGCAGGGCTGAATCAACCTTGCCCTTTGCTCTCCTAGCCTTTTCCTTCTTATTCTTCAGGATTCAAGAGAGAAAGAGAGAGAAAAAAATGAGAAATAATTATCATCACAAGCCTTTATCAAAGAGCTACCGTCGCGCGGTACCTTGCTACTATCGCGCGGTACCATGCTACCGTCGCGCGGTACCTTGCTACCACCGCGCGGTATCTTAGGGGGTGGACGCTTGGCCCAATCGGCACTGCTCTGCCGCTAAAAGACTGTCTTACCTTATACGACAAGTGGCACACTACCGCCGATGTTACCGCTACCGCCAGGCGGTATTGTCCAGAGCCAAAAGTGGCTTAATTCACCGGCTACCGCCGCGCAGTATCATGCTACCGTCGCGCGATACTGACCAGAGATATTGGCCCATGAAAATCAGTTCGCTAGCTCCAGCATTAGGTATACCATCTGGAAGTAACCTCTAGTGACCAACTTCTTATTATTTTTAGGAAATTTGGGGCATTACGACGCGCACAGCCCGAGCGCGACCAGCCAGCGTGACCGCAGTATCGTACCCCTGTAGGGCCGCACGGCCGCACCCCGAGAGGCAGTGCGCGGCCGGCTTACGCGGCCGCAGAGCCGCGCCCCTGCGCGACCGCACCCCCCGAGGCCGCGTTGCCGCCAGCTGTCGGGCACCTTGCCCGGGTCGCTCGAATTGTATGGGGGCACTTCCGTTTTTTCGGCAAAAATGGTGATCTAGGTAATCAAAATGGAGCAACGCCATTCGCCAGCACAAATCACTTCCCGACGCAATTACCACCATGTCCCTCTAGAAAACTATAAATAGGCCAATAGGCTTTCGTTTGAAGACAAACAACTTTAGAGGCAAGAGAGAGCTCTGAGATTTTCCGACGGGATCGTGAACTTTGATCGATTCTCCGCTCAGGAATTCACTCCGCTCTTCTCCTTGCGCTATGGTTCCAACACGCGTCAAATCACGTCAACCACATTAGCAAGAGCGCTCCCATCAAGGCTTTGCATCAACGAGAACACTCTCTTCAGAAGCCTCGTGGACTTGGAGAATTTTCCAGCCAGAACGCTCCCACCAAGGTTCCACGAGCTCAACAACTTTCCAAGGCCGGAGCGCTTCCATCGAGCCTCTGAGAACTTAGCCATTTTTTCTCATTTTCCGCACTTTGCACCTGTAACGAAGTAGCGGTCTATCGCCCTTCGAGATCAAATCAAACTTTGTAACACTTCGAAAAGCTAGTGGATTTTGGCTCGGCACAGTTCCAGCCACGTGATTTTTCACCTTTTCCAAGTTTTCCACGTAAAATATGTCTCTTGTCATTTGTTGTGGTACATTTTGACTATTTGCGCGCCCGGTCTAATTCTGAGCTAAGACGGTCCGATTTCTCCGGATCGGGAAAAGACCCGACGACCTGCAACAACCATGCCCTTGACCATCTTCATTTATGGGCATGTCCAACAGATATATATCAGAAATACCAGGATGTTAATTGTTCAACATAGCGGTAAGCCAGATTTATTAATAACCATGACATGCAACCCATCATGGAAGGATATTAAGGATGAGCTTCTGGAAGGACAAACTCCGCAGGACTGTCGTGATCTCTTAACTAGAATATTTTGTTCAAAATATGTGAAGCTCGGGATGTACACATGTTAGTGATATTGGATTTGATATACAAATTAAGCCCCTCTGATGAATATGATTCAATTGTACAAGCTGAGATACCATATTTGAACAAAGAGCCTACAATATTCGAAGCTGTACTAAAATGCATGATTCACAGACCATGTAGACGTTATAGACCAAACGCTAAATGTATGATAAAATGATCAGTAAGAAGAGGTTTCCTAAGAATATGCAAAGATGATAATGCATGAGAATGATGATCACCTAATATATTTGTTTCGGGTTGCCCGTTTTTCCTCCGGTCCGGAGAATCGAACCGCCCTAGCTTTGAGTTGAATCGGTCGCACAAACAGTCAAGTGAAAACCAAATAGCAAAGACAAGAGACTTTTGATCGTGGAAAATCTGGAAAGGGTGAAAACCACGTGGTCAGATCTGTGTCGAGTCAAAATCTACTATTTCGCGTTGTCTACAAGTGTTTGGAGTTCTCGAAAGGTGGTAGATCACCTCTTCGTTACAATCTTTTAATACAAAGAGAAGAGAAAGGCTAAGTCCAAGTAACTTCCACGATGCGTCTTTGAGAGCGCCCGCAAGAGATAAAAATAAACCATTAGGAGGAAAATTTTGTCATTATGAGAAGAGAATTCTGTCAGATTCTACCCATTGTTTTGTGAATGGAGCAAGATCACGGATAATTATTGTGTCTATTATTCAAACATATTTATGGAGTCATGCCAAATTGCTATCTCTAACAAAATACATGAGAGCAAAAAGTGATAACAACTTCTTTGAATATCTACTATGAGTTAGAAATGACCATAGAAGATATATGGCAAGGATCCCTGATTCATTTGGGATGAAATGGGAGGGTGAAAAACCAATTGATGATTTAATAAATGCTGCATTTTTCAATTTGCGTATGCATGTCGGTGATAACTACATTCGAGACAGCTTTATTAACATCTCTAAATGAGCATGAGAACATCATGAAAAGACTCTTCTAGAATTTTTGGGCGTAGAAGTGATAGATACTCTTTTGACTCCGTCATTGATAACAAGAGAAATGTGTATCAACCTAAATTTTCAAATTCATTGACATCAGGAACTAATCACCTCATACTAGGTTAAAAATTAGAGCGTCCATCATGACTTAGATATATTGAGCCAAAGATAGGTATTTATAATAGAACAAAACTATTTGTCATACGTTTGGAAAAAATGTCATCAAAACAAAGATTTTGATAGGATTAGTCAAGCGAGCTGTATGCGGCTTTATCGCGATGTGTAATGCGAAAAAACAAAAATTTTGGTACAAAAAGACAGAATAGATGAATCATTTATATAATGAACGTTATTTATAAAGAAATATTTGCACACCTTACACAACAACATAAAACATAGCGGAAAAAATAAGTCTAAAATTACAGTTCATTGCAACTATAAATTATGTTATAACTATAAATAATTTTTCAAGAAAAAAAGATTCACGCACCACGCTCATGATTGAACAAGTGCACAAAAAATTCTCTCCCATAAACACGCACATACTTAAAAGAAACTGACTTTCCCAAAATGACATTAAAAACATAGTTTAAATAGCAGAGTAGGGCACCACTACCATTGCCTGACATCAACATTTTTTGTTTATAATAAATTAATAACTATTATTCACCAAATATATTCCCCTCTTAAAAAATGAGCATTCTAGCTTGATCTCAAGTGCACAGGCTTGTAACTTGCAACTCCCCAAAGCATACAGTCCCCCAAAGCGCTATAGAAGATTGAGCAATAGTCGGAGTACTACACTCAGAAGGACGTGAATGGCTGCAGTGCGTGCGAAAGTAGGTACGTGTATATGTCGTAGGTACGTGTATATGTCGTAGGTACGTAAATTAGAGCTGTCACTTAAAACCGAAAACCGCAAATCGAACCGGAACCGAACCGGAACCGCAAAGAACCGGACCGAACCGTTGGCAAATTATTCGGGTTCTGGTTTGAATTTTGGAACCGTGAACAACATTGGTCCGGGTGTGGTTCTTACATTTTATTATCCGGACCGGAACCGGAACCGGAACCGCAACATACAACTCTCAAGCGGTTTCAAGATGTTTAGACCCGATCCGAACCGGACCGAAGTAGAACCGAACCGCAACCCGTTTATTATTATTATTATAATTATTATTATATTGTTATTATTTTATAATTTATCTATAATATTTATACTTACTATCACGAGTGAAACTGGTGCAGTTTAAACTCAAACCGCAATCGCACTAAAGGTAGTCGATTTTTGACCGAAAAAAACTTCATCGCATAAAATCTGTATGACATGGTTTGACATTGGTGTGGTTTAGAGTCAATTTTTGCAGTGCATTTTTTTTATTTTTATACAGTTATATATTATATTTTAAATTTTACTTACATATTTTTCTGAAATATTTTATTTAAAAAATATAGAAGATATATTTATTAATAATCATGAAAGATAACTAATTGTAGGCGATTGTTATGGTTGAGCAAGTCGATGAGACGTTCGCAAGCCAACTAGAATTTGTGGCAAGTCTACACGTGTAGGAAGACAATTGATACTATCCCACCGATCGCGGAAAAGACCGTAGAGAAGTGCGCAACATAATTATTTCTATTTCGATGTTGTTTTGAGTTTTACTATTTATAACCCGCTTTTATTTCATTCCGCCAAGCTTGACCTTGGTTTTAGTTGGAACCGATTGGAACCGAACCGAACCGCATGAAACCGGACCGAACCGATAGTGACCGGTTTGGTTTTGGTTCTTGTTGAACCGTAACCGGAACCGTTGACATGACGGTTCCAAAAATTAACCTGGAACCGGAACCAGAACCGGAACCAGAACCGGAACCGATCAAACCAAATAAGGTTTTGGTTCTAATTTGAAGAACCATTACCTTAGTGGTTTGGTTCATGGTTTTAATAGAACCGGAACCGAACTGGAACCGTGACAGCTCTAACGTAAATACATGTCCATTGGCTTTTAGTTTTGTGCACATGCTCCCACCATACACAGTATGTATAGCAACAGTTCAAATATTCACCTTCCATGTTATGTATTTGGTATGTATTTGGTGAACAAATGGAACACGATTTAAGCTCCATTTTGGCATAGCAGCGGCAGTCGTGAACGCAGTGATTATGAACTATCGCTCGTGAATGTCAAACCTCTCCTAAGAAACTTCATCCACTTTATGTTCAAATAGTTTTCTTTTCTCATTGACAACCATAACCATAACCATTATCTTGTCAAACATACATTTCATGAGGATGACATTTATGTCCAAACTCATAGAAGCAAAAACCACGCAACAAACGGAGCCTCAACCAAAAAACACAACGCAAAAACAATAATAAGTTATAAGCTCCAAAACAAAAAAAATCATTTCATGCTCAAAATTCCTACCTAACAGTAATTGTAGCCACTGCAAAGTTAATTCTTCTCTTCCATTTTATTAACAAATATAAAAGAACACTCAAGTCTTTATCCCACTATAATGGGGTCGGCTATATGAATCTTTTGTCGCCATTGTGACCTATCTTTTGTCATAATCTCACTGTAGTGGAATCACCTATATGGTACATCTAGAGCTGTCACGGTTCTGGTTCGATTCCGATTCGACTAAAATCATGAACCGAACCACTAAGGTGTTCTTAAAATTAGAACCAAAACCTTATTTGATTTGACCGGTTCCGGTTCTGGTTCCAGTTCCAGCTTAATTTTTGGAACCGTCGTGTCAACGGTTCCGGTTACGGTTCAACAAGAACCAGAACCAAAACGGCCACTATCGGTTCGGTCCGATTCCTTACGTTTCGGTCCGGTTCCAATCGGTTCCAAATAAAACCAAAATCAAACTTGGCGGAATGAAATAAAAGCGCGCTGCAAATAGTAAAACTCAAAAAAAATATCAAAATAGAAATAATTATGTTGTCCACTTCTCGACGGTATTTTCCACGATCGGTGGGATAGTATCAATTGTTTTCCCACGCGTGTAGACTTGCCACGAATTCTAGTTGGCTTGCGCACGTCTCGTCGGCATGCTCAACCGTAACAACCGGATACAATTAGTTGTCTTTCATGATTACTAATAAATAGTAGTTGTATATGTTCTATATTTTTTAAATAAAATATTTCAAAAAAATATGTAAGTAAAATTAAAAATATATTATATAAATGTATAAAAATAAAGATGCATTGCAAAAATTGACTCTAAACTACAACAATGTCAAATCATACCATACGGTTTTTATGCAGTGAAGTTTTGTTCGATCCAAAATCGACCCCTTTTAGTGTGATTGCGGTTTGGGTTCAAACTGCACCAGCTTCACTCGTGATAGCAAGTATAAATATTATAGATAAATTATAAAATAATAACAATATAATAATAATAATAATAATAATAATAATAAACGGGTTGCGGTTCGGTTCTGCTTCGGTCCTGTTCGGATCGGGTCTAAAAATCTTGAAACCGCTTTAAGACTTGCATGTTGCGGTTCCGGTTCCGGTTCCTGTCCGGATAATAATATGTAAGAACCACATCCGGACCGATGTTGTTCACGGTTCCAAAATTCAAACCGGAACCCGAATAATTTGCAAACGGTTCGGTCCGGTTCTTTGCGGTTCCGGTTCGGTTTTTCGGTTTTAAGTGACAGCTCTAGGTACATCATGTCTTTCCTTATAGTTTCATTCCAAGACTTTATTAATCTACCCCTCCTCATTTAACATGCCTAGTGACTAGACCCTTACAACGCCTGACAAATGCCTCTAATGGTCTCTTTTGTTAACAAACATACTTGTGAAAAATCAACTATACTATTCTTCGGGTATCAGATGTCTCCCAAGAGACAAAAAATATCAAGACATCATCAAAGTATAATACTCCAAAAAAAAATTTATATAACATGGCTTCACAGAAGAGAATAATTTTCACCTAGCATCACATAAGCTCCAGTTTGCTCACCCAAAAAAAGTCTAAGAGAAAAATGAAACAAAGCTAAAAGCATCATAGGAGTAACACCTAAATTTAAAGCAATATTGGATGAGAACACACAGGTCATGAAAAAAAAAGAGGAGATAACAACATCCAGGCATGGAAAAAGTTGTTAAAGAACAGCTTTAAAGGCTTACAGAGCTCAAAAATCCACACCATTTTTCATACCTCTCGAGAGTATGGACGAGATGTTTATTATATCTTATTTTTTAAAATATAAAAAGAAATAATGTAATAACTCAATAATTTATGAATGTTTTTGTTTTATGAAATATAAATGAGCGTTTATGATTTAATATGATGCAATTGAACGCATCGATCACATTTCTAGAGATATATAATTGATTAACAAGATGTATTGATGTTTGATAATTATCATTTAAAATGAGATGGGTTTATGGCTTCCCCTCACCAGGCGCATTCCTGCTGCACCTTGAGTGTAGCCTCCAGGATTCCTTTCAACATTATAAATTTTAACAACTGAACCTCGGCATTCCAAAATTTTCTATATACTCTTCATAAGGAGTAACAACAGTGATGCAGGACGGCACATAGAGATTGCGCTGCTGTCGATTTTTTCTAGAAAACCCTAAATGTGTGCAATGAAATAGAATTTTTTGCAAAAATAATTTGAGCGAACATTACGCAGACTTTATGAATTTAAACAACGTTTTTTTTGTAGAGCACACAAAAAACTATTTTGTTAAATTTTTTTTTAAATAATGATTCAGTTCTGAATCCAGGAATGAAAGTTCGCAACTTTCGTTCCGTTCCTCTTGTCGTGGCAAAACGAAAATATTATCTGTTAACATTTCCAATCCTTCAATTCAGCTCCCGCCAGCCCCTGCATTGTTCATCTTCCCCAAATCGTGCCAACATTATAATAGATCTTCCCGATTCAATCAAGGGACGGAATACATTTCCGTCTGGAGTTCACATTTTCCATTTCGCTACGACAAGGAGACAGAACGAAAGTTACGAACTTCCTTCTCCGGATTTAAAAATTGAACAATTTTTTTCAAGAAAAATCATTTTAAACAAATTAATAATTTTGTGCTTTACAAAAAATCTAGTTGCTTAATTTCTCAAAGTTCGTACAACGTCCGCTCAAAATTACCATCATTCATTGCATGCATTTAGAGTTCCCTAGAAATAGCCAATAGAGGCGCAAATCCTACGCGTCGTCCTGCATCAAACAAGAAATATATAATAATCAAAAGAGCAGCTCTGCATAATTCTGGGTAACATTCACAATCATATGAACTTATTTGCTGAAAGACAATATCACAATTATCACTTCGTTCTTTGTAGTGTCCCTTCTCAGCCATGCAAGCAGCAGTTCACTTGAGAACAAAATTATATATAGATTTGAGACTTAGACAACCCAATTGATGAATTTACTAAAATTGACTGGTGTAAAAAATAAATATATATATATATACGCACAATAGTGGAGTTCAAGGGAGAAGGAAGCCTTCAACACAGAGGATCGGGGAAATGACAATGCCGCAGTGCGGCATGTGCATGGGTATTTGAATCCGCTGCAATCAAACGGTGCTGCAATTGAACGAATGATATAGGTATAGACGATAGATAATAAATATATCTTATTAATATTACAAAAAAATATATATGATAACATTAATGATAACTATATATTATTAAAACTCATAATAATAATAAACAAATTGCAGTTCGGTTCTGTTTCAGTCCGATCCAGATCTACTCTAAAAATCTGAAACCGCTCAATGACATTTAAGTTGTGGTTCTTATTCCGGTTCGGATAATAAAATTAAGGAACCACACTCATGACCACTGTCTTTACGGTTTCAAAATTCAAACTCGAACCTAATAATTCGCAAACAATTCAGCCTGGTTCTTTCCGATTCTTGTTCGGTTCCGGTTCGATTTATGATTTTCAGTTATAAGTGAAAGCACTAAATATCATGTTGGTATCCGCATGAAGAAATCCTTATTAACTTCCATTTCATTTTATGCAAAGGAATTCCACACATGAATTCCTCTTTCAATCCTCAACAACCGTGTCAAATTCATCAGTCTCTCCATCTGAATCCCTCCGATCGGGGGCGCATGGAGTTGGAGGATCTGAGATGCTTCCTTCAGAATTATCATCACAGTTGACACTTTCATCCAAATTCCAAGTAAAAATTGCCTCATCCCTAGATATTGTGTAAATTCTAAACATTCTTATTGTCCTCTTCAAGATACAAAAGAAAACATTGACAATAGAGGCTGCGTTTGGGGCGGCTTATCGCAACTTATTTGCTCTGGTGAGGTTGGACAAAAATGTCATTGTACTAAAATCTTATGTCTCAAACTAGTTCCTTTTTTGTAACATTGGTGATATCAAACATACATTCTATGACAATAACGTTTTTATCCAACCTCACCGGAGCAAATAAGCTACGATAAGCCTCTCCAAATGCAGCCAGAGTCTCAGTGGCCTAAAAACATGAAAGGCATGGAATCAGCTTTTGTTTTATTCCGTAAGAATAACCGAACTGCTAAATCCTTTGATTCGACAATAATATACTTTGAGTCAGGGTTCCAGTCGAGTGTCGTAATTGTCGCAGAATGATCAGAGAACGTGCGCACAAGTTTGAATGGGAAGAACTCCTTGCAAAAGAAAAGGGATAGCCAGATTTGAAGAAGCTTGCAAAGGCCAACCGCAATGAGGGAGCCATCCGAACTGAAGCAATAAATTGCCGGCCAAGCATAGAATATTGGTCATGGAGAAAAGATGTGGCGGCGGCGGCTCCATTTCACGCAGGGGAGGCAAGATCAAGGTGTGGTGAAGGTTGTCGCGAGGAACGACGAGGAGGTATCAGGTTACGCAATAGGAGAGGCTGGGTTGGGTAGGGCAAGAATAAATTAGAAATTCATTGTTAAGAGGCATTTATTTAGTACAGTATTTTAAAAGGCCTCAAAACTTGCAAATATTGAGTTTGTACATAGCCAAAAGAGATCTATATATAACATCACCCATAATAATTACATGATGCGTCTTACCTAATTTCTTTATTGATGTTGAATTGTTTAGCTCGGGAAGGGTCTCAAAATGAAGAACTCTAATCTAATATGATGAAATTGTTAATCCAATTCAATCGTCAAATGAATGAACTGACTTTAAGAATAACATAGATACAAAAATATTTGTTGAATATCAAGCTCAAAAAGGAATGTAATAGATTGGTTGTGAGGGTTTATGTGCTTTATCTATTTTTGTTATGACTACTTGTGCGCGATTTCTATTAATGTCGGTTGCTACTGCAAAAATATTCATGAGTGTAGCAGTTCATTCCAAGTCTTTATTAGTCTACCTCTCCCCCGTTTAACATGCCTAGTGACTAGACTCTCACAACGCCTAACATGTGCCTCTAAAGGTCTCCTTTGTATGTGTCCAAACCATCTTAGCTGAGCTTCTCACATCTTTTCTGCAATCGGTGTTACTCCTATCTTATCCCTGATACATTCAATCATAATTTATCCAGTCTCGTGTGTCCACACATCCATCTAAGCATTCTCATCTCCGCAACTCCCATTTTTTGCTCAGGTACACAATTCACTGCCCAACACTCATAACCATAGAGCATCGTTGGTCCAATTGCAGTAGGGTAAAACTTACATTTAAATTTAAATAGTACTTTACGATCACATAAGATCTCTGACGTGCCTCTCCACTTCAAACAACCTGCTTGGATTATATGTGTTACATTTTTATCAACACCTCCATCTTTTTAAACTATCAATCCAAGATATTTAAAGCATTCACTGCGCGAAATATTTTGATCACCTAACTTAATAATGAAGTCATATGCCCTTCTTGCACTGCTAAATTTAAGCTCCATATACTCCATCTTTGCCTTGCTCAACCTAAAACCCTTCTTCTTCAAAGTGACTCGCCAAGATTCAAGTTTTGCGTTTACACTCCCGCGCGTCTCACCGACCAAAACGATACCATCCGCAAATAATAAACACCAAAAATATTGCTTGTTGGACATGTCTGGCAAGCTCATCTGAGATAAGGATAAAGAGATAAGGGCTCAAAGCTGAACTTTGATGTAAGTCAATAGTGGTAGAGAAATCCCGTGTTAATCCTCCAGATGTCCTCACTCGTGTCACTGAATTTGTAAACATATATTTGATTATGTCAATATATGATACATTTACAGTTTTCTTTTCTAAGACACTTCATAAGATCTCTCATGGAACCCTATCATAAGCCTTTAAAAGATTGATAAACAATATATATGAATATTGTTTTCTTTCTCGATAGTTGTCAACGAGTCTCCTCAAGAGATGTGAATTTTGTTTTCTTTCTCGGTAGTTGTCAATGAGTCTCCTCAAGAGATGTACAGCTTCCATGGTGGTCCGCCCTGGCATGAATCCAAATTGATTCTCTGAGCTCGCCTTACTCTTCTTTCTATTACTTGTTTCCTTAGTTTCATGGTATGACTCGTTAATTTGATTCCTCTATAATTAACGCAATTTTGTGCATCTCTTTTGTTCTTATACAATGGTACCAAGATACCCTCTCTCAATTGATCTGGCAACCCCTTTGACTTCAATATCTTATTGAAAAAACATGTAAGCCACAAAATTCCTTCTTTCCCTAGAAATTTCCATATTTCAATGGGTATATCGTCTGACATAACCGTATTTCCATTTTTCATCTTCTTTATAGCATCATTTGTCTTTGATACTTGAATTTTATGATAAAACTTTAGGTTTCTATATTCCTCCGATTTTTTTTAACTTTTCAAAGTTCAATTCATTGTCTTTTGTTTCATTATAGAGTTGATAAAATCATTTTTTCTAGTTCTTTAATATTATAATCCGTTAAAACTGTATCGGTTTCATATTTTATACATTTAACTTGACACAAATCACTCGTCTTTCTTTTTATAACTCGAGCAATTATATATATATATATATAAGCTGAAATAATAAACCGGGGGAAAATATGAGGATTGAAACCGTACACAACTTATTTTAGGAAAAAAAAATCAATTCGGAAAAGGTTTTGACCAAATAGAGCAAGACCAAGCTGGGAATACACATCTGGACAAGGAGCCGACACTTGTGTAAAAAGATGGGTTTTCAGATATCTGGATCAGATAATCTCGATTATTGCGAAATCTATAGGACCTTCGAAATCTGGGAGAACGGCGACTTTCGATCTTCTCAGTTCCTAGAGTGAACCCGATACTTCCCATTGAGATCGATATCCCAACTTCCTGCAGGAAGATGAATCCCGGCGGGTTTCTGAAGAAGCCGAAGGACTCGACGCCCTTCTTCCTCTCGAACATGAGTGCAAAGACCTCGTCGGCGATGAAAATGCAGAGAACAGCCTCTCTAGATTTGTGTTATTCTCCTCATCCAAGACCTAAACCAAAAACAGGGAGAGGGAGATGTGGTGGTTGGGTGGTTTTTCGGGAGACACGACGCGATCGGGAGTGAGAACGATGAGAGATGAGACACGATCGAGAGCGATAATGACGGCCAATGGAATTTTTTAAATCACATCTCCCTCTCCATGTTTTCAGTTCAGGTCCTGATCTGGACACTTATACAGGACCTCCAATACAAAAAATAGGTTTTCAGATATCTGGACAGTATAATCGCAATTGTTGTGAAATCTACAGGACCTTCGAGATCTGGGAGAAAGGGTTCAAGATCTTCTCAGTTCTAAATCAGAGCCCAGTAAGAAACATAATTTTTAACGACACTTCTGTTGGAACTTGGAAAAAATGGGTTTTCAGATATTTGGACAGGATAGTTGCCATTGTTGCAAAATCTGCAGGACCTTCATAATCTGGGCATAGGAGGAAATTCGATCTTCTCAGTTCCTGATCTGAGCCCTGTACCTCCTATTGATATTGATATCCCCTTTTCCTGCAGGAAGATGAAGCCTGGTGAGTTTCTAAAGGAGTCGAAGGACTCTTCCTCCAAATGCCGAACATGGGTGCAAAGACCTCGTCGGCGATGAAGATGCAGGGAACAACCTCTCTAGATTTGTGACACTTTCCTCGTCCAAGACCTGAACCAAAAACAGGGAAAGGGAGATATGATCGTCGGTGGTTTCTCAGGAGACGAGACGTGATGGGGAACGAGAACGATGGGAGGTGGGACGCGGTCGGAAGCGAGAACAATGGGCGATGGAAATTTTGACGATCGCATCTCCCTCTCCCTATTTTCAGTTCAAGTCCTAATCTGGACACTTGCTCAGGACCTTTGAAAAACTTTTGTTGGAAATAATGGGTTTTTAGATAACTAGACAGGATATTTGCAATTGTTGTGAAATCTACAAGACCTTCGAGATTTGGGAGGACTTCGAGATCTTCCCACTTCTAAATCTGAGCCCAGTAAGAAACATAATTTTGACGACACTTCTGTTGGAAAAAATGGGTTTTCAGATGTCTAGAAAAGATAATCGCCATTGTTGAGAAATCTACAGGACCTTTGAGATCTGGGAGCAGGAGGACTTGCGATAGTCTTATTTCCTGATTTAAGCTTTGTACCTCCTCTGAACGATATTCCATTTTCCTGCAGGAAGATGAATCCGACCGGTTTCGGAAGGAGCCGAAGGACTCGACGCACTTCTTCCTCCACATGCCGAACATGAGTGCAAAGATCTCGTCAGCAATGAAGATGAAGGGTACAACATCTCTGGATTTGTGCCGTTTTCGGGATGCATGAATTGGAATTGGTCCAATTCCAATTGCCGTAGAAATTGGAATTAGCCTAATTCCAATCCCTATATTAATTCGAATTTTGTCATTTGGCAGAATGCAAGATTTCAAACACAGGAATTGAATTAGTAATTTTGTTGTTCAGATGCAAGTTAAAATACATGAAGTTAAAATTTAAAACAACATCATTAATGAACAAATCATTGAAACACCTAAAACTTAGAAATTTAACATACAAGATAACATGTATATGTGATACGATTACGATTAATTCCCGGAAGAAATCCGGCAAGGGGAAGGGCCGGCGGGGGTGAGCGATAAGGAAAGAGGAAGAAAAGAGACGAAATTAGGGAGCAACCCTAAAAAATACCTTCATACATTCTCAGATCATTTCACACATAAACCTCTCCCTCATATATAGATGAGGGGAGACAACTAAACAAGGAAATACAAAAAAATGCACCCAAACAAGAAAATACAAAAGGAACCCAACAAGGAAATACAAAATAATTAAGTTAATTGATTGTTATTAATTAGTATGAATTAATTAATATCAATTAATAAATTCATACAAATTAATTTTAAGCAGGTCGATCATGGTGGCTTCCATATACGCGCTCCATAAATTATGATGAGGGGGTCCACTTGAGTGAATGCGCCCACGACCACGACGACTTCCACATGCGCGCTCCATAAATTATGACAAAGGGGGTCCACTTGACTGAATGTGTCCGCGACACGTGGACTCGTAACATTCCATCCGTCCTTCGAAACGAGCTTGCCCTCAAACTCGTGTACCAAGCGGGTGGCCGGATCATCTGGTACCTTGGCTTCCTGCCAGAATAAGGCCAGGTAGCGTGTAGCAGCGTCGACGGTGTTGGCGAGTCGCGGCGGCGCCATCGAAAAGATGGGCGGCAGAAGTAATGGCTTCCGTAAGGTCAGTGGAGCGGTGGTGAGCAGCAGCCATAAGGATGTCGGAGACGCGACGACCGGCAGCAGGAACGAATCCGTTAGGGACAGCAGGGAACGGGACAGCAGAAGAGCCGACGAGGCGGCCGGTGGCACGACAAGGCAGTGGCCTCTGGAGCAAGAGCCAGGAGAGGAGGCGGAGAGATGGCTGAAGGAGGAAGGAGGCGGCCAAGCGGGTGACCAGGGAGGTGGTGGAAGCGGTGGAGGTACGACCACCATGGAGGGATATGGTACGTCAGTGGTCAGTTTGCTCTCGACGGGAGAATCGACTGCGGGGAAAAGGGGCCGGCCGGTGGCGTGGCAGAATGTTGGGAGCGGTATGGCAGGATAACTCTCGCTGGTGCAGGAGGTATTCGTGGTGGAGACAACTTAGAACAGAGAACCTCGTGACGGGTTGCAAGAGCCCGTCCGTGGTACACGAGAAGACAGTCGACTTTGGCATGGAGGGAGGCGCATGTGGGCTGGATTTGTGCAGCTAGGGCAGCAAAATCTAGCTGAGGGTTGGTGGTCGGCGATGGCAAGAATAACGGCCCGGGAGCAGCGGATTGAGCGGCAGCCATGGTGCCCAGGATGTTGGCTGGATGTGATATCGACGATGTCCGTGGCGGCACGATAGGTTGGCACAGCGAAAAGAGGCCCGGGGCAGCAGCCTTCCTACAATAGAAACGGAAGGGGAAGCAGATCCGACAAAAATCGGCGGCAGAACCGATCTGCGGCCTTTCTGTGATAGATCGACGGTGTCGGCCGATCGGCGGTGTCAGCTAATCGACGGTGTCGGCCGATCGACAGTCGCAGAAAAATAGGCGGAGCGGCAGTTGAAGCGCAGAGGGAGGCAGAACTGTGATCGAGATGCGGAGGGCGAAACCCGCGGGAGGCGGAAACCTGCAACACCGACTCTGCCTGCAGCTCTGGATATGGATCGACGGAACTGGTTGCACGTTACTGGAGTTGCGGTGCAGCAGATTTATTGGCGTGAAGGACTGTCAAAACCGGTGCGGTGTCCCACGTTGCTAGAAGCCACAGATCGGATGAATGATTCCAGCGGAGGCGACAGAAGCCAAAAACGGGAGCGGGATTTACGGAAGCGGCAGACGCACGTCGCTCGGTGCAGGAACTAAAACGAGAATTCTCGCGAAAGCGGAAATTTCAGCAAAAGAGGATCGAAACCAAGCACAATTTCGACCATCGGTGGCTAGAAGGTGGGCGGTGAGGCAGGTCAGACAAATTGATACGATTACGATTAATTCCCGGGAGGAACCGGCAAGGGCAAGGGCCGACGGGGGTGAGCGAGAAGGAAGAAGAAAAAAGACAAAATTAGGAAGAAACAACAATATTCAAGTCTTTTTCCCACTATAGTGGGGTCGGCTATATGAATCCTTTGTCGCCATTGTGCCCTATCTTTTATCATACTCTCACTAATGCCAAAGTAAATCATGTCTTTCCTTACAGTTTCATTCCAAGTCTTTATTGGTCTACCCCTCCCTCGTTTAACATGCCTATTAACTAGACTCTCACAACGCCTAACAGGTGCCTCTAATGGTCTCCTTTGTACGTGTTCAAATCATCTTAGACGAGCTTCTTGCATCTTCTCTGCAATTGGTGCTACTCTTGTCTTATCCTTGATACTTTCATTCCTAATTTTATCCAATCTCGTGTGTCAACACATCCACCTAAGCATTCTCATCTCAGCAACTCCCATTTTTTGTTCATGTACACAATTCACTGCCCAACACTCAGAACCATAGAGCATCGCGGGTCTAATTGCAGTACGGTAAAACTTGCCCTTAAGTTTTAGTGGTACTTTACGATCACATAAGATCCCTGACGCGCCTCTCCACTTCAACCAACCCGCTTGGATTCTATGTGTCATATTTTTATCAATATCTCCGTCTTTTTGAACTATCGATCCAAGATATTTAAAACAATCACTACGGGAAATATCTTGATCACCCAACTTAATAACGAAGTCATTTGTCCTTCTTGTACTGCTAAATTTAAGCTCCATATATTCCGTCTTTGCCATGATCAACTTAAAACTCTTCTTTTCTAAAGTATCCCAAGATTCAAATTTTGCTTTTACACCCCCGCGCGTCTCATCAACCAAAACGATATCATCCACAAACAATAAACACCAAGGTATTGCTTGTTGGATATGTCTGGTGAGCTCATCTAAGATAAGGGTAAATAGATAAGGGCTTAAAGCTGAACCTTGATGTAAGCCAACAGTAATAGGGAATTCCTGTGTTAATCCTCCAGATGTCCTCACCCTTGTCACTGAATTTGTATACATATCTTTGATTGTGTCAATATATGATATATTTACACCTTTCTTTTCTAAGACACTCCATAAGATCTCTCTTGGAACGTTATCATAAGCCTTCTCAAGATCAATAAACAACATATGCAAATCTTATTTTCTTTCTCGATAGTTGTCAATGAGTCTTCTCAAGAGATGTATAGCTTTCATGGTCGACCTCCCTGGCATGAATCCAAATTGATTCTCTGAGATGTTAGTCTCTCGTCATAATCTTCTTTCTATTACTCGTTCTCATAGTTTCATGGTATGACTCATCAATTTAATTATTCTATAATTAACACAATTTTGTATATCCCCTTTATTCTTATACAAAGGTACCAAGATACTCTCTTCCATTGATCTGACATCCTCTTTGACTTCAGTATCTTATTGAAAAAACATGTAAGCCACGAAATTCCGTCATTTCCTAAACATTTCATACTTCGATGAATATATCGTTTTGACCCAACCGCCTTTTTATTTTTTATTTTATTTAAAGCATCTTTTACCTCACATACTTGAATTTTACGATAAAACGTTACGTTCTTATACTTCTCTGATTTACTTAACTCTTCCAAGTTCAACTCATTGTCCTTTGTTTCATTATAGAGTTGACAAAAGTATCCTTTTCATTGCTCTTTAATATCCACAACAACTGTCAAAACTGTATTTCTCATCCTTTATGCATTTTACTTGACTTAAATCTTCTGTCTTTCTTTCTCTAGCTCGAGCAATTTTATATATGTCATGCTCTCCATCTTTGGTATCTAGTTGCTTATAAAAATTTTCATAAGTTTGACTTCTTGCTTTACTTACTGTTTGTTTAGCTTCTTTTTTAGCGACTTTATACCTGGCTAAATTTTCATCATTCTACAAGCGTAGAGTGATTTATAACTGACCCTCTTTTCCTTCACTTTGTCTTGCAGTTCCTCTTTCCACCACCAAGATCTTTATTTGGAGGCGCAAGATCTTTTGATACTCCAAGTACGTTCTTTTCATGTATCCTTAAATGTGAAGCCATAACTTCCCATGAGACATTAAGATCAACACGAAGGTCATCAAATAGTCGTTCCATAACTACCTTCTTGAAAACAACCTGTTTTTTCATCTTCAAGTTCCACCACCGAATTTTTTGCAACATTTTTGTTTGTCTTAAATTTATTATATTTAATTTGTACATCTAACACCACTAACCTATGTTGTGTTGTCAAACTTTCTCCTGATATGACTTAGCAATCCTTATAAATTATTTAATCCATTTTGCGAGTCATAAAATAATCAATTTGTGATTTGTTTGATCCATTTTTAAACGTAATTAAATGTTCTTCCCTATTTATGAAAAGTGTATTTGGTACAATTAGCTCATGTGCTACAACAAAGTCTAAAATGCTTTGTCTTTTTTCATTCTTTTCTCCATATTCATATCCTCCATGAACGGCTGTGTAATCTACATTTTCCTTTCCTATATATCCATTTAAGTCTCCTCCTATAAAAATCTTCTCTCCTTGTGCAATTTCTTTTACTAAATCATCTAAGTCTTCCCAATATTACACTTTAATAGCTTCACTTAATCCTACATGTGACGCATAAGCATTGATCACATTAATAGTTTCTTTTCCTACTTGCGACGAAATTAGGGAGCAACCCTAAAAAATACCTTCATACATTCTCAGATCATTTCACACATAAAGTCATACCCTTATATAGATGAGGGAGGACAACTAACTAAATAAGGAAATACAAAAGGCACCCAAACAAGGAAATACAAAAGGCAACCTAACAAAAAAATACAAAATAATTAAGTTAATTGATTGTTATTAATTAGTATGAATTAATTAATATCAATTAATTAATTCATACAAATTAATTTTAAGCAGGTCGATCATGACGGCTTTAATATACGCGCTCCATAAATTATGATGAGAGGGTCCACTTGAGTGAATGCGCCCACGACCACGACGACTTCCATATGCGCGCTCCATAAATTATGACGAAGGGGGTCTACTTGAGTGAATGTGCCCGCGCGACTAACACGGGAATGATGGGAGTGGTCTCTTTGCTACGACATAGTAAAAGGAGGAGGACTTTGATAACAATATGACAATCGATAGATTGATTGTGTTAACGTTATTGTCATATATTTTAAAAAAAGAATCATATCATGAAAATTAACATATCTTCATGAGTGTAGCAGTTCATACAGAGAAAACAATAGCTACAAACATAAATTGAAAGAACAAACTATTATAAATGTAAGCAGGAAGAATAAACTGAAATAAATAGATCAAAAGCATCGACAATTACAAATGTGCACTGAAATAATAAATTAAAAAGAATATACAACAACTCAAGCCTTTATCTCACTATAGTGAGGTCGGCTCTATGGATCCTTTGTCACCATTGTGCCCTATCTTTTGTCATAATCTCACGAATGCCTAAGGACATCATGTCTTTCTTTAAAGTTTCATTCCAAGTCTTACTTGGTCTACCCCTCCCTCGTTTAACATGCCTAGTGACTAGACTCTCACAATGCCTAACAGGTGTCTCTAATGGTCTCCTTTGTACGTGTCCAAACCATCTTAGTCGAGCTTCTCGCATCTTCTCTGCAATTGGTGCTACTCCTGTCTTATCCCTGATACATTCACTCTTAATTTTATCCAGTCTCGTGTGTCCACACATCCACCTAAGCATTCTCATCTCCGCAACTCCCATTTTTTGCTCATGTACACAATTCACTGCCCAACAATCAGAACCATAGAGCATCGCGGGTCTAATTTGCAGTACGGTAAAACTTGCCCTTAAGTTTTAGTGGTACTTTACAATCACATAAGATCCCTGACGCGCCTCTCCACTTCAACCAACCCGCTTGAATTCTATGTCACATCTTTATCAATACGACCGTCTTTTTGAACTATCGATCCAAGATATTTAAAACACTCACTACGGGAAATATCCTGATCACCCAACTTAATAACGAAGTCATCCGTCCTTCTTGTACTACTAAATTTAAGCTCCATGTACTGTCTTTGCCCTGATCAACCTAAAACCCATCTTTTCTAAAGTGGAAAGAATATAAGATGACTAAAATCGTGCACAACTTGATTAGGAAAAAATCCAGTTAGGAAAAGGTTTTGACATAATGGTGCTGGACTAAGCTGGGAATACACGTTTGGATAGGCAGCCGACACTTCTGTAGAAAAAACGGGTTTTCAAATATCTCGACAGGATAATCATCATTGTGGCAAAATCTACAGGACATTCGTGATCTAGGAGCAGAACTTTCGATCTTCTTAGTTCCTGATCGGAGCCTTATACCTCCTCTTGAGATCAATATCCCCTTCTCCTGCAGGAAGATGAAGCTCGACGGGTTTCTAAAGGATCCGAATTGCTCGACACACTTCTTCTTCCAGATGCCAAACATGAGTGCAAAGACCACATCGGGGATGAAGATGCAAGGAACAACCTCTATGGATTTGTGTCATTTTCCTCGTCTATGACCTGAACTGAAAATAGGGAGAGGGAGATGAGGTCGTTGGTGGTTTCTCGAGAGACGAGATGTGATCAGGAGAGAGAACGACCGGAGGCGAGACACGATCAGGAGTGTGAACGTTGGGCGATGAAATTTTTGCCCGCGTGAACGACAAGAGCGAGAGCGACACGAGCGAGAAACAGGAAGTCCGGCCTCTTGAGGGAGGAAATTTTAGGTTAAATTGAATTCCAACGAAATTGGATTGAATTCCAATTTCCACCCAAAAAATGGCTACCGAACTACGGAATTGGAATTGGAAATTCCAATTCCTTTCACCAATTCCTACCAAATGAACGGGGCCTAAATGTTTTTAGTGACAAAATCAACTAATAAAATTCCAGTCAAAATCAAATACTGTAGAAATTCATACTTAGTGATGTCAGATGGAAATGCAAAAACATCTAAATGTAATGGTATTTAGAATTAAAATATTTTTCAATTTTCTAAACTAAATGCGTGGATATATAGCGTTGAATACAATGTGAATTGGAAACAAAATTTAGACAAATGTTAACATAGAAATCAAACAGTTAGAAAAGAGGGTAGGGACCCACGTGTGGAGAGTATATAAAAGAGGTAGGAGAGGAGGTATTCAGACTTGTGGAAGCTATTCATTCGAGAGAAACAAAGTTACGGAGACAGCGGCTAGCAAAAGACAGGCCGCACGACACTGCGGCTAAGCTGGAGAATGGAAATCTGCTCGGTCAGCCGGGAGAACATGCGGTTTCCAAACAAATAGGCCGGACAACCTAGCTCGGACTGTTAGAAAAAAGGGGGGCCGCGAGTAGCCGCGAACAGACCGCGAGAGCCCGCGGACAGCAAACCGAAAAAAAACGAGGATACCGGTGCCTCTGATACCATGTAAAGAGAGGCCTCAAACTTTGTATATACTTCTTGAATGAATAGTTACAAGTATGAATACATTTATATAAGAAAAGAGGAAGGAGAGAAATCCCAATCTAAGATGTGAGACAAATACAAAAAGAGAGAAAAATGGGCCCCTAGATGGGCCCTTAATTAGGCTTTTCTAACAATTTTGATATTTGTTAACATAGTATTTTGCATTGTCTGACCACCCGGTCTCCCTTGCTATCCGCGTGGCCTTTCTCTCGCGTTTCTTCTCTTCCCGCTTATCGCAACCTCTCTAAAGTCGCAACGGTCTCTACTCTTCCGATAGCCGCATCCTGGTCGCGACTTTCCTTGTCGCTGGTGTGTCCGCCGAGACCGTGCGACTTTCTTTTCTCGCCTCAGTTTGCATCTAGGTCGTGGCATCTCTCCTTGTCGCTGGTGGATTCACCTTGACCGTGCGGACTCCTCCTCTAACCTCTTCATCGCTAGTCGCTACGACCTGTCTTGTCGCTAGCGATCTCTCCTCTTCCCTTAGCCGCATCCTGGTCGCGACTTTCCTTGTCGCTGGTGGACTCACCGTGACCGTGCGGACTTCTCTTCTAACCGCTTCACCGCTAGTCGTTGCGACCTGTCTTGTCGCTAGCGGTCTCTCCTCTTCCCTTAGCCGCATTCTGGTCGCGACTTTCCTTGTCGCTGGTGTGTCCGCCGAGACCGTGCGACTACTTCCTCTGCCGACTTCTCTCTCTTCGGCCTCTTCTCCTTCTAGCTGCTCGGCTTCTCTTGCTAGCCTCCCAGTTCAAACCTTGCTAGCCGCCCGACCATCTCTGCCAAGCCGCCCGACTTCTCTTGCTAGTTGTCCGGCTTCTCTTGCTAGCCGCACGGCTTCTCTTGCTAGACGGCCGACCTCTTCTGCTAGCTGCATGGCTTCCGACGCATCCGCTGCAACTTCTGCTCCGCCAGCCCGTGCGGCTGCTACGGCTTCCGAGCTCCGTGATGAGCTACGGATTACTACCATTTCTCTGACTGGTAAACTGAATTTCGACGAATGGGTTCACTCTGTTCGTCGTGTTCTGCAGACAAAGGGTCTTCTTCACCACTCGACCCGAGCTACCCCCGATGCTCCCTCCGATGACTGGCTTCGCGATGATGGTCGGGTCCAATACTGGCTCCTCAACTCTATGGACACCGAGCCTTAAAGGATGGTCATGTATCATGACACAGCCAATGCCATGTGGGACAAGCTCCATTCCATTTACTCTAGGCACAATAGTTTTCAGCGCTTGTATGATATTCTCTCCGACCTTCAGAACCTTGCTCCTGGTGCTCCCGGCGATATGATCTCTTTCGTTGCCCAGGCAAAGACCCTGGACGAGGCTTGGATTCAACATCAGCCTCCAACTACTGATCTAGCTACTCAACGGGACAAGAAAGAGGCTGTCACCATCGCGATGATGATGTCTCGTGTTCCGCCCCACCTGCATAGTGTTCGGGCCCGGATCCTTTCTTCCACGACGACTCCTTCATTGTCTGATATCTGCTCCATGTTGCTTAGAGTTACGCCTCGGACTGAGGCTCCTCCCGAATATGCCCCGGCTCTTCTTCAACAACCTCTCCTTTCGACCCCCCCTCCTGCTCGTGGATCTTCCACTCGAGGGGGCCGACCTCCGTCTCGGGGACGAGGACGTGGTGGTCATTCGTCTATGAAATGCACATATTGTGGACGGGGTGGTCATCTAGAGGCTACCTGTTACAGCAAGCATGGGTTCCCTCCCCACCTTGCTGCTACTTCCACTGTTGGTCCTGCTCCCACTGGGGCTTTTGCCCAGGATTCGGGGTCCACTACCCGCCAAAATATCGATGAGCTCCGCACCCAACTCCACCAGTTACAGGGTGCCCTAGGCCGCTCCTCCGGCTCGGTTGCGTCTTTTCCTGCGGAAGGTATAACCTGTTTCTCTCATAGCCTCCACTGGATCGTCGATTCCGGCGCTATTCACCATATTACCTCCCAGAAGCCCTCCCAGTATCTCCAGACGGCTCATCCTCCGTGTATTACTGTGTCCAATGGTGACACCCTACCGGTCTCTGGCGCCGCTGCTCTCCAGCTTACCACGGCCCTTTCTCTTTCCTCGATTCTTCACGTTCTGGGGTCCCCTTTCAATTTACTTTCTGTTAGTCGTCTGACACACGACCTTGATTGTTGCATAATCTTTTCTCCTTCTTCTTTTCTTATGCAGGATCGCCACACCCGGAGTATCATTGGTAAGGGGCAGCTGTTGAATGAGCTCTACATCTTGGATATCCCACCCACTCTTCTTTCTGTCGTCTCCACTGTCGATTGGCATCGCCGCCTTGGGCATGCTCCCCTTCCGATTCTCAAGCGGGCTCTTCCTGATGTTCCTTTACGGGAGTTCTCTTGTGAATCTTGTATCTACGACAAACAACATCGTTCTTCCTTCCCCCTGCCTGTACTAGGAGTAGTACTCATTTCTCTTTAGTTCATTTTGATGTATGGGGGTCCTTATAAAGTCCCCAGTATCTTTGGATTTCGCTATTTTGTCACATTTATTGATGATTACTTTCGTACTACGTGGCTATATTTACTGCATGATCGTACTGAACTTACATCTGTGTTTCATGTCTTTTTTAACTGAGATGAGTACTCAGTTCGCCACCCCCTCAAAATCCTCCGCATTGATAATGCTCGCGAGTATACGGGTCGCACCTTCTCCAATCTATGCACTGAATTTGGCATCATCCATCAAACTTCATGTGCGTATACCCCTCAGCAAAACGGGGTGACCGAACGAAAGAATCGTCATCTTCTCGATGTTGCTCGGTCCCTCATGTTTCAAATGCAGGTTCCGATCGAATATTGGAATTTTGCCGTCTCCACAGCCTGTCATCTCATCAACCGTCTACCCTCGTCTGTTCTCGACTTTGCCTCACCTATCCAACTCCTCTATCCTTCCACCAATCCCACCTCTCACCCCGCGGGTCTTCGGGTGTGTTTGTTATGTTTATCTTCTTGGCCCCCCTTCCGACAAACTTGCTCCTCGGACGGCAAAATATATGTTTGTTGGCTACTCTCGTACTCAAAAGGGGTATGTTTGCTACTCTCTCCTTCTGATGGCAAGCTGGTCGTCTCGTCGGATGTCACCTTCTGCGAAGACCAGCCCTTCCACTTACCATCCCCCACCCCGTCTTCCTCTCCTCTTCCCCGGCCTGCCATACCTGTCACGACCTCTTCTCTGCCATCACCTTTCTCCTCTCTCCCTGCCCCCCCCCCTCGGGCTCCTCCGCCCCTTATCCGTGTCTACACTCGTCGTCGCTCCAAGGATGATTCCCAGCACCAGCTCCCTGCTCCCAGCGACACCTCGGCAACAGCAGATCCAGCTCCCGCCTCTACAGCTCATCCCTTGGCCAACTACGTTTCTCTCCATCGGCTGACTTCACCTCTCTACGCCGTTGCAACCTCTCTTTCCTCTATTTTTATTCCTAACACTGTGCAGGAGGCGCTTCAACACCCGGGGTGGCGGGCGGCCATGGACGATGAAATGCGGGCTTTCTGGGCTAACCGGACTTGGGATCTGGTTCCTCTTCCTGCAGGCCAACACTGGATCTGTCGTTGCCGAGGTGTCACTGGGAGCAGGTGCTGGGAATCATCCTTGGAGCGACGACGAGTGTAGACACGGATAAGGGGCGGAAGAGCCCGAGGGGGGCAGGGAGAGAGGAGAAAGGTGATGGCAGAGAAGAGGGCGGCCATGGACGATGAAATGCGGGCTTTCTGGGCTAACCGGACTTGAGATCTGGTTCCTCTTCCTGCAGGCCAACACTGTGTTAGCTGCAAGTGGGTCTTTGTTGTTAAACATGCGACGGATGACACTTTTGAGCGTCTAAAGGCCTGCCTCATGGCTCGGGGTTTTACTCAGCACCATGGCATTGATTATGAGGAAACCTTCTCTCCGGTGGCAAAATTGAACACGGTCTGCGTTCTTCTCTTCTTGGTTGTTCATCGTCATTGGCCTCTTTATCAGCTGGATGTTAAGAACGCCTTCCTCAACGACGATCTGCAGGAAACTGTTTATATGCACCAACCTCCCGGGTTTGAGACCACGGGGGAGTCTCGGGTCTGTCATCTTCGGAAATCTATTTATGGTATCAAACAGTCCCCGCGCGCTTGGTTTGAAAAATTCAACAAGGTTGTCTGTGATATTGGCTTCATTCGGAGCTCGGTTGACTTTTCTCTCTTCACCCGACACCGGTCAAGCGGAACTGTGATCCTACTTGTCTATGTTGACGATATCCTCATTACCGGCGACGATACTACAAGGATACAACATATCAAGCAACAGTTGAACTCCGCCTTTCAGACCAAAGATCTTGGCAACCTTCGGTATTTTCTTGGGCTTGAGATTGCATGACGCCCTGATGGTCTTGTGTTATCCCAAAGGAAGTATTGTATGGACCTCCTTCATGATGTCGGCTATTTTGGATGCAAACCTGCAGACAAGGTTGCCAGGATCAAGATCCTAGATGAGATCGTTTCGAGGTAGGATCGAATCTGATAGTAGGGTCGGATCGAGGATCGCTTTACAAAATCAGGATCGATTTACAAAATCTGGATCGTAGGATCGTAAGATTCTATGATCTGAATCGCGATCCTGACAACCTTGCCTGCAGATACTCCTATGGACGCTAATCACAAGCTCTCGGCCCATAGTTCGGACTCTGATAAGCTGCTTACAAATCCGGATTACTATAGACGCTTGGTTGGGAAGCTGATCTATCTTACATTACTCGACCAGACATCTCTTTTGTCGTGGGAGTTGTGAGTCGTTTTATGCATGCTCTTCGGACATCTCATCTTCAAGCTGTCGAGCGCATTCTTCGATATCTCAAGAACGCTCCAAGACAAAGGCTTGTGTACAAGCCATCCACATCTCTATCTCTTGTCGCGTACTCTGACGTTGACTATGCAGGATTCATTGATGATAGGCGTTCCACAACTGGTTTTTGTACCTACTTCGGTGGACATATCATAACCTGACGTAGCAAGAAACAGACTGTGGTTGCTCGCTCTTCTGCTGAAGCCGAGTACCGGGCTATGGTTGTTGTTGTTTCCGAGTTAACTTGGCTTAAGAGCCTTCTGGGAGACTTGGGTGTTCGTCTCTAATCACCGGCGACCCTATTTTGTGATAGTCAAGCAGCAATACATATTGCCAAGAATCCGGTCTTTCACGAACGCACAAAGCATATTGAAGTTGACTTTCACTTTATTCGAGAAAAAGTACAGTCAAAGAAGATAGATTTGGAGCATGTTCCTGCTACAAAAAAAATTGTTGACATCCTGACTAAAGCTCTCTCCCGGCCACTATACTACCAGTTTTTATCCAAGCTTGGTGTCTACGACTTGTACGCTCCAGCTTGCGGGGAAGTGTTAGAAAAGCCTAATTAAGGGCCCATCTAGAGGCCCATTTTTCTCTTTTCTCTCTCTTTGTATTTGTCCCACATCTTGGATTGGGATTTCTCTCCTTCCTCTTTTCCTATATAAATGTATTCATACTTGTAACTATTCATTCAAGAAGTATATACAAAGTTTGAGGCCTCTCTTTACAAAAATCAACATAACATGTTTCAAAATAAGAGGTTTGAATATATCTCAAAATAGTAAATCTAGCCTACAGGTGTGTAAGGCGAAGATGGCTCGAGTCAATAACAACACGAAGAAGCTATCATCTATCAACGGGTAGTTCATTTCTCCTTCCTTAGGGGGAGTTAGTAAGAGTAGCACTCATACAATCATGGATCCCATTACCAAGGGAAGAAAGTGTATAAAAGGTCATGTTTTCTCACAAAATATGTAATAAAAATCAGGAAAAGTGGGTATAAATGTGGTTGGTGATTGATAGTGGTTAAATGTCAAAAGGGCAATTGATGAAATTTGAAGTGAAAGTAGGTCAAATGGAAAATTAATTGGTTAACTCTAATTACAAATTATTAGACTCAAATGAAAATACATAAATAAAATATAAATTGACAAAATCTAACACTTGAAATAAATAACTCTTACCAATCAGGTTATTATGCATAAGACTCATAAATTAAACTATTTTATGCTCCTCCATGATACTCTCATACTTAGAATTTGACACGAGAAATTTCAAATAAGTGTAGTACATGACAGTGAAACACCCATTGCTACAACAAAATTACCCCCCTGATAGTCTGGTAACTGCGGCTTGCTTTAATGAACAAAGTACCCCAAACATCTTTCATCGAACATATTCAGTCATGAAAATGTACATAATGATGATGTAAAATAATATCTTCTTGCAAATAATTCAAATCCATAAAGTGTCATGGTTGTCAATTGTACTCACGTAAAATTTATATATATACACTCAAAAGCATTTAGTATTTTTCTTTATTAACCCAAATCATATTGTTAGAGAATACTAGGAAAAATGATGTATTGACCCATTAATATGAGCCATGTAGGATTTAGTGTTTAGTACCACATTGTTTGTATAGCTGAGTCTTCCTCTCCTCTCTCCTATATATTTGTAATCATACTTGCATTTTTGTATTCAAGAAGGATATACAAGGTTTGAACCACTTTTCTACATGGTATCTGAGGGAACGGTCCAGCCTGTTTTTTTCTAACCGCCCAAGTCTTTCGGTTAACCGGGCGGCTTGTGTTTTGGCCTGACCGCACCCATGCAGCTTCTCCTTTTCTAACAGCTCGGCTTGTGTTCCCGCTTGACCGCATTGCTTTTGCGACTTCGTCCTTTCTAACCACCTCTTCTTTCTCTTCTACGCTCCTTTTAAAGCCTTCCTCTCTCTGACAAGTGGACTCTACTCCCGAGTGGTTAGTTTTTCTTAACCGCAACGGGCTGCTTTCTACCCTCTACGGCTTCCCTTCTTCTCGGGGGTTGGTCTCTGCTTGTCGCGGCTTCCCTTCTTCCCGCGGTTAGAGCTAACCGTCTGGCCTCTTGTTCTAATCGCGACGGCATGCTCCTATCCGCTGCGACCTGTTTTTGTCTGTTGCGACCTTCTCTCTCTTCTTGTCGTGCCGACTTCTTGTCGCACGACATCTTCTCGATCTTATCACTGTGGTAGTCTTTCCCGCTGCGGCCTCGTTTCCTGTCGCGCAGACCGCTTGTCGCAAGGAGTCTTATCTCTCTTGTCGCAAGGAGTCTTTCCCATTGCGGCCTCGTTTCTTGCTGCGCAGGCTCCTTGTCGTCGTACCTCTAACCGTTGCAAGCTTCTTCTACCAGCTGCGACCTCATGGCGTCTGAAAATTCCAATGCCTCCTCTATTCTACCTGATCGTGTTGCGGCTCCAATCCCCGAGCTTCGCGATGAACTCCAAATTACTATTATCTCTCTCAGTGGGAAGCATAATTTTGTGGAAAGGGTACACTCAGTTCGTCACGTCCTGCAGACGAAAGACCTTCATCACCTGACTCGGGTCACTTCGACCACTCCCAACGATGAGTGGCTTCGAGATGATGGTCGGGTCCAATCTTGGCTACTCAACTCCATGGACACCGAGCCCTATCGAATGGCTATGTATCATGACACGGTAAAGGTCATGTGGGAGGAGCTCCGTTCTTTTTACTCTGGGTTGCAACACTTATTCGACATTATCTCAGATCTTCAGAACCTTGATCCAGGGGCTCCTGGTGATGATCTCCTTTGTTGCTAAAGTCAAGACCCTGGTCGAGACCTGGATAAGACATCAGCCTCCCACTACAAATTTTACCACTCAACGGGCCCAGAAAGAAGCTGTCGGGATTGCGATGATGATGTCCTGGGTTCCCTCTCACCTGCACAGTGTTCGGGCCCAAATTCTTTCATCTACTACTACCCCATCTTTGTCTGATGTGTGCTTTATGCTTCTGAAGGTCACTCCGCCCCAGGATGCTCCTGTTACTCTCTCCCCAGCTTTTCTACAACACTCTACACCTGCTCCGCCTGCTCGGGGGTCCTCAGCCCGTGGGGGACGCAACACATCTCGGGGACGTGGACGATCTGGCAAAGCACAGATCGATCCGAAGCGAGCAGAAAGCTCTCAGTTTAAGTGCACCTATTGCAGACGGGATGACCATCTTGAGGCCACCTGCTATCGCAAACATGCCCTGCCTCCACATCTTGTTGCTGCTATGGCTGATCCTCCTGCTGCTCCTGCCCAGACACTGCTGCCTATGCTCGGCAGACATTGATGCTCTACGCACTCAGCCCCAACACCTGCAAGGGTGATCTCTCGCTCGTTTAGCTCCGTCACATTTATTTCCAATGAAGGTATATCTTGTCTCTCACAGAGCTCTCACTGGATTGTGGATTCGGGTGTCACACATCATATTACTTCGCAACGTCCTCCACAATATTGGGTGACTGCTCACCCCAAGTTCATCACAGTGGCAAATGGTGATACCACCCCCGTTTCTGGTGATGCTGATATACCTCTCACACTCACTCTCTCTCTGACTTCTGCTCTTCATGTTCCCGATTCCCCATTTAACTTACTCTCCGTTAGCCGCCTCACACAAGACTTTAACTGTTGTGTTACATTCTCACCTTCTATCTTTGTTGTGCAAGATCGGCAAACGCAAAATATCATTGGTAAGGGATAACTGTCAAATGAGCTCTACCTCCTCGATGTCCCTCCTTCTGCTCTCTCCGTCGTCTCTACTACTGATTGACATTGTCGTCTTGGGCATGTTCCCCTCCAGATTCTCAAGAAGGCTCTTCCGGATGTCTCCCTGCATGAGTTTTCTTGTGAATCTTGTATCTTTGGCAAACAACATCGTGTTTCTTTTCCTCCTACTTATACTCGGAGTGATACTCTATTATCATTAGTGCATTCTAATATTTGGGGACCTTATAAAACCCCTAGTATGTTTGGTTATCGTTATTTTGTCACTTTTATTGATGGTTATTCACGCTTAACCTGGTTATACTTACTTCGGGATCGTGCTGAACTAACCACTACATTTTGCGCATTCCTTAGAGAAATACATATACAATTCCCATCTCCTCTAAAGGTCATTCGCACGGATAATGTCAGGGAATACACTAGCCGGACATTTGCGAACTTATGCACCGAATTCAGTATTATACATCAAACCTCGTGTGCATATACGCCTCAACATAATGGTGTGGCAGAGCGAAAGAATCGTCATCTTCTTGATGTTACTCGGTCCTTCATGCTTTAAATGCAGGTTCCTACTCGTTTTTGGAACTTCTCTGTCTCTGCGGCATGTCACTTCATCAATCGTATGCCCTCTTATGTGCTCGACTATGCCACTCCGTTTAAGTCTTCTCTTTTCGTCCCAATCCTCGTTTACTCTCACGCCTCGTGTATTTGGTTGTACATGCTATGTTCACAATCTTGGTCCGATCATGGATAAGTCTGCTCCTCGGGCCAGCAAATGTATGTTTCTCGGGTACTCTCGGACCCAGAAAGGTTATGTGTGTTATTCTCTGACTACAAACAAAGTTGTTGTCTCTGCCGATGTCACCTTTCGGGAGGCTCAACCATTATACGACTCATCATCTGCCATCGCTCCTCTCTCCCCTTCCATTCCTCGTCCGACTGTTATCGTCACATCTTCTCTACCACCTCTTATTCCCACTCCTCTTCTGGCACCTGTTCCACCTCTACCACCCAAACCACCTCTTATTCGTGTCTACACTCGTCGTACCCCGGTCTCTGGAGCTCTACAACAGCCTTTCTTCACTAGTGCTATCCCGCGGACTGACGATCAAGTATCAGCATCTGCCGCTCACCTCATGGACAATTATGTTTCTCTGCATCGCCTTTCTCCACCTCTACGCAAGTTTCCTCTCTCCCTCTCCTCCATTTATATTCCTAACTCAGTGCAGGAGACTCTTCTAGATCCAGGGTGGCGCGCGGCCATGGACGAGGAAATGACTGATCCTTGGTCTAACAAAACTTGGGATATGGTTCCTCTTCCTCCCGGACATTCATGTGTCAGTTGCAAGTGGTTGTTTGCTATAAAACATGCTCCGGATGGGACAGTCGACCGGCTAAAGACCCGTCTTGTGGCTCGGGGATTTACTCAACAACAGGGACTTGATTATGATGAAACTTTTTCTCTCGTTGCCAAGTTGAACTTTGTTCGGGTACTGATCTCCTTGGTTGTGCATCGTCACTGGCCTCTCCATCAACTGGATATTAAAAATGTCTTTTTGAATTATGATATTCAAGAAACGGTCTACATGCATCAACCTCCCGGGTTTGAGACCACGGGGGAGTCTCGTGTATGTCATCTTCGAAAATCTATTTATGGTCTCAAACAATCTTCGAGGGCTTGGTTTGAAAAATTAAGTAAGGTCGTTCGCGACGTTGGATTCAAGCGGAGCTCGACTGACTTTCTCTCTTCACTCGTCATCAATCAACTGAGACAGTCATTCTCCTGATTTATGTGGATGATATCTTGATTACTGGTGATGACACAAAAGGGATACAGAAAATCAAGCAACACTTGAACTCCATTTTTCAAACAAAAGATTTGGGGGATCTCAGGTACTTTCTTGGACTTGAGGTTGTAAGACGGTCTGATGGCCTTGTTCTATCACAACGAAAGTATTGCCTTGATCTCCTCCACGATGCTGGCTACTCTGGGTGTAAACCTGTGGAAACTCCGATGGATGTCAACCACAAGTTATGTGCTCATGGGTCTGACTCCAATTCCATGCTTACGAACCCTGAATATTATCGACGTCTTGTGGGAAAACTGATATACCTAACAGTTACAAGACCTGATATTTCATTTGCTGTTAGAGTGGCCAGCCGATTTATGCATGCTCCTCGGACTTCTCATCTCCAGACAGTAGAACGCATCCTCAGATATTTGAAGACAGCTCCTGGACAAGGATTGGTATATAAGTCATCCTCCTCTTTATCTCTTGTTGCATACTCAAATGCGGACTATGCGGGCTCCCTGGATGATCGATGTTCCACTACAGGTTTTTGTACCTACTTTGGGGGAATCTTATCAATTGGCGTAGCAAGAAGCAGTCTGTGGTTATTCGCTCTTCTGCTGAAACTGAGTATCGTGTAATGGCAACCGTTGTATCTGAACTCACCTGGCTTGAGCGTCTACTTGGGGATTTTGGGGTCACTTTATCCTCACCACCAACCTTATTTTGCGATAATCAGGCTGCAATTCACATTGCGAAAAATACTGTGTTTCATGAGCGGACCAAGCACATTGAAGTTGACTGTCATTTCGTTAATGAAAAGGTTAAATTAAAGAAGATAGAGCTGGAGCATGTTCCCGCGTCAAGGCAAGTTGTCGACATTCTCACCAAGACATTACAACGACAAATGTACCATCAGTTCTTATCCAAGCTTGGTGCCTACGACTTGTACGCTCCAGCTTGCGGGAGAGTGTTAGAGAATACTAGAAAAAATGATGTATTGGCCCATTAATATGACCCATATAGGATTTAGTGTTTAGTACCACATTGTTTGTATAGCTGAGTCTTCCTCTCCTCTCTCTTATATATTTGTACCCATACTTGTATTTTTGTATTCAAGAAGGATATACAAGGTTTGAACCACTTTTCTACACATATAAATCTTTGATAGATTAAAATTTCAAAAGGAATCATCTCATTTTTTATTCACATGTTGTGTGTCATATACATGAATTCAACAAAATATTATGATAATTTCATATTATATTTGTCCTACAAAGTTAAAGAAAATTTACATTGAATATCACAAGTAGCGGAAATGAGAATGCTTAGGTGGATGTGTGGACACACGAGATTGAATAAAATTAAGAATGAATGTATCAGGAATAAGACAGAAGTGACACCAATTGCAGAGAAGATACATGTACTTAGGTATTAGTGAGATTAAGACTAAAGATAGGGCACAATGGTGACAAAGGATTCAGAAATCCGATCCCACTATAGTGGGATAAAGGCTTGAGTGTTGTTGTATCTAGGGGTGCAACTCAGATCGGTTTGGTTCGGCTCCGCTCAGAACCAAGAATCGACCCGTATAGGTTCGGTTCCAAATTTTTGGAACCTAAACTGACCCACGGTTCTACAATGTAGAACCGGAAACGAACCGGAAATATTGGTTCGGTTCCGGTTCAGTACACAGTTCCTTTATTTTTGTTTCATGGACAACAAATTGCCTTCAAAAACAGTCCAAAACCAGTTTACCATTAGTGAAGAGGAGCTAAGAAAGCTGATAAACTAAAAGCAGATACAAACAGAACTTTAAGTTGATACTATTGTTAGACCGAATTTCAAAATGAGATATTAACAGCCTAATAGGTGTGTGTGTTTGTTTATTGTTTATCAATCGAAGCACATATACACAACATTACAGCACTGCATCAATTTCAATTTTATAATGTGTACTGTACACACAAAAACAAACACATACACACATGACAAAATAGTTTCAATTTATAATGTGCAGTTGCACAGATACAAACAGTGACCAAAGTTATCAGGATCGCGATCCGAATCGTAGGATCGCACGATCCTACGATCAGGATTATGCATTTCGATCCGAATCGTGTTCAGGATCGAAATCAGGCCGCGTCCACTTAGGATCGCGATCTGGATCGTGGAATCGGTAGGATCGCGATTCCTACTCGATTCCATGATCCTTGAAGGCGCTATTAAACATTTTCTCGCTGTCTCACACGGGAACCCTAACCCATTTCCTCCCGAGTCTCGACTGCTCTTCCTCCCCACGCAACACGACTCTTCCTCCCCTCCCGACGATCTCTTTCCTCTTGACGGACTGCTCTTCCCCTTCCGGCATACATGTCTTCTTCTTCTTCTTCGTCACGACTCTTCTTCTTCGTCACGACTCTTCTTCTTCATCACGGCTCTTCTTATTCGTCACGGCTCTTCGTTTTCTTCTTCACGGCTCTTCTTCTTCGTCGCGGCTTTTCTTCTTCTTCTTCGTCGCGGCTTTTCTTCTTCTTCGTCACGGCTCTTCTTCTTCTTCTTACCTACAGTTCTTCTTCTTTGATTTCTGAATTGAAATCAGTCCAGAAATCATCCAGATTTCTGGACTGTAATCTGGACTGATTTCAGTCCAGAATTCTTCTTCTTCTTCTTTGAATTAATCTTTGTTTTTGTTTATGTATGCTTATATTTTTTGAATGCTTACTTGGCTTTGTACATGTCTGTCTCTGGGCCCGGTTCAAAGCCAGTTGAAAAAAAGTCCCGAAAGAATGCATCTGGTTCTAGAAGTGATCCGGGTTGGGAGCATGGGATTGAAATTGATAGTACAACCAAAAAAGTACAATGTAAGTACTGTTTAGTGAATAGATCTTGTGGGATATACAGATTGAAACATCACCCAACCGGAACTAATTTTAATGTAGAACCTTGCACTAAAGTACCTGAAAATGTTAGAATTCAATTTCATCATTTAAGTCTTGTTTTAAGAATGCAGTGGGACCTTACGATTAACGATCTGATCCAACCCCTTAAGCGATCCCACCTAGGATCTCGATCCTGAAAACCTTGACAGTGACACAACAATTTAATCGGTTGACACAACATACAGAGGTTTCATATACACACAGTTCACACAGCATACACAAATTTCACATTTCACATTATACAGTAATGATATGACAAGTATTCAAGTAAATGCATACACATCCGCTGACAATTAACAATTTAATGCAATGTCACTTGCTTATCTGAAAACAAAAATTGCATATCAGAGGACACAAGTTCACACAAAAGAAGGAAAAATAGAGAGAACCTAAAGGGAAGAAGGCTTACAACGCAACTGTGGATGTAGAAGCCGCAACAAAACAGTTCCACAAACCCCCAAATCAGAGTCGGAGGTCGAACGTAGGACACAACCGGCGGAGGAGTCACGTGTGATGGTAACACAGAAATCTGGAGGATTGACAAAATTTAATCGGTTGATCGTAACACAGAAATGACAGAGCTGAGGAAGAGTGAAGGGGGAAGATGACGAGGAAGAGTTACAAAATTCTTAAGGATTGACCTTAATCGACATCGGCGGGAGGCTTCGAGCGTTCGGTCGGCCTTCACTGGAGATGAGAACGAGAACTCTAGTGACTAGAGGTGCTAGCTTCGAGCGTTCGATCGACCTTCACGGGAGACGGGGACAGGAACTCTAGCGGGTAGGCCACAGGGGCAGCGACGCTAGGGTTGGAAGGCAGAAGTAGCAGAACTTCACGGGAGATTCACTTTATGACGGGACTCGGGGGAATGAGATTTGAGAATTAGTAAAAAATGTAAAATGTTAATATATTAAATGATTTAACTCTATTTTATATTTTATATTGATCAGATTGATGCGGGCCTTGCAGGACTTATGTGTATAAGTGTATCCAAATCAAATTTATTAAAACATATTGTTCAGATCGGTTCTCAGGTACCCGACCACGGGACCCGAGAACCGAACCGCCGGTTCTAGTTTTTCCAAGAACCGTAGCCAAACCGACCAGCATGGGAACCGACCCGAACTGTCCGATTCAGATTGGTTTCGGTCCAATTCTCGGTTCTTCGATTACTTTTGCACATGCCTAGTTGTAGACTTGTATCTTAATAAACATGATGCAAATGAGATGCCAATGTGAACACAAATGTGTTAAGCTGCATATACCCAATGTCTGCACTGGTGATCTTTAGACTTAAAGAATAAGACACCGAAGGACTGATTCTATGTAAAACTCGGCTAGAAAATTATTGGCTGGTACTATGAGTTTCAGATTCTTCAGGGTAGACACCCACCCTAATTCCTACATATCAATATGGGATTGGCTTTCACACAAAATCCATAGGTTTTGAGACTTTAAAAATCAGCCTATCTCCAAAACCTACCTATTTTGGTAGGTTTGCTACAGGTGCGACCATCTTAATTGCCCGCCCGATCATCTCCTTCACTGCTCTGCCGATGCGATCCTCGTTTCTGCAAATAGGAGCTCTATCTTTGGCTCCAGCGATCCCTAGAGATCCGAAGGGGAGTCCTAAAAAAGGGACCGTCTACAACATCGCCAGACTCCAACGATCTTTGGAAGAATGGTGCAGAATGGATCGAAGGGGAAGGCTTCAGCGAACAGAAACTATGTCGCTAAGAATGGCGGCCGCTGGAATGAGCCTCCCAAACTCCCTTCCTCTCCATCTCCATCTCCAGTCGACACCCGACATCCCTCCCGCCATTTGTCAGCCTAGTGAACAGTAGATTCCCATTCCCAAAAAACTTCAAATTTGAATTCTTTTTTATCTCAAAACCTTCTCCAAAACAAACATTTTTTTATTATTTTGGCCCACTTCCAAAACCCACACTTACTCTAAAATTTATGACTTTTAAAAGAAGTGCTGAAAATATTTATCATATAAGTGATATACCAGAGAAAATAGACAAGATACTTTACCTAGGCGGGCATAGAAATCATTGAATCACTTGCTAAAACCAAAAAAACAAATATGAATTCCAGTTTATCACTAAATTTTAAAATACTTAAACTCTTCCAGTTCACAAATCAAAAACAAAAAAACATTTCCATAAAAAAGTGTCTATAGAATAACCATTAATCAAAAGTCTTCAAAACCTTCAATAAAGACGGGGGCTTTTGCCACTTTGTATCCCGAAAATATCACTTTTGTCACTTTGCATCCCAATTGTTTAAATATTATTCTTCTCACTCGGCATTCTTATATTCTTGGCACTTTGCATCAAGGGTAATTTTTGGGGTGCAAAGTACTACAAGTGATATTTTCGGGGGTAAAGTGCCAAAAACCCATAAAAAGACAGCATAAGGTAAAAAAGGTAAGAACTTATCCCCTTCTGACGAAAGCGGATCGAGCAACGTAGGGGGCAGGGGCGGAGGCCGTCTCCGCCTTCTGGACACCTGGGAGATCGCCCATGCCAATCGCGCTGAGCATATCCAAGGTATCCCCGTCGACGAAGATCTGCTCGACCTTGATATCGGACTCTTCGGGGACGAAGTCCATCCGGCGCTCGCGCTCCTCCTCCTGGAGCTTAAGCGAGATGCCGCGGACGGGGCCGCGCTGTATGCGGCGCATCAGGTGGGTGGAGAATCCGGCGATCTTGTTTCGGAGCCGCTTCGAGGGGATGATGGCGACTTCCTCGATGACCTTCTTGTTGGTGTGGAAGTCGAGAGTCATACGAGAGTAGTACTTCTCAATCACCTGGCGAGAAGATTTTTTCACTGTCTTCGTCCTCACGCGCCCCATCTTGGCCGACGACTCCGATCCTCCCTCTCCCTCTCTCTCTCTCTCTCAAAGCGGCGCCGACACGGAGAAAGCTTCTTCGAGAATTAGGGCTAGGGTTTCAATTCGCCCTCTCCTCCTTTTTAACCTGTAGACTTAAAACCATTTTAGGCTTGGTTAGGAGATTTGTAGTCCCACCCGACAACCGTTTTAGGCTTTGTTTTTGAGGGGTGTTATTTGCACATCATAAATCACTGTTTATTACTAATAAATATTTGTACATTCTAAAATAATATTTGTACATTCTATAACTAATGATCATTTAAAAGAATAATAACTATATTATTATAAAATTATACTGGAACATAAAACTACATCAAGTTGTCCCACATTTTTATCATATAATTAAGAATATAATCCTTCTAGTTAATTGTTGGTGATTACGTTAAAGAAGAGCTTAATGAGTAGTATGTAATACAAGAATACCCAAGTCCTAAAGTAAAATTTTATAAAAAAAACACAATTAAATAGACGATGTTGTCGGGCGGTGGGTGGTGGGCGGAGGAAATGTCAGGTGGCTGAGAAAGAAAAGATTATTGCGGCGAGAGCGATTTGTCAGACGAAAAAGGAGAAGAGGCGGAACAGTGGAAGGGCTCAATGGGTACGAATATTAGATTTTGAGTAGTAAAAATAGGATGTTTCAATAAAAATTATGATGTGTAAATAGTAAAAATTGGTGAATAAATAACACCACCAATGCCCTCGGTAGACCGGTTCCGGATCGGTCCGTCTTAGCCCCGGGCGATCGAATACGCACACAGTCAAATTAGAAAAAGAGAAATTGTACACACACAACTTTAGCGTGGAAATTCCCGGAAAGGAGAAAACACCACGTGGCGGGGTCTGTGCCAGCCAAGATCCACTATTTGCCTCTGTTACAGTGTTATTGTAAAGAGAATACGATGGTGACAGGCCGCGCCTCGTTACAAATACTGGGCGTTGAGAGAACTCTCCTCGGGTGACAGGTCACCGCTTAGGAGTTCGTGCACTTTGACGTGCGTCTTTCTTGAGTGTTTGCTCTTCTGGCTTGCGCTCCGCAGGATGCCTGCACTTTATCCCTCAGGCTGAGGAGGGTTGCCTTCACTGACACTTCGTTCCCTTTCTTCTTTGGGCGGCGCTTAGAGGAGAACCTGCAAAGTTAGTGAGTGAAAAGGGAACGGAGGAGGAGAGTAGAGAGAGAAGCTCTGAGGAGTAGTAGGAATGAAGAGAGAGAAAGTGAATGAGAGAATGAAGTCGGATCCTCTGAAATGAACTATCAGGGGTGCTTATATAGGGTTTCCGAGGTGGTAAGGGTGGTTACGGTGGTTAATCATGGATCGGAGGGTCGTGATCGCTTGCGGTGATCGGAGGGTCGTAATGGTCTGCCACGATCGGACAGTGGAGAGAAGGCCGGCCCACGATGGTAGTCGGAGGAGGCGTGCCGGCCGGTGGCCGCCCGAGGGAGGGGGCGGCCGACCGCGAGGAGGCGGCCGGCCGCGAGGAGGTCGTCCGTACGGAGGGGACCGGCCGGGGCCGCCGGTCGCAAGGGGGCGGCCAGCCTCGAGCGGACGGTCGCGGCCGCCGGCCGCACGGAGGGGGCCGGCCGGGGCCGTCGACCGCAAGGGGGCGGCGGGCCTCGGGTGACCGGCCGCGGCCGTCGGCCATACGGGGCCGGCCGGCCAAGGTCGCCGACCAATAAAGGGGGTGGCGACCGGTCATGGGTGGCCGGCCGCCGGCCGCGCGTAAAGGCGGTGGCGGCGGTTGTGAATTGCCGCGCGGGAGTTACGATCGGGTGCGCGGGAGTTACGATCCGGTGCCCGGGAGTTAATATAATTTTCTATAAGTTAGGGGATACCCATCATTTGCCCCCCAAAATCCCATCGTCTTGGAGCGAATTGAAAGCGCGGGAATTTTCTTTTTTGCGGCGGGGCTAGGCGGCGATGGTCGGAACGGGTGCTAACACCGAGATGGGCGGCGACGGCGACAGTGCTAAGATGAGTCTCTGACCGAGGGAAAGGTCTGGTCACCGGACGATGCCGGAGGGGAGGAGAGGCCCCTCGCGCCCCACGCACTGCGTGCGTGCGGGCGCGGGGCGAGCGCTGGGGGCTGAACCCGCGCGCGGGGCGCGCGCGGGACTGAACCCGCGCGCGGGGCTGAACCCGCGCGCGGGGCGCGCGCGGGGCTGAACCCGCGCGCGGCGCGCGCGCGGGGCTGAACCCGCGCGCGGGGCTGCGCGCGCGGGGCTGAACCCGCGCGCGGGGCTGAACCCGCGCGCGGGGCTGAACCCGCGCGCGGGGCTGAACCCGCGCGCGGGGCTGAACCCGCGCGCGGGGCTGAACCCGCGCGCGGGGCTGAACCCGCGCGCGGGGCTGAACCCGCGCGCGGGGCTGACCCCGCGCGCGGGGCTGACCCGCGGGGCGCCCGCGGGGCGCGCGCGGGGCTGACCCCGCGCGCGGGGCTGACCCGCGGGGCGCCCGCGGGGCGCGCGCGGGGCCGAAGCCGCGCGCGCACGAGGCGCGCGGGGCCGAAGCCGCGCGCGCACGAGGCGCGCGGGGCCGAAGCCGCGCGCGCACGAGGCGCGCGGGGCTGAACCCGCGCGGGGCTGAACCCGCGCGGGGCTGAACCCGCGCGGGGCTGAACCCGCGCGCGCGGCGCGCCCGGGGCTGAACCCGCGCGCGCGGCGCGCCCGGGGCTGAACCCGCGCGCGCGGCGCGCCCGGGGCTGAACCCGCGCGCGCGGCGCGCCCGGGGATGAACCCGCGCGCGCGGCGCGCCCGGGGCTGAACCCGCGCGCCCGGGGCGCGCCCGGGGCTGAACCCGCGCGCGGGGCGCGCCCGGGGCTGAACCCGCGCCCGGGGCTGAACCAGCGCGCGTGGCGCGCCCGGGGCTGAACCCGCGCCCGGGGCTGAACCCGCGCGCGGGGCGCGCGGGGTGCGCGGGGCGCGCGGGGTGCGCGGGGCTTAACCCGCGCGCGGGGCTAAACCCACGCGCAGGGCGCGCGCGGTGCGGCCGCTTGCTTGCGCGGGCTGATTCCGTGCGTGCTTTATGCACGTGCGTGGCTCGAGTGCGTTGGCACAAAGTGTGCTCGGACTTGCTTTTCTGACCTTACTTTTCTTTTTTTTTTCAGGTTTACAAGCGCTGCGTGCAGAGCCGTCCTATGCGGCTGCGCTCGAGTCTCTCCCTCGAGCACGTAGATGTTTGGAGGAGGCGCTTCAACCTGCCCCCCCCCCCCCGATTTGGAGGTTCAGATCCCTAGTCCTGAAAAGTGGGTGCAAAACCCTCCGCGAGGCTGGATGACCATTTGTGAGTCATTTCTTCGGTGTGGCTTTCGCATTCCAGCTTGCGAGGAAGTTGCCGAGATTCTGAAGTTTTGTGGCGTTCCTGTGTCGCAGTTTACCCCTCATAGGATGACGCGGATCATGAGGTTGATCGCGTTCTTTCGCGAGCACGGATCGAGGTTTTCCTTGGATATTTTCAAGGATTGGTGTGAGGTGCGTGCCGACGGCGGGGGCCACATGGAGGTCTTCAGCAACAAGCGGTGGCTTGAGTTTGAGACTCGGGCGGATCGTCACCATAGGAATACCTTGTTTGGATATGTCAGGAACTCAGATGGATTGCCAGAGGTGTGGAACGTGCTTCCGGACCGTTGCCTGTGTTTTAGAGGACACGAGCGGGAGTTTATTCCAGTCCTTGGTTTTGTGGAGCCCCGAGAGCTGGGGAATATCTTGTACAGCATCTCTACTTTCGTTGATGAGAAGCGTCTGCTGCTATGCGGGCTGTCTGTCGATTCGGGACGTGCTGCCGCCATTCCTCTCTCCTGTGATAGGAAGAGGAAGCTAGTGTTTGGAGGCCGTAGAGCTGAGGAGGCGGGTCCTAGCCTTCTGCCGAGACAGGATGTTCTTTCGGAGGGGGCTGCCCCTTGCGACTCTAGAGTTGGAGGCGAGTCGGATGACGCGGATCTTGAGGCCCTGGGGTCCTCTACCCCCCAGGCCTCCCTAGCACGGGTTGTGGTACGACAGGTGGTGAAAGGAAAGAGGGTCTCCTCTTCCTTGGAGGCGATGAACCATGCGGTACGTATGCTCTCAACTTTTGAGTAGTGGCTTTTGAGGAAAGCTCTTCTGACTTGTCCCTTTTCTTTTACAGATGGAGACTCAGGCGAATATTGCGCTTACATGGAATGACCACTACGTGAGTCTGAAGGACGGCTATATGGCCCTTTAGGGTGAGCTCGGGGAGGCAAAGAGTGCTCTTTCGGATCTGAAGGGGCAACGAGAGCGCGATATTTCGCGACTTAGGCAGATTGGGTCCGAGCTGCGGTGCGAGCTGGAGGATGCCAGAGCTGCGTACAGGTACGAGAATACGGCTGTAGAGGAGACTTTGCGTCTTCTAGATGAAGCTCGGGCAGAGCTGGAGCTATCCAGGGCGGAGGTGATGCGCCTTTCCTCCGCGGAGCGGGAGGTTGAGCTGAAGGCGGCTGGTTTGGCAGAGTACCGGGACTCTTTGGATTACATGCGAGACCGGTGTCTGATCTCGGAGGAGGTCCGCGAGGAGGTGTGGACTCAGGAGGTGGAGCCACATACAGAGGACTTGCGGGAAGTCGCTTTCTGCCAGGAGATGGCGAAGACCCTTCAGATGGTGTCCCGGAAACGGGGATGCGACGTTTCCGGCCTCGGGCTTGAGGATTTGTCAGAGGAGGAGGGCTCCGATGCTGAGGCGAGCAAGGCCGCTGAGTGACAACAATATCTCTTTGATGCTCTTTATTGATTTGTGTATATGTGCTTCTTGTATTTGTGTGCTTGTCCCCGTCGATTCGTACCTTTGTACTTATTTGATTTGTTGATATGTTTGTTGATTGGTTGTCATTGCCTTTGCTTCTGATTGTTATGGCCAATTGTTGTCTTAGCCAAGCACTAACTGCGAGGGGCAGGCCCTGAGTGGTGGAAGAGTGTTTGCTCTGGATGGGGGTGAAGAGTTATGGGTGCTCCGGCCTATTGTCGGTGGGAGGCAATGTTCGTTCGAACCCCTGCGAGTTGCGGTGAACCCGGTGGCATTGGAGGGGCGTAGCCCCGTTGACCCTGACGACGTCGCAACTTACTACGAGGCAAAGGGCGTACTCTTGTGCTAGGGTAGAGAAGCTGAGACCATCACGCTGCGGGCTGCGCATAACTGAGGGAGCTGGCTCCCGACGACGTCGCGACCTGCTTCGTAGGAGAAGGGCGAGCCTTGCCACTATGAGAGCGAGGTCGAAGCCGCCGTGCTACAGTCTGCGGGAGACTCAACGTTTGGTCCCTTTGGCGACACCGCAACCTGTTGTTAGGCCAAGGATATCACGTTGTTGACAGCGTACAACTGGGGGAGCTCGTCCCCAGCGATGTCGCAAACCGCTGGGCGGGCGAAGGGTGCACCCCTGAACCGCGGTAGAGAGAGTGAAGCTATCACGCCATAGTATGGATGTGGTTGGTTAGGTGTGGATTCAGCGGGGCCGGAACCCGATTTAGTTGCTATTGTAGCTTAGATAGGCACCAGTCGCGAGGGGGGCAGGCCCTGCGAGGGTGGGGCGTCAGTCTTTGGATGCAGGTGAAGAGTCATAATCCTCGACCTATTGTCGGCAGGAGGACATGGTCGATTCGAACCCCCGCGAGCAGCTGATGGACCCTGAGGTTGTAATTACACCGATCGCGGGGGCTTTTCCAGGATGGCGGGGCGTCGAGCTTCGGATGCAGGTGAAGATTCATAATCCTCAGTCTATTGTCGGCAGGAGGACATGGTCGATTCAAACCCCCGTGAGCAGCTGATGGACCCTAGTATTTGCTGAGGCGTGGCGCCCCGAAGACCCGGACGACGTCGCAACCTACTACGCAGCGAAGGCCGGGTCCTTGCGCCGGTGGAGTGAGGTCGAGGCTATCGCGCTGTGGGCTGCGCACAACTGAGGGAGCCGGTCCATGACGATGTCGCGACTCGCTCCATAGGAGAAGAGTGAGAATTTCTGCCATAGGAGAAAGGTCGAAGCCACCGTGCTACAGTCTGTGTGGGACTTGATATTCGGTCCCCAGGCGACATCGCAACCTGATGTTAGGTCGAGGCTGTCGCGCTATGGGCCGCGATCAACCAGGGGTGCTCATTCCCGACGACGTCACAATTCGCTGGATGGGTGAAGGGCGAATCTTCGAACCGTAGCAGGGGGATCGAGACAATCGTGCTACAGTTGCTCGTCGAACCCCATGGGACAGATTCCAAATCGATCCTGCAAGTTTTAGGAGTTAGTGACATCGTAATCACAATATATAAATGTAAAGAGATGAGTTGTTTTATTTTTTCTTTAGCCTGGTTGTGTCATTGCACGATGACAAATTCCGAACCGCCAAGCGGGTCGCATGTCGATGGATCCCGGACTGCCTTGAGGAACAGACGATCCTGGCCTCAGGAGGGTCTGAGGGATGAGATGTCCTTCTGACGTATTTGTTGCATGACAAGAGTTAGTATGAAAGCGGAAAATGCAGTAAGCAGGATATTTTGTGCACGAGGGTTTTTCTCGCGACTTTATAGTTGTCCTTAGGCGATTAGATATAAAGAAATGTTTTTGGGAGGCACGTTTGCCTCGGTTCCGGCTCTTCTCCAGAGCGGCCTTCTAGATGCGGTAGATGCTGGTTCCTGAGACGGCCTCCGGCTGGAGGCTGTGCTTGGTGCAGATAGCATGAGTGTGTCATGTCCTGTATGCCCCTGACGACCCCAACTCCAGCAGGCGTGACAAACTTCATCGCGAGGTGTGGGATTGACGAAACTGCCTGGAAAGCTGTCTGGAGGGGGCGACCAAAGATTGCGTTGTAGGGTGACTCTGTATCGACCGCCACAAATTGTATGTCGTTTGTAACATGCCTTGGAAATTCTCCTAGTGTCACCGGAAGGGTGAGGGTGCCTGCTACGGATACGGGTGCCCCATTGAAGCTGTTGCTGTATAGACCTGGGCGGACAGGCGGCTAAGACTGGCGGTCTGGTAGCCGGGCGGTCAGCCCGGCTAATCTGGCGGTTTGGTGGCCGGGCGGTCTGGCGGTCTGGCGGTTTGGTAGCCGGGCGGTCTGCCGGCTAATCTCTAGGATCTCGGTGGTCGGCTGAGTGTTCTCTGATAGTGACCGGGCGGTTAGTTCCTACTAACCGCACGGTTAGGCGGTCTCCTTGGCGGTTTGGCGGTTAGCTTTGTAGATGTTGTCTTTTGTATTTTTAGTCCCACATTGGGTATTTGTATTCTCTCTCATCTCCTCCATTCTATATAAGGGAGGTCATACCTTTGTAATAGATATTTTTTTCTGATAATAAAATTTCAGTTATACCCGTTCCGGCTTGTTTCTAGTTCGTTTCTCACATGGTATCAGAGGGCCCGATCTAGTCCTCCTGATTGTGTTTTCTTCTGTCCGTGCGACCTCTGCCCCCCTCTCTCCGCGGTCTGTCTTTCAGCTCGCGCGAGCTCTCTTCTCCAGGGGATTCTTCTATCCTCATCTTCTGTTCGCGCGATCTGTCTGCTAGCCGCCCGACTTCTCTCCCTCTGTTTGGTTCTGCGGCTTGGTCGTGGCTTCTCTGGCCGCTGGTGTCTGCCATCGTGACCGCTGCAGATCTTTTTCTTCCTATCCGCGCGATTTCTCTCTGTTCGCGCGAGTTCTGCCTTGTTTAGGCGGCCTCTCTGCCCGCCGCGGTTTGCCTTTTGTTCGCGCGGTCTTCCCTTGTTACTTGTGCTTCGCAGCTTGGTCGTGGCATTGCTTGCCGCTGGTCTAATTGTGACCGCTGCGGACTCTTCTCTTCCTTCTCTGACCGCTGCGGTCTCTCCTCTTAATCGCGCGACCTCTCTTCTAGGATGACCAATTCTGATGGCTCCACCTCGTCTACTGTAGTTGTTCCTCCTCCTCCCCCTCCTCCTCCTGCTTCCGGGAATCTTGGCACCGTCTCTAAGCTATTGGGGCCCAATTATCCCGACTGGAGTGTCTCATTCACTTTTCTTCTCCGCTCTCAGCGCAAGCGTCATCATCTTACCGATGACCCTCCGCCTGCGGACTCTGCCCAATTTACTGACTGGGATGCGAATGATGCGCTGGTTCGTACTTGGCTGGCGAACAGCTTGTCTGATGAATGTCTTCCTGTCATCCGTCACGATGAGACGGTAAAACAAGCTTGGAATCACTTGGCCGCTCTCTACTCCAAGGGGGGACAAACATCTCGCATCTATACCCTTTATGCGGATCTCTTTGCTCGCCAGTCCATGTCCCCTCCTGCAGCTTATCAACAAGTCCAAGCCCTTGGAGCTGAGATTCTACAAAATCGTCCTCTCTCGGCAGATGTGGCCACTCAGCTGAAGCACTTCCAGGAACTCCTAGTGGTCTGTTACCTTCTGCGGCTTCCGGACTCATATGATATGATCCGGCAGCAAATTCTTGGAGAGGCTGAGTCTCCTACCCTGGATGCTACTGCTGCCCGCATTGCCGCTGTTACCTCTCTGCTCCAACGCCCCTTGCTTGCCGATCCTCCGGCTCCGGATGCCTATGCCCACCAGGCTCATCGTGGTGGATTTAGTGGTCGTGGTAACCACTCTGGCGGGCGTGGCCCCTCTCGCTACCTCTGTACTCATTGTGGCCGCCCAGGACACTTGGTTGACCGCTGCTGGACAAAGCATCCGCATCTTCGTCCCGCTGGTGATACTCCTCCTTCTTCCAAGCCATCTGCCTCCGTGGCCACGACTTCAGGTAGTGCCCACGTGGTTACCCAAGGTAAATGGCTAATCGAATCTGGCGCCACTAATCATATGACGGGCAATCCTCAGTGCTTTTCTCTCCTAGAAACACATGATCGGTTGCCCCCTATTCTCGTTGCGGATGGTTCTCCCTCTCCGGTGCATGGAACGGGCATGGTTCAAGTTACTCCGTCCCTTCGCCTGGCGGATACTCTTTATGTGCCCAAGTTTCCGTGCAATTTATTGTCGGTTACTTCTCTTTGCAAGCAACTTCAGTGTTCGGTAACATTTACTCCTTCTTCTTGTTCGTTTCAGGACCCGGACTCCAAGCGGACGTTTGCTACTGGGACTGAGAGGGGTGGTCTCTACTTCCTTGATGATGTATCTGCTCTTACCGTCTTCTCTCCCGCTTCTACAGATCTCCTTCAGTGGCACCTTCGCCTGGGGCATCCTCCCTCGCGTCTCATCCACCAGCTGTTTCCTCACCTCCCTCAGCAGGACTCTCCTCTCAACTGTGATGCTTGTCAACTGGGCAAGCATCACCGTTCCCCCTTTCCTCCTAAGCAAGGTCGTGGCTCTTCCAAGCCCTTCGACCTTATTCACTCGGATGTTTGGGGACCTTCCCCTACCCTCACCATCGGGCGTGGAAGTTCCTATTTTGTAACCTTTATTGATGATTATTCTCGCTGTACGTGGGTGTATCTATTAAAGGATCGCTCAGAACTTTTTTCTGTATGGACTTCATTTTATTATATGATTAGAAATCAATTTGATGCCTTTGTCAAAATTTTTCGCTCTGATAATGCAAAAGAGTATCTGAGTAGTGATTTCGCTTCTTTCTGTACGCAACATGGCATCATTCATCAAACTAGCTGCGTCTATACCTCCCAGCAAAATGGGGTGGCGGAACGTAAAAACCGTCACCTCCTCGATGTCGCTCGCACTCTCATGACGCAGATGCAGGTTCCTCGTAGCTATTGGGGCTACGCGGTCCTCATCTCCTGCTACCTCATCAATCGCATTCCCTCTACCGTCCTCAAAGGCAAAACCCCTTTTTCCATCCTCTATCCCTCCAAGGACCCCTTTCCCTTACCTCTCCGCATTTTTGGGTGCACTGCCTTTGTTCATAGCCCTGCCGCAACTCGCGACAAATTGTCCCCTCGTGCTACGAAGTGTATCTTTTTGGGTTACTCCACAACTTAAAAAGGTTACTGCTGCTTTGACCCTGTTCATCGCAAGCAGTTCGTCTCGGCGGATGTGACATTCTTTGAGAATGCCGCCTACTTCTCTTCTGATCTCCCACAGGTCGATGGATCGAACCTCCCTCTTTCTCCTACCGACTCGACCTCTCCACCCATTCTCTCCACCACATCCACTCCTCTTGAGCTTCCTCCATCACCACCTCCACCAGCCGCTCCTTCTCTTGATCATGATCCTTCTCCCTCGTCCCCTCGGCCGTCTCTCTCTTCTCCCGGGCCAGCTATCTCCGCCACGGATACTCCGGCGACTGAGGAACTCGAGGACCTGGAGCTGCCCATTGCCCTTCGCAAAGGGGTTCAGACGTGCACCCAGCACTCGCTGGCAGCTGTTATTTCTTATGATCGGCTAACTCCTTCTCACAGGGACTTCGCCCTAGCCATCTCCGCGACTACCACACCTCGCACCTACCAGGAAGCCCTTGATATTCCTCACTGGAAGGCTATCATGGATGACGAGATTGCTACTCTCTATGACCGGGGCACTTGGACCCTTGTGCCTCCTCCTTTTGGCACGGATGTGGTTGGTTGTCGCTGGGTGTTTGTTGTCAAGTTCCGTCCTGATGGCAGTGTGGACCGGTACAAAGCCCGTCTTGTTGCAAAAGGGTTTACTCAGACCTATGGTGTTGATTACTTTGACACGTTCTCGCCAGTTGCTCGCCTCAGCACCATTCGGGTCCTTTTATCGGTGGCGGTCAACAAGGATTGGCCTATTTCGCAGTTGGACGTCAAGAATGCCTTCCTTTATGGTGACCTTCACGAGGACGTCTACATGGAGCAACCTCCTGGGTATGTTGCTCAGGGGAGACTCAAGTATGCCGGTTGAAGAAGGCCATCTATGGCCTAAAGCAAAGTCCCAGGGCGTGGTTCGATAAGTTCAGTAGCATCGTTGGGGCTATCGGTTTCACCAGGAGTTCGGCTGATCACTCCTTGTTCATTCGCAAGACATCTTCGGGTCTGGTTGTGCTAGCTGTTTACGTGGACGATATTCTTTTTACTGGCGACGATCAAGCTGGTGTAGCCTTGACGAAGGTCCATCTCCGCCAACACCTAGTCACGAAGGATATGGGCTCTCCAAAATACTTCTTGGGAATTGAAATCTCTCGGAAACCGGGTTCCTTGGTTCTCTCCCAACGGAAGTATGCTCTTGATTTGTTGAAAGAGGCAGGGTTGACGGGTGCTAAACCTGCTCGGTGTCCCATGGCTCCTGGAGAAGACAAGACATGGACAGACGAATCACCTCCTCTATTGGATACTACGAGGTATCGGCGTCTTGTTGGCAAACTCATCTACCTTACGGTGACCAGACCAGACATCTCCTATGCAGTGGGAAAGGTCAGCCAGTTTATGCAGTCGCCTAGGGAATGTCATCTTCAATCTGCTCTAAGGATATTGGAGTATGTGAAGTCCGCACCTGGGAAAGGTCTTCTCTTTCAGAAAAACGGTCACCTAAGAGTCGAAGCGTACTCCGACGCTAGCTATGCGGACGACAAAGGGGATCGCAAGTCGACTTCCGGATTTTGCACGTTTGTTGGAGGAAACTTGGTTAGCTGGAAGAGCAAGAAGCAGTCAGTCGTCTCCAGGTCTAGTGCGGAAGCAGAATATCGTAGCATGGCATCAACCACGTGTGAGTTAAAATGGTTGTGGGCTCTCATGCTGGATCTAGGAGAGGTCTATAACTATCCTCTTCCCATGTTCTGCGACAACAAGGCTGCGATCTACATTTCCAAAAATCCGGTATTCCATGAGCGAACAAAGCACATAGAGGTTGATTGTCACTTCATTCGAGAAGAAGTGTTGAAGAACCAGATTTGCACTCCGTTTGTTACCTCGGAGAAAGAGCTGACAGATATATTCACAAAACCTGTGTCCGCCTCTTTCTTCCACATTTGCAACAAGCTAGGCATGATTGACATCTATGCTCCAGCTTGAGGGGGAGTGTTGCTGTATAGACCTGGGCGGACAGGCGGCTAAGACTGGCGGTCTGGTAGCCGGGCGGTCAGCCCGGCTAATCTGGCGGTTTGGTGGCCGGGCGGTCTGGCGGTATGGTGGTTTGGTAGCCGGGCGGTCTGCCGGCTAATCTCTGGGATCTCGGTGGTCGGCTGAGTGTTCTCTGGTAGTGACCGGGCGGTTAGTTCCTACTAACCGCACGGTTAGGCGGTCTCCTTGGCGGTTTGGCGGTTAGCTTTGTAGATGTTGTCTTTTGTATTTTTAGTCCCACATTGGGTATTTGTATTCTCTCCCATCTCCTCCATTCTATATAAGGGAGGCCATACCTTTGTAATAGATATCTTTTTCTGATAATAAAATTTCAGTTATACCCGTTCCGGCTTGTTTCTAGTTCGTTTCTCACAGAAGCCATAGATGAGGCCTGATGCTGGACGAAGATTCTGCCTTTGGATTCCCATACTGGTTAATACAGTCAAGAATATAACATTTACCGAGCTGCCGTTATCCATCATAATTCGCTTTACGCGGAAGCCGGGGTTACCAATTTCTGCTATAATAACTAGCGGGTCCTGGTGCGGTGTGTGGAGGCGCTAAAGGTCCTCCTCGCCGAAGCTAATGGTAGGAAAGATTCCAGCCGTCTTGTCTTCCTGGGGAGCGGCGATGGAGTTGATCGCGGGAAAGGGAAAGCCGGAGATGACTTCCACAATCCCGATGACCTGGCTGCCCCTCTATGCTTCTCGGCGCATAGGTGGCGGTTCACTCCGCACAGGCGGGCCTCCGTGCTGCTCTTGCACATATCCTTGCAGAAAACGCCCGAGTATTCCCTACCGAACAAGACGCTCTATCTTTTCTTTCAACTTCACACACTCTTCAGTAGTGTGCCTGGTTCCTCGATGGAAGTCGCAGTACTTTGATGGATCAGCCCTTGGATTGGGCGGGAGCGCCCTTGGCATCTGGAGCGTCGGATCGTCCTGAATGGCATATAGGACGTTATCGCGAGTGGTGTTGAGAGGGGTGTAAGTCCGGGGAGGCCCGTAATCCTGGTCTCTCCGGGGATCCTGATTGCGATGCTCGATGCGACGGTTCTCATCGCGCCTCTCTGCTCGTCTTCCGGAGGGCTGCTTCTGCCTCTTTTGGCCTCCTTCAAACTGTCGATGGTGGGCCTCAATGGCCTCGTCCGCGGCTATCTGAGCTTCCACTCGGTGTACTAGATCTGCATAACTGGGGACAGTATCCCGCATTAGAGAGGAGTAGAATCCGCCTGGTCGGAGTCCCCCGAGGAAGACCCCTCGAAGGAGTTCTGGGTCTACCCCAGGGATCTGTCTCGCTTCCGCAGTAAATCGGCGGAAAAACTCTTTCAAGGTCTCGATTTCACTCTACCGGATGTCGGAGAGGTGGGATGGATCCTTTGCGATCCTGCGATTGGCCATGAACTGATCGAGAAATTGCTGGCTCAGCTGGGGAAAGTTTCTGATGGATCCCTCTCGGAGGGAATGGAACCAAGTGCGGGCCTGCCCTTTGAGGGTGGTAGGGAAGACCTGACAAAGCAGTTGATCGGGTGCGTTGTAGAGGTGGAGGATCGTGTAGAAGTGGTTGATGTGCTCCCAAGGATCGTCCACTCCGTCGTACGTCTCAATGCGGGGGATCTTGAATCCTTGAGGGACGGGATAGGCCAGTACTTCAGGAGCCAAGGGTGATGCCCCCCGAGCGGGGAGTCGCGCTGTCATTGCTCGTCCGCCGACGGGTCCAAATTCCTCTTCGAACATTTCGCGGAATGCTTCCCGAGTCATTCCTACGCCTGGCTCCGCTGGGACCGATTGCTGCTGATTGTTGAGGAGAGGGGCGATTCCCGCCGCCCTGATATGGCGAACGGGAAGCTCGACGTTGTCGTGCCTTGACGACTCAGATTCTTCTTCTACGGCCCTCTGGCCTTCTGCTGGTGGTACTAGTAGATTTTCCTGAGTTGGGGCCCCTGCGGGCACGTGGTGGCCTGCGAGTTGTCTTAAGATGGCGATCATCTCGACTCGGATGTCTGGTGGGGGCGTCGCGTTCTCGGGCGGCGCCGCCCCAGGCGCTGCGATGTCCTCCTGCGGTGGTGCATTCACTAGAGATTGCGATGCGACTTGATCCTCCTGCTCACGCCGGATCGACCCCCTAGTCGTTCGGGTGCTTTTTCCGTCCATTCTATCACGCTCTGACAAACTTCTGAGTCTTCTCTCGCTTGCTGGGAATGCTTCCCACAAACGGCGCCAAATTGTTGCGGTTCGCTCAATGCTCTCGGTAGACCGGTTCCGGATCGGTCTGTCTTAGCCCCGGGCGATCGAGTACGCACACAATCAAAGTAGAAAAAGAGAGATTGTACACACACAACTTTAGCGTGAAAAACCCCGGAAAGGGGAAAAAACCACGTGGTCGGGTCTGTGCCAGCCAAGATCCACTATTTGCCTCTGTTACAGTGCTCTTGTAAAGAGAATGCGAGGGCGACAGGCCGCGCCTCGTTACAAATACTGGGGCGTTGAGAGAGCTCTCCTCGGGTGACAGACCACTGCTTAGGAGTTCGTGCACTTTGACGTGCGTCTTTCTTGAGTGTTTGCTCTTCTGGCTTGCGCTCCGCAGGATGCCTGCACTTTATCCCTCAGGCTGAGGAGGGTTGCCTTCACTGGCACTTCGTTCCCTTTCTTCTTTGGGCGGCGCTTAGAGGAGAACCTGCCAAGTTAGTGAGTGAAAGGGGAACGGAGGAGGAGAGTAGAGAGAGAAGCTCTGGGGAGTAGTAGGAATGAAGAGAGAAAGCGAAGGAGAGAATGAAGTCGGATCCCCTGAAATGAACTATCAGGCGTGCTTATATAGTGTTTCCGAGGTGGTTAGGGTGGTTACGGTGGTTACAGTGGTTAATCATGGATCGGAGGGCCGTGATCGGAGGGCCGTAATGGCCTGCCACGATCGCATGGTGGAGAGAAGGTCGGCCCACGATGGTGGTCGGAGGAGGTGCGCCGGCCGGCGGCCGGCCGAGGGAGGGGGCGGCCGACCACGAGGAGGCGGCCGGCCGCGAGGAGGCCGGCCTCGGGTGGCCGGCCGCGGCCGCCGGCCGTACGGAGGGGACCGGCCGGGGCCGCCGGTCGCAAGGGGGTGGCCGGCCTCGGGCGGCCGGCCGCGGCCGCCGGCCGCACGGAGGGGGCCGGCCGGGGCCACCGACTGCAAGGGGACGGCCGGCCGCGGCCGCCGTTCGTACGAGGGAGGTCGGCCAAGGCCGCCGACCACAAAAGGGGGTGGCGACCGGCCATGGGTGGCCGGCCGCCCGTAAAGGCGGCGGCGGCGGTTGCGATTTGCCACGCGGGAGTTACGATCCGGTGCGCGGGAGTTACGATCCGGTGCGTGAGAGTTAACATAATTTTCTGTAAGTTAGGGGGTCCCCATCACCACCTTTATTTTTAGAGTCCAAAGTTGTAGGCGTAATCTACCTAGGAAGGAGGTAGGGGAGAAAAGTAGATTGTACGATCAACGATTAGACGACTCATAACATTTGGCCGTATTTATTAAAAAATTTAAAGAAAAAAATGTATTTTAAAAATCATGAACCGTCCGATCATGCGATCTTATGGCACACTGTTCTTCCCTGCCTTAATTTACGTTGATTACTCCAACCTAAATTATTTTGTTATTTTTAAAGTCGATTTAGTATGAAATTGATTATTCACAGACCATTACTATTAGTAGTCATTTTAAATGTGAAATTTACTAATTTGCTTTTACAATAATAACAAATAATTACTTTAGGTCTTATATGAGTTATTGAGTTAACCCTGGTCAAATTATAGTTTTAGTTGAAATTTAAGTCAAATATGTGTAGTTTTAGCTGAAATTTAAGTCAAATATGTGTAGTTTTAGGAAGTTTTTAGAGTCTGAAATCGGCATGCGTAATCTAAGGTAGAAGAGAACTGTGTGCCGTCCGAACAACGATTCGACACCTCACAAAACTTCATCGTATTTACTAAAAAATCAAAGAAAAATTTTCAAATCTTAAAAATCATGAACCGTCCGATCATACGATCGTATGACGCACGATTTTTCCTTACCTTCCTCTACATGAATTACTCCTACCTCACTTTTTTTTTTGTTTTCAGGATAGATTTAGCAGTATGGAATTGATTATTCACAATCCATTATTATTAGTAGTCATTTTGAACGTAAAATTTGCTAATTTGTTTTTGCAAGAATAACAAATACTTGTTTGAGGTCTAATATTAGTTAACTTTGGTCAAAATATAGTTTTAACAGAAATTTAAGTCAATTGTTGGGTCCGGGTTCCCTCCTAAGTGAATAAAACTCGTGGCGACGAACGTCAAGAGGTTCATAATTAAATGGATTAAGTCATGGACAAATTCAAAGCCGATGGAACCACATATGACATATGTGATCGATGACTTGAATCTATTATATTATATATAAAAATAATAAGTTATTATTTATATATATAATATTATATATATATATATATATCTTTATTATATAAGGGAATATACATATGTCAAGGGCACACCGAACTTCAATTTTTAGCCGTCCGATCAAGATGATGCAAGGAAAAATCACCGTTCAATTGGTACTATTTCACGTCAATGTTCAACATGAAAAATCACCGTTCGATTGGTACTAAATCACCGTTCGATCTTCAATTTTGTTTTTTTGCTTTAACTCTCCCTCACGTCTACTCCGCCGAAAGGTGCCAATATAGATGTCTATTCTGTTAGAAATTATATATATATATATATATATATATATATATATATATATATATATATATATATATATATATATATATATATATATATATATATATATATATATATAAATATAAAATTAGAGCTTTTAAGTGTTTGGTGTTTGAGCTCTTTATTTAAAGAGAAAAGCTTCAAAATCAATTTGGAGGGAATCCAAATTTTTGGAGGGAACCCGTCTTTTCCAAAGGATGAAATCCTTATGTAAGAGTGTTTATTAGTAAAGTTCCTCATTTCTATTTGTTCAAAAGAACATAAGGAGAAACTCTGAACCATACGCGCGCACGCACCGGACCGGACCGGATTCGGATTCGGATTGTTAATTTTGCTCCAAATAATTTTGACTCGGCTGAACAGTAATTTCGTCGAGCTCTTCTCGCCGAGCTTTTCGTCGACCGCATTTCTTCAGCGGTTTCGTCGACCGATTTTCGTCGACCGCTTTTCTTCAGCAGTTTCGTCGACCGCTTTTCTTAAGCAGTTTCGTCGATCGCATTTCGTCGACCGCTTTTCTTCAGCAGTTTCGTCGACCGCATTTCCTCTACCGCATTTCTTCAGCAGTTTCGTCGACCGGTTTCTTAAATGATTTTTGTCGAGCGCCTTTTTTCGTCGAGCTTTTATTACGCTGACGTTTCCAACGTTCCTTTTCTTTTATTTACTTACCATACATAACCGTCAAAATTAATGACGAATTTATTTCTTATTATTTACCGAGATTTCAGATAACCCCTTTTTAGGAATCATTTTGAGATGATATATTTTCATTCTTCGGATGCGCTGAGAACGCTCACTGTTCTTGAGTTTTTCATCTTCTTCACATTTGCTTCATCAAGTGGTGGTTCGGGTGCTCTGTGCTTCTTCGGTGTCCGCGCACATCGGAGTTTCGTGATCTAGCTGGGTGTTGTACCTTGGAGGAGTGAGCATCGGTTGAAAGCCCTGCCGGAGGGTGGTGCAACTTCTTTAGGGCAGTGATCACACGCCTTACCCATGCTCGATTCTAAACTATAAAATTTATTTCTCTCCTTCTCTATTTAGTTCAGTTTTAAAAGATCAAGATTCTCTAGATCTAAATTTTGTTGCTGTTATTTCTTGTTTTCGAAACGAATATATATATATATATATATATATATATATATATATATATATATATATATATATATATATATATTATTCTGGAATAAATAGAAAAATTATTCCAACATATTCCTCTGAAAGGTAAAGTATCTGCAACAGAGCAATGCATCAGAACTCTCCCTCATGTCTACTCCTGCTCTCCGCGCAGAAAGCTGGAGGAAACCTCCTCCCGTACGGCATCTTCGCTCCATCTATTCCGCTGAGAGCTAAAGCATTAACATTTCATTTTCTGCTTCTTCCATTTCTGATTCATTTTCCAGTCGCTCTACTCTTCTTCATCAGGTATGTCATCTTCCATTTCTGCTTCATCTTGCAAACCTCTTCCAGTTTTGGCCTTTTTTAGTTTTTCATTTTGGCCTTCTTTGTTTCTCATTTATCATCATTATATGTTATTTACAAATCCTCTGCCTTTTTTGCTTTTTTTAGCTCTCAGCTCCCTGCCATCACCCTGTTCCGACGCCATCTCAGGCTCACAGTAGCTCTACTCTTCCTCACCGGGTATGCCATCTTCCATTTCTGCTTCATCTTGCAAACCTCCTCTAGTTTTGCCCTTCTTGAGTTCTTCGTTTGGTACTAATTCATCTTCTAGATTTCTTCTCAACGCCATCTTCTTCCACCCTCTGCCTTCTTTGTTTCTCATTCTTCATTATATGTTGTTTACAAACTCTGTTTTATTGTTTTTTTTAAATCTCTGCTCCCTGCCATCCACTCCCGCTCACATCGTCGAAGCCGGCAGCCGACAGTCGATAACCGCGCCTCTGAAAAGACACACTTCTCCCCAAAGGCCGCACCTGAAGCTCTCTCCGCTTGGTATTTCTCCTTCCTGCTTTAGCTTTACTACTTTTACACCACCCTGCTTCTCCAAATGGCCTTGAAATGTTTATGATTCATTTTGTTGTAGCTGTTAATTGTTGTTGTTGTTGCTGCTACGTCTATAACATTCTTCAGTTATATATGTCATTTGAAAATGATAAATACATTATATATATAGGTAGAAGAATTAAGAGAGGCCGGGTAAAACCGGAACAATGTCAATACGTAATTTATAAGCTTGACCGCCTTGACTAGATCTAAAGCTTCCATGTCAATCATCATAAACTTTTTTCCCTTATTTTGTTGTACAGAAAAATAAACATACTGTAATTTATAAGCAGGGAGATCAAGAAGAAGAAAAATGCAAGTAATATAATAAAAGGAAAAAATAACTAAATAGCCGCACCATTAAATATCTAGACCAAAAACTGTTAAAAATGTAAATGTGATAAAATAAGCTCTTTATCATATTCGAAGCTCTTTATCTCACCACAATTTGTTAGCTTTTCAAGCTTTTCAAGCTTATTTATTTTCATCGTATATGACAAATACATATGGTGAGGAAATCATAACTATTAGATTTAGTACATAATATTTGATGTGGAGTTTGATGTGAAGCTTTTATTTCATGTCTCCTCAAAAACTTCATAGTTGTTACCAAAAAAATGGTGATAGGTGTTAAGACCTTCAAATTTTCTTATGAGATGTATTTTTCTGCATGCAATTTCTCTCTACTTCTTGAAATAAAAACAATTTTTTTCTGTATTTTTCTACTTCTTGAAAAAAATTGGTGATAGGTATTGATTTTTGAAACTTCTATATCTAACACTTCTATAGTCAATCAGTGCTCGGACCAGGTTAATCATCCCTTCTCGATTTTCTGCTCTACGTAACTCTTTGGTCCCAATTTATGATATGTATATTTTTGCACATATTTTTTAATCAAACATTGCAGTTTTTTTTGATTGATCCTGCTACTGTAACGAATATATCATGGTTTAAGGCACAGTTAAGGAGTTATTCCAGTAATCATTCCTACATAAGAGAAATCATTCCTACATTTTATTCCTACTTATTCTAGCAATCATTTCTACCTGTTCCAGTAATCACATGATAAAATGTAGGAATGATTGCTCGAAATTTTGAATAGATGATCTGTTTGAGATTCAGTAACATGAATAGCTTTCAAATTTTGTAGATTTGGAATCAAATGTAGGAATAAAAGCAATTTTGAAAACTTAGGGCTGTTTAATGAAAATCACATGATAAAATGTAGGAATGATTGCTCGAATTTTGAATAGATGATCTGTTTGAGATTCAGTAACAAGCATAGCTTTCAAATTTTGTAGATTTTGAATCAAATGTAGGAATAAAAGCACTTTTGAAATGGATTTACTTTTTACTAAAAATCACCCATGAGATAACTGTCTCTTTGTGCCTGAGTTGATGATACAGTGAACGCTAATTTCAAAGTTTGTGGATTTTTGTGTTTACTTATTTTTTTGACTTTTAATATGCATGTTCGTGTTCTTTGTGTATATAAATGATATGATGTTGAGTTAATCTTGATTTATAAGAGTTTATAGTTGTAAAAGGAGCCTTAATGTTCAAACAGATGATGTTCAAACGGATGTTAGTTGTTTACTTTTTTTTTTGGCTTTTCATATGCATGTCAAAGTGTTCTTGGTGTATATAAAAGATATGGTGTTGAGTTAATATTGATTTATAAGAGTTTATAGTTGTAGGAGGGGCCTTAATGTTAAAATGGATGATGTTCAATGTACTATCTTAATATTAATTTCAGCTTTATTTAACTTTTAAATAACTTCTTCCACTCTTATGTTCAAACGGATGATGTTCACTCAGCATTAATTTTCTTATACGTGATACATATGTTGTTCACTCAGCTTACCACTCAACATCTGAACCACCTTAACGAATAAACTGTTATTTGTGTGTGTTTTAGTTGCGCGCATTTACTGTTCTATATAATGCTTAAGAGAAACGTGGTGTTTAGGAATTATTTCCATTGTGAACTTTCAAGGCTTTTTTTTAACATTTAACTCCTTTTGTCATGAATCTAATGTTGCTGCTCTGTCATGAAGTTTTCTTATTTATATTTAGTGTAGTTTGAGTTGAGTGAAACTTGGTGTTTTAGTAATGCACATTTGGTACTCCGTGCTGTTGCTCTGTCATGAAGTGTTCTAAAATTGTGTTTCTATGGATTGAAGTGTTTTAGTACTGCACATTTGACGATTCTAATGTTGCTTCCTCAATACATATCGTAAGCTGATTGTTAACGCCCCCAAAATCACTGAAATTGAAATTTGTATGGACACAAAATTATCCTAAAGCGTTCACATATGTTTTAGTAGTGCACATTTGTTGTTCTGTTTAATGCCCAAATAATTTTATACATGAACTAATTTCTTCAAATCTATTACCTAAATAAGGCATTCCTATCTGAAATGTTCCTATTATCTGGGAAGTCGAACGTCATGCATGTATGTGTTACAATCAGATTTCTGCCTAATTCCATTTCATATTGTTTTTTACGAGTCGAACATCATGCAATCAAGTTTCTTCTTATATAAAGTCCGGTAATTGACCGTTCAGACATTACTATTCAACAATCAGAACCCATTATAGCATATTTCAACAATGGAAGACACAAGTAGTCAAGAGTTACTTCAAAATTTACTGATTCCAGGTACTATCTGCCCAATTTTATAAACATTTTAGCCACAATAAAATGTATCTTGTGAATGCAACACATTAATAACATACGTACAACTACCAGATAGCCGTACACGCTTAATGTACCGCGATTCTACCCTCGTACGAAGAAATAATATGACTGATCAACAACGTGCTGAAGAAAATGGCAGGAGACAAGCACATCTCCATTGTCATGAAGCGCAAGAAAGAACAGCGACCAACGATGTGACCATACATTCAACTTTTCAAATTTGTGAGTATTCAACGACAACAGCAACTCCAACAATTTCAAGCCAAGAGCTGCTTCAAAATCTACTTACTCTAGGTATTATCTACCCAAATTTAGAGATATCCCTCGACACAATGTCTAATGCATATGAATGTAACTGCTTTGTTATGCACACCTACCAGAAAGTTGTACTCGCTTATTGCGCCGCAATTCTACACGCATACGGAGAAGCAATATGACTGTTCAACAACGTGCTGTCGAAAATACCCGAAGACGAGGACAACGCCATGTTCATGAAGATCAACAGAGAACAATGTCTAATATTATGAACACGCATTCAACTTTGGAAATAAGCGAAAGTTCAACATCCGCGCGGGCTACAACAATCGCTCACGGTACACTAAACCAACTATCTCCGTGACTTCACTCCTTCACATATTTGTACTTTTAAATAATCACTAAATGCGAGAATAATTAACCCCAGCTACTACACCAATCAACAATGATAGTTCTGATATAAAAAATAATAGTGTCGAAGAAGACGATGAGGACGATATTAATGCAACAATAATGACGTACATTCAACGTAATTGTGCTAGAAATTTCTATCCAGCGCACACTGAAACGTGCTTTGAACTACACTCAGCGACAATCTGTCCCCATTGTCATGCTAGTCAATTTCAATGAGAGACAAGCTCAATGTGTTGTAATAAAGGAAGAATATCACTACCTGATATCTCAATACCTACCGAACTACTCAATCTCTACGCCGACCAATTTAAGGAAGGCCAACATTTTAGGCAACATCTGCGTGCGTACAATCATGTTTTCTCCTTCACGTCGTTGGGTGTAACGCTTGACAATAACATAGCCCCATTTCACCAAGAAATTTATGGCTTTCGGACACACGGCTCCATGTACCATTATATTGGAAACCTAACCCCAAATGATGGCCTAAGATCACGCTTTCTTTAACTATTCATCTACGACACCAAACATGAGACAACAAATTGAATGCAAAAAAATAATGAGCTTAGGGTTGAGCTCCTATAGAAAATAACACGCATTTTGGATATGTTCAACCCCTTCGTTCAGAGGTTTAGACAGCTATCGCGCCAACCAAACATACATGAATGCAAGTTGGTTATAAAAGAATGCTCTTCTAATCTACTACAATACACTATGCCTTTGGCCTCTCAAGTTGCAGCTATATTAGTTGGACAAGAAGAAGGACAACATACGTGAAAAAGAGATATCATTGTTCAAATGATTGGAGGTCATCTTCAAAATGTCCAAGAATACTCTGGCTACTACGACCCACTTCAGTATCCATTGTTATTACCGTTGGGTACGTTTGGATGGTCTTGCAATTTATATTTAATAACGAACTCAAAAATTACATGTTGTGATTACTATTCATATATGCTTCAGGTAATCATCCCTTACTATACACGTTTTCAGATGCCACGTATTTACTTTTCCACAATTGTTCCTACTATTTATTGATTTTTCTCTAGATACGAGATGCTTCCAACTCGATATTGCTGCGCAGCGGAAGGTTACTACAATAATTGTGGTCGATAACTACGCAAAAATAAAAACTTAAAAATTCTGGTTTATTAGGTCACATCAAAGTGACCTGCGCGCAGAATTTTATTCGGGATTGCAAGATTGTTTTGCCGCGAGTGAAAATAATGCTAGTATGATAAACTAACTTCTTCTTGGAAATATAAGTATATAGTCCAATTACTAACAAGCTCTTTACCATGTTATTTCAAATTAGGTAATGTCGGAAAAATAACCATACTACCATCTTCATTTAATGGCAGCCCAAGAGATATGTATCAGCGATATCAAGATGTTATGGTAATTGTTCAGCACAGCGGCAAGCTAGATTTTTTTATAACCATGACATGCAATCCAGGCTGGAAGGAGATTAAGGACGAGCTTATGGAAGGACAAGCTCCGTATGACCGTCCATATCTCTTAACTAGGATATTTTATTCTAAAAACGAGGAGCTCAAGAAAGATATATTCCATAGAGACGTGTTAAGAAAGGTAGTCGGACATGTCCATGTCATTGAATTTCAAAAAAAAGGGATTACCATATGTTCACATGTTGGTGTTATTGGATCCGTCAGACAAATTAACCTCCCCTAATGAATATGATCCAGTTGTATGAGCTGAGATACCTTATAAAGACCAAGAACCTGCATTGTACGAGTCCGTAATAAAACACATGATTCACGGGCCATGTGTACCTTACAAACCAAATGTACAATGTATGAAGAATCATAGCTGTAATAAAAGTTTTCCTAAGTAGTATGCAGATGCGACAATACAAGGGAATGATGCTTACCCGGTGTATCAAAGAAGGAATGATAACAGAAACATTACTTTAAGCAGAAATGCAACTTTCAATGTGGATAATATATGGATTGTATGATTGTCATATAAGTGTTGAGATATGCAACAGTATCAATAACATCAAATATTGATACAAATACATATATAAAGGACCCGATCATGTCTCTTTTGAAGTTCGTCATGGTGCTAAATAAGATGAAATAAACAATTATGTTGACGACAAATGGTTGTGCCCACCTGAATCTTTATGGAGAACGTTCAAGTTCCAAATGAGTCGAATATATCCATCGATAGAGCGATTATAAATACATCTACCTAATAAACATCAAATATAATTTTACTGTGAACAATCAATTTCATCGCTATTAATGGAAGACCGCAATTCCAAAACAATTTTGACCTAGTTTTTTAGTGTTTATAGCCAACAGAGAGAGCAAGACCTCCATTTACATAGAGATTTTCCAAAATATTATCGATGGTTCAAACAACAAAAAATTTGGAGGAAAAAGATTAGAAATCAAAGGTTGATTGGTTTGATTTATTCAATACCGCTTACTGATAGCGAAAGATACTATTTGTGCATGCTTGTAAATCACGTACCGGGTCCAAATTCATTCGATGCACTATTAACTATCAACGAAACGCACTGCGTCACTTTTAAGAATGCTGCACAGAACTATGATTTGCTTGAGAACGATAATAGTATTCAAGAATGTCTACTTGAGGCTCGAGTATTCAGAATGCCATCCGCGTTGAGAAGAATGTTCGCTACTATATTGATCTTCTGTTAACCAGCCGATGTCAGAAATATTTGGGATGAAAATTATGCAAGCATGATCGAAGATTATCCAAATTCTAGCACGACCAACGTGTTCTACATTATGAATAAACTACTTTATAGTTTCAATGATATCTTGAAGCAATATAAACACTATATTAAAGAGTTTGATTTACCACCCATCAATGAATCATTCAATGATTTAAATAATCTATTCGGTCTTATAGAAGATGAATTATCAATACCTATTACACAGGATGATCTTAACACAGTTACGTTGCTCAATGAAGGTCAATTACATGTTTATAATGTGATCAACGAGGCAATAAAGAACAAAACACATGAGTGTTTTTTTGTTGATGGACTTGGTGGAACTGGAAAAACATATTTGTATCGTGCAATACTTGCTACTTTTAGAAAAATAGGATGTATCATTATAGTTACCGTTACTTCTGGTATTGTTGCTACCCTTTTACCGGGAGATCGGACTGCACATTCAAAATTATAAATACCCATTAAATTGGATTACAAATCATTTTGCTCTTTTGAAAAACAGTCAGATTTCGCAGAAGTAATCAGATAATCAAAGGCCATAATTTGGAATGAAGCACCCATGACTGATAGAAAGGTGTTCGAGACAGTTGATCATTTGTTTTGTGATGTTACTAATGTAGATAAGCCATTCAGAGGGAAAATTATAATTATGGGAGGAGATTTTTGCCAGGTACTACTGGTTGTTGTCAATGGAACAAGAGCACATATAATTAATGCAAGCATTGTTCAGTCACATTTATGGAGTTATGTCAAGATACTAACTCTGACATAAAATATTCGAGCCAAAAATGATAACAGCTTCTCTGAATATCTCCTCCGAGTTGGAAATGGATTGGAGATGACCATACAAGATGATATGATTAGGATCCCCGATCCAATGAGAATGTCATGGGAATGTGAGAGGTCTACTAATGATTTAATAGATGTTACATTCCCAAATTTAGGGTTGCACGTTGGCGATAAAAACTATATTCGAGACACAGCTTTATTAACACCGCTAAATAAGTATGTGAATATGTTGAACAATACCACTCTTCTGCAACTCCTAGGAAAAGAAGTTATATACTACTCTTATGATTCTGTCGTTGATGATAGGAGAGGTGTATCAACCTGAATTTCTAAATTCATTGACACTGGGTAACTTACCGTCTCATAAGTTAAAGTTAAAAATTGGAGCTCCTATCATGTTAATTAGAAATATTGACCCAAAGATAGATCTAGGTAATGGAACAAGACTTATTGGTCGCCGGTTTGCGAAAAATGTAATAGAAGCAGAGATTTTAACATGCCACTTTCAAGGAAACTTGGTCTTCTTGCCACTGATACCATTGAAGACAGCTGAAGATATTAGACTGTCATTTCAATTAACGCACAAACAGTTTCCATTGAGGCTAAGTTTCACACTGACGATTAATAAATCTCAAGGACAATTAATCAAAAATATTGGAATATATCTACCAAATAATTGTTTCGGTCATGGCCAGTTGTACGTAGCTTTATCGCGAGGTGTGTCCAGTGAAAAAACAAAAGTACTGATAAAGAATGACATGATAGTTGGTCATGAAGGCATTTACACAATGAATGTTATTTACAATGAAATATTTGCACAACTTAGACAATAACATACAACATATCTCTAAGGTAGGTCGTTTGCTCATTATTTTCACAACACTACAACTACTTCAATCAACCGCTAAATTAAATCCTTTTTTATGCAGAATAGACGGCCATGATCGGTGTTGATTATAAAATGAGTTCCAATGCGGCTATAATACAAATTGAATGTCAAACTATCTTATTATCATTGTATTATTGTTATTCTTGATGGTTTGTAAAATTCTCATCGTATTGTGAAGTTTTCGGCAAGAACTTAAGATTAACTATTTTGAAATGTATTGCATGTTTTTCTCAAGTCTTCTAAATGTTTAATCAGTTTTGATAAATATTTTTTTTGTTTTACACAAAAACTAATTTTGATCTAATTCAGACCTAATTTTGATCTAATGCTCTAATTTGGATCCCTACTTCATTTCAAACACATGCAGATGACAATCCAAAATCAATCTGAGACGACGACATCATTACCAAACAGGGGTGGCCCGGTCCAACGTAAGAGCTTCATACTTTACAAAGACTAATTTCGTGTATTTTACATAACCTAAAACTGTATTACATGTTAAATACTTTCAGTGACCTCAAATTTATCATTTGTTTTTCAGCTCTGCTAGCCTCAAGAGATAAAAACTGCAATATCACTGCTACCACTTATAGCGATTATGAATACTACGACGATGTTTACAAGGAAAGTACAGACAGATGGTCTGATGGTTTGTGTGCAGAAGTTGAAGGTTTTAGGCTAATTATCCCAACAGTGACAAGATGCTTGAATGCGAAAGAAGAGTGGAATTTTGTTTTTGATATGATAAGGAGGTAACACCTAACAAAGAATATATGTTATGGTTTAAATATTGTTGTTTTAACACAATACAAAACTGTTATTTATTTATTTTTTTCTTTACATCTTTGATTGAAACAGAATCTCTCAAGGCCACTGAATGAAATCTATTATTGCATAAGAAGGAGATGCTAATATTTTAATATGGATTCTACTGTGAGATTATGACGGATTTTTGGACGTTTTTGCAGGTTTTAATTTTTTAATGTCATATTTGTAATCAATGTTGTTGTTATATACATTTCGCAAGCTCATGGATTTTTTCCTTGCGAAATGCTCTTCTAATATTATTTTGAAATGTGTTGTCTTCTGAGATTTTTTACATTACAGGTATGAACTTTGTTCTGAGCTTTTTTCATTGCAAATATGAACTTTACATGTATGTGTGTGTTACTTGCAGATGTATGTGTTACAATTATATTCCTTTGTTGTTACTTCTTAAAAATAACTCAAAATAAGGTTATGAAATTTTATCTTCCTGTTGTAAATAATTCAAAGTAATGTTCTCTATCAAGGGCATATGATGGTGAAGTTGAAGTGCTGCGTATAGGAAATGATAACGTTACCGCCCCCGAACAATGTCACCACCCCCCGAAAAATATCGCCGCCCCCGAACATTGTCGCCGCCCCCGACCATTGTCGCCGCCCATGAACATTGTCGCCTCCCACAAACAATGTCGCCGCCCACAAACAATGTCGTCGGCCACGACCAATGTCGCCACCCACGACAAATATCGCACTCACGATCAATGTTGCAGTCCACTACACATGTTACCGCCCACGACCCATGTCGTTGCCAAGCGGGCGAAGCCCGCTTGATTGCGGGCGCAGCCCGCAATCATGCATCGAGAACGGGTGGAGCCCGTTCGAAGATGCTAGTATATATATATAGAGAGAGAGATAAATAAGAAAATAATAATAATATTTCCAAAATCTAAATTTCCTTTCAAAGTGGCAGTCCACTTACGTGATGATAATAAAAAGACAAAAAAAAACCAAAAACCTATGTTTTTTGGCTCTCTCCCTCCCATAAAGAAGTGAAACACGCCGCCTATTTCTTCTTCCTCCCCGTGAGCAGCCAACGAATCTTCATCTCTTTTCTTCCGTTCATCAGGGCAAGATTTTCTCGTCAGAGACTTTGGGAGACGGCGAAGTTGTAGTGGTAGAGGGGCCTTGAGGCCATTTGGAGTCTGGTGTGAGTTTTGACGGCGGCGATTGCCGCAAGGGCGGAGGCGCCAAGGACTCTTTCTGCGAGGGCTGATTTGGGAGGCGGTGGTGGCACCATATTTGTGCGGCGGGGCTACGGTGCATGTGTGTAGGGGAGCGGCGTAGGTGGAGGCCGATTTGGGCGGAGCCAGAGCGGCGTTGGCGGAGGCTGATTAATTTTAGAGTGCGCATCTTGGCACAAAAGAACGACAACGTGCTATTGGGGTCGCATATGCGGCTAGCGGCAGTCAGTGCGAGGAGGCATCTTAATCTCAAGTGGATTTTAGCGGCGAGGCATCTGAGCCTCGAGCGGGGTGTAAGACCCCCCCTTTTTTAAAAGCCACGGGGTCTTAGGTCCAGAACCGCCGCTTTGTGGTAACACCTTAACACCCGGGAAGGTCGTCACTACAAAACGCCGATCCTGCCGGCCAAATCAATCATATAACAGTAGCAAAATATGAGAGTACATAGTTAGAACTCAATCACAAGTCCACAATAATCACACATATAATAATAAATCTCCACAAAAGGAGAGTCCACAATAATAATAATAAAAGTACTGAAAATATGGCTCATGCCCAATACATCAAGTCCTCACTACATTTCACTCATCGCGGAAGCAAAAACTAAACAACTACTAATGATCGGAACTCACTATCTCAGCTATCTGAACTCCGGTACTAGACTGTCCCGTCTCCAATCATGTCGACCTCTGGGGCTGCACCTCCGTGCTGGGCTCCACGATCCCCTAAAATGATTTGGTCCGAAAACCGTTAGTCTAAAAGACTAATGTTGGAGTTAGAGACCGGGCGGTCTGTCGGTCTGGCTTGGCGGGTTATTGACCGGGCGGTCTGGCGGTTTTCCTTCAGCGGTTTGGTTGCTGTGTTAAGGTCTGAGGTCCAAGCGGTCTAGCGGTCTGTTACTGGCGACTAGGAGACCGGGCGGTCTAACGGTCTCACATGGCGGCTTGTCTCTCTCTCTAGCAGTGGCCGAGCGGTTAGCCCATCTGTCTAACCGCGCGGATTGTTCCAGTCTGTTGTTCTAGCCGCCCAGATTTTTTTTGTATAGTTTTAGTCCCACATCTCTTATTTGTATTCTCTCTTCTCTCCTCCATTCTATATAAGGGAGGCCATACCTTTGTAATAGATACCTTTTTCTGATAATAAAATTTCAGTTATACCATTTCCGGCTTGTTTTAGTTCGCTTCTTACATGGTATCAGAGGAATCGATCCTTTCCTCCTGATTCTGTGCTCCTCTCTGTCCGCGCGGTCTTGCTTCTCCGGCTTGCGCCCTGTCCGCGCGGTCTCCTTGTCGTTGCCCTCTCTGTGCCTTGCCTCCTCCTGTTTACTCTTTCTCTAGTCGTCGCGATCTGTCGCCTTGTTCGCCGCGACCTCTCGTCGTGTGCCTTGCCCTCTCTTGTGCTTCTGTTCGAGCGAACTGTCTGCTGGCCGCTCGACTTCCTCCCCTCTGCTTGTTACTGCGGCTTGGTCGTGGTCTTTCTGGCCGCTGGTGTTTAACATCCTGACCGCTGCAGTTCCTCTTCTGCCTATCCGCGCGGCTTATTTTCTAACCGCGCGGCTTCCTGTTGGTTTGCTTTTATGGCTCTTTCTGATGCTTCCACTGCCACCACTCCTGCCGCCACCCCTGTAGCCAATTCGGCTCCGCCTCTACCTCCTACTCCTTCCGGGAACCTTGGCACCGTTTCCAAGCTTGTCGGCTCCAACTACCCGGATTGGAGCGTCTCTTTCACCTTTCTCCTTCGCTCGCAACGCAAACGCCACCATCTCGTTGATGACCCTCCTCCTACCACTTCACCTCTCTTTGATGACTGGGATGCGAGTGACGCTCTTGTGTGTACTTGGCTTGCTAACAGTCTATCCGATGAGTGCCTTCCCGTCATCTGTCATGATGAGACGGTGAAGGCCGCTTGACTTCATCTTACTGCTTTGTATTCCAAAGGGGCTCAGACGTCCCGCATCTATACGTTGTATGCGGACCTCTTTGCCCGGCCTACCTTGTCTCCTGCTGCTGCCTACCAACAAGTTCAAGCTCTTGGGGCTGAGATTCTTCAGAATCGCCCCTTTTCTGCAGATCTGGCTCAACAACACAAGCACTTCCAGGAGCTTCTGGTTGTGTGTTATCTGCTCCGTCTTCCTGACACTTATGACATGATCCGCCAACAAATTCTGGGTGAGGCGGAATCTCCTACTTTAGATGCCACCGCTGCTCGCATCGCCGCTGTCACCTCTCTCCTTCAGCGCCCGCTTCTGCCCGCTCCTTCTCCTCCGGATAACTATGCTCATCAAACTCAGCGGAGTGGCTCTGGTAGCCGCAGTCATCAGTCTGGCGGACGTCCTTCTTCCCGCTATCTCTGCTCTCACTGCGGCCGCACCGGACACACTCTTGACCGCTGCTGGACAAAGCATCCCCATCTTCGCCCCTCAGGTGACTCTTCCGCCTCTTCTTCCAAGCCGTCTGCTTTCGTGGTCACAACATCAGGTAGTGCCTATGTGGTCACTCAAGGTAAATGGCTTATCGACTCCGGTGCAACTAATCATATGACGGGCAATCCTCAGTGCTTCTCCCTCCTCGAACAACATGATCGGTTGCCCCCGGTCCTCATTGTAGACGGTTCTCCCTCCCCGGTTCATGGGTCGGGAGTGGTTCATGTTACTTCATCCCTTCGGCTAGAGGACACTCTCTATGTGCCCAAGTTTCCGTGCAATCTGTTGTCGGTTACTTCTTTGTGCAAGCAGCTTCAATGTTCTGTAACGTTTACTTCATCTTCTTGTTTTTTTCAGGATCCGAGCTCCCAGCGGACGATTGCTACTGGGACTGAGAGCGGCGGCCTCTACTTCCTCGACAACGTTTCCGCTTTGTCCGCCTTATCTTCTTCTTGTACGGATCTTCTCCAGTGGCATCTCCGTCTCGGTCATCCTCCACCACGACTTCTACATCAGCTTCTGCCCCACCTCCCTCCCTCCACTACTCCTCTCCACTGCGAAGCATGTCAACTTGGCAAGCATCATCGTTCCTCCTTCCCGCCGAAGCAAGGTCGGGGCTCTACCCGTCCGTTTGATCTAGTCCACTCTGATATCTGGGGACCTGCTCCTACCCTTACTATTGGTCGGGGTAGTTCTTATTTTGTAACCTTTATTGATGATTTTTCTAGATGTACTTGGGTGTATCTCTTACGAGATCGCTCTGAACTTTTTAATGTATGGACCTCCTATTATCATTTAATCAAAAATCAGTTTGGTGTTGGTATTAAAATTTTTCATTCTGATAATGCACAAGAGTACTTAAGTCATGCTTTTACCTCTTTCTGTGTGCAACATGGCATTATTCATCAGACAAGTTGTGTCTATACATCCCAACAAAATGGGGTGGCGGAACGCAAAAACCGTCATCTCCTCGATGTTGCTCACACATTGATGACTCAAATGCATGTCCCTTGCTCATATTGGGGCTATGCTGTTCTTCTTGCCTGTTATCTCATCAATCACATTCCCTCCTCCATTCTCAAGGGACAAACCCCTTTTTCCATCCTTTATCCAGGCAAGGAGCCTTTTCCTCTCCCTCTCCGAATCTTTGGGTGCATTGCTTTTGTGCATGCCCCATCTGCCACCCGTGATAAGCTCTCCCCTCGCTCCACCAAATGTGTCTTTCTGGGGTACTCGGCCACTCAGAAAGGCTACTGCTGCTTTGATCCTGTTCTTCGTAAGCAGTTCGTCTCCGCTGACGTTACCTTCTTCGAGAATACCTCCTACTTCTCGAATGACTCCTCTTCTCTTCCCCCCACCTCTGATTCTCCTGTCATTCCGTTCGTTCCCTCGTCTCCTGCTGCGATATCCGCTCCTCCTCCGTCTCCGCCCACTCTTCTCCCTCCGCCTCCATCTCCCTCGTCTCCGCTGCCGTCGCTCTCTCCTCCTGGGCCAGCTCTCTCTGCCACGGATGCTCTGGATGCCGAGGAGCCCGCCGACCTGGATCTTCCTGTAGCTCTTCGCAAAGGGGTGTGGACGTGTACCCTACACCCTCTTGCTGCTGTTATTTCATATGATCGTCTTACCCCTTCTCGTAGGGCCTTTGCACTGGCTATCTCTGCTACTACCACACCTCGTTCCTACCAGTAGGCCCTTGCCATTCCTCACTGGAAGCTGGCCATGGATGAGGAAATGGCGACCCTCACAGAGCGGGGTACCTGGACTCTTGTCCCTCCTCCCATTGATACAGATGTTGTTGGCTGTCGCTGGGTCTTTGTAGTCAAATTTGGCCCAGATGGCACTGTGAACCGTTACAAAGCTCGCCTGGTGGCTAAGGGATTTACTCAAACCTATGGGGTTGACTACTTTGACACCTTCTCTCCCGTGGCTCGTCTCAGCACTATACGGGTCCTTCTCTCTATGGCGGTCAACAAAGACTGGCCGCTTTCCCAGCTGGATATCAAGAATGCCTTCCTTTATGGTGATCTTCAGGAGGCCGTCTACATGGAGCAACCTCCAGGGTATGTTGCTCAGGGGGAGACACGAGTATACCGGCTACAGAAGGCAATCTATGGCCTCAAGCAGAGCCCTCGAGCTTGGTTTGACAAGTTCAGCGGCATCGTGGCAGCCATTGGTTTTGCTCGCAGCGCTGCTGATCACTCTCTATTTATTCGCAAAACCTCTTCGGGACTGGTGGTTCTTGCAGTATATGTTGATGATATTCTTCTCACTGGTGATGACCAGGAAGGGGTAGCCTTGACAAAGCGGCATCTTCGCCAACATCTAGTCACGAAAGATATGGGTTCTCCGAAGTACTTTTTGGGGATCGAAATCTCTCGGAAGCCCAACTCTTTAGTCCTTTCTCAGCGTAAGTATGCTCTTGATATTTTAAAAGAAGCAGGATTGACTGGGGCCAAACCTGCCCGATGTCCCATGGCTGTTGGAGAAGACAAAATCTGGACAGATGGTTCGCCTCTTCTTTCAGATGCTTTGCGGTACAGGCGTCTAGTTGGTAAGCTCATATACCTCACCGTGACTAGGCCCGACATTTCCTATGCTGTGGGCAAGGTGAGTCAATTCATGCAAGCTCTCAGGGAGTGCCATCTACAGTCCGCCTTGCGGATCTTGGAATACGTCAAAGCAGCCCCTAGGAAAGGATTGCTCTTTCAGAAGAATGATCATCTGCGGGTTGAAGCTTACTCAGATGCGAGTTACGTTGATGACAAAGGGGACCGCAAGTCTACCTCCGGTTTCTGTACCTTTGTTGGGGGCAATCTGGTAAGCTGGAAGAGCAAGAAGCAATCTGTTGTCTCCAGGTCCAGTACTAAAGCAGAGTATCGGAGTATGACATCGACCACTTGCGAGCTAAAATGGCTACGGGCTCTCATGTTGGATTTAGGAGAGGTCTACAACCATCCTCTACCTATGTTCTGTGACAACAAGGCTGCTATATACATCTCCAAAAATCCAGTCTTCTATGAGAGAACCAAGCACATTGAGGTCGACTGTCATTTCATTCGTGAAGAGATTCTGAAGGAACAAATTTGCACTCCCTTCGTCACGTCTGAAAAAGAGCTGGCTGACATCTTCACCAAGCCAGTATCCGCCTCGTTTCTTCATATATGTGACAAGTTGGGCATGATCGACATATATGCTTCAGCTTGAGGGGGAGTGTTGGAGTTAGAGACCGGGCGGTCTGTCGGTCTGGCTTGGCGGGTTATTGACCGGGCGGTCTGGCGGTTTGCCTTCAGCAGTTTGGTTGCTGTGTTGAGGTCTGAGGTCCAAGCGGTCTAGCGGTCTGTTACTGGCGACTAGGAGACCGGGCGGTCTAACGGTCTCACATGGCGGCTTGTCTCTCTCTCTGGCAGTGGACGAGCGGTTAGCCCATCTGTCTAACCGCGCGGCTTGTTCCGGTCTGTTGTTCTAGCCGCCCAGATTTTTTTTGTATAGTTTTAGTCCCACATCTCTTATTTGTATTCTCTCTTCTCTCCTCCATTCTATATAAGGGAGGCCATACCTTTGTAATAGATACCTTTTTCTGATAATAAAATTTCAGTTATACCATTTCCGGCTTGTTTTAGTTCGCTTCTTACAACTAAGTCCTATCATCCCCACCCCTTCCCTCATGGCTCCTAGGCACCGAGCAGGGAGGAGGAAAGGAGAGGTAATGAGGGTGAAGAATAAGAAAAGTAGCAGGTGACGGTGGAACTAATCTAGCAGTAATAAAAAGAAAAAAGACAGAACATGAAATAAGTAACCTTAACTTATATGAAAACACATAAGCTAAAGGATCTTTTGCAAGACTCCTATCGTATAAAGAGTCTCATACCAATTTATACGATAGGGTGTCGGATTTCAAGCATGCAACATATATATCCATAGAATAAAAACCTTAACTAATAAACATGCTCATACGAGCTTATAAACCAAGGGGTCGTTTTGCAGGGCCTATTGTATAAAGAGTCCCTTACCAATTTATACAATAGGTGTTAAGGGTTAAATGCATGAGTTATATTATGTTATACAAGTATGCTATGATGTGAGTCATGTAAATGCAACACACCCACCCGACTCTATGCACACAGACCTTTAGTTCCCCCTTTTAGAGCCTAACCTCCCAGGATACCTCTGTAGTGGCAAATAGAAGCGGTGGATTGGGTCTCGCCCACCTCTAAACTGATAATTGCACTACCAGTTAGGCCTATCGTATGCCTCGACACTAGTGCACTAAACGAAGCTCCTGTATACTCTTTGCCGGCTAGTCCACTAAACTTAATTTGGCAAAGTGCAAAATCACACTTACCGAGTCAACGTATTGGCGTCGGTGCATCGACCCTCCAATACCGAAGACCCACCACTTTATAATTTATGCACATACAATCTTAATGTATCAGCCACCGAGCCAAAGCTCCCCGAACTAACCCGTCCATCACAACCAACAACTGAGCCAAAGCTCCCCGGACTAACCCGTCCATCACAACCAACAACCGAGCCAAAACTCTCCGGACTATCCTGTCATTTCCACAACCACCGAGCCTACTGTCGTGTGACCCAACATAATTTCCCAAGACACCAGGGCATGTGAAAGTGAACCCCTAGTTACTCTAGTTGCTCTTGATGTTTATTAAGCCTACAGTTTAGGTTAGCCCAGGACTGCCTAAGACATACCCCATGAAGGGTTCTTGAGGGCACTAGGAACTATGATGGGCTGAAACCCAAAGCTCCCTTTCACAATGCACTTACTATTATTAATTAATACCCGATTTCTGATCCCTTTAATATTACTCTGTATCTAACCCTAGTGTGTTTTGACCCTCTCTCTCCTTCTATAGGGAAGACGATCCTTCGTCGATCCCGAGCACCATCTAATCCTAGTCAACCCAACATTCTACTCATCCCAACTTCCCTTGATATACTCCATTTCACTTTACCTAGACCAGCAAGCCACTAATCCCAATCCATATGCCCAACTCAATTGCCATCAGGCTTTCTGCAGATTTACTACATGTAGACCACCTTATACTATATAATGTACATGATAGGAGGTACTCCAAATCTTCATCCAATAACCCTAATATAATTAATGGAGGACTATCATGATATGTTTAGCATAAATCCAGAAGTTTGGAATTTTCCTAATTAAATTGCTATTTTATTTATTTTCCCTAAAATTCCAAATGCCCTAGTTTTGAATATGAAGTGGCTTTTACAGTCATGCAAAATGCTCCAAAAAATTATGATAAATACTAGGCAGCTAATTGATAGTAAATTAAAATTTCCCAATTTTCTTTGCATGGTTTAGGCCTCTGATCAAAAAATTTAAATGTAAACACATATTTATCAATCAAAGAAACAAGTGCTACAAATAGACATCCAAAAATTATGAAAAAAATCCAAGAATGACTGTAATGTCCTAAAAATACTCCTGACCAAGTTTTCAAATTTTCCAGTTAATAAGGAACTCTAATTTTAATTTTGAACAATATTCCTCTTTCATAAATTAATGAAATAATTACAGAAATTATACATCTAAAAATTATAATAAAATTTCATCATGAGCATATTGACCTAATTACATCTTTGCATAAGTTCACAATTTTATAACAAGTATTGAGCACTGAATCTATTATTGAACATAATTGTATATTTATAAGCTTGTGAGGTAAGTACTGAAAAGATTCATCTAAAAATTATAATAAAATTCATGTATGAGCATAATGATCTAAAACTTCCTCTGCCCAATTTTTATAATTTTCCAATGAACAGTAAGATCAAAATAAACAAGTGACTATCAAAGGCTAATCCATGTACTACAAAGGAGGTACTAAAATTATTTTCCAAAATTTCTAATAAAATTACCAGAATCTCATGTTAACCCTAAGACTACACTACCCAAGTTTCACAGATTTTCACGGAGTCTTGATGACCTAACTTACATGTATATTTTTTGTGCCCTAAACTATGGTTATGGTTTTGAGGGGTTCAACAACCTCTAAATTCCATAATATTTTTATCATAGGACCTTGACTACCCTAGAGTCATCTCCACCAAGTCTCAAGCCATTCCAAGGTCACATGACCCCTTGACCTTCAAACCCTAGGTTTGCACACCTAGGACTTACCCTAGTGTTCTAGGGCTCCACCCTTCAACTTCCACCCAATATCAGTGTAGGGGGTATTTTGTGTGGTAATATGGCTGAGTGCCAAGATCCATCACCTTTGGATGACGTTGGCCAACTCAAGAGCACTTAACCCTAATTTGACCTAAAAGTGTCAATCTTTGCCTACACAAATACCCTATCAAATCAAACCCAAAAGGGTTGAAATTTTTACCAGAGCCCTATAATATCCCCTAAAATCATCCACCAAAATTTTTGGGGGTTTTTGAGGTGTTTAAGACACCTAATTAAATTGTACATGGTTTATTAAAATTTTCCAAAAACTATAAAAAAAGTATCTCCAAAAATTCCCATTTTTTGACAGGACCTAGGTGTAGGTTATAATGACTTCCTGTCCAAATTTCAGCTTATTTGGACAAGAGATGAAGTGGGGGCACTCATTTTAGTCTCTGACTAACTTTAGGTATAGACCCCACCAAAATGAGTGTCCTGGTCAAACCAGACATCCAAATTGGTTCAAACCAATTTTAAATTAAAATATAGGGCTACAATTTTGATGTTTACCATTTTTACACTAGAGGTCTCTAAGTATTTTTAGTAATTAAACACATTAAATACATTTCCTGTGACAGAAATCAAATGAAATGAATATTACCCTATGATTTAAAATAAATCAGTACGAATCTTGGCGCAAAGATGGACGACATCTGGTCATCTTCTCCAGCACGCCAACAGCCAGGATCCTCCCGACCTGGAGCAGATTCCAGACGCCACACCCGGCCACTCAGCCACCTCCCTGGCCTGCCATCGCCGCCACCACCTCAGTCGAGGTGGTGGCTATCGCTAGGCAGCAACACAGCCGCCGGAGGGGCGGATTCCGATGATCCCGATAGGTTGATTTTTCATGGAAAATCGGGAAAACGCCTTTCCGATCGGGCTCAATTGAGCCCGATTCTCATCCCTAATGATCCCTACGATCTACCCACAGAGAGAGGAGAAGGGGAGGACCTTATGGGTGGTATGGAGTCGAGTCGATCGCCGGGTTGCCATTTGAGCTGGAGGTGTCGCCAGAGTTTTGCAATAGTACTGTAAAAGTGCTCGAAACCACCGGGGGAAGGGTGGAAATGACTCCCTGGTGCCCAGTGATGCTTTTAAAATACTCAAATGGGGTAGGGGAAGAGTGTAGGCTGAAATGGTCATTAATGGCCATTAAAGGTCATTTTCGGCCATGGTGGTGGGGGTGAACTTGGGCTGATTATGGCCAGAAAATGGCTGGAAACTCCTCCTCTTCCCCATAGGAGTTGAATCCAGCCATCAAAGGTGGCCCTTGGCCTCCCTATGCCATGAATGGCCTTCTTCCTCCCCCTTTTTCTCTCCTCAATTAAAGGGTAAGGTGGAGCTCTCTCTCTCTCTCCTAGTCATCAAGGCTGACTTGCTCATCCCTTTAGCCTATTTGTAGCCCAATAAATCATACCATCATATAATTAGGAGGTGGTTAGCCCAAATGGAAAAAGGGCTTGAACTTGGGTTAGCCCATTTGGGCTAAGTTGACCTAACCTAGACTAGGGTTGACCTTGGTCATTTTGACCTTTTGGATTGACCCCAAGGGATCCTTAGGGCTCTAATGGACCTTTCAATGGGTTGGTGAGGTCTTGGAGTCATGGTGAAGCCCCATGATCATCCCAACCTAGTGTTTAGAAACCTATTATTTGCAGATCATAGTGATCTCACCTACATTCCTAGGTCCACTTGGTCTTCATAGGGTTTTGTCATGAACTAGTTATGACAAAACCACTCCTAGGGGTCTAGTTATCTGAGGGATGTTACACAAGACAACCTACTAACGGGTTGCAAATTGGTCGGAGTGTGTCAGTGGCATCGTGTGTCGACGTATGCGGACAACTAAGCACAATATTGGAAGATTTTGGAAAATTGCAGAGGATTCAGAGAACCAGTTTGGAGCGAGTCTCTCTGACTCAGACTTGGTCGTCTTTGTCGGTATACCTGTATCTTTCTCTTATCTTTATTTTGTGCTAGTCGTAGGATTCATCTGTGGATCGCGGGGGGGGGGGGGAGTTATTGTATTGTTGAACATTATTTAATTGAGGCTTTCTAGATTTGACTTCGATCGTCCCGTGATTTTTACCCAGATTTGAGAGTTTTCGACATATACGCATGTGAGTCTATGATTGTGTTTGTTCTTGCCTATTTCACTGACATCTTTGTAGGTATCTCAGCTCGCGTCCTCGCATGCACTCAAGCCCGTGAGAATGTGTTTCTCACAACAAATGGTATCAGAGGCAGGTTTTTAGGCGACTGGTTGGGCATTTAACGAATGGTTTGACTGCGTGGGTGATGAATAGGTCCATTCCCCATCTTTTCAAATTTGACCTTTGAATTAATCAGGTCTCCTAGTTATGTCGTAGGACAACTATGACAGGGAAGAACATGAATTTGGACAGTGTTTCTTTGAATAAGCGTGACAATAACGGGTTTGACCTATGACAAGTGGTACTGCATGAGATGGTAATGATAACTGCAGAAATGTTGCAGGGAGATGATTATCTGTGGGAACACAAGGCATGTTCAAATCGATTTCTATGTTAGTTAGAGGCAGCTAGTGCAGAGACGGAGGAAGACGTGAAGACCAATTTCACTTCTTATCTCGCTCACTTTTTATCCGGCCTTAATGACGATGCTCTTGTATGAGAAGGATACGGGGGAGCTAGTGGAGGTCACAATCATAGTGCTATCCAGATAGATGTTAGTGGGCCCTACTCTTGGGGGCGGTCACATTTTGGAAGCAGCAGATGGATAATGTGAGATAGCTTGGCAAGGGATTGAGTGGAGCACGATCTCGATCTGGGCTGAAGGAGGGTATAATATTTTTAACATTGCAGACAGTGCAGTCAAACAAGAGTGTGAGTTCGCATCGTGCAAAAAGGCCTCGAGGCTAAGGTGCCGATAGGGTGACAGCTGGTCGGGGTGCAGAGTGACGTTGTCCCCACCATCACTAAGAGTCTGAGCAACTCTGACAGCAGGATGTTTGTCATCACTAAGCGGATCAGATTCAGGTGGCTACAGTTGGGTGGCCCGAGGTGGAGTCCTAACAGTGGAGTGAGGACGTACCATGCTCAGGAGAGTTATGTAGCGCGGTAGTTTGTACTGGATGATGGGGACCATGTCGTGTGGTGGTGTACCCGTGATTTCTGAGGCCGACGTGGTGAATTGTTATGATAGTGTGGAGGATCGTCCTTATGGGACTCGAATTATGCGATTCAATTTCTACGATCACGTTGTGACAATGTTTACGGGTTGAGCCAGAGCAGAGATGAGTTGACTGGAGTAGGTCGGCTGATGCCTCGGACTGAGGCGGTGCAACGTGAGAGTTGCTTGGTGCAGTTATTGTTGTATGCAGTGGGTGCTTCTTGCAGGCGGCGGCTCCGAATCCCAAATTAAGGTGGTGATTGTTGTGTTTGGTTCAGATCAGGATCCAAACCGGATAGAGTTTTTTAGTTAATGTCATGAAATGAATTTTTCGCTCTCTAGATAAAGTGAGAATTGTGGTAGCAGGTCTTATAAAAAAGGAAATAAAAAAGGGTAACTGCTGCCGGCTATAAATTGGTTTTCCTTCTTTAGAAATAGAGAGAGCGCCCATACTCTCTCTACCGTAAATCTTAACCACCGCCAACCCATTCATAGGTTTATATATATTTATATATATATAAGGGTGACCTGTTCTGAGTTGAAGAAACAGGAGCGGCCTGGTAGAGGTCGAGGAGGAGCCGCCCCTGCTCATCGAAAGGAGGAGCCGCCATGTGAAGGAGTTCACGCCGCCTCGGGCTCGCGTTGAAGGAAGGTCGTTGTCGTCGATGGTTGTCGATGGTGCAACCCCGTACGATAGCATCGACATTATTGATGCCGATCACGCCTTGTTTCTTCCTCCCATGTGGAACCCTCGATGCATCCCCCATCCTTAGAGATGATAGCCGTCGGTCTTGGAGGAGAGGGTGTTTGTCGTTCTTGGAGGAGATGATGTGGCGTGAGCATGACGGCGAAGGCTTGCGGTAGTGCAGTGGCCCTAACAGAGTTTCTCTTCGACGGTGCGGGCGTGGCAGCAAAGGCATGTGGGAGAGCAGTGGCCTTGATGGTGTTTCTCTCTTGTGGTGCGGCTTGGTGTTGATGACTTGCGCGAGTGCAGTTGGCCTCGACGGTGCTTCTCCGGTGGTGGAGGGTGTTTTGGTCATCATCGGACTATGAAGGTTCTCGGTGAACCTTGTACGTCCGTTGTGCTAGCGGATTGTAGTCCAGATTACTCTCTCTCTCTCGCGTATCGAGTGAATCCGACTCCTCCGTGGTGTATTCTGTAATGAACGTCAGTACTTTTCTTTATGTATTATTATTGCAGTTTTAGTATTTACGTATGCATCATTCTTGTTCAAATTTATTCGCTTGTATACCCTGTATTAAATCGGTTGTGCCTATGAGATAGTTTTTGTGTTATATCCCAACAAGTAGTATCAGAGAGAGGTTCTTAGGCGACTTATTGGACATTCGATGCCACACAATTTATATCACAATAATAATAATATTTCCTAAATCTAAATTTCCTTCCAAAGTGGCAGCCCACTTACGTGATGAGCGGCGTACGTGGAGGCCAATTTGAGATTATGAGCCAGAGCGGCATTGGCGGAGGCTGATTTTAGAGTGCATATCTTAGCGCAAAGAACGACGGCGTGTTATTGGGGTTGCATATGCGGCTAGCGGTGACAAGCGCGAGGAGGCCTCTTAGTCTCAAGTGGACTTTGGCGGCGAAGCATCTGAGCCTCGAGCGGGGCAACCTACTAACGGGTTGTGGATTGATCGGAGTGCGCCAGCGGCGTCATGTGTCGACATAGACGGACAACTAGGCACAATATTGGAAGATCTTGGAAGACTGCAGAGGATGCAAGGGCGCTCTCCAATGCATGCTATAAAGATATAATAAATCTTGCCACCCCGCCATGTTTTGGCTCATCGTGCATGCATTGATGTTGTTGTTGGGTACATTGGAAAATATGTACCTGATTTGAAGAAGTCCAACTTAGCTCAATGATTTACATCAAGGTGTATTTGATGTTGTTTTAAGTTGACATGTGCAAGTGAAGAAGTATTAAAGAATGCAGAAAAATATTCTAATTCAATGTGTCGACACCTGAAGAAACAGTGTCGACACTTCAGAATAGTTGTGTCGACAATTGACGGAAGCTGTGTCGACACAGAGAAAGATAGTCGACACAGAGAAAGATAGTCGACCTCGACACAGAGAAAGATAGTCGACTCACAGAAAGATAGTCGACCACATTTGTGTCGACACTGGGAGGCTGTGTCGACATAATGAGACAGAGTCGACACACATTGGCAGAAGTCGACAATACTTGTGTCGACACCAGAAGACTAAGTCGACATATTTTGGCAGAGTCGACAATTGCTGTGTCGACACCTGAAGGCAGTGTCGACACATACTGAGTTCTGAATCTACAACAACTGTGTCGACACACAGGACTTGTGTCGACACACTGCAGAGTTAAGACCAAGTTATTTTCTGAAGAAGCTGTGTCGACTTAATGGCGAACTTTTCGACATCTTCAAAGACTGTGTCGACACCAAAGTCACTTGTGTCGACACATATAGACAGTTGGTCTCGACACTTTCTGACAGACTATCTCGACACTTTGCTATCCAAGACTAAGGCACATGATTTGTTTGAAGACTTGACAGCTGTGGGTTGCCACCGGTTAACTGATGCTGTCAGACTTGTCAGAAAACAGTTAGAAACCGGATCAGCCGGTTACCATGAAGAAGGTCTATAAATAGACAGATTCAGAAGGAAGTAAGTAATATAGATATACAAAAAAAAAGGTGAAGAAGGATTACAATCCAATTGAAGTATCAATTCAAGAAAGTGCTAGACACTAAAGAAGATCTTCATCAGAAGATCTAAGCAGACGATCTCAGGATCGATCTAAGAAGAGTTCTAACAAGAATTCAGAAGTATCATCAAAGGTGTTGGATAGAGAGGGATCCACCCATTTGAAGAAGAAGAAGGAAGCCATCAGTGGTTTCTCAGGAAGCTGTTTGGAAATCAACTCAGCTAAGTTCAGATTCAAGAAGCTTTGAAGAAAGCTCAGTTTCAGTTGATTTCATCAGCTGATCAAGAATTGTCTTGTTCTCTTCTCTCTCAACAAAGGCAAGACATTAAAACTTCTTTTCTAAAATTCTGTAGGATCTGTTTTACACAGATCTGAGTTGTAAGCCTGTGATATAAAGGCTGAGTGTAGGAGAGTTGATCTCTGAGTGGTAGGGCTGTTTGCCTGAGTGTAGGAGAAGGTTCTTCTCTGAGTTGTAGGCCTTGTGGCAAGGCTGAGGTAGGGCTGTTGTGCCTGAGTTGTAGGAACCTATCCAGGTTCTGAGCTGTAGGATCTGTAGATCTGAGAATATTGGAAGTTTGGCTGAATCTAGCATACTGCTAGATAGGTGAAGGGGGAAAGTGGATGTACCCAAACCTTGGGGAACCACTATAAAACATTGTGCAATCTGTGATGATTAAATTTCTGTGATTGCTGTGCTGGATGTTTTAATTCTGTAATTGAATTCTGCCTAAAAGTATAAACAAGCAATTAGAACCTATTCACCCCCCTCTAGGTGTTTAGGTTGTCTTGAAAGTAAAACTATCAAGTGGTATCAGAGGGAGGTTCCTCAAAAAGGACTTAACAGTCTGAGGTAGATCTGAAAGGCAGAATCAAGATTCAAGAAGATGGGTTCTGGAGAAAATCACAAGGAGTTAGGGTCAATGAAGTTACCCATCTGCAGGAAGGAAATCTTTAGAATTTGGAAAGAAAGAATCAGATTGTTCATGGAAGCATCTGACCCAAGAATATACATCACAGTTCAGGAAGGACCCTTCATTCCAATGAAGGTATCAGTTCTTGATGCTAATATTCAAACTCCAAAGAGTTATTTTGAAATGACCAAGGATGAAATCATTTTGGCAACCATAGACAAGAGAGCTCAGAATATTATTGTGAGTGCCATAGATGATTCTACATTTAAGAATCTTATTCACTGCAAGACCTCCAAAGAAATGTGGGACACCTTGATTGTCTACATGGAGGGATCTGAAGAAGTAAGACAGGATAGGAAGTCTATGCTCAACCAGAAATATGAAAGTTTTAGACAAGGAAAAACTGATAGCATAACTGAATGCTATAAGAAATTCTATAGAATTGTGAATGAGCTAATGTCATATGGAAGAGTCTTCAGTACCTATGAACTGAATGACAAATTCTTAAGATCCTTAACAAAGAATTGGGACACAAAGATCTGTGCCATAAGAGAAGTGGCTAAATTTGCAGAGATCTCTCCTCCCACCTTGTTTGGAAAGCTGCTATCCTATGAAATGCAACTTATGGTGAGGAAGGAGGAAAAGAATTCAAGAGGAGAGCATAGAGAAAAGACTGTGGCATTCAATGCAGAAGCCATCAGAAAGAATAGGAGGATATCACCATCCCCTCCTAAGAAAATTGCAGAATTCAGTTCTGAAAATTCAGATAATTAGGGTTCAGAAAGTTGTGATTCAGATGCAGACTTTGCTGCATTCACAAGGCAATTCCAGAGGTTCTTGAAGAAGAAGCAGTGGAAGTCTAAGCCCTCCACTTCACAGTAAGTTGATGACTATTATCAGAAGAAAAAGTCATCAAGGAAAGAAAAGAGCAGATCAAAGCCCAGCAAGGCTACTACTTCAAAGATTGTCTGCTATTATTGCAATAGACCTGGACATGTAGTGGCTGACTGTCCTGATAAGAGAAAGGAGTCTTCAGACAAGAAGAAGACTCATAAAAAGGGCAAGAAGGAGAAATCTTTTGTTGCAAAGAAGGATAAGAGCCTAATAGATCAGTCAACTTCAGAGTCAGAATCTGAAGCAGAAGCATATATTGGACTATATGCTGCATCTGAAGAAGAGGAGTTTCTGCAGTTGCTAGACTCCATCTATGATTAAGAGGATCATCAGTGCATAGGACTGATGGCAGGATCTGAAGAGGACATATGCCAGAATCAGTCTGGTCCTAATAAGGTACAATGTCATTCTATGAAATCTGTTTGTAGTACAAGTACAGAATCAGCTACATCTGCATCAAGTGATATAGATGCATCTGATTCTGAAGGAGATGTCTATCAATTGATAGATAAGTATGGGGACTTGTTACAGGCCCTTAAGAAAACCAAGAACCTGGTTAAATCTCAGGCTCATGAGATTGTTAAACTAAGGGTAGCTGCAACTGAGTTAGAGAAAGTAATTGATCAGAAGTTAAATGAAATTGTCAAGCTGAAGAATATAACTACTATTCAGATGGGCATAATTAATTATACCAATGATCAAGTAAAGAGTCTGGAGGTCAGACTAAGAATTGAAAAAGGTTTAGTGGCTAGTTACTCTAAGCCAAAGTCTGTCTTACCCTTGATAGATGAATTTGTGAATCAAAAGGGTAAGGCAGGATTAGGATTCAAAGGTAACTCCAGGGCTGGCCGATTCAAGAGGAAAGGCAAAGCTCCTGTTAAGCCACTAAACTTTTCAGTTTCTATTAAGTTTAGAAAGGTGCAAGTGCCTTCTAACCAATATGATCATGAAAATATTTATGGTCATATTAAGACTAATGTTTTGAAAAACAAGGGTGTAAATGCCAACATGCCTACCCATGTTCATAAACCCAATGGTTATAAAAAATCAGTGGGTGAAGCTGCTGCAGCACCAGCAATGGACAGAAATTCTTTTGTCAAGGATGTATCTAGAACTAGATACAATAGGTTTGAATGTTGGTGCTGTGGCAAAAGAGGCCATTTTACACTAGACTGCTAGTACAACACAAGTGTTAGAAAGAATAATAGTTTAACTGTTAGAAGAGATAATGGTAGCTTTGTTTATGCTAACCTGAACCAAGGACCCAAGACTTGCTTGGGTTCTAAGGGTAAGTAAATCTGTGTTGCAGGTGAATCCAAGTAGCCATGCCCCTATATGGTACTTGGATAGTGGTTGTTCCAGGCATATGACTGGAACAAAGGGACTGCTAAAGGAGTATTCATCTGTCAAAGATGGACCTAAAGTGATCTTTGGTGGATCTGAAAAAGGAGTCATCAAAGGGTTTGATAACATTTCTTCTAACCTAATTACTATCACCCAAGTGGCTTATGTAAAAGGTTTGAAACATAATCTAATAAGCATAAGCCAGCTGAGTGATTTAGGATATGACATTTCATTTGTTAAGGATGGATGTCATATCAAAAGGTCAAGTGATCAAGAGATCATTTTGACTGGGTATAGAAGAGAAATGTATATTGTCTTGATTTTGTATGTGAGAATAAGGCTTCTTCCATCTGTCTTGTAGCTGATGACAATGCTTCTCATTGTGTTAAGTGGCACAAGAGATTGGCTCATCTTAACTACAAGACAATTGGCCAACTCTTTAGCAAAGACTTAGTGAGGAATGGTCCTCAAGTTAAGTGTATAAAGGAAGGGATATGCTCAGCTTGTCAAAAGGGCAAGCAAACAAAATCCTCATTTCAAAGCCTTGAAAACAAGGATTCTGTGAGGTGCTTATACCTCTTGCATATGGATCTTTTTGGTCCTATGCCAGTTCATAGTCTAGGTAGGAAGGTCTACACTTTTGTGGTTGTAGATGACTATTCTAAATTTACATGGGTGCTCTTTCTGAAACAGAAATCTGAAACCCCAAGTGTCTTACTTAATTTTGTGAAGCAAATTCAGAATGAACTGAATAGTACAGTGGTCAAAATCAGAAGTGACCATGGTACTGAGTTTCAATCTGAAAGCATGACAAAGTTATGTGAAGACTTTAGGATTTTCTAAGAGTTCTCCTCACCTAGAACACCTCAGCAAAATGGAATTGCTGAAAGAAAGAATAGAACATTAATTGAAGCTGGTAGAACTCTATTGAGTGACACCTCTCTACCAGAATATTTCTGGGCTGAGGCAGTAAACACTGCTTGTCATGTGATCAATAGGGATTCTATCACCAAGAGCCACAAAAAGACTCCCTATGAGATTATGAAAGGTAGAAAACCAAATCTATCCTACTTCAGGATCTTTGGTTGCAAATGCTATATACTTAACAATGGTAAGTCATATTTGACTAAGTTTGCTGCCAAATCTCAGGATGAGATATTTGTTGAGTACAGCATAAATAGTAAGGCCTATAGAATCTTCAACTTGACTACTCAAGTTGTTGAAGAATCTATGCATGTTGTGTTTGATGAAACAAGATTAATCAACTGTGAGTTGTCTTGTAGATCAAATGACTCAACAGGCATAAGCAAAAGAATGGACAAGCTCTCAATTGCTGAAGCTTCAAGGGAAGATGGAGCATTGGAAAATGAAGGCTACTATCCAGGGGGAGTACAAGACACAATAGAAGATGAAGAAAACCAAGAGGTTCAGCATAATGAAGGAGCTGGAGATGTTCAACCAGAAGGGAATCTTCCTCCAGCTACAAGATATTTAAGAGATCATCCAGCTGATCAGATAATAGGTGATCCAAGACAAGGAGTGCAGACTAGAAGCAGAAGTCAAAGCACAGTTCTGCATTCAAGTTTCCTGTCACAAATGGAGCCTAAGAAGTTTGAAGAAGCTATCCAAGACCAGCACTGGATTGATACTATGCAAGAGGAGCTGAATCAATTCAGAAGGTGTAATGTCTGGGAGCTTGTTCCTAGACCAAGAGGCCACAATATAATTGGGACAAAATGGATCTATAGGAACAAGTTGGATGAGAGTGGAGTAATAGTGAAGAATAAAGTAAGATTGGTTGCTAAAGGATACAGACAGGAAGAAGGGATTGACTTTGATCAAACCTTTGCCCCAGTAGCAAGGCTGGAGGCAATCAGAATGTTCCTTGCCTATGCAGCCTATAAAGACTTCAAAGTATACCAGATGGATGTGAAGTCAGCATTTCTGAATGGTGATCTTAAAGAAGAAGTATATGTAGAGCAGCCATCAGGTTTTGTAGATCCTCTTAAACCTGATTATGTTTATAAGCTTAGAAAAGCTTTGTATGGGTTAAAGCAAGCCCCAAGGACTTGGTATGAAACCCTGTCTACTTTCCTTATTGAGAATAAATTCTCAAGAGGAAAAATAGACAAAACTCTATTCCTTAGGGAATCCAAAGGCAAGATCATCTTAGTTCAGATCTATGTTGATGACATAATCTTTAGATCTACTGAAAACAACCTTTGTAAAAAGTTTGCCAAACTTATGCAAGGGAAGTTTGAGATGAGCAGTATGGGGGAACTTAAGTTCTTCTTGGGACTCCAAGTAAGACAGACTGATGATGGCTTGTCCATATCCCAGTCAAAGTTCACCAAAGAATTAATTAAGAAGTATGGTATGGAGTCATCCTCCATCATGAGAACTCCTATGGGAACAAGTATGCCTATATGCAAAGATGATGCAGGTAAATCTGTTGATGAGACTTTGTATAGAGGAATAGTTGGTTCTCTACTATATCTCACTGCTAGTAGACCAGATATTATGTATGCTACATGTGTCTGTGCTAGGTACCAAGCCTGCCCTAAAGAGTCTCATTATACTGCAGTCAAAAGGATTCTGAGATATCTTAAGGGCACACCTAATCTAGGCCTTTGGTACCCTAGGAATAGAGATTTTCTACTAACAGGTTATTCAGATGCAGATTTTGCAGGCTGTAGAGAGGATAGGAAGAGTACTACAGGTACTTGTCAATTCCTGGGAGGAAGACTGATTTCATGGAGTAGTAAGAAGCAGACCAGTGTGGCTATATCCACAGCTGAGTCAGAGTATGTTGCTGCTGGCAGCTGCTGTGCACAACTATTGTGGATACAACATCAGCTTAAAGATTATGGTATTCAAGTAAGTAGAACACCTCTTTTGTGTGATTCTAAGAGTGCAATTTCTAATGCTAATAATCCTGTTTCTCATAGTAGAACTAAGCATATAGAAATTAAATACCATTTTCTTAGAGAACATGTAGAAAGAGAAGACATCACATTGGAATTTGTTAAAACAGATTATCAAGTAGCAGATGTATTTACTAAGCCACTGGATGAAACAAAATTCAATAAATTTAAAATTGAATTAGACATGCTGACCATTGATTAGTTTATCAACAAACTTACAAGTAACATATTAGATTATCAAGTGGTCTCAAGTGGTATTGATAAAAACAGAAAATGGCTAAGTAAAATGGTGTCGACACATTCAGTCATAATGTGTCGACTCAGTGGAGTAATGTCGATAAGTCAGAGATATTGTGTCGACACAGAGAATATGTGTCGACACTTAAGAATCATATTGTCGACTTATCCAGGAATGTAGTGCCGACTTCACCAGAATAATGGTGTCGACACTTACAGATTTTGTGTCGACACTTATACTAAGAGTCGACACAGAATTTCTGATGCTCTACTATATATACCATGGTGTCGACACAGAATTTCTGATGCTCTATTATATATCCCAAATGTCGACATATCTACAAATTGGTGTCGACACATAGTAGACAGACTTGATGTCGAGATAATAGAAGCTTGTGTCGACACATTCCATCTGTGTCGACACTTATAGTCTGTTTTTACCGACTTTTGATCTTCTTTCAATAGAAAGTATAAATAGGTCAAGAACTTAATCTGTCGACATGCTTACAAGGTTTTCAAGACTGAAACCCTGTGTCGACATTCTCCCTCTCTCTTCTCTCAAGCTTTCTCAACTGATCAATGGCGCCGAAGATTGAAGACAACGTCAACGAAGGTTATGAGTTGGTCCGGAATGCCTTTGCAGAAGCCCCAACAGATGTTCAACGGGTTATCACTCTTATTTCTGAATCCGGATTAGAGTTTTTAGTTTCTGAACCTTCTAAGATATGGAAGAAGGAGGTGCATGAATTCTTTAACTCTGCAACAGTGGATTCAGATATTCTCAAGATAAAGTCCACTGTTCATGGGTCGACAGTGAAGATTACCCCAAGGAGTTTAAGGAAGATTCTCCAATTACCAATAATTGAGAATGAAGAAGAAGTCCCTGCTTCTAAATCAAGGGAGGCTCTCCAATGGTGCGGATTGGATCCCACCCTGAAGATTGGAGCTGCTTTCCACAGGAAAGGGATGAATCAGCAAGGGAAATTTTTGTCTGAAGTAGTTGGCAAGGTGATTCTGTGCAAACCAGGGGGACATGATAGGATTTCAGCATATATGTTCTGCCTAATGACCAGAATTGTGTTTACAATTCCAACTGATTGGTCAACTGTAATCTTTGAAAAGATCAAGGAAGGAATCAAGAAGCCAAATCTGGATAGAATTATGAGTTTATATCTGACTGGAGTGATCCCTGAAGTAATGCAACAACTGCCAGGAACAAAGATCAATCACATGAGAAAGATGGACATGAGATTGTTTTCTAGGTGGGATAGGGTGCTGTCCAAGGATTTGCCTGATGAGAGCAGGCAGGACACCCCGGTGAAATCCCCTTCTCATGCTCAAGATACTGAGCAGCTTCAAGAAGAACTAGTGAGAAAGCAGGTTGAAGATCAGCCTGAATCTACTCCAGCCCAGCAAGAAACTATACCTGCACAGATGCAGGGGGAACAAGCTCATTATCCTGCCCAGAATGTATCTACTCCTAACCAGGTACAGTTGCAGGGGAAGCTGGTGTATTTTCCTACAAAAGACATTTCTAAAATTTCTATTTCTGCACAGGTGCAGGGGGAGCAAGTGTACTCACCTGCCCAGGACATTACCAATACTGAACAAGTACAGGGGGAGAAGATGTCTGACCCAGTGCAAGAGGCAGAACAAATTGATATCTCTAAAGATTTGAATATTGAAATTCTGAATGACACATCTTCTGTTCAAACTCAGAAGGAATATACTCTAGATGAGTTATTTCCTAATGTTGATATTGCTACTGATACAGTAGAAGAGGGGCAGGATATTGAGAAGGCCCTAGACATGGAGATAGAGCAAGAAGCTGAGATCGAGCAAGAGGTTGAGAAGGAGAAAGAAATTGAGGAGGAGCAAGTGGTGGAGGGGGAGTCTGTGCATGTTGAGGTTGAACAATATGGCACTGAGACAGATATTCCTCCTCCTCTTCAAGAAAGAGTTCAAATTGATAGTTCATCTGAATCTGAGACTAAAGAAGCCAGAATGGCTAAGAAGAGAAAACTTGTTGTCTTCCAGAGAAGGAGCAAAAGTTATAAGCAAGCACTACAGACTACAACTCAACAATCCCATTCTGAATTTAATTATAACAAGTTTATGGTTGATTTGCAAGTTAAGTTGGATGAACATAGATTGGCTGTTGAAAAATATATTGATGAGAGCAATAAGTCCCTTCAATGTGACTTGGCTCAAGATATAAAGTCCATTAGATTTGAAGTCAATATGCATAAGAAGGAGATGACAGATTGCTTCCATAAGGGAGGTAATGCTGTAGTATTCTTGGCAAAACAACAACAATCAATTATTACCAAAGCAGATGATATAGCACTGAAGCAAGGCTATTTTCTTACAAATCAGATAAACATGAATGCCAATCTTGAAGACTCTCACAATGAGATTCTTAATGAGTTGAAAAAGACTACTGAAGGGTTGCCTGCAGCAAGAGGAAAGGAATTGGAAGAATTTGATAAGAAACTTCAAGATGCTATTGAATCAGTTAAAACTGTACCTCTCAAAAGGACATATCTGACAAGCTTAAAAGTTTAAAACCATTTTTTAAAGAGGGTGTGAATTATCTGGATGGCCAGATCAGATTTCAAAAGGAAGATCTAAGAGATCATATTACCAGAGAAGTCATAAAGGGGGAGAGGTTGTTAGTTCATGCTGGCTCAGAGCACACCAAATGGGTGATAAATAGTATTCGAGCCACATTGGGATATCCACCTTTGTGTGATGATGCTATGGTGGCTGAGTCAGGCATTCAAACAGGTCTACTTGAAGGCAATCAACCTGAGATTGCCCAAGTCATTTACCCTCCTCCAGATTTGATATGATTGATCAGCAAATTCAGGATATGTATAGTCCTCCAAAGGAGGTTACCAAGGTTATTATTGAAAAAGTTGATAAGCCTGATGCCAACTTGAAAGAACAGCAAGATGCTCTACTATCCAAGAAAAGATTTAGAGAGCAGGCTGAACTTAAGCCAGATTTTGAGCAGTGGAGCCCTACTTCAAGAAATATTATACTCACTGCATGGAAGGCTGTAAAAGACCAAGTTCATGAAAGAGGAAAGTGGTATAATGAAATGGAATGACAAAAGCATGAAGCTAGGCAAGAGGCAATAGTACAGTTCAGAAGAAAAGCCAAGCTGGGTAGGCTGCCACCAGATGCTCAGGAGCCGAGCAAGTACTTTCCAAAGCCATATCATTACTTTGAAAGGCAAAGGCTCAAGGAAGAAGCACAGAAGAAGGCTGATCAAAAAGGCAAGAAGCCAGCTGAAGTTGCTGAAGCTCCTGTGAAGGCTCAAATCCAATCTGGCAAAGGGATTATCATAAGAGAGCCTGATCAGTCTTAATTTTAAGTTCTTTCAAAAGTATTTTGTAATGTTTTGATTAAATCATTCAATGTAAAAATCTGTAATCAAACATTACTAAGTTTTAAACAAAATATTGTTTGGAATCATATAATGTTCACTCTGTGATGGATTGTTCATATTTTGTTTTTTTTATTAAGTATTCCTGTTATGTCATATATCATCATATTATACTTTTTATAAATGGTGTATATCATTGGCTTTAAGGGTTATGACTTCTCCAAATAGGGGGAGATTGTTGGGTACATTGGAAAATGTGTACCTGATTTGAAGAAGTCCAACTTAGCTCAATGATATACATCAAGGTGTATTTGATGTTGTTTTAAGTTGACATGTGCAGGTGAAGAAGTATTAAAGAATGCAGAAAAATATTCTAAGTCAATGTGTCGACACCTGAAGAAATAGTGTCGACACTTCAGAATAGTTGTGTCGACACTTGACGGAAGCTGTGTCGACACAGAGAAAGATAGTTAACACAGAGAAAGATAGTCGACCTCGACACAGAGAAAGATAGTCGACTCACAGAAAGATAGTCGACCACATTTGTGTCGACACTGGGAGGCTGTGTCGACATAATGAGACAGAGTCGACACACATTGGCAGAAGTCGACAATACTTGTGTCGACACCAGAAGACTAAGTTGACACATTTTGGCAGAGTCGACAATTGCTGTGTCGACACCTGAAGGCAGTGTCGACACATACTGAGTTCTGAATCTACAATAACTGTGTCGACACACAGGACTTGTGTCGACACACTACAGAGTTAAGACCAAGTTATTTTCTAAAGAAGCTGTGTCGACTTAATGGCGAACTTATCGACATCTTCAAAGACTGTGTCGACACCAAAGTCACTTGTGTCGACACATATAGACAGTTGGTCTCGACACTTTCTGACAGACTGTCTCGACACTTTGCTGTCCAAGACTAAGGCACAGGATTTGTTTGAAGACTTGACAGCTGTGGGTTGCCACCGGTTAACTGATGCTGTCAGACTTGTCAGAAAACAGTTAGAAACCGGATCAGCCGGTTACCATGAAGAAGGTCTATAAATAGACAGATTCAGAAGGAAGTAAGCAATATAGATATACAAAAAAAAGGTGAAGAAGGATTACAATCCAATTGAAGTATCAATTCAAGAAAGTGCTAGGCACTAAAGAAGATCTTCATCAAAAGATCTAAGCAGACGATCTCAGGATCTATCTAAGAAGAGTTCTAATAAGAATTCAGAAGTATCATCAAAGGTGTTGGATAGAGAGGGATCCACCCATTTAAAGAAGAAGAAGGAAGCCATCAGTGGTTTCTCAAGAAGCTGTTTGGAAATCAACTCAGCTAAGTTCAGATTCAAGAAGTTTTGAAGAAAGCTCAGTTTCAGTTGATTTCATCAGCTGATCAAGAATTATCTTGTCCTCTTCTCTCTCAAGAAAGGCAAGACATTAAAACTTCTTTTCTAAAATTCTGTAGGATCTGTTTTACACAGATCTGAGTTGTAAGCCTGTGATATAAAGGCTGAGTGTAGGAGAGTTGATCTCTGAGTGGTAGGGCTGTTTGCCTGAGTGTAGGAGAAGGTTCTTCTCTGAGTTGTAGGCCTTGTGGCAAGGCTGAGGTAGGGCTGTTGTGCCTGAGTTGTAGGAACCTATCCAGGTTCTGAGCTGTAGGATCTGTAGATCTGAGAATAGTGGAAGTTTGGCTGAATCTAGCATACTGCTAGATAGGTGAAGGGGGAAAGTGGATGTACCCAAACCTTGGAGAACAACTATAAAATATTGTGCAATCTGTGATGATTAAATTTCTGTGATTGCTGTGCTGGATGTTTTAATTCTGTAATTGAATTCTGCCTAAAAGTATAAACAAGCAATTAGAACCTATTCACCCCCCTCTAGGTGTTTAGGTTGTCTTGAAAGTAAAACTATCAATTGTGGTCGATTAAATGCTGAACATATCAAAGTGCTGGTGTGATAATATGAGTCGACTTAGCGACCCGAGCTTTATACGCTCGGTTTCTTCCCAAAGTGGATTGTCAGAATTCACTAGGAGAGACTCCATCAAGAAATTCATAAGGTCGGAAGTGGATATCCGTTTCTAAGAGTTACTTGTGGGAGTAAATCCCCGCGTAGGTTGCCAATGTGTCGACACCACAAGTGTGTGTACGAACCATTATTCGGAAAGAGATCGAGGTTGGATCACCGATCACATCGTCCATCGAATCAAGAATTCGGAAAGTGGACAGGAACTTGAAGCTGTGTTCACGGAAACCATCCTCAAGAATAGAGAATAGCTGATCCCAATTGCCCACCTCAAGTAACCTTTCCACCGTCGTATCAAGACCCACGGTTTCGAGGGCAGAATCCATAACAAACCTGTAATCCAAGAAGCTATTCTGTATCAATTTATCATACCTCTCTATGTGCTCAGACTTTGAAAACCGCAGTATTATCTCCATTGATGAGGATTCCGGCCGAGAGGAAGAAGAGCTTGCACCGAAAGCAAATCGACTCACCAATTTCTTCAAACCCATGACAAAGGTGGTAAAGGATGGGTTGAAGAGGAATGGAGGAGGATTGGGGAAAAATTGAAGGGGAATGGTGAAGAATTGAACCAGCGCAAGTCGGTCAGAGCAGGGGTCGCGAATCGCATGACGAAGAAATTTTAGGCTGCACATGTGAACAGTGCTACAAATTCTACTATTTTTTTTAATAATCACTCAATCACGCGATTAATTATGCACAGTCTGTCCGCCCGTGCAATCTGAGATTTCAGCCAAATAACTTTTTTTTTTCATTTTAAGTTCTTGGTCTTAATAACGTGCTAAAAGATGAATGAATAATGGAGGAATGAGATCAGATTGATCTAATAGTCTCTTAACAAGAAGAATGACACAAACGACAACAGAATAACTGTGATTAAAATCAAACTCTAAGAAAGTAAAGATAGTCTAATGCAAAACATGTGAAGTTAAACAACAGAAATAAATCTATTTTCTACTCCTATGATAAGTACTGGGTTTAGGCTCTGTTTGGTTGGGCTGTTGCTGATGGAAAGCTGCTGATGAACTGTTGCTGATAGAAAAAGTGCTGATTCTGGAAAATAGAGTTTTGTTAAAAAACTATTTGGGTGAAACAGAATTTACAAAATGAAATTTTCAAAAAGTTGTTTGGATACAAAACGGAGTTTTGAATAAAATTTTTTTTTCAAATATAACACAAAATAAAATTTCATTCATACATTTTTTCCAAATAATTTTTTTTTCAATTATAACATATATTTTTCAATCATTAACATCTTCTACATAACGTAACACCCAACGCAGAAAATCTATTTTTCATCCAGACAATTTTTAGGTCTATGCTCTAGCTTCAAACACCTGATCTGCTATAATATCACGCAGTGCGATCATCTCCTCTACACCAGCCGCAGTGTCAGAGAAATCTTCTTGCCGCCTTTCAGAGGTCATCCCAAGATATGGATCCCTTTGCTTAGACTCAATGAAATCTATATCTACATGTGAAGGGTGGCGACGAATGAAATTATGCAGTATCATCGTAGCGATCACTATATGTGCTTGTTTGTCGAAGCTATAGCTTGGCATGTCCCGTAGTATGACCCACTTCTTCTTCCAAACACTGAATGAGCGCTCTATCACACTTCTAAGCGATGAGTGTGCATGATTGAACATCTCCCGACGTCCTTCTGCTCGACGACCACCACGAGCAAAGTCTGGTAGATGATATCGCGTGCCCTGATAAGGTTTTAAGTAATCCTTTTGCAGTGGATAGCCAGAGTCAACCAAGTAATATTTTCCTGCACATTAATAATAATTATTTAGTTGCCCAAATATTATTAGGAATAAATAGATAAAACAAATTTAATAGTTACCCAGAGGTGGATGAGAGAAATTATAACGTGGATCACTTAGGGCAAAATTGAATATACGGCTATCGTGTGCTGATCCTTCCCAACCAGCCATAACAAAAGTAAAGCACATATTAAAATCACAAGCTGCCATGACATTTTGAGTTGGACTACCACACCTCCCAATGTACGGTACTTGACTTCCAACTGGCACGCACGCGTGAACATGTGTCACATCTATCACTCCAATGCAATTTCTAAAAAAAGACATAACATCTGTCATATAGAATCTCTTGTGGTGTTCCACTGAAATTTCTATCTGATGGTTCTATCACTTCCTTCGATAACTGCATAATTGCGCGAAGACCACGAGAAAAAAATCTGTTAATTGTCTCTGTTGAATGCTGAAATCGCTCGCACATTTTTCTCATTGATTCATTATGTGACAATATGTATACCGTCAATGCTAAGATTTCCCTTGATGCAGTTCTTCGAGATCCTTGGAAGCCATATTTCTCCTCCAGAGACAGTAATAAATCCATAAAAATTTCTTGACTCATCATAAAAGAGTCATGAAATCGAACTTGAGGTGCACGAAGAAGCTCGTCAACCCATTTGTTGCCTGTTTGTTTTGATGTCATTCGAGGAACTGGACCGATTAATAGACCAGTATATTCTGATAACAAACATACTGCCGATATCACATTTTGATGACTTGTAATAGCATAATTTCTTCTCGTAGTGTCCTGCTCTTCCGTCGAATATTCAGAATCATCGGTAGACATTTCCTGTTAATATACACGAGAAATAATTACAGATAATGCAAAAAAGAGATAAACACAACCATGAATACTAGCATAATGATATCCACATCCACAAAAGAGATAAACAACACATAACAGATAAGATAACATGAGTCCACGCATAACAGACAATAGAGATAAACACAACCATGAGTACAAGCAACAGATAATATAAGCTAACAAATAACAAAATCCAAAAATAGAACAGCTAAGATAGTATCATAGGCTCCCTATTAACCCCCACGAAGGAAACAGTTACGCAGCCACTTGACGTTCTGGGAATCTGGAAGGCACGGAAAAGTCTCTCTATGACTTTTATCCATAAAATATGTGATGGCGAAGTCATTGAAGTCTTTATCAGCTACCACTTCCGGGTACATGGCTAATTTGTTTAATGCTCGCTGAATGCTAAACTCAGAAGAAGCTTTTGGTGGTGGCTCTTGGATGCATCTGCTGATGGTCTTAGAAGACTCTGCCAAATCTTCTAATACAGAGCTAACAGGTTTGTTTTTCCATTTCCTTCTTTTTTTGGAAACTTCTGATGTATCATCATGAGTCGCATGACCCTTGTTAACCTCAACGTCTACATGTTCACCATCTGACATCACTCTTTCATCAAAAGACTCTGGTGGATCATTAATGGTGTTGGGGGTATATGAATGATGTCCTGTCGCGACAACAGCACTGAACATCAGGGTGAGTTTCTCCTCTAACTCTGGATGGATGCCTGAATACTGAAATTTCTTGGCGGCCGGGACAACCTGAAAAATTATACATTTTAGTAAACCTGAATCAAGAAAAATTTATTTTACGAAGTTAATGACTTTAAAAAAGAATACCTTCAATCTCTCATCCCACCACTCATCGGAGGCGTCGATAGTTTTCCTTGACGTATTCCAACCTAACCCGATCTCACCGCATTTCAACTCCATCCAGAGTTTCCATTCCTTCTTCAGATGATCCCATTTATTTTTGAATTGGACCTTATCATATTTCTTTTAAGTTGTCTCTTCAAATTTCTTCATAATATTACTCCACCCCTCCTTATTAAAATGCGTCGTTGGTCGATTCCCAAATTCTATCTCCTTTATGCAAATATCGCAAAAGAGCAGAACATCGACATTATCCCACATTACGGCAACACCACCATCTTTTGTTTTGCCCATCTTTATAAGGCAAACACACGCATATACAAACAACATTCAAAAACATTATAAATACTAAAAAACATTACAACTCTCACACACACAATCACACACACATATACACACAAATATATAACTCACACACACATACAACTCACACAACACACACACACACACACACACACACACACACACACACACACACACACACACACACACACACACATACACACATATATAACTAACACACACACAATCACATACACATATATCAAAAACTCAAAATGTAAGAGAGCAGAAAGCAAAAAGAATCGGTGGAGGATACCTTGCAAGTCCTGGAAGGAACGGCGGTGTGATGCCTGTCGGATCTGGTGGTCGTCGCAAGGAAGGAACGACAGGAGCCGGTGGTCGCCGCTGGGAAGGAATCAGAAAGAAGAGAAGAAGAGGAGGATTAGGGTTACAGGATTTTTGCGATGCGTAAAAAGAAATGGAAGAGGCGCGGGTTGGGGAGGATATCTTGTAGATCGGCGCAGGGAAGGAAGCGGGAAGAAGGGCCGGTGGTCGCCGCTAGGAAGGAATCGGGAAGAAGGGCCGGTGGTCGCCGCTGTGAAGGAATCGGGAAGAAGAGGGAAGAATAGGTGGTCGCCGCTGGGAAGGATTCGGGAAGAAGGGTTATGGGATTTGGCGATTGCGGAGGAACGCAAAATAAAATAGCGGCTGGAATTAGGTAATAAAAAGCGGATGCCAAAAAAAAGGAGTTTTTAAAATAAGCCGAACCAAACGCGACTTATGGCAAAAATGGCGGTGAGTTTGCACCGCACCGCAGGCGATAAGCCGAACCAAACGCCACCTTAGTGTAGTCCCAGCACGACTTATTCAAAATTTAAAGAGTTTTAGCTTATAGGTCTATGAAAAACAAAGTGAACAGGTAACTATCCCAATATCCGTGTCTGTAACAGTACCAATATGACAACGGAACAATTACCCCTCCACTTGAATAATAAAACCTGAATTTCACTAGTAAATTAAGTAGAAAGTGAAAATAGGGGAAGTACTGCTCCTCGCAAATCTCACCACAAAAGAAATCCTTGCCCAACAAGGTGTCATCATCAGGGAGGATGTCAAAGGAGAAAGTAATGAATGGGGTTTCCTCTATGGAGAAAGGATCAACCTCCTCGCACAAGAGAATACACTCATCAATGAATTGAACAAATGGATAAAACCTCCTCTTGAAGCACTTGTAATGAATCACCCTACAAAGGCTCGAACATAGAAAGGAGGTTAGGTGTTAAAATAGAAGAAGAACAAAAAAAATCCAAAATTAGCGGGAGTGGTCCCGACTTCACTCCCGATAGGTTGCATAGGCAGAACATTGTTAGCGACTTCCATAACACAACAAGGCTCCAATAAACATTCAAATACTTCATCAGTAGTTTGGATCTCCTCCAAGGGTGATGAGGAAAACACCTCACAATGAAAAACATCCTCCTCCACGAGATTAAGCTCAACATTAGGTTTCTCCACCTCAGCCTGGATTATGAATTCAAAAGGATCATTAGTAACAGTTGTAGTAAGACTTTACACAAAAAGAGGAGGAGTGGTGCTAGTGATAGGATAATATATTTTATGCATCAGTTCCTCATTAAGTACTAACGAATCCACAGATGGTGATGTGTCTACGTGGGAGAAAGGATTGACCATATCGGAGCATGGATCAGCAACAATTCTGATAGGCATATCCGTAATAGTCCCATAAAAACATGGTGGTGATGTGAATAGATCATCAAAGGTTGAAGGAATAATGTTTGAAGAGGGGGTATAAAAGATCCAAATATCTGGTGCATCATTTTCCTCCATTTGACATTTAAACGCAGCACAGTCCTTCAAAGAGTGATCTATGCTCTAACAAAACAAGTATTGTCTTTCATTTTGCTCGGCCCTTAAGGGGCTAGAGAGGAATAGGAAAATGATGTTTGCGGTGGAGGTGCGTAGTTATAAGAATTGGGCGCACCGTATGAAGTACCGTAAGATAACGGTGCTCCATATTATGAGCCATATGTATTATAACTATGAACTCCAACGCAGTATTCATTGCTAGAATGATAATAATTCCCACACCATCGGCATCAAGAATATAAATTTGAATACATAATGCAATGAGGTCCGGATTCAAATGCTCAAATCAACACAACATTGCGCAACCTACTGCACCCAACAATATCTTACTAGAGCAACCTCAGATTTTAAAAAGAAAAATGGAACAAAAGATTTAGAAAACAAATTGAAAGAAAACTCTTACAACTACTTCTCCAGCAATTGAAACACTAAATCGTCTGCATTTTTCAACAACAACGCCAAAAACTTTATGCATATATCGACAAGTGCACTGGTCGCTCAAGTATTATAAAATGGGAAGAGTGTCCCAAGTATTGATCTCTCAAGGAATACAGTTTTGGGTTGTGCTTCAATTGTTAAGAAAACTAATTATAAGGAATTAAAAAGATGTGGTTAATTTGTTGTGGTGTTGTGTGTGTGCACAGAATGAGAAATTGGTTGTGGGTCACTTTCACCGCTTCGCTTATGGCTATACAAGCCTAGCTCAATTGATTCAATTATGGCTATACAAGCCTAGCTCAATTGATTCAATTGCGGGCCGCCTTCATCGCTTTGCCAATACGTGAGATTTTGCAGGTCATTAACACCACTTCGTTGGCATAGGTGGGAGTGCGCGTGAGAGTGAAAGTGGAATTGAGAGTTCCAAACACCTCCTTGCTTAATCAGCAATTTTAACAAAACTCAGTCAAATTTAGCTCATCCAACATCGCTCACAAGCATGAAAATATCCAAAACCAAGAATGAACACGAACATCACAAGCAAATCACAATACTAAAATGGTATTAACACACAAGTGCTCATCAAAATTCAGCATCATTAATAATGAGAATCTACTCCGAAAACCTAGATTTGTAGAATAAAATGATAGAGATACAGACAACGACGAGACATTTTGGTCAATGTGGGAGGTTGCACTGTGTTTTCAATCCATGACTTGCAGGCCACTCACCGATTGCGTCTGGGGTCGGGGAAGGCTCTCACCTCTTCCTAAGCATCCGTCTTCTCATTGGCTCATGCCATTCACGTCAAACCCTAACTTCTTCCTTACCTTACGGAGATCGGAGAGTAGAAAATTGCTTCAAATTGTCTTGGATGCGAGGAAGTCCCATAGGGCTTCAAGCCCTAGCTTGGAGGATGAGAAATGGCAGCAGGAACTCCACCCCGAAGGGTTTCAGTGGAAATTCCCATCAAAAGACGAAGTCCTCAAATCAACCTGAATCTGCGGCTTAAATACCAATTCTAACAGATTTTGGTCACGCACGGTGCATCACACGTTCATGTGTGCGAACGTGCGTCGACCCGTTGCGTTAAGTTGCGAAATTTTGAAAACATTGAGCCTGTGCGATTTACTCTTGCGCGGTGATAACCAGTTGTGCGAGAAGGAATCGCACGGGCGGAGACAAAATATCATTTTTCAGACAAACACATGCTGCTCGTGCGATTCTTTTCACGCAGGGCAAAATAAACCGTGCGAGGCAAAATTGCACGGGCAGTGGTAGATCACCTATTTACAACATTATGTCCGCGCACAGCCAAAGAAAGCATACACAGGATTTCACGCAATCGTGCGATATTGTATTCGTTGCAGCAGCTAGTGATCACGCATGGGCATGGGCATGGGCAAAGTGCTAGTGCACGAAGGAAAATTGCACAGTCATGCGATATGTTCAGAATTTTAGAATGTGATGAAGAATTAATGCGTTATTTGGGAATCAAATTTTCCACTTAATTTTAATTCTGATGGAATAATAACACTAATTTCAGGATCGTCAAGAACAATATTAATTAATCTCTATCGGAGTATAATCAAAGTCTTATAAATTAATAGTCACTAATTAACTTAAAGAACACAAAATAAAGTGACATGAATGATAGTATGCGCAATTAAAATAAAATAAAATGTGGAATATTTATCGAATGCCATTCTTAGATTCAGTTTCGTGTCGCATGATCGAAGTCATTCCTAAAAGCAATCATGTGTTTTTCCGAACGAAATTTGTTGCAGCTATGGAATCCTATAACATGCAAATGATTGCATACAAGACTTTGATATCTCTATACAAACTCAAAAGAGAGATAAAAAATTAGTGCATACAAAGGAAGTAAATTCACGGGAAAGGATTACCACGAGATTATGTATGCCTAAATTTTAATTAAAATAGGTTATATGCATGTATACAGTTTAAACACAGAATCAAGATCTACTCCAGAACTATGGATATGTATGCAATATACCGACAACACCCTTTTTATTTTTGAAATTACAAAAACTTCTCCTAAAGTTTTCATTTCATTACAAAAACCTCCCGTTAAGTTTCAATTTCATAACATCCATGCACAAAAACATCCCCCTCGATGTACAGTGTCCAGGAGGTATTTTTCTTTCATGGATGCAGTGAAATGAAAAAATCAGGGGAGATTTTTGTAATGAAATGAAAATTTAATGAGAGTTTTTTGTAATTTCAAAAATAAGAGGGACGCTCTCACTAATTATGATAATTTACAAGGGAGGTTTGAGTATATATATATATATATATATATATATATATATATATATATATATAGTAATTATAGAGAGAAAATCGGTTCTCTGAAATCTTATATAGTAAACCAGTAAATTGACCCCCAAATGTTTGTTTTTTCAAAAAGTGATCAACATGAAAGTTGTAGATATCGATGAGATCTACAACTTTCATGTTTATCACTTTTTGAAATAACACCGTCTAGGCCCCCGATTTGAGCCCCGGAAAAAGTCACGTCGAACTTAATTTGTCCGTACAGATGTTCGGCGTGACGTATTTTGACTTTTTTCGGGTCTCAAATCGAGGGCCTAGACGATGTTATTTCAAAAAGTGATCAACAAGAAAATTATAGATATCGCATGAAAGTTGTAGATCTCATCGATATCTACAACTTTCATGTTGATCACTTTTTGAAAAAACAAACATTTAGGGGTCAATTTGCTGGTTTTCTATATAAGGTTCAGAGAACCAGTTCTCTCTCTATAATTACTCTCTCTATCTCTCTCTCTCTCTCTCTCTCTCTCTCTCTCTCTATATATATATATATATATATGGGGGCACTGAAAAAACGTGCAGCTCGTTTTTGACAAATATACGCGCTCTTCATAAAAATGAAAAAAACACCCCCTAGACAGCATTTTTAGAAAAAGTGATCAACATGAAAGTTGTAGATCTCGTCGAGATCTACAACTTTCATGTTGACCACTTTTTCTAAAAATACTGTTTAGGGAGTCTATTTTCAAAAGGCGCGAAGGGGGTTCCGCCCGGTAAATATTACGATTTATATTTATTGCGCGGACCCTCCTTCGCGCCTTTTGAAAATAGGCCCCCTAAACAATATTTTTAGAAAAAGTGGTCAACATAAAAGTTGTAGATCTCGACGAGATCTACAACTTTCATGTTGACCACTTTTTTCTAAAAATGCTGTCTATGGGGTGTTTCTTTCGTTTTTTTCGGGGAGCGCGTTTTTTAGGCCCTAACACGCTGCACGTTTATATACATATATATATATATATATCTTTACCACTATAAAAAAAGTATGAATTCATGAGTTCAAAATTCTCACCGTCGTCGAATCATGATTTGATAATTTATTAGCCGTCAAATCATTTTATTATTAAAAAAATAAAAACTATAGAGCTCCTAAAGCTAGAGAGAGGGAGGGGGAGAGAGAGGTTGAGAGGGGGGGGGGGGCGGTAGATTGGAGAGAGAAAGAAAAAGAGAGGAGAGAGGGAGAGAGATTAATTATTGTAAGTCAAAACGCACATTTTTTTACAAAATAAAAATTGCAATCGTGATTGATATTTTTCTACGGTCATTTTGAGTACTCATATGTACATGTTGCGGGCACGACCATCGGGGGCGGGTACTGTCGTGTTTGGCTGTAGGGGCGGAGCCCTGTGTCGAGCACTCGTCGTGGGTGGCGGGCGAAGCCCGCCAACGCCGGGCGGGTACTGTGGCGCGTAGCCATCGGGCCGGAGGCCCGTGCCTGTCACTCGTGTGTATATATATATATATATATGAGGTGATATCATGAACGGACGATTGTAAATACGGGCGTGCGTGGTTGTACAACCGTCCGATAACATTGATTAATCATCATGTTCACCCTTTTTACAGTTCACGCCTTTACCCAGGGGCGGCCTACGGCAACGGGATCTCCGGCCGCCCTGGATTCGCCGGCGAATCCAGAGCGGTGGTGGTCGGCGAGCCAGCAGCCGCCGGCAGCCGCCCTGTAAAAAAATTTGGCCGCCGACGAATCCAGGGCGGCCGGCCATCCCGGAGCCGCCGGCTTCCGCTGGGCAAATTTTTTTTACCCAGAGGCGGGTGGCGGCTCCGTGCTGGCCGGCCACCGGCCTCCCTGGATTTGCCGGCGAGCACGCCGGCGAATCCAGGGTGGTCGGCTATATATATATATATATATATATATACAGATTAATGCAAAAACGCGCAACGCGTTTTGCTCTAAAAAACGCGCTCCCCGGAAATACGGAAAAATTACCCCCTAAACAGCATTTTAGAAAAAGTGTCAACATGAAAGTTGTAGATCTCGACGAGATCTACAACTTTCATGTTGACCACTTTTTCTAAAAATGCTGTTTAGGGGGTCTATTTTCAAAAGGCGCGAAGGGGGTTCCGCCCGGTAAATATTACGAATTTTTTTTTTGCGCGGACCTCCATTCGCGCCTTTTGAAAATAGACCGCCTAAACAACATTTTTAGAAAAAGTGGTCAACATGAAAGTTGTAGATCTCGTCGAGATCTACAACTTTTATGTTGACCACTTTTTCTAAAAATGTTGTTTAGGGGGTGTTTTTTTCATTTTTCCGAGGAGCACGTTTTTTTGTCCAAAAAGCGCTGCGCGGAAATTCAGTGCCCCCATATATATATATATATATCTATATTAATAAGGATACTGGTAGGGGAAGCGTCGGTCACGCTGATTTCCCAGAAAAGCCCCTGCCAGCCGATCCTCCCTTCCTCTTCCTATCCTGCTCTGCTGGCGGAAAACCCCGACAAAGCCTCTCCGCCGTCCTACCGCCCAATCATCGCACGCAACCTGCCGCCGTCGCCGCTCTTGGCTTCCTCCCCTGCATACCGCCGCGTGTCCCTCATGCCGCTCGCCGCATGCCCCGTGCACCCGCCGTCTCCACGGCATAACTTCCCCAAATCTTCCTCTCTTCTCCTCACTCGCCTCTTCCTTCCTCCACGACTGCCCGCGCATCTCCTGCTCACGCCCGCGACAGCCACTCCCCCCTTCCTTCCTCCGCCACTCTCCGCGCTTCTCCTGCTCCGGCCACGAAGACCCGCACCGTCGTTCGCTGATCCGGCCTCACACGACCACCAGGTACACTATTCTCATGCTTTCTCCTGCCAATTCCCGCGGTTCCCGGCATCTGATTTCCGCTACTCCTTTCGCCTACGTACAGCTCCGGACCTCCCTCCTCAGCTTCCTTCAACCCGCCGGCAGCCCTGCATCATCTTCGGTAATTTCTTCGCACTTCTTTAATTCCTTAACTGTCTCAAAAACTCATATCTCTTTCTCAATTATTTGATTAATTCACCCTGAATTTTTCCACTTTGTCGTGCTTATATTACGAATACCTTCTCACTCAACCGACGCACCACTTTGTTTTTTTTCCCTTCTACCGCGCCTTTGGGATCATTGATGCACATCATCCTTGCTTTCACGTTTCTTGCAATCGGAAAGGAAGCTGAGTTCCCTGGGCATAATAATCCATTGGAAAAAGACGTACTCCGCTGCCCCAACGTTTATTTTGTACAGCACCCGCACTTTCCGACACCTCCACCCACTATCTCCTCCAAAACTACAATCTGACATCAAGAACTCATCTCTGTATTGCTTTCTATCTCTCCTTCTTCACTAACTTATGTTTGGGATTACGGGAAGATTTAAATTTCCAATCGGTTTTACATGCTCCGCGATGCTTTGTTCATCAATATCAAGAAAAAAAACCATACTCAATTACCACATAATTATTCTGCCAACTACTGCTCATCGCAATCACGCTCCTCACAATCGCGACATCATGATCATCGCAATCGCACCGTGATGCTCATCGCAATTGCGGAGTCATGCGCGTCGCAATGATTCCTTTTTCCACCAAAATGTGAGACATCTTTCAATGAATCCTCATATTCTTTTTCACAGTTCCAAGGACTTTCTTAACTGTTATTTATAAAGTTGTTATGTTTAGTGAATAAAATGTTATTTATAAAGTTGCATTGAATTTAGTTTGCGCTTGCTTGGTTGGTGCACGAGATATTGACTGAATTGGTTCTTTGTGGTAGCTAAAATTTTTTTTTATGGTAGAGAGATGCGTGTAGCAAAAAATGCGTTTATAGACTTTTTTTTTTTGGCATTTCTGCCATATATGCAATCATTTATTAACTACAAAGCGGCAATTGTGAATGCATTTTTTCTAATTTTTAGCCCATAATCTAAGGGTCCGTTTGGCATGAACGCGGTGGTCATGAACGCGGTCGCTATGAACCGCCATTCGTGAAACAGCAGTATGATTGTTTTCATTTCTGTTTTATACAGCGTACGGTTGTGCTCTTTTACTGCTCCTTGGTTCGCTCGCTCATCCGCATCGATAGTTTACTTCACATACTACAATTACTACTGTTGGTTTGCGTTTGTCTACCTCATTCACATTGGCTTGCTTATAATTCAATCATTTCACTTAAGTTTTCATTGATAAATACTTTCTTTAATGGAAGGCCTACTTATTTTCTGCTACTTATTTTTCATTTGCGTATAGAAATAAACTCTTAATCAGCTTCGTTGCCCTAATTTGATCATGCAATCAATATAAATATATGCAACAATATTTCCAGAAAAATCATACGAGCCTGCTTAAAATAGATACCTACCTTTTAGGCACTGCAACATTGACATAACTTACATCAACACGCCTAATCCACGAGCCCAGAAACATGTCATCGTGAGCATATGTCTTCAGTGATGCGGCAGGCGACGGCTGCGGCACGCGTCGAGAGGAATGAGACGAAGGGAAGTGCGGTGGTTGCGGCAGCTTGCAGGAGATGATTGGCCGTACGCAAGAGCGGTGGAATTTCAGAAATATTATTGTGTGGAATTTCTACATCTCCATATGTAGTTGTTCTGCAACAACTGGAATGCTTCAGTTGATATGACAACTCCACTTCCTCGAATTTGCTCTTAATTGGTGCGTGTTTATTGATGTTGTATGTACAGAGCTCTCATGTGATTGTTGAATATATTACTAATGCCTGTATAAAGCTGAGTTTGTAAAACTCATTGTGGTTTTTTTTGGTTCAAATCTTCATAATGTTCATTTCTCGCCATATGTAGTTGTCGTACATCTCCATATGTAGTTGTTCTGCAACTTTTGCCATGCTTAATTGAGTTGATAGGAGACCTCCACTTCCTCCAAATGTTGAATGCGCACGTCCACACGCACACTCGCACACACATAAAATTGCATGTGTTAAAACGAACGGCCGAGCGCATACAATATAATGCTTTGCATACATTTAATGATGTGCACTTCTTTACCAAGCACGCATGATGAATCACTGCAGTATTTCATACCCTTACTCAAAATGTGTGCGACATCGTTTTCACTGTGTTCACTGAACATGACCATTTCAACTGTTGCATTATATAGACTTTGCTGATTTACTAGGAATTTGGTATACCTACGACAATATTTGTTTTCATGTTGCCGCTCACATTGCTTATAGTACACTCGAATTACTGTGCATTAACAATATCAAATTTCAATGATTATAAATTTTGTTGCGGTTATAGCCGTAGTTTTAATTTTCATATTCACATTTGCTCTCAGAACACCTATAATACCTGGCATAAATGTAATGTTGTGGACTTCTTTACCAACGACGCATGATGAACACCGTAGTTTTATTTTTCAGATTCACATTTGCTCTCATAACACCTATAATACCTGCCATAAATTTAATGTTGTGCACTTCTACACCAAGGACGCATGATGAATCACTGCAGGATTTCATACCCTTACTCAAACTGTGCGTGACATCATGCTCTGAACTCATTTGCTACCTCATCACTTACGTTAACTTCACGCTACTACCCTCCACAATATGTTTTCAGTCTTCCCAACTGTCACCTGTACGTACTACATACTCTGAAAATACGAACATTGCCTACATTACTACAACTGCTGCCTCTGTATCTGTAGGTCCAGAGCGTATGACGAGCAGAATGGAAGTAGATAACAACATTGATTCTCACATTCCTGCTCCCCGTCCCTCTGTCCCCGATAACCACCCTGTACAGCATCTTCGTGCTGAATGCCTCCCGATGGTTGATGAACAACGTGACTTTCAGCAACTGTACAGCTACTCTGACGCATCAGTACGAAATATGCATACGGTAGAGGCAAATCGTGCTGCTCAGCGAGCATCAAATCGAGAACGTTCCCAGAGACGAAGATCTCTTATGTCTACTGAACAACGTGATGCTCAGCGAGCATACAATCGCTCTTACCAAAGGGCTAGGCGTGCGCGTATGACAGAAGCACAACAACCTCACGAGAGAGGGATGACGCGTTCTACTGCTCGAACACCGCGTTATCAATTACCACGTGGCACGTCCACATTGCCACGACAGGACTTCATGGTCTACTCCAATGCTGCATCCCTACCTGAAATAACTACGCCTACACCAGCTTCGCAAAGCAATGCTGAACATGTCAGCATGAGTTCCGGTAACGATCACCATTCGTTCACCTCTTTTACCATATGTTTATAACCACTCACATACTGTGCTGCTGCTCTGCTCTGAAATTTCAATTTCCAAAATGCAGCTACTGGTGTTGTCCACAGATACTCATTAACACCTATACCAGGTTTTTCGGTGTTCGAGGCTGGCCGAGAACCTGAATTTGGACAACCGTCCACAGTGCACCTACTCCCTGCACCCCACCGTGACTGCAGCCTCTCCCGCCTTGCTCCCCAGTCACCTACTCATAGTACGGAAGTTACTGCATCACCAACATCATTGCTTCGATCCGTTCCATCCACATCAACTACAAACAGAGACCACTACGCAGGTCATTCACTTCGTGAATGTATTTTACATCAGCTGCATGTGCAAGATTATTTTAGCCGTACTGCACCACCAGCACATATGTGTGTCGTATGTTCTGATGTTTCTGCATGTTTTCCTGTCAAACTTATAAACGCAGATGCTGCTGTTTCCTGTACATATTCGCTACCATCTACAACATATTCCTCACTGCTCCCTACTGACCGGCGTCATCAGCTTGGAGAAACGCTCACAATGCAAACATTTACTGGAACTCTGCGTGACTGCAACCTCTCAACACTATCTGCACGCTCAGCTGATCGTCTTACTGCTGCACCATTATGGGTTCCATCTGCTCCCTCGACATCAACTGCAAACACAGATCAATATGCACATCATTTACTGCATGCAAACTCCTTACGTCACATGCATCAACAAGGTAGCTTCTCTTACTATACTGGACATGTATGTGTCGCGTATATTATGATATTCTTCGATATATATCTTATAGTACTACCATATTATTTGTACATAATTCAGCACCGTTGAATTCACAACATGACGACACAAATGATATCTCCGCTGATGTTACTGCTCCTGTGCGCCCCCGACGTCATAGAAACCACAATGCTGCTCGCATATGTAGTACCCCGCAGCAAATCGTACACGTGCAGCTACATCGTCCACATTTCTGTACTAGCTGCAACGCTAAACTGTTTGATGGTGAAACACCAACGATGTGTTGTGGCAACGGAAGAATTCAGATTCCATCTATACCTGCTCCACCAGAGCTATACAATTTATTCATCAGCAACTTTGCTGAGAGTCGTCATTTTAGAAGATATATTCGGTCGTATAACCACGTATTCTCTTTCACTTCAATGGGTGTAACTTTAGATGAGTCTTTAGCAGCTGACCAACATGCAGTGTACACATTTCGAGCTCATGGATCAATATATCACCGAATTGGTTCTCTTCTGCCTGCTCCAAACTCACGACCTAGATACCTCCAATTATATATATACGATACTGAACATGAGCTAGATTATCGGCTGCAAGAAAGTGCAGAGTTGGATCGTGCACTACTACAAAAAATAAAAGTAATTTTGGATACACACAACCCATTTGTGTGGATGTTTCGGCAAATATCACAACATGAGGATATACATAGATGCAAGCTTATTATAAAGGAACAACATTCGTTTGGTCAACAATATACATTACCCTCAGCATCACAGGTCGCTGCTATAGTTGTTGGCTCAGAAGAATACCTTGAATCAAATGAACGTCATATAATTGTTGAAACAACTGAAGGTCATCTGGTTAATATTGAAGAATACAGTGGATATTACGACCCACTTCAATATCCGTTGCTTCTCCCATATGGTACATATGGTTGGTTAGCTGAATATAAAGGTCTGAACAATCAGCATGTTAGCTGTTGCGACTACTACTCATACATACTTCAGGTTAGATGTAAACACATTCCATTGTATGCACACATACTACTTCTACTAATACTGTATTTTACCTGATAATGGTTCTGCTGTAGGATCGTCGTCCACCTTTATCACTTCCGTTACATGGATGTCGTCTTCTGCAGCAATACGTAGTAGATAATTATATTAAAATTGAAACTCAAAAACTTCGTTGGATAAAAAATAATCAAAAAACAATCCGTTCTGAACTATACAGTGGTCTACAAGACTGTCTCAATGCTGGAGAACATCGTGCAGGTTAATAACAATTTCATTTATCTCATACTCTCTCAACTCGGTTCTCATGCTGGTACTGTTTATGTGCTAACATTATATAATATGTGATTTGCTTACAGCAAACATTGGTCAGCGTTTCATCCTGCCGTCATCTTTTGTTGGAAGCCCTCGCGACATGTACCAACGTTACCAAGATGCAATGGCTGTTGTGCGGCATTATGGTAGGCCAGATATATTCCTAACAATGACATGCAACACCTCATGACAAGAAATTACGGATGCACTTTATGTTGGACAAACACCGCAAGACCGTCCAGATATAGTGTCTCGAATATTTCATGCTAAATATGAGAAGTTAAAAAAAGATATTTTCAAGAAACATATGTTGGGTAAAACAGTTAGCCATGTTCATGTCATCGAATTTCAGAAAAGAGGTCTGCCCTATGTTCATATGTTGGTAATTTTTGATTCGCGTGATAAGGTTAATACTCCAGATGATTACGATAAGATTGTTAGAGCAGAGCTGCCTCATGTTGATCATGAACCTGAACTATACAGTGCTGTTGTGCGTCATATGATTCACGGACCATGTGCGCCTGTAAATTCTCATGCACCATGCATGAAACATGGTGTTTGTAAAAAAGGTTACCTAAAAAACTTTGCTGGGTCAACTTTACAAGGAGTGGACTCATACCCACTGTACAGACGCCCTAATAATGGACGATCATTTATACTTCATCGGGCAGAAGACTTTGCTATCGATAATCGATGGGTTGTTCCATATAATCCATGGCTGCTGTTGAAGTACGACTGCCATATTAATGTTGAGGTATGCAGTAGTATTAAAAGCATAAAATATTTGTATAAATATATTCATAAAGGGCCTGATGCAATTGCCTTCCAAGTTCAACCTTCTTCAGAACATAATGAGCTTGCTCAGTACATACATGGACGTTGGATATGTCCCCAAGAAGCTTTTTGGAAGATATTCAAGTTCTCTATGTACCAAACATATCCGTCAGTTGTCCGTTTACAAATTCATTTACCTAACAAGCATCAGGTGCATTTTCGCACAACTGATGTAATTGACAACCTTCTAGCAAATGAACGGAACTCTCGCACAATGTTGACTGAATTTTTTCGTGTGTATGATACCGAAGAAGAACATCACAACTATCTATACACTGAGTTTCCAAAACATTACACATGGAATCTGACGTCAAGAACATGGATGCTGCGGCGACGACGTCAGAAAGTTATTGCTCGAATGTACTCAGTACATCCATCTGAAGGTGAACGCTTTTATTTACGCATTCTCTTGAATCATATTCGAGGTCCGAGCTCTTTTGAACACCTGCTTACAGTTGATAATATTACGTACTCCACTTTTAAAGAAGCTGCTGAACATTATGGGTTGCTTGAACGGGACAATGATCTGCATAACTGTATGCGTGAAGCAAGAGAATTTCAATTACCACAAGCACTACGTAATTTGTTGACGACAATTTTGTTGTACTGCAACCCAACTGATGTTAGACAACTATGGAATGATAACTACAACGCAATGACTGAAGATTACGTGTCCACTAATTTAATCAGTGATGTATACGTCCTGAACAGACTTCTGCTAGAAATAGACTATACTTTGCAACAACACAGCAAGAGTATTACAGATTTTGATATTCCTCAGATGTCGTCACTATTCAGAAGTATGAACAACGTATCGACCTTAATTGAAGATGAGATGTCCATACCAATTTCAGACACAGATTTGAACTGTGTGTCAATGTTAAATCATGCTCAATGTTATGCTTTTCGCGCTATTATGGAGGCTATTAGAGGACGTGCTGGCGGTATTTTCTTCATAGATGGCCCTGGAGGCAGTGGGAAAACTTTCTTATACAGAGTACTGCTTGCACATTTACGCCGTGATGGTCATATTGTGCTTGCAACAGCGTCATCAGGCATTGCTGCAACTCTTCTTCCAGGTGGAACTACCACGCATTTACGCTTTAAAATTCCAATTCCGGTAGAAGCAGGTTCGTTTTGCAAATTTGGCAAACTGTTTGAGATGCATAAACTTATACAGCACTGCTCTGCTATTTTGTGGGACGAGGCGCCGATGTCGCACAAACATGTCTTCGAGGCTGTTGACCGATCATTTCGCGATGTTCTGAATGTCCCGCAACCTTTTGGTGGTAAGGTCGTCATTATGGGTGGAGATTTTCGTCAGGTTCCTCCAGTTGTAGTTAACGCTACAAAATGTCAAATTATCAATGCAAGCATAGTTGTGTCACCTATGTGGTCAGCTGTACAACTACTTTCACTATCAGAAAATATGCGCGCTCTCGCTGATGAACATTTCGCAAACTTTCTGCTTCGAATTGGAAATGGTGACGAACTTGCATATGATGATGATATGATTCAGCTTCCCACGTCAATGATTATTCCCTGGGAAGGTGAACACTCAATCAATGTTCTTATTAACACTGTCTTCTCCGATATTACATGCAGTGCTACAGACTCTGATTACTGGGAAGACCGAGCATTACTGGCTCCATTAAATGATGATGTTACTTTGCTAAACGACAAATGTCTCAACCTGCTGCTTGGAGATGAAATTACGTACTACTCTTTCGACTCTGTTGATGATGATAGCTCTAATTTATATCCACAAGAATTTCTGAATAGCATATCGCCAGGCACTCTCCCGCCGCATAAATTATCTTTGAAAAAAGGCTCACCCATCATGCTTCTGCGAAATTTAAACCCTCGCATCGGTCTGTGCAACGGGTCGCGTCTGCTGTGTCGTCATTTCTCGAGAAATATTATCGAGGCCGAAATACTAACAGGCCAACAAAAAGGGAAGTCCGTGTTTCTTCCCCGCATTCCACTAAAACATGCTGGAGATTTCAATATGCCGTTTGAGTTAACTCGAAAGCAATTTCCAGTTCGTTTAAGTTTTGCAATTACAATTAACAAATCTCAAGGACAGACAATTAGACAGGTTGGCCTTTACCTACCATCTCCTGTTTTCACGCACGGTCAACTCTACGTAGCTTTATCAAGAGGAGTGACTGCAAGAAATACGAAAGTGTTAGTCCGAGATGGTTTCATACCTGGACATTCAGGTACTTACACAAGAAATGTTGTTTTTAAAGAACTACTGTCCAAAGTCACTGTACAGGTGCTTTTCTTCCCTCATGTACAACTTCTGTTTTCAGTGTTTAAATTATACATATACTAATTTAGTAATATATACTTTTTTTGATACAGTCGATTCAAACGTCATCATCTGCAATTACTTGAAAGCAAATTCTTTTTTCACAGGCACATCATCTCTGCCATGGGTATGCAGTTAAATGCTACTCTTTCTATGATTACTTATACTTCTGTGCTAAGTACTTCTTCATAAAAACCCACACAAATTAAAATATATACTATTCAATTTTGTTACCACATACGTTTTCTATGTACTAATCCTTGAATAATAATATGGTATCATTGCGACTTCACACTGAAGTATACTACACTGTCAACGTGTTCGTAAATACAACTGTAATATACTGAATTATTTGTGCATTTCTGTTCTGCTCTGTTGCTTCCTGCGCCAGTAATAGAATACTGCTGTACTTTAATATACTGCTCTTCATTTTGGGTGATATAATGATATGTGTACAATAAATATGCTCTCGATTACTCTGTAGAGATTTTAACACTTTCTGTTCATCACTTAGATTTATGCCTAAGCGTTGAGCTCAACAGCTGCACTCACATGACTGCACAGATTCATCGTGGGTAGGAGAAATTTTTCGGGAGCATATTGAAGTTGACGGCACCACAGCATGGCATGACATGCCTCATATCTTCAACTACAACGGTCCAATAATCTTAATACCCAAGGTACCACGTAATGGAAGTGTCAGAGAACAGTGGAATTTTGTTTTCCAGGCATTTGCAACATCAAAGAAAATGGTTGTGCCACCGTCTAACGACATTGAACCTGCAAAGAAAGAATTGAAGATAAAAAAATAATCTGTAAGTTCTTCCACATTTTGTTTACACACACTCTTTACTCATATAACTTGATGTATTACTCCTCTCTTTGATGTACTCTGTTTTTTTCTGTACTAAATATTTTGATACTCTTACTATCCGTACGCTAAGTTAATGCACAATCTCTCTTTGCACGCATTATAAGTCTGTGCTCATTTGCTATATTAACTGACATGATACTACGCTGCAATTTCAATCCCTCCTCTCAAAATATTTCTGCTTCTATTAATTTCTTTCAAATATATTTGTTGTTGTAATAAATAATTTGATATCCTTAGGCTAACTTCATGCGCATGCTTTGTTTGCACGCATTTGGAGTCCGTGCCTACAATAATAAGAATATGCACTGTGGTGTCGGTCACGCTGTGATTGGCCGTACGTTTGAGCTACATCACCTCACATCCGTTAATTATGTTGATCATTAAATAAATAACAACTACAGGTCTCCTAAACCTATTTCCGGAGAGGTGTGGGGAATACTTTCGTCTGTTACAACTCATAGAAATTAGTGAGAGAGAGAGGGTGGGGAGATGTTACGCGTTGATGGCGTCAGGAAGGTGGGAGTGCGTGAGACAAAAAGAGAGTGAGAGGGAGAGAGAGAAAGATAGCAGAGAGGGGGGAGGGCGGCAGAGCCGCCGGCATCTATACGGGTGCACGCCGATGGGGTAGCTGGGCTCCTACGACCGCGTCGATGGTAGGCCAGAGTCGGTCTGGCAGGGCCACCGCCATGTCCGTCACCCATGATATGACAATCTTCATTCAAATCATGCAAATTAGGTGGGTTTTAGAATGAACTCGGTTTGGGCAATGCAGGTAGGCTTTTGTGATAAGAATAATCATATACAAATACGAGCATCTTCGCACGGGCTACGCCCGTGCTCGATGCTCTCCGCATCGACAGTACCCCAGGTGTGACTGTACCTCCGTCCAAACTCGTCACCTCTACGACACTCGATGCTCTCGGGCGGCCTTCGGCCGCATCCAGGCGGTCTTCGCCCGCCAGCAAACGTGCTTTACACGTGCTTGATGCTCTGAGTGGTCTTATGCCGCATTAAAGCAGTCTTCGCCCGCTTCCACGGAATTCGCCAGCTCGGCCCCGTACCCGTCACTCGCGTCCCCCTGAGCGCATATGCAAATCAAACAACATTTATATGTACCCGTCACTCACGGCCCCCGCATATGCTAAATCACTCGCACACCCGTACCCATCACTCACAACATACCGCTTCTATGCGACCGGGGGCCACCGTGATTTTGCATACGCGGTGGCCGCGAATGACAGGTACATATACATGTTGTTTGATTTGCATATGCGCTCTGGGGGGCGCGAGTGACGGGTACGGGGCCGAGCTGGCGAATTCCGTGGAAGCGGGCGAAGCCTGCTTTAATGCGGCATAAGACCACTCAGAGCATCAAGCACGTGTAAAGCACGTTTGCTGGCGGGCGAAGACCGCCTGGATGCGGCCGAAGGCCGCCCGAGAGCATCGAGTGTCGTAGAGGTGGCGAGTTTGGACGGAGGTACAGTCGCACCTGGGGTACTGTCGATGCGGAGAGCATCGAGCACGGGCTCGAAATCGAAAATTTTGACTCGAACTCGGCTCCAAATCGACTCGAAATCGAAATTGATTTCGAGTCGAGTCGGCTCGACTCGATTCCGAGTCAGCTCGAAATCAAATCGAGTCGGCTCGAAATCAAATCGAGTCGGCTCGAAATTGAGCAATTTTTCGTTTTATTCCTAGTTTGCTCAAAATTAAATTGGGCAACCAATAAATTTAGCAAATGAAACACTTAAAGCCTTTATTTTTTTTATTTAGTATTAAATTTTGTTATTTTTAATCTTAAAAAAAGAATATATTAATAAATACGTAATTTTTTTAATCAAGTCGAGTTGATTCGAATCATTTTTCGAGCGATTTAGGACTGGCTCGAAATCGACTCGAAATCAGATTCGAGTCAAATTGAATCGATTCAAATTGAGTCGAATCAATTTTAACCGATTTCGATCCGGCTCAATTTTCGAATGATTTTCGAGCGACTTTCGAGTTTCGAATAATATGCTCAGCTATCAAGTGCGGGCGTACGGGCAAGGGGCAAGGAGGCTCCAAATCGAAAAGTGATCAACATGAAAGTTGTAGATCTTGACGATCCGAACAACTTTCATGTTGATCACTTTTTGATTTGAAGCCTCCTTGACCTTCGATTTGGGATCCGAAAATCGGGGGCGGCGAGACTGCTACAGTAAGCCTCCGAATTTCCGATTTTCGGGTCCCAAATCGAAGGTCAAGGAGGCTTCAAATCAAAAGGTGATCAACATGAAAGTTGTTTGGGTCGCCGAGATCTACAACTTTCATGTTGATCACTTTTCGATTTGAAACCTCCTTGACCCCCAAAACCTTTTGCCCGTACGCCCGCATATTATGTCTCTCATATATATATATATATATATATATATATATATATATATATATATATATATATATATATATATCAGATTAATGAATTTCCGCACAGCGTTTTTTGGACAAAAAAACGCGCTTCCCGGAAAAATGAAAAAAACACCTCTTTAACAGCATTTTTAGAAAAAGTGGTCAACATGAAAGTTGTAGATCTCGACGAGATCTACAACTTTCATGTTGACCACTTTTTCTAAAAATGCTGTTTAGGGGGTCTATTTTCAAAAGGCGCGAAGGGGGTTCCGCCCTGTAAATATTACGATTTTTTTTTTACGCGGACCCCCTTCGCGTCTTTTGAAAATAGACCCCCTAAACAGCATTTTTAGAAAAAGTGGTCAACATGAAAGTTGTAGATCTCGTCGAGATCTACAACTTTCATGTTGACCACTTTTTCTAAAAATGCTGTTAAGGGGGTGTTTTTTTCATTTTTCCGGAAAGCACGTTTTTTGTCCAAAAAGCGCTGCGCGGAAATTCAGTGCCTTATATATATATATAGGGGTATATATATATATGAGGTATATATATATATATGGGGTATATATATATATATATCTTTAAGTATAAATCTTATACATTATTAAAGATAAAAAGACCACTTAATAGTAAAACCTGGAGAAAGAGAATAGGTGGTTATTGCTTCATGGAACCAAAGCAGGCAAAGGAAAAATAGGACCTTGCACCTTTTGTTGTCCTTTCTCAAGTTGCCTAAAATTGCCAAACAGAGCCCAAGGGTGTAGAACACTATAAGTAGGGGATGCAACATTTCCTTCTTTCACCAAACGGGCCAAGAGTGAAGATATAGACCTCAAGGCTCTCTCCTCGCCAAAACCTGCAAATACTTCTCTACACCGCGGTTTCACCAAAGAGAAAAGTGATCGATGGAGAATAAGAATGGAACTAATCTTCCCCCTTGTTCACTTCAAAAACGCACAAGGCATGAGTAAAATTAGAAGATACTCAATTGGCTGAATTAATTCCAATTGAAACTCCCAATCAAAATAAATATGAAATCTCGAAATTAAATATATGAAGAAATTTCTTCATCATGCCAAAATCGTGTCAAGGGTGAGACCAAGTTCGCGTCATGAAGTAACGAGACGATCGAGCCCACCTATCACGGGTTTTGAACGTTCGCGTGACTAAATTAACTCACATTCGCGTGAGCCCGAACGACCTTAAATAATTGCGTACGATTTATCGGGACGTCTCGATATAAATAAGTCCATATTAATTATTAGAATATAAAATATTTTAACACAGAATTCATTTTATGGCTTGGAACTTGCCTCGAGTGTTCAACACAAGATCTCCAGGGCCAATTTCCACCGGCATGATCATCCATTTTCCAAAACGCAGTGATGAAGATGATGGGGGAAGCAATATGCTCACCCCAAAAACAGTTAACTGCGCAATTGCACACCAACTTGGAAAATAGTGAACTTCGTTTTTAAATTGTGCTTTAGTGAAATATGAGCAAATACACATCAAAAGTGAAGTGAATAATATCCATGAAAATATGCCCACATGAGTCTAGAAAATACTATATAAATTAGGGTCTGTTTGGCGCAGCTCTAGCGGCTGGAAAATCTCCAGAGCTGTTTTATATGTGTTTGGAACAACTCCTTATGAAGAGCTTTTCAAAAATCTGGAGCTGTTTTGCAGCTTTTCAGAAATCTCCCCCCCCCAGCTTCAGCTTCAGCTTCCGCAAAATAGCTTTCTTTCTCACAGGTTTTGGAAATCTAATGGTTTCTTCAGTTGGAACATGCTCAGAGTCCGGACGGCCTTCCTCCGGCGATTCCGAGCCCCGGACGGCCATCCTCCGGCGATTCCGAGCCCCCGACTTCCTTCCTCCGGCGATTCCGAGCGCACTTCTGCACAAAACACTCAAACACTCTGCAGCTTTTCAAAAATGTTCCCCAGAGATCTATTTTAAACAGCTCTATCCGGACAGCAACTTTTCAATCCGCCAGAGCTGTCCCAAACAGAGCCTTAGACTCATAACTTCTTCAATCAATACATCTCAATAGTACCGTCTACTTTCCAACAATGTTTTCTCTATTTCCTCTATTTTGTCTACCTTCTCGAGCACCATATCTACTAGAAATCAAGAATTCTCAGCAACTCGTGAAATTAGTGCTTGGTTTAACCAAAAAAAGAGGAGTTAATATCAGTAATTTGCATACTTTAGGCATTTGATTTCAACCTCTCTTTTATTCATTCCTCAAATTCAATCTGGATGCTAAGGTGGAAAGCTTTCTACGGCAAGGATTTTCTAAAGCCGCGGAAAGGAGAAGAAGATAGGCAATAGACATGGACATAGAGTTATCAAAAGTACTACTGTGTTTGGCGTAGCTTATCGGAGCTTATTTGTTCCGGTGAGGTCGGACAAAAACGTCATTGTCATAAAATGTATGTTTGGACGTATCACAAATATTACAAAAAAGAAACTAGTTTGAGGCATAAGATTTTTATATGACAATGCCGGAACAAATAAGTCGAGATAAGCCGCGCCAAACACAGCACAATTCTCACACTATGATTATAAGGAATACTGATGGTGATAGAAGCAAAGAGCTGAATCTAACTCTATGTGAAATGCATGAGGCAGTTTGGAGAAGATGATGTACATCTTCCATCTTTGACATGATCAAGTGCTAAATAGTCTCCATCTATCTTTCTCTCTCCCCTCCCTCTCTCTTCTCCCCCTCTCTCTTCCCATCATTTGCCACAAAGCCGAGGCGGCGAGAGAGGTGACGGAGGAAAAAGTGTCTTGCCTCTAGTTATGTTTTCGCCATTGCTTTAATAGATAGATGTTTACTTAGTTTACTTCAGCTTTATCGGTCGACCGACGTTCTTGCAGCGACCCAGATCTCGCTCCTAGAGCAAAGAAACAAGGAGCGTCAGGATGAGACGGAGATACCGAAATTTGAGCTCGCGAAAGCTCGGTCACATACCACCACCTCGCAGCTGTCGGGGACTTCGTCAAGGGAGGAACCCCTGCAGTACTTGTGTGCTGACATTTGCTCGCTTGAGTGCGTATTTGTCTGGGGCTGTGGTGCTCGCTTGCAGGAGACAGGAAGGCTGGTTCAAGATGGCGAGTTATTGTTAGTTGAGTCGCTTCTTCTCCTAGAGATGTTCGATCCAACACTAGGTGACTCCTCTTCTGGCGAGTTTGCTCTCGAGATGGAGGGCGACTGCAACCAGTATTTGGGCTCGCCTTCAGATGGTGACATCTCGATAGGTAGGTCCATTTTGTTTGCGCCGGCCTGATGCCATGTCGCCAGGCTTGCCTTCAGATGGCGAGTAATCGATTTTTTGATGCGAGATGTTTTTTGGCGAGGTCTATTTTTTGAGCGACCTTCTTTTGTTTTTTGATTGTAGTTTGATTTTGATGTCTTTTTATAGAGATGAATTGTGTTCTACATTTACATGCATTCATCTTCTCTTTTTTTTGGAAATGCTTGGGCTCATAGGCCTAAGAGAATGAGAGTGTTTTAGGATCATAGGATGAAGAGAGTGGGAGAGCTTAGGCTCAGAGGTCAAAGAGAGTGAGAGTGCTTTGGATCATGGACCGAAGAGAGTGACGGCGCTTAGGCTTATAGGTTGAAGAGTGCTCTTCACTTCAAGGAACCGATCCTTGAGGGGGCAATGACCGCCTCTAAGGCCAAGGCTTGGACGAATTCACACTTTTGATGCTTATGTCGGCGATGATCGAGGCTTCAATGGCCAGACTTAAGGCCTGGACTCAGATCGACTCACGTTATTGAGGCTTAAGTCGACGGTGCTCGAGGGGTAGACGACCAGCCTTTAGGCATGGAATTAGATCGACTTACGTTATTGAGACTTAAGTTGGAGGTGCTTGAGGGGTCAATGGACAACTCTAAGGCCTATACTGAGATGGAATCATGCTATTGAGGCTTAAGTCGATTGTGCTCAAGGGACAATAGCCAGCTCTAAGTCCTGAACTCAGATCGACTCACGCTATCGAGGCTTAAGTCGGGGGTGCTCAAGGGGTCAACTCCCAGTCCCAAGACCTAGACTTAGATTGACTCATGCAATGGATACTTAAGATGGCGATGCTCAAGGGGTCAACGACCATCCTTAAGGCATGCATGGACTTCGATCGACTCAAGCTATCGAAGCTTAAGTTTGCAATGCTCAAGGGGTCAACGACCAGCCTTTAGGTATGAACTTAGATCGACTCACGCTATTAATGATTAAGTCGGCAGTGCTCGAGGAGTCAACAGTCAGACCTAAGGCCTGGACTTAGATCGACTCACACCATCGAGGCTTTAAGTTGGCGCTTCCCAAGGGCTTAACGGACGACCCTAAGACCTTGACTTAGATCGACTCACACTATCGAGGCTTAAGTTGGCGGTGCTCAAGGGGTCAATAACCAACCTTAAGGCTTTGACTTAGATTGACTTACACTATCGAGGCATAAGTCGACGATGTTCGAGGGATCAACGACCATCCCTAAGGCCTGGACTTAGACCGACTTATGCTATTGAGGCTTAAATCGGTCCAATCTCTTGACGGACCTACAATGATGGCTTTGTCCTCCCTTCTAGGAGCCAATATGTGGGCAAGAAGGATGAGCACTCGAGGGGGGGGGGGGGCAGGGGGGTCGTCGACCAGCATACAGGTTGGGACCTGATCTCAGTCGCGATCACAGAGGCGTGGTATTAAAAGAACTCATTGTACCCAAGGCGTCGTCCTTTTACTCGACTGAGTGTCCCAAACAGAGAGGTGAACGTTCATGATCTAAGACATTAGTGGTCATTGCGCGCTTTTTCACCCGTTTACTCTTAGCAAAAAATCGAGTCAGAACAAGTTCTAATTCTTGTTAGAGAAAATATGACAGTTTAATATGCATAAAATTACATGAGTATTGTTACAAGTTCCATGCTCGATGCTCCCACTAAGACGTAGGCTTAAGGGTCGAACTATTTCATATCATCGCCGCTCCAGGTGTTTCCGAGTACCACACTTTTGATTTTGTAGGCGGTAAGCTACTATTTTTTAGCTTTTAGGATCGCGAATGGTCACTACCAATTAGGATTGAGCCTACTCACATATGTTGATTTGGCAGTGGCGTCGACCTTCTTTAGGCCCAATCTGCCTTTCTCGAATAATTTTATTCGGGCGTGTTTGTCAAAGTATCTGACTATCCTCCTCTTAATCTTAACTTCTTCTTGTCTCGTCGTGGCAAGGTCTTGAAGCTCTTCTACGGAATTCCAATATTCTTCTAGGGCTTTTTTCGTTCTCGAGCCTCCATTCTTCATTTCCTTCTTTTATCGCAACCACCTTGGGACTGGGAATCTCAAATTTCACTAGAATGAGGCCTTTGACCCGTGAGACAGCTTGAAAGGAGTTTTTCCAGTAGACGAACTCTGAGTTGTCCTAATTGCCCACAGGACAGTGGGGAACTGCTCAATTAAAAATAATGATAAAAATTGGGAATTGTTAAGAGCACTGCGCTTTTGGCTAGTCGCACTGCTTTATTAACAACACCGCACATTTTCATATATTGCTAAAGGCATCACACATTGTTAATCGCACCGCAATTGATAATTAAAAAACCGCACTTAAAATTTGAATAAAAAGAGGTTTTCATTGAATTACAACATGAATATCAATCAAATAGGCAAAATACTTAATACAAAAAACTATTAAATATGTTGTCCAATTCTTTGTAATATCCATGCAACATACTTTATACAAAAAGCCATAAAGTTTGTTCTTCAAATATTTGTGATCTTCACGTTCATATAAAAATAAAAGTAAAAGATTGAAAATGAGTACAATAGATTGTGATAATGGATCAAGCAATGGTTAAAAACATTCAAGTGCTCATCCATACTACAATAAAGCAATTTCAACACAAGGATCTTCAACAAAGAGGAGCAATCAGCCGGCTATGGATGTCGGAAGATAGATCGAGAGTAGCTGCATTTATCAAAAAAATTAAGAAATCTAAACAGAAAATGCCAGAAAGAAGCGCCGATGGTGGACAAAAAGGGCAAACAATCTACTCGGGAAGCATCTGAGACATCTCCACTCGTTCTTCCGCAGTGGCCATCGCTCTCAGTTCGCCGGTAGTGGAGAAACACACTCCATTGGAGAGGGCACCGAAGAAGCGGAAGGCTCCACCGGTGTTGGTGTCTTTAGAAGCCCAATATCATAGATTAGGAGAAATTACGGTGCGAGTTATTGTGGCGCAACTTGTATTTTTTGAGGAGTAAATTTAATGTTAAATTAGAAAAAATTGTGCTGCGACTAGCCAAAACGGCAGTATCTTTAACAACTCCCTAAAAATTACAGTTTAAACTCAAGAGATGTCTTGCCATTGATTGTTTTGAAATATATAAAATATGCATTGGAATTTGAGTTTGAGAGTGACCAAGCATGATAAATATATCAAGAAAAAATTTACAAACTACAATGTAAAGTGATTTGTAATTCAAGCATTAGACAACATTGTAGCGTTCATGTTTAGCTATCTAGTACATTTACTCACATTTGTAGAAATTTGTGTAATCATATTTTTAGAGTACAATTCTCTTGAGTGAAAAATTTATGTAAGACAATGATGTGTAAAAATAGTGTTTTGATAGAGCAGACAAGAGCAGTAATCAAGATACATGAGATATGTAATGAAATAAATACATCATCAAAAAGCAAAGTAAAATTACTTCCACTTAGTTTAATGCACAATAAGAAATGGTACAACTACCAAGGTGATTCACACACAATAATTATTAAGACTTATTAGAGAGCGAAATAGTGCTTGGGGATCACAAAACATTAATTTACATTCCATTTTTTATGATCCAGTGTACTAAGGAGAAATAAGACTATGTGGTGTTTTTTTGTAATTTGTCTGCACAAGAAATTTAACAATTCTTTTTAAGGTGTTCAACCTCATAATGCTTATGAATACTTATCAGGAGAAGAAGCAGTATTTGATGCAATTTTTCTTATCATTTATTATTTGATTTTAGTTTGGGGACCAAGAACTCTGAATTAACTTATTTAGTAAACATTCAATTTGATTTTGCAACCACACTTCTCTAATGATAAGTGCATGACTATCCATGAATTGCAGGACATCAATTCAATGATGTGTAGACAATTTATCTGTACATTTCAACTAGTTATAAAATTGCACCACACATGCATGCATAAATAATATTATTAACAAACGTAGGAATCAAAAAGTGAGTGTGAGAAATCAATATCTAACAAAAAGTATCACTCAAACTTAGGTCCTATTTGTTTAAGCGTTTCCATTCCGTTTCGTTTGCCCAAAACGAAATGCCGCAAGGTTTCCATTTGTTTTTCCGCTTTCCGTTTCCAAACCCGCTCTGTTTACTCCTGCTCAAATAATCGTAGGACAAAACTGATGGCCAGAGCTCCGGTTTATCGCGTTTTTAGGGCAACGGACAGCGCTGCCATCGCGAAATCTTCTGCGGCATCCGGCGGTGATCGGTGACGGACTCCGGCATCGAGCTTCCTCCACGACAACATCGAGCCTTTTTTCGTGTGAAGGGCTTCAGCCACTGGTCTTCTCCGGCGGACTGCTCTTCTCCGGCAGGCTGCTCTTCTCTGACGCAGGTTTGTTTCTCCGGCTTGTATAGGCTTCTCCTTCTTGCTTTTCCTACCTTGCCAGACTACTCACCTCTTCCCTCTCCCCCTACACCCTGTTTTTGTGCAGAAATTTTCCTCATACTGTAGATCCGACAAAGGTAGCATCAGCAGGTATACCTCCTCCCCAAAATTTTTTCTGTTTTTGATGGAGTGTGAGTATGCTCTGTGTATGCTGGAGTTTTGCCCTATGATATGTAGCTGTGTGTATGCTAGAGTTTCTCCCCCGAACATCCTGTTTTTTTCAGTTTGGATGTGTTTTTTTACAAGCATGCATATTTGTTCAAAATTATTTGTCCATTCAAAAAAACTGTCAGTTTTGGAGTGGTTGTGTATGTTGTGTGTATATGAGTGAGTATGATGTGATTGTGTATTGTGTGTTTTGGAGTTTTGGAGTGTGTGTGTGTGTGAGTATGTTGTGATTGTGTATTGTGTGTATTGTGTATGTGTGTGTATATGTATGTGTTGTGAGTGTGTATATGTGTGTGTATATGTGTTGTGTATTGTGTGTGTTGTGTATGTTGTGATTATGTATATGAGTGTGTATTGTGTATGTTTGTATTCATGAAGTATGTGCTTTGAGTGTATGTGTGTTTGTATTGTTGTGTATATGTGTATGTGTGTGTGTGTGTACATTTTGAGTGTGTATTGTGTTCATGTGTGTGCGCGTTGTGTTGTTTGTGTGTTGTTTGTGCATATGTGTTGAGTGTATGAGTGTATGTGTGGATGTGTTGAGTGTATGAGTGTATGTGTGGATGTGTTGAGTTGAGTGTTTGAGTGTATGAGTGGATGTGTGGAGTGTATGAGTGTATGTGTGGATGTGTCTTCGTGTGTTGTTTGTGTGTGGTTTGTGCATACGTGCATGTGTCTAGTTGAGTGTTCATGTGTGAGTGTTCATGTGTGTGTTCGTCTAGTATGTTTAGTTATTTTTTTCACTCCTTCAGTTTATGCGTTATGGGTAAACATAAATAAGGCGGTGTTAATGCCAATTGGTAGGTCGTTGATGTTTTGGTTTTCTGCGACCTTTGCTTGAAAGAAATTGAGTTGGGTAATCGCCCAACAACGCACTTTAGCAGGGATGGTTGGTCCAACCTAACCACAAGTTTCTTCGCTCGTACGGGAAAGTCTTATGATCATAATCAAATGAATAATAAGTGGGATCAACTAAAGAAAGATTGGAAATTATGGCGAGAACTTAAGGGTTGTGAGACATGTCTGGGCTGGTATCCAATCCGCAAAAAATTGCTGCTTCAGAAGATTGGTGGACTAAACGCCTCAAAGTACGCACTTAAATTTTAAACCTCTTGTTGCAATTACTGTACAATAGATTATTCAACTGATAGTTAATACTTTCCATCGCAGGTTCTTCCAAGTGCAAGGAAATTTCAGTTCTCTGGAATACCCCCTGAGTTAGAGGAGAAGCTAAATATGATGTTTAGCCAGGTCATAGCAACTGGGGATCTAGCTTGGACACCCAATTCAAGACATTTTGAGCATGAGTCGATTGACGAACATGACATATTTGCTGGTGATGACACACATTCAGTTGAAGCAGGGAACAAACAGACGATCAGTAAGGGAAAAAGAAAAATGACAAATAAAAAATCAAGGAGCTCGACACTAGATGATATTGCTGAGACTTCGCGCTTATTGGAAAGTGCATGATGGATCCTCCTCGCATCCAGATATCGTCATCCGTGTACACCATTCCCGAGGCAATTGCTGAACTGGAAACTATCCCAGAAGTTATGGATGAATCAGAGTATGACTTCTACGACCACTGCACCATGGTCCTGTCAGAAAAACATTACCGAGAAACCTTTATGAGTATTCGAAAGGATCGACAGCTCAAATGGCTGCAGACCCGTTATGAGAAAAGATCGGGCTAGTTGCACTGTTATGGACTTTTGAGTAGATGTTGTGTGCTGGAACTATCTTATCTTTATGTTAGATTTTTTTTGCTCTATGATGGACTTTTAATTAGATCTTGTGTGTTGGAACTATGTTTTCTTTATGTTAGTTTTTTTGCTCTGTGATGAACTCATGGTATCTTTATGTTATATTTTTCTTGCAACTTGCAATCTCTTTATGATTATCTTATGTCTTAATATTTTGTTAAATTTAAATTTAATGCAGATTATTATGTCTTCCTATGATCAAACTGACAGTTCTAATGAGGGACTCAACAGCAAGTAGCTGATCAGATTTATCGTAATAGAGCAGTGAGTGGACAACAATATTTACCATCAATGGATATTAACCTATCTGCGACTGGTTGTTCATCAAATGTTGCTTGCATGACATCAAACCAAACAGGGTCTAGATGGCTTGGTGAACTTCTCGATGGACACCCTCATAGATTTTTCAGCTCATTTAGAATGTCGAAGCTTATATTTGTAGATTTGTTAACACTCCTCACACAACAATATGGGCTGCAAGGATCCAGGAGAACTCTACCGCGAGAAGTACGTGCAGTTACATTGCATATTTTAGGTCATAATGTACTCATGCAAATTGCAGGTGAACGATTCTAACACTCCACAGAAACTATAAGTAGGTTTTTTACAAAAGAAATCACGACTATTAAGAGGTATCTTCAGATATCATTATGCCTGTAGATCATCTTTTTCAGGGATATTTCCACCCCCCCCCCCCCAAATTCTGAATGATTCTCGATACATGCCGTTCTTTAAAGACTGTATTGGGGCAATTGATGGGACACATGTGGATGCTCGTGTTCCCACTGATCAACAAGTTTCGTACATTGGCCGTCATGGGACAACAATACAGAATGTTATGGAGGTTTGTGATTTCAATATGTGTTTCACATTTGTACTTGCGGGTTGGGAAGGTTCTACTCATGACAACCGTATTTTTCAACGTGCCCTTATGGATCTAAGTTTCAATTTTTCGTATCCTCCATCATGTGAGACTTATATTTCTTAAGATTTCAGTAGTTTTAATTACTTTGTTTGACATAAATTAAATTTAAAACTTGTAGGCAAATATTATGTCATTGATGCGGGATACCCTCTCCAACGTGGTTTCTTGAAACCATATTTAGGGACACGGTATCATTTACCAGATTTCAAAAGGGGCAGCAGGCATATACAAGGACGCCGGGAAATATTCAATCTGACACACTCATCATTACGAAGTGTTATAAAACGGTCATTTGGAGTTTGGAAAAAGAAATGGAAGACACTTAGGGATATGCGATCTTATAGTTTGGCAAAGCAAAGAGACATTGTGATTGCAACAATGAATTTGCATAATTATATTCGCAGGCACCCATCCCGCTCAGACGGTCATTTCCAGGCTTGTGATCTTGACGAGCTTTTCATTTACCCAGCGGGCCGTCAAAGAAGATCAGGGCAAAATGATGAAAGCTCAGGTGGAGATCATGTTAGAGGAATTCGAGTTGGTGTTGAGGAGATGTCGGCGCTGCGTGACTCGATCGCCGAACAACTACATGGCCCTTGAACGTACTTGGGGTATCTGCGTATTCAACATATGTATTCCATGTTTTGGATATTTTGATATTTGTATGTATTTGGATGTTTGGATGTTTGGATGTTTGTATGTATGTTGTCCCGCTGCATACCTCGACGTACATATATTTTCTGCAATTTATATAGATTGGAACAAAAAAAATTGTATAATTTTTTTTATAAAACGTCACCACTGTATTGTCAAACGGTTCTCTGTTTCGAATAGCTCTGTAAACACAGACTATCCAAACAAATCTTCATTTCCATCAACCAGTTTCCAACAGCTCCATTTACAACAACTCCTTTTACAACCGCAACCACTAAACCAAATGAAGTCTTAGGCTCCATTTGGTTCGGCGGTGGCGGGTCGATCCGGCGGGTGGAAACAGAGTGTTTGAACCGGAGGTGGGAGGTGGCTGCTTCAAACGGAGCTTTTTGGAGCGTTTCTCAAGGCGGGCGGGTGGAAACGGAGCAAACGCCGCCGAAGGTTCATTTATTTACCCTCCTTCCGGCAGCGTTTGCCCAAAACAGAGCAGCGAAACACCCAAACAAATAGAGCCTTAGATGCCTACTAAACAATTTTACTCATGTTTTATACATTCATTTTTATTGTATATAATAAAATACTATGAAAGACATGAATAATCAAGACAATATTTAAGAAGTTTAAAGATGAAATTATATATTATAATGAATCTTTAAATGTCATATATTTTCATTCTTGACTTGAGCATTGAAAATTAAGTACTTTTTATGATTTTTACTTTTACAAATGAAAAAAAATACAATAATAAAAATCAGAAAAAAAAAACATATTTTGGTGATTTTATGTTTGTTTTGTAATTTCCTCTCTAAATTTTTAAGAAAATAAGAAATTACATTAGTATTTTACTGAAAACACAAATTTTTGTCAAGTAAATAAGTAGAATAATCTTCTATGATCTAATTCCAACACTGTTTTCTACTGCTATTTTTTATAGTCAAAGATGGTCCAATAGAGCAAGTCAATGGCCAGAAAACATTTTCGATTGAAAAAAAATGCTGGTACAATAAATTTTGAAGCGGCGAGATTGAAGGCATGGCATGCAGATCCGCCACAGATCAAATCAGCAACTAAGGCTTCGTTTGGCGCGGCTTATTTGCTCCGATGAGTTTGGTCAGAAACGCCACTATCATAGAATATATATTTGACAAGACAGGTTATGACCGCTGTCAAGAAAATAAACTAATTTTGATCATAAAATAATGCATGAATTTTTGTAGGTGAGGTCGAGCATTCATAAACAATGGTTCACGACCACCACGTTCACAACCGCCGTCATCACGCCAAACTAAGGCTCTGTTTGGAGGGACTTATTTTCACCGGTCAAGCGGTTACGACCGCACGAACCGGATCATAATTAAGGTCCGGTTCATGCGGTCGAAATCGCTTGACCGGTGAAAATAACTCCCCCCAAGCGGAGCCTAAGCCTAAAGCTCTACCCTCATTTGGCCAAGGAATGGTCCAACATATTTTATCCACTAACCGCCTAAAAACAGTAGGCGCCACAGTCTCCATTTGTGATAATTTTGGCATTTGAGCGTTGGTGTAAAACTGTGGCAGTAAACGCACTAGCAAACAACCTAATTGCGTTTACAACATGACAACTTTTTGGAAAATACACTAATGAGCTGAGCCTATGACCACACTTATCTAAACATAAGTTAATATCTGCATTCACAACTACCATGATTCTTCTTGGGTGCTCCATTGCCTAAAAAAAAAAATTTGTAGAAGAGATGAGTAATATGAAAAATACAAACTAAAAAATCCAAGGAAGCAGGAGACCTCACTTTCCAGAAAAATATATAAACAATAAGAACTATTGGCAAAGTCTAAATATTTACAAATTAAATCCTCAATTTTTATCAAATAAATAAGATTATGAAACCAATTCTATCACAATCCCATTGCAAAATGGATGCTCTACTGCATGAAGTCATCCCTGAGCACATGCTCCCATTCAGAAGAAGGGCTGCGGCTTCCGCTCGAAAGCAGCCATTTTACGTGATTTTTAGGGTCGGAAGGACGAAACTCTTGAGCTCCCGCGGATTCGGAGTCATTCAGACAGAGCCCATTTCCTACCCCATAATATACACCAGGAAGCTTCTCGCCGGGAATGTTCTTCGGGCGTGAAACAATAATTGTTTTTGCATCATGTGATGGCAGGACTCCCTTTTCGACATCCGCGTAGGAGCCTTCTGCATTAATTTCTTCAACAGCTGCGAAATCAGCTTCATGTCGACCCTTCAGAATTTGAAATCTTGAAATAACCGAAGCATCGATCTCGTCCTCCTTCCATAGATTCGGCGCATGATTCCTTGTGGCTGCTGTGTTTGTTGGATTTGAGCCCTGATGTACCTCGCATCCACGTGAATCAGGCCCCGCCGATGATTCTGCCGGTAAGGTTTGAGATCTCTCAGCTCCTGAAAATGTAATTAATTCTTATAAAGTAATTGTGTCGTTAACCTGAAAATACTTAAATTTTTCACAAAGGAGGGGAAAGTATAATTCTAATAAGCTAATTATAATTTACCTTTCAACTGGTTTATGCTACGGATACGGACGAGGGCTAGGCTCGCCCTCCCTCGCGTGGGGGCACATATATGGATGTCGGGACCGAGGAGAAAGACATTCCAACGAGATGCAAACTTTGGCTAGTAGTGTGTGTGGGCATCGCGCACTCCGTTATCCATATCTAATTATTGCCTTCTGTATTTCGGTCCATTTGGTTATTTACCATTTGCCCTCTATGACGTGTCCCACACCTTCAGACGACAACACCGTATCTTCCGCGCCTCATCTGTGCACCTCGCCATGATCCCCCTGCCCTCCATGTCCACTCGGAGCCCTCGTCCAAGACATCCCGCATATGATGAGTCGCGTGCATTCTGCAATGCCTCGCCACAACCGTCTACACCTGCTACAACCACGACGTCGATCTGCTCTTAGTATCCCTGCTCCCAGCGCGGGCTACTCCCAATCTTGTTTCCAGCGCTGCATCAGCAGCACTTGCTCCCAGCGCCAGCGACTCGCAGCTGCTTTTTTCGCCCCATCCTGTCCACCTCACGTGTATTCCTCGGCTATGCTCCATGGAGTACAATCAGACACTCTCCCGTTGCTTTACCACCGACCCGCGCCTTCGACATCCCCACCTTCAACGGGACTAATCCAAATGGGTTGGATTGCGCGAGCAGAGCAGTTCTTCGCCATCCATCATACCTTTGAAGCACAGAAGACCCCACTATTCTTGTCAGCATGGAAGAGTCGGCCTTCCATTCGATTCGTTGGCTTCACCAAAATAACCCCTCTCATGTTCGGAAGTCCAACAGGACCACCTCCGCTATGATGTTCGCTACTCTGGAAAGGAGGTGGAACGCATATGTGGCGACCACCAATCGGGTCCCCTTGACGACTACATAAATTAGCTCATAGTGTTGGCAACGCACGTTATGAGCTTACCACCGTACATGATTGTCATGATAGCAATCCAGATCATATAATTGCACGATCCAAATTTTGTAAATCGATCTGGATCTTACCTGAGATAAAACATAGTGCCTCTATAAGTGGGATCGTAATCCGGACCATAGAATCGGTTGGATAGCAATCACGACTCGATTCAGTCGATCCGGATCCGCCCCGTAAAACAAGTGCCCCTTCCCGTAATAAAAGAATATGCTTCTTATTAAAACCCTATCCGACATACCCATTTCCCTGCCAGGCTCCAGCCGCAACATCCAATATTTTCTCTTCCACGTCTTTGTGCGACTGTCGGACTGTGAGAGCACGGAGGAGCCTCGGCTTCTCTTCGTGCGAGCATCGATCGAGCTCTCTGCTTCTCTTCGTGTGAGCCCCTGCAACCTGCAATCTACTTCTCTTCGCGCGTCCGACCCCTCTGTTTCTCTTTGTGCAACTCCTTCCCCCTACAACCTGCTTCACTTTGTGTGAGCGCCCACCGAACTTGAAAGTAGCGCTCCAAGACCCAGGTTAGCCTGACGACTGTGGGAGCCCTCAACCTTGTTCGTTCAAGCATTTCATTGTTATTTCATAAACTTTTTGTGCTTATGGATCTTGAGAGTAGTCCGCTATCAGAATTTCTCATTCATGAATTTTTGGTGCTTATTCTCAGTAATCTATTCACTGGTTTTACTGTTTTTGTTTCTACTTCTCTTCCTTTGTGTCATACTATTATATTATTATGTCAATAATCATTATTATTTCTAATGTTTTGCACTTTTGCTGAGCTTTAGCTCAATCTTCGAGGATTTATGCTACTTAACTTAATGGTTGTTCATTTCATTGGGATTGCATCATCTGTTTTCCTATGTTTTTTTAGATATTTGCTTTGGGATCGAATGTCAAGCTCATTGGCAAAAGTCCTGAAAGAATGTTTTAGGTTTAAGAAGTGATTCGATTTTTTAACTTCATATTTGAAGTCTAAATTTATGAATGTTGTAGGATCTTATGATCCTTGATCCGATCCAACCTCAAAACGCTCCCACCTAGGATCTCGATCCTGACAAACTTGTCGTCGGATCATTACTTGACCTTCTTCAAGCAGAGAGATTACTTCCCCACATCCAGTCCCGCCTTGGCACCCACCACCCCCGATCTATTGTCGATATCATGGATCTCTCATGCTTGGTGAAAGCAAATTCCAATGTCAAATCTGTCGACACCAGCCACCTCCTGGCGAGTTTTCAGCCTCGGGCCCCCTCCCCAACATTCAGGCTGCCGACTAGCCCCCGGACGACCAACCAGGAATACCACAATCTTCAAACAAAGGGTCAGTCACAACTTCATCTCTTGAAAGAGCTCTACACCATTAGCGAGGAGGCAAAAATCACCATTGAGAATTTCGAAGCCCTGGAGGGCGATGACACACTATACGATGATGGACCCCAAACGCTGCTACATCGTTTAGACATCTCTTGCTTCGCGATTGGCGGCATCTAAGGTCCCCAAACCATGAAGCTCTCTGGTTATCTCTATGACACCCTTGTGCTTGTGCTGATTGACAATGGAGTCAGTCACAACTTCATCTCTTAGCACCTGGCGACACAAAGCTTAACATTCGGCCCCCTCCTACTCGATTTTTAGTCTGCTTAAGGAACAACCACCACAGAGCCATTGGGGGCCTATGTACGTGTCTGGAGTTGACTGTTGTCCCTGCCCTCTTTGGGTGAATTCTACTCCTTTGAGCTCGGTGGAGTTAACGTCATATTGGGCGTGGCATGGGTTCGTACCCTCGACGACGTTTGCCAATTGAGATCGCATGATAATGCGTCTTTATCGATCAAGAGTTCCATTACACTTGGTAGAGGATGCCTCCCTCATCCCTCGGGCAATTGCCTTCCATTCTACATGGGAAATGGTGGAAGTGGACTTTGTCGCGTGCCTTTGGCACATTCTCGAGCCGATCTGATCGATGGACCCTGTACCACTCCAACTGCAGTGCATCCTGGATGTTTTCCCATGAGGCTTTGTGCTTGTTAGCCTAGCTCTGCCCTCCTTTCCCCTTCCTTCCAGACCCGAGAAACTCGATCCATGTATAGTGGGACGAGAGGGGGTCGACATGATTCAAATGGAAACGGGGAGATGGCGGCGATGGATCGGGAGATGGACGACAGGATTGACGAGCTTGCGGTGGTGTTCAGTTCAATTACAAGCTGAGGTACTCAGACATGGTGGATGTCGTACAAAACCTGGAGCAGCTTGACAAAGAGATTAATGTAGCACAATGCAGGAATATTCCTTGCTCTCTCACCTCGTTTCCATCTGAATGTGATGGTAGAAGACTCATATAAGGAGGAATCTCCCTCTCAAACGCTGGCATAGATAACTCATCCTCCTAGTCTTTTTCTTCCTCTTTTTTTGTCTTCATTTTCTTGTTCCAGCTTTTTGTTCCTCTTTTCTGCAGTCTTCTTCTTACTCTTCTTCATCTTCTTCTTCTTGTTCTTATTTTCTTAATTTGCGGGGTTTTTCCCCTTCACTTCTTGTTGCTTATTTTTTTGCTAGTAGTTATTAGTACTCAAATAAAAAATGGTAAGACTTTTGTTACGAGTTAAAATATTATCACTATTTTAATTTTTAAGAGCCCAAATAAATTGAATATTATTAACATTTCAATCATGATTTGTTTACCTTCATTTTGAATGTGATAGTAAAAATATTGTAGTATTTAATTGATGTACTTATGTTTCTTTTTTTACGTGTGCCCGGGTCAAGATAAATTTATAATCCCTCCCCTGGCGACCTGTCTACCTTCCACGAGAATGCCTTTCTCGTGAACCCCAAGAAGTGCATTTTCGGCCAAACCAAGATTAGCTACTTGGGACGCCACATCTTCCACGATCCACTTCTAGATTCTGTTTGGACTTTGGCCTGCGATCTACATTTTAGTTCGATCTTCAATATGAGCAATCTTTGAAATCCGCTATCGTCAAGTAGACTCGCACCCGGGCCGTCCCACTAGGAGTTCTCCCTAGCATGAGGGCGCCACCATGTCTATTATTGTCCTCCACACAAAAGAATCTTACCCCACTGAAATACATTGTCTGACGGTTGTCTATGAATCGAGTATGACACGCACTCTATGGTCCCGAAAGAGAGTGAGTATGAGTGGTCTGGTGATTCAATAGTGAGGTGTCCTTCCCTACTCCATGTATTGACTTAGTCACTACCTTGCTCGTAGACTTATCATTGAGTAATTCAACCACTAGCTATTCATTCAAAAGTCTCTCTTTATACTTCAGAGTTTCCATTATGATTTTTAGCTACCAATTATGATTGCCACACCCCGACTGATCATCAAAATGAGCCCACCCATATGACAAACCCCTCGTTAAGCCTGCTAGAGAGCCACCCGATGAACTTTTCCCTTTTGAAGGCTGTCAACACATCCCAAAATTGCACCCTGATGTCAATTTCTCTGACATTCCTTCGGGAGTTCGTCACAACTATGACAATTTTTTATCTACTGCCTCATGAGCCTCTTGTCGAAGCACGTTCCCTGATATATAATTGGCATGTTAGAAGTTTGTATCTTAATGTCGACGCCGCATGATGTCATATGATTGTTCATCGCACGCTCAACAAATATTTCTACACCCCCACCGAAAGAATCGTCGAATAAGTCGCCCCTTTATAGTGATATTTGTCGCTATGTAGATTTTGCACTTAGCCAGTCTGTTGGGTATGTTACTCTAGAAAGTTGTGATAGAAGAGAGAGAAACAATAATTTATTAATTCTCATATTTTCCACCAACTACATCATAAGTATTTGTACATATATAGGAGGAGAGAGGAAAGACTAAACTCTATCCTAAGGTGTGGGAAAAATCCCTAAATGTGTTTTACATGGGCCCCTAAAATGGGTCTTACTTTACAATTTCTTCGACACTCCCCCGCAAGCTGGGCATACAAGTTGTAGGAAACCAAGCTTGGACAAGAACTGAAAATATAGAGGTTGTGGTAGAGCTTTGGTGAGGATGTCAACGATTTGATATGTAGTAGGAACATGTCTTAAGTCCAATTTTCTCAGCTGAACATTTTCCCAAATAAAATGACAATCGACCTCTATATGCTTGGTATGTTCACGGAACACAGGATTCTTGGCAATATGAATAGCAGCTTGACTATCACAGAACAAGGTGGCATGAGAGGAGAGTTTGGCACCCAGATCTCCTAAAAGGCTTTCAATCCATGTGAGTTCAGAGACGACAGAGGTCATTGATCGAGATACTCAGCTTATGCAGATGAGCGTGCGACGACAGATTGCTCCTTACTTCGCCTGGTAATAAGATGTCCACAAAAATATGTGCAAAAACCACTTGTAGAACGACGATCATCTAGGAATCCATCATAATAAGCATCAAAGTAAGCAATGAGAGATAAAGACGTTGAGGGCTTATATACGAGCCCTTGATCGGGAGCAGACTTCAGGTATCTGAAAATGCGCTCAACTGTTTGGAGATGAGAGGTTTGTGGAACATGGATAAACCTACTGACAACTCCAACAACAAACGATATATCGGGTCTTGTACCTGTTAAATAGATCAACTTTCCCACTAGACGAAGATAGTATTCTGGGTTTGGTATGAGCGTATCAAATTTGGAGGACTAAACACAGAGCTTGTGGTTGACATCCGTGGGGGTGTCAACTAGCTTGCAACCAGAGTAGCCAACATCATGAAGAAGATCAAGACAATACTTTCTCTGAGATAGGACAAGACAATCGGGACGACGGGCTACCTCGATGCCAAGAAAGCATCAGAGATTCCGCAAATCTTTGGTTTGGGACATGGAGGTCAAGTGTTCCTTGATCATATGGATGTTGTTTGAATCATCGCCAGTAATTAAAATATCATCAACATAAACCAAGAGAATCACGGTGCCTGTTAGACAATGACAGGTGAACAGAGAGAAATCAGTCGTGCTTCGAATAAACCCAATATCACTAACAACCCGACTAACTTGTCAAACCATGCCCGAGGAGACTGTTTGAGATCATGAAGAGATTTCTTGAGGTGACATACAAGAGACCCCCTTGTGGTCTCAAAGTCGGGAGGTTGCTGCATGTACATGGTCATAGCAAGATCACCATTGAGAAAGGAATTCTTAATGTCGAGTTTGCGTAATGTCCAATGTCGATGGACAGCTAGAGAGATAACTATGCAGACAATATTGAGCTTGGAAACGGAAGAGAGCGTCTCTTTATAATAACACCGTGTTGCTGAGTGAATCTGCGAGCAATAAGATGAGGCACTCAATTGTCTCATTAGAGTACCTTGACGGTAAAAACTCATTTACAGCAACCGGAGAATGACCAGGAAGGGGCAAGGTCCCATGTGTGATTGGCCTTTAGGGCTATCATTTCCTCATCCATTGTCGCCCGCCACCCCGGATGCTGAAGAGCCTCCCGCACAGAAAACGGAGTGGAGATAGAGGACAAAGACGCCGCAAACCTGCGAAAGGGAGAAGAGAGGCGGTGCAAGGATACATAATTAGAGAGAGGATGAGTTGTAGAAGCAACCGTAACTTGAGAAGGAACCATAGGCGGATCATCAGGTCGGGGAGCAGCATCAGCGGCTGACAACTGTCGCAGAGCATCAGTCAGAGGACGATGGCGAGTATAGACTTGTAGAGGAGGAGGTGTAGGTAGTAAAGGAGGAAGGGGTGACATGTGATTAGGGATAGGAATCGAGGGAGGAGAAGTGTGAGTGGGAACAATTGGACGTGGGAGATCCGTGAGAGATATAGCCTCAGGAGAAGTTGAATAAAACGATTGATCCTTAAAAAAAGTAACATCCGCAGAGGTGATTGTTTTCCCAGTAGTAGAAGAATGACAAACATAACATTTCTGTGTACGAGAGTACCCAACAAAGATGTATTTGGTAAAGCGAGGAGCCAACTTATCGACTGGAGGTCTGGGATGATGGACAAAGCAGGTCATCCAAAGACCCGAGTAGGGAGGTAGAAGGGAGATTTGGAAGAATACAAAATGGAGAAGGGAGTAGCAAAGTTGAGGATGGACGACGACATATGATTAATTAAATAGCACGCGGTGGAAATAGAAAATTGTCAATACAGCTTGGGAACGTGCATTTGGAATATAAGGGAGCAAGCAACCTCCAGAATGTGACGATTCTTTCGCTCGGCGACACCATTTTGTTGTGGTGTATAGACACAGGAGGTTTGATGAAAAATACGGAGGAGATTATAGGTGTCCTAAAATTCGTGACTGATATATTTTGGAATTATCAGTATAAAGAAACTTGATGGCACTAGAAAATTGAGTACGAGTTTCAGCGATGAAGGAGCGATCACGCAGGAAGCATAACCAGGTGATGCGAGAATGATCATTAATAAAGGTCAGAAAGTACTGATAGCCAGACAAACTGGCAATTTTATACAGACCCCAAATATCTGAGTAAACTAATTAAAATGGAGCAGAACTCCGAGAGCAATTAGGGGGGAGGTAGATCGATGTTATTTGTCGTGAATGCAAGTTTCGCATTGAAACTCAGTGAACGGAAAATCGGGAAGAGCTTTGCGTAGGATAGGAAGAGGAGCATGACCAAGTCGATGATGCCAGTCAACGAAAGTCACAGAAGATAACACGGAAGCTGGAATGTCCAAAGTATAGAGCTCATTTGATAGTCGACCAGTACCAATGACACGCCACATCTGTTGATCCTGCACCACAAAAGAAGATAAGGTAAAAGTCACGGAACAGTCGTGCTCCTGAGTAAGATGACTAACAGAGAGGAGATTAAAGGCAGAGGCAGGGACATGAAGAACAGATCGTAACAAGAGAGAAAGAATCACAGCGAGATCTCTGCATCCATAGACATGAGTGGTGACGTCATTTGCAATTGTGATACATTTTGGAACATGAGCATCAGTGTAGCGAGAAGCTTGTTGCGGAAAGACGTGATTGGTAGCACCAGAGTCCATAATCTAAGAGGAGCTGAGAGGGGAAGATGCAAGGTTAGCATGGAAGGAAGAGGCCACGGGACCAGAGGTGCGACCAATTTGCTCCCGCAGGCGCCAAAGTTCATCCTGAAGAGCAGCAACTTCAGAGCAGGAACAAGAGCTAAAATGAGCCCCATGAGTCTGCATGGCCAGCAAACTACAAGCTAAGGGCGGGACAGGAGCAGTAGCACGACATGAAGAGAAAAATGACTAGATCAGCCAGGCGAGCAGCGGGACGAGCTCGCGGTCAGCCAACTGTAGTTAGACTTCGGGGGGAGGGGGCTGTAGCAGTAAGCAGGAGTAGTCTGTGCGGCAAGAGCGGTCATAGACAGCGAGAAGCGCGGCAAGTTCACTATTGAGAAAAAGGGAAACTGCCCAGAACTGAATCTGTGGACATCCTGCGACAAGAACGGGAAGAGCTGACAGAACTGGCCCTCCCTGCGACAAGAGCGACGAGAGCGGACAGAACCAGCGGTCAGACGAGTGCGGGAAAGAGGACGCGGGAGCCCGGCGAGCAGATACAGCGAGAACAACAAGCAGCACAACAAGAAGCCGCGGCGACCAAAAGCAGCGAGCAAAGTAGTCGAAGTTGTCGAACAGGCTCTGCGGGAGGAGATCGCGGCAAGCGGAACTGCGAGCATAGGCCGCGGCAAGCAGAACTACGGGAGGTCGCGACAAGCTGTGGCCAAGCGAACATAAGAGAAACGCGACAAGCAAAACTGCGAGCACAAATCACGGCAAGCAGCCAGACCGTGGAGATCGGCACAGGAGGGGCCAGAGTTTTAAAGGGAAATGGCTATAAAAGGAGAGGGGAGGTAGCGAAAACAGGGAATAGCCGGGAGAGGCAAAGCTGCGGTTAGAAAAATTCTAACCGCCCAGATCAGGTGACCAAGAGAGAGTACGACTAAAAAAGGAATTTTAGGATCGATAGCTTTGATACCATGTAAAAAGTTGTGATAAAAGAGAGAAAAACAATAATTTATTAATTTCTCATATTTTCCGCCAACTACATAAGTATTTGTACATATATATAGGAGGAGAGAGGAGAGACTAAACTCTATCCTAAGGTGTGAGCCTAATCCCTAAGAAGGTTTTACATTGGCCTCCTAAATTGGCCTTTGCAATTTCTTTAGCAGTTACTAATCATTTGCATCAGTTGCATGTCACACTGCGATGTAAAGGAATATTAAATGATGCAAATTTAAAGCATGCATCGGTTGCATGATTTTTTGGGATTTTTTGGGATTGTACTTTGAGTCTTACAATAAATAATTTGATCATTTTATGAAAGTTGTAGGATTTATTTACTATACCCCCCCCCCCACCACCACCACCACCACCACCACTATATAAACATATAGTATTTTATGCCCTAGCATCGTGATTGGTTTATTCAAAAAAGTTGTACGGTCACCTTCTCGGTGTGCGGCACCAAGGAACCTGTGCGGTGCTGACATCGTCAGTTCGAACCTCTAGGAGTGCAGATGTCGTCGGTTCCATCCTCTCGGAGTGCAAACACCCTATTTGCCTCCTCCTTTGCCTCTGGTCCCCCATTCTCCAACCGCTATTTCCAACCACCGAGCATCCTCTAGCCACCTAGTTTCTCTTTTGGATGCGTCGGTAAGCCTTCGTTTACCTTCTACCGCCTCTCAAGATCTTTTTCAAACTTCCTCGAGCCTCCATTAGCCTTCCACAGCCTCGTGCTACTATTGCAAGCACTCCACAGCCCCTGACCACCGCCTCCTCTTCCCAAATATCCATAATCTCGCCCATCTCTCCTTCCATGTTCTTCTCATAATATGAGCCCCACGGACCGTTTCAACCACACAGTAGGCCCTCCAAGCCACATAGGCAACATCCCCTTCTAATCTTCCTTTCGATCCCGCCGCCCCATCTTTCCGCATCGGATCTAACCACCTCATGAGTTTTTCTATTAGTTTTCATTTCATTATATTGTACGGGTAATTTGTGTTAATTGAAGTGTTTTGTTCTAAATTAATTTGATTATTTCACTTTTGTGTAGAAGTGTATTTCTTATTCAATACGTGTTTTTAGTTTGAATGCGAACTTAATTAATTTGCAATGGTCTTTTGATTACTTAATTTGAGCATATGTTCTTAATTGTAATTAAAGACGCAAGTTTTTAATTTTGTTGTTTAATTAATCGCATGTCGAAATTAAGTGCATGTTGAACAAGTTGCATCACATTAGAGTTTGTGTTGTGACATCTTGGGCTTGTTTGGCGGAGTGGCATGCCGCTGATTTTGCTGCCGCCCTGTCAAACAAAATGTTTGGTGTGGGCGGTGGCAAGAAGCCACCGCCCACGGCGGCAGCTCAGCGTTGCAACCCTGAAAAAGGGCTGCACCACTATTTTTTTAAATATATATATATAATTATTTTAAATATAAAAAATTAATTGTTAATATATATATATATATATATATATTAATTTATAATATATATAGATAATTATTTATACTAATAACATAATTAATTAGAATTTAATAAATTATATTAACATTTTTTTTGGTAATTAATTAAAACATTAATATAATCATTTTTAAAAGTTAAAATTAAGTTTTAATAAAATTTTATTAAACTGAGTTATTAATAAATTATATTAACTTTTTAACTTTTTTTAATAATTAATTAATGTTTAATAATTTTTATTGCGGGTTACTCAGGAGCTCGTGAACCGGTCAAAACGAATCTTCCTAGCTCGTGAGCGAATCGAGTGCACATACGTGCGTCCTAACGTCCGTTTGGAATACTGAACGTACTCGAAATTGTGTGAGAATGTGCCCGTTGGAATTGCAGTGTCGAGCTGGACAAGATCGGGAAAAAAAATCTATGGCTCGTTCGAACATATTTTGGGGAACCCCATCAATATTAATATATTTACTTTTATAATTAAATAAAATTAATTGGAGCAAATTGTTTATTTATTTTTAGATTTCGTAAATTCTCCGGGTTGTTTAATTATTACTACCACTGTTTAATTATGCACCACTGTGTCACACAGCACTGCAAATACAGTTTTCTAAACAGTTTCATAAATTTTTCCACCACTGCAAAACAGCTGATTCCTGCACCACTGTTTGCCACCACTGCTTCCTGTAATCCTGCACCACCACAGCTTAGCCATGCAGGCCCCTTGTTGTTTATTGACTTGTGTGCATGCTCGTAGCATTATTTAAAAACCTCTATAGCTCATTTTGCATCTCTTGTGTGCATGCATTCATTCATCTAGGGTTAGGACATCACATGTTCGTCGCCTGTAAAATTTGTCCTGCGCCGCTAGAGATTTTCATTTTTTCCTAGGCTGGCCAAGATGCTCCTTCAATTTTTTTACTCTTCCTTTTCTCCTCCCCCAGAACCCAAAGAGATCCCTAGTGGTGACAAACATGACCTAAACCTCATGAACATGCATGATATTTTACGTTAACTTTAAACTAAAAGAAGGTGAATGCAAAAAATAATAATATATGAAAAATATTTGAAATTTTACCAAACCTCAAGGAGCTTCGGAGGAGGTAAATGATAATCAGCTGCATGAAGTCAATTTAACTGAAAAAATTAACCTTTAAAATGATGCTTGAAGCTCCCCATCTCAAGCTTCATGAGAGTAACATCATGCTTCAATGAACAAAGGGCAGCCTCAGTTTGCATCCACAAATTTTTATATAGAAGTATCTTAGGATCCTCGTCCTGCTCCATGAAACCACTTTTAAGAACCTTTGTGAAGGACTGCGGGAAGAAACATTATCATAAAGAATTAGAAGATGCGCATATAACCATATATAATAATGCTTTTATCAGATCAACAACCAGTACCTGGGCAATCCCATCAGGTTCTTCAAAACTGGTACTAAAAGATTTCATGTTATCGTGTTTCTTGTTATCTAAACCTGGTCTCATCAAATTCTTGTTTTCCTTGGAATCCGTCGAGTCCTTCCTGGAGATCTTGTCAGCATTTGATTCTTTATACTCAAAACGAGTCTCTTCCATCCTCGGAACACGAGAGCGGCTCCATGCGATACCCTGATGAAAATAATAAACGATAAATGTTGAAGTTGTTCAAAAGCCAATATGATATTATGATATAAAAGAAATGCAGATGGTAAAGAAAAGAGAAGCCTACTGTCTAAGGTACTCATAGAATGAGCATTGCCTATACGCCAAGGCAAAATTATCTATGCAATTAGCAGATATTTAAGATTTTTGAAATTAGCATTGAATATACAGTTAGATTACAAAATGTCCAATATTAATATATGATACAACCATATGTTAAGTTGGTCTCAAAAAACTTTTCATCTAAAGCCTATTTTGATATTATTATTTTATAGTTCTCATCTTTTTAGATCTAACATCATATAGGTTAAGAAGAAATAATTTAGGGAGTTCAGAAGGGAAAATTTGGACTCTTAAAATGCAAAAAACTGGAAAATCCAGTATTTAAAATTCCCAGTCTCTCATTTGGGGGATGATATTAAAAGATAGTCTATTTTCTCTTCTTTTTAGTGAAGTATAGATATGAGAACAACCTACTAGGCTACTACAATAGGTTTACCTGATATGTTCACAATAAGGAAAACAGGAATAAAAAAAATTTGTGTTGACCAGAGTTCTTTAAGTCATCCATGATCCAGCAAAAGGACCCAAATTAAAAGATAGAAATAAATCATTATGCTTTAGAGTTTAGACCAACTTCCAAAATCCTTCATATGGTAATTATCAATTGTCATTAAATGGTGCAATCAAATCTTTTTGGCTTGAAGAAATTGGGAAATATCAGGAGCACAGTGAATGAAAGGCTATGCAGTAACACTTGTAAGTAGTCTATAGTTAATTTGCACAGATTAAATGCATGCGGGAAATGAAAACAAAATATAAAATATGCAAATTCTTAGTTTCCAAATCACTAGAATAACATGAGCTCCATATAGATCAAAGAAAATATTTTATTTGCATTAGAAATTAATAAGAAATAAACAGATTATTGCAAAGATAAAGGCATTCAATCTACAAGACTTCTTACTTAATTATTGATCTTTTCACAAGATCTTGCAACTTGTGTGAAAGATGGGAATAATATTGAGACGTTAACTTCATATGTTTCATGATTTAAGTATTGATCTTTGCACGATAACTGCAACACATTCATTCTTTTGTATGCCTAGGGGCATTTATTACTTAATTATTGATATTCAATTATTTAAATTTCAAGGCTAATTTTAGGTTGCTTATATTATTGATGATTGATGATGTGAGCATTCTGCCTTCGCGTTAGCATAACAATAATAAAAAAAAGGCTATTTTTAAATTGCAAGGCTATTTTTAGGTTGCTTATTATATTGAAGAGCCATTGAAAAGTTCATGATTTTGTTTCTTTTTACAGCACAAGGCTACCTAGGTTAGCAACTTAGCTGGCGTTCCATCCTATGATCCTTCCAAATCCCGCATGAACCACAATGGCATGACATGAATAATGACCAGGCTAACGACTTATATACTACATATATGCCCACCCAACCCAAAAAAACATTATTCAAAGGCCTTCAAGTTAGCATAACAATAGGGACTGCACTCAAAGCACCACATCACCTCCTAATCTTTATTAGTATCAAGTAGCCTTTCAACAATAGCCCTTACGCAAGTATATACTATTGCCTAAAGTACCTCATTATTCAACAACTATATTAAAAACCAACTAATAACAGTAATAAAAAATGCACAACCTCCCAAAAAAATCTAATAATTAATGAACTGCATATTTAATGGTACTTACTGTCTTTAGCAGATCTAAAACCATGAAAAAATACACGACCATACCTTTTTGTTTCTCAAAATGAGTGATTCAAGGTTGTCAATTATTTGTCGTACATGCTTAAGATCTTCCTCAAATGAGTCGTTATCACTGCAAAAATGGCATGAGAGAATTTCTGATAAACTAAGCATTGCCTTAACAAGAGCCCGGGAATCTTGCCCTTGGGAAAAGCATTTGCTTGAAGCATCTGATGAAACTGGTTTTTTAAGTTCGTTAGACAAAACAGTATCTTGAGATGACAACATCACTTCAGTATTACTAGTATAACTTTTTGAATGAAAAGGGTAATGTGTACAATTACACATATGATTAGAACCAGGCGCTGAGTTTTGTCTAGTTGGTGCGGACTCTCCAGAATTAGAGGTTCTTCCGGAAATAATACACCTCACTTGACTTAATTGTCTCACATGATCATCACTAACTTGTGGAGCTCTTACTTGTTCAATTGACACATTATAGTTTCCATGACTATCTTGTTGTTCAATTTCTATTGCATTATCTAAACTGGCAGGATTTGATCCGTTTCCTGTACCAGTACAATCTTGAATCTTACAATCTGAGTCTGACAAATTCGTAACCAGTGAAGTATCTTTCAAAACTGCAGGGGGAATATCTTTCCCATTCACATTGCAAACAGACGTACCAGTTACTTTTATAGCAGACGGAATCTCTGATGGCATCTGACCATGAACAAACTCATCACTACCACCGGTAGCACTATTGACCAGTGACCCTAAAATTTCATCAGAACCAAAAGGATCTTGACGAGACATTGAAGCACCTTTCCAGCACGGGGAATCCACAGCAACATTAAGATGATCATGTATTTCTGAAGAAGTTTGCAAGGAATCATCATGCAGAAAAGCATCTATTTCTAAGTTAGAAGCTTTGCAAGATCTCAAGTTAGTAACTTTAAACCCAGAATTTGCATCCTCTGAACAATCAGTGGACTGTCTTGGAGTAGAGATATTGCTTGATGACAAACCTTTTACTAGCAAATAGGAACCTGGAGCCCCATTATTTTTTTGTGTTGCTTCGCCCGAAATGCTCTTGTCAAGGCTTGTTCCACCTTCAGCATTTTCATATGCATTACCACTATGCCCCTTATAATCATCATCCTTTTTTGGCATATTTACATGCTTAACTACGGAGTTTCCGTGTTTTGAGACAGCACAACTAAACAATGATCCATTCTCATTTCTCTCATTTGATGAAGCATATTCACGTCTCAAAGAAGTTGGAGCTGGATAATTTGCTGTGGGATCCCTTGAATTGGAGATAAGTTGAGAAATATATCTGTCATAGGGGCTTGGAGTGAATGTGTCACATTCCTTAACAACAGAAATGGTTTCTGGAGAGTAGAAATAAGATGATCCTTCATTAGGCCACACAACAGGGTCCAATTCTGTAGCACGAGAGCCATCAGCGGGTATTCTGTTGCTATCCGCATATACTCCCAGACGTCTTTCGTCCAGCCATTCTGAGCAATCTGATCCAACACGATCAAGAACTGACGAGGATTCATTATGAGCTCCATGCCAAGAACCAAAAGACTCTTTGTGGGCATTGAAGCTTTCACCACTACCTACTGCAAGACAACAAGGTTAAGAGATACTTTCAGTCGTTAAGTTGTCCGGGGATCATTACTGAATAGAAAGACAAATCACATCATTGAGTGATTGCATTCAAGACAAAATTGGATTTGACAGAGACTTAAGAAAAGGAAGGTGTTATCAATGTCTAGGGTATGAGATGATGATGCTATGTAAAAAATAATTAATATGAAAATTTTAGAATGAAATGTATTGGATTTTGTTTGCATTAAGGTAAAATAAATGGATGATCGTTAATTTGTGGAGCCTGTTATTTAAGCAGCAAGATAAGGACAAAATTCAAATGTTGTCTTGAGTTAATATAGCAAACAAGCAGAGTCGTACACGGTGTTCTCTTGTGCCCAGACACAAAAGTGCACCCACCGTTCGCTGTCTCAATGGAAATTATTGTCTCCACGAATACAAAACAATAATATAAACTGACTTTTATTAAAGCATTGTTTAAATAAATATGGCAAGTTTTACGTTACTGCAATTAGACAAGTGATGCAATATGGTTCTGAGTGCTGGGAAGTGAATTATGTACAATTGTACAAAGCAGACCATTAGAGGCATCAGTTAAGTGTTGTGACAGTTTAGCCACTAGGTATGTTAAACGGAGGAGGGGTAGACCAAAAAAAACTTGAAATGGAAAGACATGATGTACTTAGGCATTAGTGAGATTATAACTAAAGATAGGACGAAATAGCGACAACGGATACATATAGCCGACCCTACTATGGTGGGATAAAGGCTTCAGTGTTGTATTGTTTAAATAAATAATTTAAATTTTTTTCATATTTTATTTGTGTTTGTTGAAAGAGCTCCAAACTTGTATGTATTACTTGTGTATGTGAATACAAAGAGAGAATACAAATATATAGGAGAGAGAAAGAGAGAAGATATCCTATACATGGTGTGGGACTAAAAGAGGAGAGGAGAGAAAACAATAAATAAAGGGCCCAATAGTGGGCTAATTACATGGGCTTTTCTAACACTCCCCCGCAAGCTGGAGCGTACAAATCGTACGCACCAAGCTTGGACAAGCACTGATGGAAGAGTGGACCGGGAAGAGCCTTAGTGAGCACATCCGCAACTTGTTCTGTCCCGGGAACATGCTTTAGGTCGATCTTCTTCATTTGGACTTTTTCTCTGATGAAATGACAGTCAACTTCAATATGTTTAGTCCTCTCATGGAATACCGGGTTCTTGGCAATATGTATAGCCGCTTGACTATCACAGAAGAGGAGAGCGGGAGAATGGAGTCTTACACCCAGATCGGTAAGAAGACTTTCCAGCCAAGTTAGTTCAGACACAACTGAAGCCATTGCCCGATATTCAGCCTCGGCAGACGATCTAGCAACCACTGCTTGTTTCTTGCTCCGCCAGGTAATCAAATGTCCTCCAAAATATGTGCAGAAACCACTTGTTGACCGACGATCATCAAGAGACCCAGCATAATCAGCATCAGAGTAGGCAACCAAAGTAGGAGCTGTAGGTGATGGTTTGTAGACTAAACCTTGACCAGGAGACGTTTTGAGATATCTTAGAATGCGTTCAACGGCGTGAAGATGAGATTTTCTCGGGGAATGCATATATCGGCTAACAATACCAACCGCGAAAGAGATGTCCGGTCTTGTTACCGTGAGGTAGATCAGTTTTCCAACTAGACGGCGATAGTACTCAGGATTCTCGAGTAAGAGATCTGAATCAGAGGCCTGAGTGCATAAGTTGTGATTCACATCCATTGGAGTATTGATCGGCTTACACCCAGAGTAACCTGCGTCATGAAGGAGGTCGAGACAATACTTCCGCTGTGAGAGGACGAGACCATCTGGCCGTCTGGCAACCTCTAGACCCAAAAAATATCGGAGGGGACCCAGATCCTTTGTTTGAAAAACTGTACCAAGATGTTGTTTGACCTCCTGTATTCCTTTCGAATCATCGCCCGTGATTATGATGTCATCAACATATACTAACAGCAGTACCGTCCCAGCAGTGCGGTGGCGAGTGAACATAGAGAAGTCTGCAGTACTGCGAGTAAAACCAACCTCCCGAAGAGCTTTACTAAATCGGTCAAACCATGCCCGTGGTGACTGTTTGAGGCCATACAGAGCTTTCTTAAGGTGACACACCCGAGACTCCCCCGTGGTCTCAAACCCGGGAGGTTGTTGCATATAAACCGTTTCCTGTAGGTCGCCATTTAAGAAGGCATTCTTAATATCAAGTTGTAGAAGAGGCCATCGGCGATGGACAGCGACGGAGATTAGAACCCGCACGGTGTTTAGTTTGGCAACGGGAGAGAAGGTTTCCTCATAGTCCAGCCCGTGTTGTTGGGTAAAGCCTCTGGCGACCAAGCGAGCTTTCAGACGATCAATTGTCCCATCGGCTGCGTGTTTGACAACAAAGACCCACTTGCACCCAACCGGAGTCTGTCCGAGAGGGAGGGGGACAAGAGTCCAGGTCTGGTTGGCCCAGAGAGCTGCCATTTCCTCCTCCATGGCAGTCTTCCAGCCAGGATGTTGAAGCGCCTCCTGCACAGAGTTAGGAACCGAAACGGAGGAAATAGAAGTGGCAAAAGTATGCAATTGGGGAGAGAGGCGATGCAGAGAGACATAGTTCGCCAGAGGATGAGCGGTGGAGGGAGATACCTGATCAGCCAAGCGCGGTGTATCCAAGGATGAGGACGACTGCAGAGGGGTAACGGAGCGAGGAGGATGTCGGCGGGTGTAAACTTGGATAACTGGAGGTTTGGAGGGAACAAGGGCTGAGGGAGAGGGAGCAGGAGGTGAGGTAGAGTTAGGGAGGAGAGTCGGCAGAGTAGTAGGTATGACGGGTCGAGGTAGATGAGGAGAGAGCGGTGGTGACGCAATAGGTAAAGGGGAGGAGAAGAACGGAGTATCCTCTCAAAAAGTAACATCGGCGGAGACGGTGACCTTCCGGGTTACCGGTGAGTAGCAAAGGTAGCCCTTCTGAGTACGAGAGTAACCGACGAAGATATTTTTAGCTGCCCGAGGATCCAACTTATCCACAGATGGACCCAGGAGATGAACAAAGCAAGTGCACCCAAAGACCCGTGGGATGAGAGGGTAGGCCGGAGCGGAGGGGAAGAGGAGGCTGAAAGGAGTGGCATAGTTGAGAACCGAGGAGGGAAGACGGTTAATTAGGAAACAAGCCGTGGAGACTGCAAAGTTCCAGAAAGTTTTGGGAACATGCATCTGAAGCATGAGGGAGCGGGCAACGTCAAGGAGGTGGCGGTTCTTTCGTTCGGCAACGCCATTTTGTTGGGGGGTGTAGGCACATGAGGTTTGATGAATAATGCCAAAGTCGGTGCAGAGCTTGGCAAATTCGCGGCCGGTGTATTCGCGAGCGTTGTCGGTACGGAAGGTTTTGATGGTTGTCGAGAATTGTGTTTGAGTTTCTTGTATAAAAGCACGAAAGAGGCGCGGAATCTCAGAGCGATCATGAAGTAAGTACAGCCATGTCGTGCGGGAAAAATCATCAATGAAAGTCAGAAAATAGCGATAACCAGAGATACTAGTAATTTTAAAAGGACCCCAAACATCGGAGTGTATCAAATCAAACGGAGCAGAGCTCCTAGTACAATGGGTAGGAAAAGAAGTGCGCGGTTGTTTGCCGTAAATACATGACTCACACTGAAAAGCATGAAAAGATACATCAGGCAGAGCCTTTTGAAGGATGGGTAGGGGAGCATGCCCAAGACGGCGATGCCAGTCAGCAGAGGATACAGAGGATAGGACTGTGGAAGAGGCGTCGAGGAGGTAGAGCCCGTTCTGCAGGCGACCCTTACCAATGGTACTCCGCGTCCGTCGATCCTGTATCACAAAAGTAGAGGGAGTAAATGTTACTGAGCAATCCATATCATGAGTGAGGCGACCAACAGAAAGCAAATTGAACGGAGAGCCAGGAACATAAAGAACCGAGCGAAGAGAGATGGAAGGATCAAGCGAGATGTCGGCGCAGCCGGAGACAGGAACGATCGCACCATTAGCCACGGTGATAGACTTCGGATGAGAAGCATCCGAGTACTGTTGTGGCCGCAGCGAGGTGATGTGATGAGTAGCACCTGAGTCCAAGATCCAACGCGGAGCAGAGGAAAGACAAGTAATACCTGCAGGGGAGATGGAGGCAACAGACGCCGACGGTGGGCTAAGAAGCCCTTGGAGGTGCTGGAGCTGGAGGCGAACAGCCTCAAGGTCGGTACCAAGGGAGGAGGAGCCATCAGTGGCAGCGGCAGCAGCTGGGCGAGGAGGGTATCCGTGTTTCTTGTAGCAGACCGCATCAGTGTGGCCGTCCCGGCCGCAGTATGAACACTTGCCACGGCCCCGACCCCCACGGCCCCGTCCACGAAAGCCAGACCGGCCGCCACGAGTAGAGGGCGGTGTGGACAGTAAGGGAGGAAGGGTCTGCTGGAGAAGGGCCGGAGAGGAGGGAACAGGAGACTCCAGGGGAGGTGGCACACGAAGGACCATAGAACACACATCTGAGAGGGAAGGAGTGGTCGCGGAAGCAAGGACATGACTCCGGATACCCTGAAGATGCGATGGGACCCGAGCCAGCATCATAGCGATGCAAACGGCCTCCTTCTGTGCCCGTTGGACCGCATGATCAGAAGAAGAGGGCTGATGCTGGATCCAGGATTCCGCAAGAGTCTTAACCCGAGCAACAAACGAGGTCATGTCCGTAGCCCCGCCAGCATCGAGAGTTTGAAGTTCTGTAATAATATCATAAAGATGCTGAAGGCTATCCTTGCCGGAGTATAAAGAGTGCAGCTCCGTCCACATATCCTGGGCCGTCTCCTGGTACATGACCATTTGGTAAGGCTCACCCTCCAGGGAATTTAGGAGCCAAGTCTGAACTCTACCATCATTACGACTCCACTCGTCGGTTAGAGGAGAAGGAGGTCCCTGAGTCAAATGATGAACAAGGCCTTTAGCCTGAAGAACACGGCGGACAGAATGCACCCAAGGAACGAAGTTCCGTTTGCCGGAGAGGGAAATGGTGGTAATCCGAAGTTCATCTCGAAGTTCCGGAAGAGACGGCGGGCGGTCATCAGAAGCAGTAGCCGGCTGTCCGGTTGAATCAACAGAGGAGCCCATGATAACCGCGCGGGTAGAGAAGGAGACCGCCGAAGAGGAGCACAAGAGAGAAGAGGCACCAGGCACAACCCGCACGGGTAGAGGAGGAGACCACAGCGGAGTGGCAGACCGCTGCAAGAAGAAGGAAGCAGAACGCGCGGCGAGAGGGGGAAAGAAACCCTAGCCGGGCGAGAAAGAGAAGCCGGGCGAGAGAGAGAAGCCGGGCGAGAAAGAGAAGCCGGGCGAGAACGAGAAGCCGGGCGAGAAAGAGAAGCCGGGCGAGAGAGAGAAGCCGGGCGAGAGAGAGAGAAGCCGGGCGAGAAAGAGAAGCCGGGCGAGAAAGAGATCGCAGCGAGAAGGGAGCAAGCGGATAGGTAGGAAGGCTGCGGCGAGAAAGCAAACAGGCCGCGAGTAGGAAGACTCGAGCGGCAAGGAGAAGCAGGTCGCGCGGCGAGAAGAATGGTGGGGCCCACGGGAGAGGAGAGAAGCAAAGGCTATAAATGAAACGGAGGAAGGGTGGATCCACGAGAGGAGGAGAAGGGGGGTCAAGCCGCGGTTAGCAAACACACTAACCGCAAGGGCAAAAGCGAATAGCTACCCGGAGCGAGTAGAGGGAGAAGCCGCGGGGAGGGGGGCGGATAGGAAGGAAGACGAGCCGGGCGGTTAGAAAACAGGAGACCGCATGGCCCGAGAACCTGCCTCTGATACCATGTTGAAAGAGCTCCAAACTTGTATGTATTACTTGTGTATGTGAATACAAAGAGAGAATACAAATATATAGGAGAGAGAAAGAGAGAAGATATCCTATACATGGTGTGGGACTAAAAGAGGAGAGGAGAGAAAACAATAAATAAAGGGCCCAATAGTGGGCTAATTACATGGGCTTTTCTAACAGTGTTGAAGGAAATATGTAAAGGCCCATTAGTAAAAGCTCATTTAGTCTCTTAGCTAGGAAGTTTAGTCCCACATCTTGAATGAGACATTATCTCCTCTTCCTCCTATATATTTGTACTCATACATGTATATTTGTAAGTTTTTACATGGAACATAATAGGAATTTCTGCGTGGTATCAGAGCCAATCGGTCTCCTGAGTTTGGGTTTCTCAGAAAACTTGTGGTATGCTTTACTCTAACCGCCCTTGGTGTGTGGTCTGCTCCTGTGCGGCCTCAGTTCTCTATCTGCGATCCCATGGGCGATCTCGTGCTTGGACTTGTGTCTGGGTTTGGACTCGTGCCCCGTGTGGCTTTTATAGACTTCCCAATGGGTCCCGCCAGTTTGTCCAATGTGCTGCCTGGTGTTCTAGCCGACCATTGCTAGCCTAGCGGTCGCGGTCTCCTTGTTCCCGCAGTTGCGAGCTTTCCGCCAAGATCTCTTGCGATCTCTCTAGTCGCGCGGTTCTCTCTTCCGTGCGAACTCCTTTCTCCGTGTTGCATTTTGCTCACGGATTCTTGCCGCAGCTGAGTCTGTATCAGCCTTCTCGCCGCAATTCTTAGCTAACCCGACAGGTCGCCTTCTTTGCTCGCTTTGCCGCTGGGTCCCCAATTGCTTCTTCTTGCCGCCGCAGCTCTGCTTGCTTATCGTCGATATCCGTTGCGGTCTGTTTAGTGAGGCTTGGTTGATTTTTTGCTGCTCGCTGCGATCTGCCTCTGTCCGATGCACTTGTCTTGCCGCAGTCTTCTCATTCGTGCCATTGCGATCTCTCTTCTCCCGCAGTTTGTTCGGGCCGGTGGAGCTTGTCGCTGCCTTACTTCTCCAAGATGCCTTTTCTCTTCCTGTCGCAGTCTTGTATCTTGTCGCAGCGACTTGTTTCTGTTGCCTTCCCGTGTGGCTTGTCGCACTTCCTGCCCGAGCCTTCTCGCTGCTAAGATCGCGACAACGCTTCTCTTGCTCTTGCCGCCAGTTCGCGAGGCCGTTGTTCGCCGGTTCTCCAGTTCGCTAGGTCGTTGTGCCATGCGGTTTGTTGTTTTCTAGCCTTCTGCTGCATTTTCTACCCGTTGAAGTGCTCCCTTGCCGCATAGGCCTTCTGCCCCTTGCCGCAGCTTGTCTTGGCTAGCTGCCAGACCGCCGCTTCTGGCCAACAGTTTTCCTAGTGGATGCTACTCACTGTTGTTTGTTCCTGCTTTTGTCGTTGTACTGAGATGCTTGCGTACCTGGTTCACTGACTTGTTCCAAGCTGCTCCTTTGTCCATGACCGCACTTTCTACTCCAAACAACATTCAAACTGACATTGATATCTTGCGCATCCAAATCTAGCAACTTCAAGGGACGATTAACCATTCCCCAGGCTCTGCTGTGTCAATTTCAGATGGTGTTTCTCCTGTCTTGTCAATAGTTTGTCCTGGATCTTGGATTCAGGGGTGTCCCACCACATTACCTCACAGAAACCATCACACTACTTGAACTCTGTGCATCCCAAGTTCATTATTGTTGCATGTGGGGACACCATTCCTGTCTCTGGCTCAGTCGGCGCCAATCTTACTCCCTCCATCACTCTTCGCTCAGTTCTTCACGTTTCGGGCTCTCCTTTCAACCTTTTCTCTATTAGTCGTCTCATTCAAGACCTTGATTGCTACATAACATTCTCTTCAACCTCTTGTGTTGCGCAGAATCGCAAGACGCAGTCTATCATTGGCAAATGACATATGTCGAATGGTCACTACATCTTTGACCCCCCCTCGATTTTCTCCTCGGTTAGCTTTGTTGAATGGCATCGGCGTCTTGGACACGCTCCTCCAAACATACTCTGAAAAGTTCTTCCCGATGTTTCCCTTCATGATTTCACTTGTGAGTCTTGTATCTATGACAAACATCATCGGTCTACGTTCTCACCCCATCCTACTCGGAGTCATGCTCCTTTTGATCTAGTTCACTTTGATATTTGGGGACCCCACAAAATCGTCAGTATTTTTGGCTATCGTTACATTGTTACATTTGTAGATGATTACTCTCGAGTGACATGAATGTATCTCCTTCATGATCGCTCTAAACTGTCTGGTGTATTTCGTGCCTTTATCATTGAAACTCGCACACAGTTCTCTCTTACTATTAAAACTCTTCGTACCGGCAATGCCCGTGAATAAATTAGTCATGCGTTTACTAATCTGTGTGCTGAGTTTGGGATCATCCATCAAAGCTCGTGTGTCTATACCCCCTAACAAAATGGCGTTGATAAATGCAAGAATCGTCTCCTTGAGGTCACCCGCTCTCTTATGTTTCAAATGAATGTTCCCAAACAATATTGGAATTTTGCAGTCTCTACCGTCTGTTATCTTATTAATCGCATGTCTTCCTCTATTCTCAACTTTGTGGCTCCCTTCAATCTTCTTTTTCCCTCCACACCTTTTTCAGTCACCCCTCGTGTGTTTAGCTGCGTGTGTTATGTTCATAATCTTGGCTCGTCCACTGACAAGCTTGCTCCACGTGCCACAAAATATATGTTTGTTGGTTACTCCCGTACTCAGAAGGGCTATGTCTGCTTCTCCCCTAAGGATCGCAGGGTTGTTACTTCTGCTGATGTCACCTTTCTCGAATACCAACCCTATCATTCTCAACCAACCGATTCTCCACTTTTGCCACTCCTTCTGCGGTCTGTTGTCCCTGTTACTTTGAACCTTCCACCTCTCCTTCCCACGCCACTCCCACCCAAACCACATTTGGTTCGCGTGTATACTCGTCCTCCTCCTTTATCCACTACCCTACGGGAGATGCCCTCCTCTGATGATATTTTGCAGTCTGCAGATACGACAACTGTTTTTACTGCTCGCCTGATGACGAATTATGTGTCCTTCCATCGTCTTTCTCAAGAAACTCCGACAATTTGCTCTTTTTTTATCCTCTATTACCACCCCTACTTCTGTGCAGGAGGCTCTCCAACATCCGGGATGGCAGGCGACTATGAACGAGGAAATGTCTGCTCTTTGGGCAAACCACACTTGGGATCTTGTCTCTCTTCCTCCTGGACAGACTTGCGTGGGTTGTAAGTGGGTATTTGCCATCAAACATGGTCCAAATGGGACGGTTCAACGTTTGAAAGCTCATCTATTAGCTCGTGGTTTTACTCAACAACAAGGTCTAGATTATGATGAGACCTTTTCTTCAGTCGTCAAACACAATATTGTTCGTGTTTTGATCCCTCTCGTTGTTCATAAACACTGGTCGTTGCATCAATTGGATGTCAAAAATGTTTTTCTTAATGGAGATTTGCAGGAGATCGTTTATATACAATAACCTCCTGGGTTTGAGACCACGGGGGAGTCTCTTGTCTGTTGCTTGAAGAAGTCACTTTATGGTCTGAAACAGTCTCTTCAGACATGATTTGACAAATTCAGTCAGACTGTTAGTGTTGTTGGGTTCACTCAGACTTCTCTTTATTCGCTTGTCATCGTCCAACAACCACAGTAATTCTCTTGGTGTATGTTGATGATATTTTAATTACGGGAGACGATCTTACAAGAATATACATGATTAAACAACATCTGACGACTGTGTTTCAAACAAAGGACCTGGAAAGCCTTCGTTATTTTCTTGATCTCGAGGTGGCTCGGCGACCTGATGGGCTTGTGTTATCTCAAATAAAGTAATATCTTGACTTGCTTCATGATGTCGGCTACTCTGAATGCAAACCTGTCGACACTCCCATGGATATCAATCGCAAGCTCTGCGTTCATGCCTCAGACTCTGATTTGCTCCTTCCAAACCCAGAATATTATCGTCGTCTTGTGCGAAAGCTGATATATCTCACTGTTACAAGACCCGATATATCATTTGTTGTTGGAGTTATGAGTCGATTCATGCTAGAGCCACATATCTCTCATCTTCAGGCAGTTGAGGGCATTCTTCGATCCTTGAAGATTGCTCATGGATAAAGACTTGTATACAAGCCCTCTTTGTCTCGCTTATCTCTAAATGTGTATTCTGATGCTGATTATATTGGTTCATCGGATGATCGTCATTCAACAAGTGGATACTGCACTTATTTTGGAGGACATCTCATTACATGACACAGTAAAAAAATAGTCTGTAGTTGCTCGATCATCCGCAAAGGCTGAGTATCGTTCAATTACAGAATTGTGTCTGAGTTTACATGTCTTGAGGGTCTCCTTGATGATTTAGGAGTCAATCTTTCCTCACCGACAACTCTATTTTGCGACAGTCAAGTTGTCATACACATTGCCAAGAATCTTGTTTTCCATGAACGGACGAAGCACATTGAAGTGTATTGTCATTTCATTCGGGAGAAGGTTCAATTGAAGAAGATAGAGTTAATGCATGTTCCCCCTGCTGAGCAAGTTGCTGACATCCTCACCAAGGCCTTACCACGACCTCTGTACTATCAGTTCTTGTCCAAGCTTGGTGTCTACGATTTGTATGCTCCAGCTTGCGGAGGAGTGTTGAAGGAAATATGTAAAGACTCATTAGTAAAGACTCATTTAGTCTCTTAGCTAGAAAATTTAGTCTCACATCTTGAATGAGACATTCTCTCCTCTTCCTCCTTCTATATATTTGTACTCATACATGTATATTTGTACGTTTTTACATGAAACATGTTGGGAATTTCTACAATTTGAAATAAATTCAACAGTGGTTAGTTTGATGGTGTAATGGTAAACCTCCTCTTAAAAGTATAGTTTAGTATAAATATTCAAATATGCACTTCTTGGATAATTACAAGATTAAAAGTTCAAATTTTAATAAAAATATGACAAAATATCTAAATCAGTCCCTAAGGTTGGGGGGGGGGGGGGCATTCGAAATAAGTCCCTAAAATTTTGTGTGTTTGATATTGGTCCCTAAGATTTCTAACAAGTATGAAATTAGTCCTAATTAACATTCTGTTATTTTTTTAACGATTTTTGCTAACTAGGCGATGACAAGGCGACTAAGGCTATGTTTGGGAGCCCGTTTTGACTCCATTCCGTTCTAAACGGACCGGAGGAGAGTGATTTGGAAACAACTAAAATGTTGTCATTTTAAAACCTACTTTTTTCTCCGTTTTGAAAAGGTCAGGGAGACCTCCATTCACCCTTTCAAAACGGTCGTTTGGGATTTTTTTAATTTAATTTAATTTTATTTAATCAATTTAATCCTTATAAAAAAATATAATTATATCCATAAATTTGTAAAAAAATCGCAGATATAATACATAATTTTGTTTTTAAAAATTCAGAAAAAATTGGCCCGAAATAAATAAAATTCATGTGAAGATAATTTTGAAGATAATTTAAACCGTCACTGAAACTGAGATTACCCAAACAAAATCTCAGTTTTAAAACCACAGTTTTTAAAATATAGTTTAACATCTCCTTTTTGAACTTCCCCCTTTTAAAACGACACAGGTATGCCAAACAGAGCCTAAATGGCATTGTTGTTGTTTTTTTTCATTTTCACTTTCAGCTCTCCTATTTTTTTCTTGTAAAATATATTATAATTACATTAATTCATTTAAATATTGACATAAATATGTGGTAAAAAGATAAATTTTAGAAAAAATTAAGTAAAGATTAATTTCAAAATTAAATTATGTAGAAAAACATAGAAAATAGAGAAATAATCTTAATATTTTATTAATTTTCCCAATCTGTATCACATATAAATATTTGTACATTTATATAGGAGGAGAAAATGGAGAAAGAATTTCATTCTAAGATGTCAGACTAAAGACATAAAGAGAATGAGAAATGGGTTCTAGCTGGGCCTTGTTAGTGGGCCTTTTTACATTGTTAATTCAGCATTCCCCCGCAAGCTAGAGCATATAAATCGTAGGAACCAAACTTGGACAAGAACTGAGAATATAGAGACTGTGGTAAGGCTTTGGTAAGAATATAAATCGTTGGGTAATTGTCTTGGTCTACGTGGATGATATTATTCTCACGGGGGATGACCCTTCTGGCATCTCTGAGGTGAAAGCTACACTTCGCTCAGCCTTCGAGGTGAAAGACCTTGGACCTCTCCGTTATTTTCTCGGGATTGAAGTAGCTCGCTCGCGGCAGGGCATCTCGATATCGCAGCGCAAGTACACCTTAGACCTTCTTCGGGACACGGGCCTACTTGGGTGTCGTCTTGCAAGTACTCTTATAAATACCAACAATCGCCTTCATGCTGAATCTGGTGATCCTCTACCAGACCCCTCTCAGTACCAGCGTCTGGTTGGTCGCTTGATATACTTGACCAATACTAGGCCCGACATCAGCTTCTCAGTGGGCGATTTAAGTCAGTTTATTCATTCTCCCAGGACATCTCACCTAGAAGCTACTCGACGTGTTATTCGCTATCTTAAGCACGCCTCTGGTCTTGGGTTGTTCTATCGGGCTGATAGTGTCTCCAGTCTATCATGCTTCACTTATGCAGATTTTGCTGACTCTTTGACTGATCGACGGTCTACGAGAAGTCTTTGCGTATTCCATGGTGATCACCTTGTTTCGTGGCGGAGCAAGAAACAACCTAGGAGCAAGAAACAACCTATCGTATCACGCTCTTCTCCTGAGTCAGAGTACCGCGCCATGGCACACGGCGTCACTGAGTTGATTCGGTTTCGATCATTGTTGACTGAACTTGGCCTATCTCTTGCTACTGGCTCGACTCTCTACTGTGATAATAAGTGAAGTGATCCTAAACCTAGGGCTGTAGTTTTGAAAAAATAATAAAATGCGATTTCTCAAAATATTTGTGGCGCGGGAGGTATTCGCGGGCTAATTTAACGAACTAAACGGTCGAGGCGTCGCTCGCGAACGCAAGACTACCGCACAAACGTAATAACATCACAAACCCAATTCCACAGACACAGACATAAAGTGGTGGCATGCACGTGCTTGAAAACGACGGTAATCAAGAGATGAAAATTGACTAGGGCAAGCTCAAATTAATTACTATTCATTAAAAGCTTTAAGCATATAATCAAACCATGAGTTGAGAGTTGGAGGAATGGAGAGGTATACCATGGAGGGTGAGGGGCACAGTCGACCGGGAAGATGGCTGCTGCTGACTGGAAGCAGGGAGGTTGCTGACGGCTGGCTGGACTGGCGGAACAGGCTCGGTGGAGGCGAAGCACGCTGGAAGCTGGCCGGATCTGCTGGAGAAAGGTGCGGGAGAGGTCGTCGACACCCAAGGAGGACTCCGGACCTTGTCGGCGGCGATCGGAACTTAAGGAAACGGCTTCGTCGAGGAAGGTCACTGTAGCTTCAGGCGGCAGTAATGGCGGCTGGGAAGGGATCGACCGGCTTCACAACTGGCAGGGGACGCTCGCCGGTCCTTGGGGAAGAGTCCAGAAGTTGCGTCGAGATCTTGGAGGGAGGAAAAGGGCGGCGTCGGGGCTCGTCGCGCAAAAGGAAGCGGCGTCGGGATGAAACAGCGCAGGAGCGGCGCTGGGAGAAGAACCGAACGAACCAAAATTAGGTCGTTCAGTTCTATTCCAGCCGTCCGATAATAGGTAGGAAAGGGTGGTTTTATAAAAGGAATTTAGGGCAACTATGGCTATTGGCAGACATAAAGCATAAGAGATTTAATTGGCAACTATTTAAAGGCAAACTGAAAGGGAATTTCAAACAGGGGCCGACTATAGGCAAAGGGGATTAAATAATTAATTAAAATAAGCTTGCCCTAAACTAATTTATCCCTTTATTACCGGACCTATGCATTTAGGGTCTCGTTGGTCGATCACACCAACGAGCCAAACCAAAACTTGTGCAAGTAGCGCACGCATTACAAAATAACATCCAGGGTGCTAATCACGGGCGGAACTATGGCTGGGCACGCTAGGGCACGTGCCCGAGTGTCTTTTTCCGCGAAATCCCGCTGCTCCGTGCCCTGTCGGCCCCCCGCTGCTCCGTGCCCTAGCCCGCCACCGCTAAATCCCGCTGCTCCGTGCCTTGCCGGCCGACCGCTGCTCCGTGCCCTAGCCCGCCACCGCTGCTCTGTGCCCTAGCCCGCCACCGCTGCTCCCGCCAAGCTGCTCCCGCCAGGTATCATCATCTTCTTCTTCTTCTTCTTCTTCTTCGGTATCATCATCATCATCTTCTTCTTCTTCTTCATCATCTTCTTCTTCTTCTTCTTCTTCTTCATCATCATCTTCTTCATCTTCTTCTTCTTCATCTTCATCTTCATCATCATCATCATCTTCTTCTTCTTCTTCTTCTTCATCTTCTTCTTCTTCTTCATCATCTTCTTCATCTTCTTCTTCTTCATCTTCATCTTCATCTTCTTCATCTTCTTCTTCATCTTCTTCTTCTAATTACACTAAAGATTTGATGATTTTTTTAGTTCTCACCTTTATTGTTGGTCTTCTGTCAAATTAGCCAAGGATTTGATGATTTTTCTAGTTCGCACCTTTATTGTTGTGCATGGTTTCAGGCCAAGACATTGCATTCATATTTGCTAATAAAATGAGCACCAAAACAAAGCACTTTGCCAAACCATTTCCTTTCATCATAACTGTATGAAATCTGGAAGACATGAAAACAGAAGCAAACCCAATTACAAAATCAGTATTCCATTAACATTTTTTTTTGCTAAAATTTATTTTCTTCTCATAAGCATGAAAAAAAATCCAGCTAAATGGAGTGTATATCTTACCTTGAGGAATGTTTGGGTTAATGCGATGAAAAAGGTTATATATAGCAAACTGAACACAGATTGGTATTACATAATGCAATTGCATATATGATTCAATTCTCATTTTGCACATTGGAGGCTCATTATTACTTCAATTTCTTAAAGGTTTATAGCCTTAAAGCTTATTTCCTGTCATTGTGAAAGGACTGGGATGTCCTTATATTCAGTACATGGTGTTGGTTTGGATGTCCTTATATTGAGACATGAAAACAGAACCTGAAAGAGGATAGAAGCGCCGTTTCCATGGCTCTAATTGAAATCTATACACACTTGTAATTCAATTGTCAAACATGTAATCTAATTGAAATCTATCTTGCTGAATCTAAATATGATCTCTCGGTCTAACTAAGAGAATCAACAATCTAAGAGAATCCTTTAGAACCTTAGGAATTTCCCTCGCGGGCCTGGTACGGTCGCGCTTGGCCGTAGGGGCATTGCCCCGTGTACCGTCAGGATTTTCCTTACATAAATATCCTTGCAAAAAAAAAATTCGGGGCCGCTGCCCCCGAACCCCCCGCTCAGGGGGAGCTGCCCCCCAAACCCCCCAAATTCCTAATATTTAAATTGTGCCCGTGCGACTTCAAAATCCCAGTTCCGCCACTAGACAGCTAATAACATGCGCGACAAGAGGAAAATACAAGTACAATAGATAAAAATTAAAAAGATGCACTACAGGTTGCATCAATAAGTCATCTCTCCTACTTACTCAGGACTCGGTACTACATGAGCGCACCAAGCACATCGAGATGGATGTTCATTTTCTGCGTGACCACGTCCGTACTGGGACTATTCTTCCAGCTTTCGTCTCCTCGGTCGAACAGCTTGTTGACGCCTTCACTAAAGTTGTTGGTCCTACTCGTTCAGATTTGACTATTTCCAAGTTGGACATGATTGACATCTTTGCACTAGCTTGAGGGAGAGTATTGGGATTATCATTGTTTTATGTTATATGGTCTGTAAATATCTTGTATAGGCAATATTGTAATTTCCGTATTTGAGATATATATATGTGCTAGATCTCCTCATGAGAAATCAAAGCTTTTCAGTTCATAACAAAATTCTCTATCACTGTTGGCTTACATCAAGGTTAAGTTTTAAGCCCTTATCTCTTTACCCTTATCTTAGATGAGCACACTATAAATATCCAACAAGTAATACCTTGGTGTTTATTGTTTGCGCATGATATCGTTTTGATCGATGAGACGTGCGAGGGTGTAAACGCAAATCTTGAATCTTGGCGAGACACTTTAGAAAAGAAGGGTTTTAGGTTGAGCAGGGCAAAGACGGAGTATATAGAGCTTAAATTTAGCAGTGCAAGAAGGACAGATGACTTCGTTATTAAGTTGGGTGATCAAGAAATTTCACGCAATGAATGTTTTAAATATCTTGGATCGATAATTCAAAAAGGAGGTATTGATAAAGATGTGACACATAGAATCCAAGCGGGTTGGTTGAAGTGGAGAGACGCGTCAGGGATCTTGTGTGATCGTAAAGTACCATTAAAACTCAAGGGCAAGTTCTACCATACTGCGATTAGACCAGCGATGCTCTATGTGTTGAAACTAGAAATTGGTCTCTGTGGAGTTCGGGGTCCCAAAAGAGGGGTGACTTCACACCTACTACACTCGGGGGAACGTCACGGACCAAAAACTTGGGAAACTAGGAACAGGCCCTCGGCTCTAGCGTGGAGGTCCCGCCACACACCCGGAAGGTCACAAAAGCACTTCCCCTCCCTCACCAATGACTGAGTAGGGCACCTTGGAGAGCTCTCTCTACTCAACCAAGAAGAAGAAACCAAGGGAGGAGGAAGCCAAAAACTCATCATCTCCAAAGGTACCCAAGGGAGTCTATTTATAGTTTTTCCAGACCTAGGGACCAAAAGGCCCGAAATACCCCTAAGGCAAATATGCCCTGAGCCAATAGAAAACACCCACACTGGGGGGTAAAGGGGTAAATCCACCCCGGGGGCAAAATGGTAAAAGCACGGCCAAAAGAGGTCCGGGGGGCCGAACCATGCTCCCCACCCCCTCCAGAGAAACCACCCGCGGGGGCGAGCAGCAGGCCGCAGGGCCTGGCTCGCCTGCAAGGCAGGCCGCCCGGGCGAGCAGCAGGCTACAGGGCCTGGCTCGCCCGCAGGGCAGGCCGCCCGGACGAGCACAGGCCGCAGGTCCTGGCTCGCCCGCAGGGCAGGCTGCCCGAGCGAGCAGCAGGCCACTGGGCCTGGCTCGCCCGCAGGGCAGGCCGCCCGGGCGAGCAGCAGGTTGCGCCTGTCTCGCCGCTCCTACCTCGCACCAAGGCAAGCCGGGGGGGGGGGGAGGCCATCTTGTCACACCCACCCAAAAAAAGGACCGGGGGGGAGGTAGATTTTCCCTCCCCCTACTAGTATATTTCCAAGGCCAAGCCAAAATTGGCCACCAAGAGTGCAGAATCTCTAAAAAACTTAAAAAACATAAAGCTGGTCATGCGTCTGCCGAGGGGACCCTACTCTGCGAATACGGGAATGTTCACAATCCCCGCTCTTTTCGAGATTGGCACAAGCTCGGAAAGAAACATTCAACCTGACGTATTCGCTGAGTGGCCTTTTCTCGCGGTTTTAAAGATTACAAGGCCTTTCCGAGGGTTCAACCTGTCACGCCAGTCAATGGGAGCCTGGGTGACAAGACAGCCTCGGGGTGAAAATACTTAGCCTCCCGAGGGGTCAACCTGTCGCCAGCTAATGGGAGTCTGGGTGACGAGACAGCCTCGGGGTGAAAATACTTAGCCTCCCGAGGGGTCAACCGGTCATGCCAGCTAATGGGAGTCTGGGTGACGAGACAGACTCGGGGTGAAAATACTTGGACATCCACGAGAGGTACATCTGCCCTGCCAGCTAGTGAGAGCCTGACAGCGGGACCGTCATCGGAGCAAAGGAACTTGGGCTTCCACGAGAGGCACGCCTGCCCTGCCAGCTAGTGAGAGCCTAACAGCGGGACCGTCATCGGGGCAAGGGAACTTGGGCTTCCACGAGATGTACGTCTGCCCTGCCAGCTAGTGAGAGCCTGACAGCGGGACCGTCATCGGAGAAAGGAAACTTGGGCTTCCACGAGAGGTACGCCTGCCCTGCCAGCTAGTGAGAGCCTGACAGCGGGACCGTCATCGGAGCAAGGGAACTTGGGCTTCCACGAGAGGTACGCCTGCCCTGCCAGCTAGTGAGAGCCTGACAGCGGGACCGTCATCAGAGCAAGGAACTTGGGCTTCCACGAGAGGTACGCCTGCCCCGCCAGCTATTGAGAGCCTGACAGCGGGACCGTCATCGGAGCAAGGGAACTTGGGCTTCCACGAGAGGTATGTCTGCCCCGCCAGCTAGTGAGAGCCTGACAGCGGTACCGTCATCGGAGCAAGGGAACTTGGGCTTCCACGAGAGGTACGCCTGCCCTGCCAGCTAGTGAGAGCCTGACAACGGGACCATCATCGGAGCAAAGGAACTGGCCTCCCCGAGGTACCCTCGACCCATCCAGCTAGTGGGAGCCTGGTATGAGGAAATCCACTTGGGGGGTGGGACTGGGCATGTCACCTAAGTTTTGTCAATTCCAACATCCTCAAAAGGGGGAAAAAAGATGGGTTACATGACCCCCTCGACTCAGCTGGTCGAGGGCTGGACTCACTACATCATAAGAAAAACACAGGACTCCGCCGGGGCGAGGCTTCTTCAGGGGGTCTGGGCATGATGGCCGTCATCCTTCTCCTCGGATACCTCCATCTGGCTCAGGCTCTCCATGATCTTCTCCATCTCCTCTGTCTTGGCCAACCAAGAGATGATGCTAACAGCCGTGACGTAGCACTGTCTTGCCATCCTGGAGTCTCCCTTGACTCTGACCTGGATCCCTCCGGAGCTGAACTTGAGGCACTGGTGGAACGAAGACGGCACGCAACGAAAGGCGCTGATGAGGGGCCTTCCGAAGATGGCGTTGTAGCTGCTCGGAGCGTCAACTATGACGAACCAGCAGTTCCTTGACGTTCCCCCCAATGTCACTTGGAGGCCTATCCACCTTCGACCTCCTTCCTCTCTCCTGAAAATCCGAACAGGGGGTCGTCTGAGGCCAACACCCTTCTTGGCTCCACCTTCACCTCGTCGAACGCCTTCTTGAAAACGACGTTGACGGAGCTCCCGTTGTCAACCAAGATCCGGGAGACGGTATAGCCTTCGATGGCTGTCTTGATGACCAGCGCATCGCAGAACGGATCTTCATGGTCTGGCAGGTCCTTCACCGAGAAGTGATCTTCTCTTCCGGGGGCGAGGTCTGGGATGTCGAAGCGACGCTCCGTCGGTACATAACATGGAGGCTCGCCTTCCGAGTGGCCTCGATCTCCACTCCACCGTGGATCACTGCTATTCCTCCTCGGTGTCCTACATCGACCCGATCCTCGCATATGTCTTCCTCCCCCACTCGGGGTGGAGCCTCTTCGACCTGCGTCGGTGGATGAGGCTGGGCAGGGCCTCTCGCCCCCCTCACTTCTAGGAACTCGGGGCAAGTAGTCGTGGCATACCCTTCCACCTGGTGGAAGTCGCAGTACGGCAATGCTCTATCTCCCCTCCTTCGGCGGGCTGGGCGGTCTCTCTTGTTGCCTCTTCCTCCTTCACTTATTGCCAAGGCTTGTTGTGGTGGGGGTAGGAGCTGTTTGGGGCTTGCCTCTGGAAGTTGAACCTCTCTTGGCCCCCGTGAAAGTTTTCCCCACCCTGGATGAGAGCTCTTCCTGGACCCTGGGCAGGTCCTCCCTGCTGCCTCCAACTTGGTTCCGGACCCTCCTGTCCCTGGAACCCCTGAGCTCTCTGCTCATCTCTTCTTCTTCCTTCCCGATGTCTTGAGCCACCTTGCTCCTTCGACTCCGACTCTGTTAGCTTCGCCAACTTCTTGACGAATGTCGGGTTGGCCGCCTCCATGGCTATCTCCTCCGCCGCCCTTTCCATCAACTCCTCGAAGGAAAGGGGGGCCTTTCGGGTCAAGCTCATCTTGAAGAACCCCCTCACGCAACCCCACCGTGAACGCCATCTGGAGGGCATACCCCGGCATCTCCTGGATATCCAGGATCTCCTCCTGGAACCTGTCAACGTAATGGGTCAGCGACTCTTCGGCCCTTTGCCTTATCAGGAAGATGGATTCAGGACTCTTCTTCCGCTTCTTGGAGGTGGAGAAGCGAAGCTGGAAGCTCCGACTCAAGTCCTCGAACCCATAGATTGACCTCGGAGGGGGTTGATGAAACCAGTCCCTTGCCTTCTCCTTCAACGTGATCGCAAAGAGGCGACACTTGAAGGCATCCGTCATCGGCCTGATGGAGACGGCATCCTCGAACCACTGCAGGTGCTGGACGGGGTCATCCTTCTCGGTATAGTAAGTCATGCCAGACTCTCTGAACCCCTTGGGAACGGGAGCTGAGATGATCAGCTCGCTGAAGGGGGACCCCCTGAGGGGTGGTCTCGCAACCTCTACTCGCGCGACCTGCTCGCCTGAAGGGCTAGCACTCGCCGGGCTGGGGAACAGCTCCCAGCCGGGGAGGTCTCGCTCGACCCTCTCTCCCATCCTTTCCTTCCCAGGTCGCCTACCTGGTGCACTTCCTTCTCCCCCTGCTGGGGTCATCTCGCCTGTGCCCCTGGGAGGCAGCTCGCCGAGACAACTCTGGGTCAGCTCGCCGAGACCCCTGGGAGCCAGTCCCTGGGGGGTGGGGGTTGAGCTGTCAACCCGAGGGGCAATGCTTCTCAGCATCTCCATGATGCCTTGGATGGAGGTCATGAACTCCTCCCCTCCTACAAAGGGTCCGGGGTTGGGGAGCTCGCCGAGATCATCACTACCTCCCTGATCTCCGGCCATGACACTCTCCGGAGATCTTCTGTGCTGGTCACTCTCCACGCTCACCGCACCAAAATATTGAAACCATAAATTGGTCTCAGTGGAGTTCGGGATCCCAAAAGAGGGGTGACCTCACACTTACTACACTCGGAGGAACGTCACGGACCAAAGACTTGGGAAACTAGGAACAGACCCTCGGCTCTAGCGTGGAGGTCCCATCACACACCCGGAAGGTCACAAGAGCACTTCGCCTCCCTCACCAATGGCTGAGCTGGGCACCTTGGAGAGCTCTCTCAACTCAACCAAGAAGAAGAAACCAAGGGAGGAGAAATCCAAAAACTCATCCTCTCAAAGGTACCTAAGGGGGTCTATTTATAGTTTTTCATAGCCTATGGACCAAAAATTCCGAAATACCAGTAAGGCAAATATGCCCTGAGCCAATAGAAAACATCCACACTGGGGGGTAAAGGGGTAAATCCACCCCGGGGGCAAAATGGTAAAAGCACGGCCAAAAGAGGTCCGGGGGGCCGAACCATGCTCCCCACCCCCTCCAGAGAAACCACCGCCGGGGGCGAGCAGCAGGCCGCAGGGCCTGGCTCGCCCGGAGGGCAGGCCACCCGGGCGAGCACAGGCCGCAGGTCCTGGCTCGCCCGCAGGGCAAGCCGCCCGGGCGAGCAGCAGGCCGCTGGGCCTGGCTCGCCCGCAGGGCAGGCCGCCCGGGCGAGCAGCAGGTTGCGCCTGTCTCGCCGCTCCTACCTCGCACCAAGGCAAGCCGGGGGGCCGGCCATCTTGCCACACCCACCCAAAAAAGGGACCGGGGGGGTAGATTTTCCCTCCCCATACTAGTATATTTCCAAGGTCAAGCCAAAATTGGCCACCAAGAGTGCAGAATCTCTGAAAAGCTTAAAAAACATAAAGTTGGTCATGCGTTTGTCGAGGGAATCCTACTCTGCGAATACAGGGTTGTACACTATGGTTCTGAGTGTTGGCCAGTGAATTGTGTACATGAGCAAAAAAATGGGAGTTACAGAGATGAGAATGCTTAGGTGGATGTGTGTACACACGAGACTGGATAAAATTAGGAAGGAATGTATCAAGAATAAGACAGGAATAGCGCCAATTGCATAGAATATGTGAGAAGCTCGATTAAGATGGTTTGGACGTACAAAGGAGGCCATTAAAGGCACCTGTTAGGCGTTGTGAGAGTCTAGTCACTAGGCATGTTAAACGAGGGAGGGGGTAGAACAATAAATACTTGGAATGAAATTATAAGGAAAGACATGATGTACTTAGGCATTAGTGAGATTATGACAAAAGATAGGGCACAATGGCGACAAAGGATTCATATATTCGACCCCACTATAATGGGATAAAGTCTTGAGTGTTGTTGTCGTTGTATCATTTCCTAAAGAAGCCCTTAGGAAAATAAGTAAGATGTGCCTTGAAATAAAGGAGCATGTGACTCACGGCAATAATATAAGACAGTAAATGTATGTTCCTCATAATAGGGAAAAGAGAGCAATTGATGTAAGGAAAGTTTGTGAAATGTAATTGTGGGTCGTAGTCAATGCGAGTGACTAGATAAAGGGCGAGAGAGAGAGATTATAGCTACAGATTGTAGACGTAAGGTAAGAATTCCAGAAGGCAAGAAAAGGAAGTCTCAATAAGAAGGCAACTTCTCTTAATGGGAGGAAGAATTGCAAAGCTCTACGGGGATGCATAGTTGGCTTTGTGACCAGAGAAGAATCAACATGATCGACGGTTTAGAAATAAGGAACTAAAACTAGGATGCTATGAAACTAAGCTCAACAACTGCGAGGAGCCAAACTGTGACGAAAGTAACAACAATGCTACGACCGACTCAAGTACATGCGAGGAATTTAAAAATGAAAAAGAATATAAAGTGGTCAAATAAAATACAGTACAATTTATGAGCAATATGTACATAGTTCAACACTTATAAACATCAAGAAGAGAGCATAATAGATGGGTAATACACTGAGAAGTGAGAAGTGAAGGAAGAACGAGTTAAATAAGAATCCAAAAGGATTTACACCAGCAAAATGGTAAAAAAAAAATCATAAAACATTAATATGGCACATCATTAGAAGAAATGGGATGCATATGGGCTACAAGAAGAAGAGGCCAAAGCAAAAAAAATTTAAATTTAAGATGCAAAGATGTTTACATGTAAAAGTGTGAACCATGCAGAAAAGTAGCTTTATAACAAATGTTTGAAGATGTCATAAGAAAATCAAACTAAATCAAGACAATTTTAGCTACTAAGACATTAGAATTAATAAGAGTAGGGAAATATAAATACATTCAAAGCATAGACAATAAAAACTTGAGATGGACAAAATAACTACGGCAATATTGCCAAAAAATAATGACCTAAAGATATTTGAGATTCATGAGTAAGACAGTAGATCAAGTATACACATAAAGAAGAATTGGTGAAGCAAATGATCCAAGAGAACCTAAACCCATGATTGAGCTAACAAAAATATCGAGGAATACCAAACATCAATTAGCTTATAAGGAAGAGTTAAGAATCTAGCGTGCCTTGGGATTTAGGAAAGCCCCTAGCCTATTATATTATACCAAGAACAAGGTTGTCACTGAAGAAAGGCCACAAGACTATAGATCCCAGTCCAACTAAACAAAAAAAGGACTGGGAAAGACCTGAATGGAAGAACCAAAATGCATGGATAAGCTTAGCTGCATTTAGGCATGCTTCAAATTCATAAACCCGTAGGAAGTATGAAGGTATAAGTTACTCAACTCCACAACCATTTCAAAATATACTTTTGCTGCATATTTATTAATTGATGGCATATTGAGAGATCCCCACATCCAACACTCAACTGTAAAGGAAGTATCAAAATCCTATTGATACTAAGAAAATGTAATCTACAGAGCCTTCACAACACCCTAGATATTACTCTATTGACCCAACCCCGGAATGGTATATATCCAAATCATTTATTTACATACTGATATTGCAATGTAAGAAGAAAGATAAATCCCAGGTGAAAGAGATTGCAGTAGAAGAATGCTCAAGAGAAGAGCATGGGGAAGTAGATGAAGAGGGGTAAAGAGAACATAAGACTTACTCATTTCATAATCCCATATTACAACCTTAAGAGTCTATCTACAGACTTCTTCATTGATTATAAAGACTAATTATTTCTTAATGATATTTAAGAGTAACATTTAAGTGTCGTTGCATCACTCACCCCGTCCAAAAACAACGTTCTCGCCAATTAATCTCTCAATTACAAAATGAAATCTTCTTCTTGTCATCTTCACCGGTTACAAAGCAAATATTTTGTAATTCCAATTTGCAAAAAAATCAGTAATTAGAATGTCCACGGTGTTACCACCTTTCAAGCAAATGAAGAAGTAACTTCTTACTGAGATTTAGGAGTTTCAGCACAAAATGAGGTAGATTGAGCAGGAGTAAACCACCTTTGTGACATCAGGTGAACGGTTTTGATGACAAAATCAATTTCTTTTCTCGAGATTTCCTACAACAACTTTCATCAATCTATGTTGTTGCACTTCCACCATTTTCTGGATACTTTTGGAAGATATGGCATATCAAAGGTTGTAAAACCAAAGACGTCATATTAAAAAAATCTATCATAAATATCAATATGAGTAACATCCTCCATGACATATCAAAGGATGAACTCGATCTTATTGAACCCATTGTCAACGAAGTGGAGGCCATCTACAAGAGACCATTGTAACATAATAAAAAAGACTATTCTAATCTCTAGGGCAAGTAGATTTCAATAGAAGAGTGCTCAAGAGAAGAGCTTGAAGAGGGAGAAATACTGGAAAGTAGAGAAAGTTTAAAAGATTTATTCATTTCATAATTCAATAGAGTATATTGATAGACTTCTTTACTGGTTCCAATGACTAGTCATTCCATAAGGCTCCGTTCGTTTGGTAGGTTTTGAGAGACAGGAATTAGTTTTGGCCGAAAACCCATGTCGCAGAGGTTTTGGAAATGGGCCAAAAGCAAATTATTCTGTTCGTTTGGAGAAGGTTTTGAGAGAAAAGAACTCTATTGTTCATCGTCTTCTCCAAATCTCAGGCACTCAAGCTTCGCCAGGAGTTGAAGCTGTTGTTTGTTTGGGTTTAACCGTTGCAGATTCTTATTACAATTCCATCGCGAAGAAATTTCTCCCATTTCTCCATCGCGAAGACCTTTTGTAACGATACCGGGGTGAGGGACCCGTTGCTCACAGGGTTATCTCACCGAGGATCCATAACGGCCCCACCACCGGCCTTTACAGAGCTGCAGCCCAACGCACCCAACCACTTCACTGTGCGGATAGGGTATCCCGCACAGTAGGTTGTTGAGACTGGGGCTCGATACCCAAACCTCCTAGATAAGAAGCACTTAACATGTGCTCTCATCAACAACCTACTGTGCAGGATACCCTATCCGCACAGTGAAGTGGTTGGGTGCGTTGGGATACAACTCTGTAAAGGCCGGTGGTGGGGCAGTTATGGATCCTCGGTGAGATAGCCCTGTGAGCAATGGGTCCCTCACCCCGGTATCGTCACACCTTTCTTCCAGTTAATGGCACTATACAATTCCTCCCCTTCCTTCTTTTCTAATTGGAGTTGTTGCCAAAATGACGAAGACCTTTCTTCCAGTTATTCGCGAAGACCTTTCTCCCCTTCCATCGCGTTCTGCTTGGAGCTGCTGCTCGCTCTGCTTGCCTGCCCGATCTATTGTTCGTTCTGCTTGGAGCTGCTGCCAAAATGACGATGAATAGTGCCAAATCTGTCTGAAAACCCATCTAAATAGGTAGGTTTTGGGTATAGAAGGATTTTTCAAAGAGCAAAACCCATAGGTTTTGATCCAAAACCAATCCCCTCTTTTAAATTAAGCAAACGAATAGCAGAATTGGTTTTGGTCAAACACCTTCATCCAAAACCCATAGGTTTTCCGTGAATGTCAATTCCTTCCTAAAAATGTCAAACAAACACAATAATTGGAATTGAAGGTACCCAATTCCAATTCCTTCTTCCAATAACTGCGAAACGAACGCAGCCTAATTTTATTTAAGAGCAAACTTCAAGTACAGTCACAGATAATTACAAATTTTATTGACTCACTTGACAGGGATAAACTCCATAAAAATTTTCAAATAATCTCAAATTCAGAATAACCCATTTACAAAAACAAACCTAATTAACAAATGAATGAAACAAAAATAGTATTTACATTATTCAGCAAGCAAGGGATACCTTTGCGGGAAGGCAACAACAACATCTGGCTACTCTGAGAAGGATCCATCCAAGAAGAATTCTCTACAGATCCCTTTGGTGGAATCCCTCTCTCAACATCAAAAGATGCACTCCGTCCTCCCAAGTAACCCTTATAATCCGGAAGCTGCCCTAAAGAAATATCTACAGAATCTAGTATCGGGCTATAGCAAGGATAATATGGAGCTGCATCTACCGCTCCGAACACAGAGGTGATATTCCCCGATCTGGATGAAGCTGCAGTGGCGGCAGCGGATGAGGGAGGCCACACAGAATCTCCAGCAGGGACGAAATACGGCACCGTAGCGCTAGTGGTATTCGATCGAGAGTATGAAGATTTCGAAGGCGCTGCGCCGGTGGGTGGCAGTGGAGGCAGAGAGCTAGGGTTTGTGACGGAGGGTAGAGATCGATCGACAGTGAAGGGGGGAGCTAGCGGAGAAAGGTTAGAGAACGATGAAAATGGAGCCGGCGAGGGAGCTGGACGCGGAGGATTGCCGGATTTCCCACTCCCGGTAAGGCGATTCATGGCTGCTTCACGAGTCTTGATCCCTCCTGAGAGTAAACCCAAGAAAGGAAGAAGAGAGCTGTTATCCACGAACCACGACTGGAAGTAGGAAGATTTGCCTGATTTATTTAATAAATAAAATAAAGACAGTTGTTATTTACAAATAATTTTGGGGATTTTTCATGTTTATAAATTGTTAATCGTACATCAATTTTAAACTTTATTAATTGTGATTTATTCTTTAGAGCAACGCTAGACAACAAAGTCTATGACAAAAATTTCTTCATTTTGACGTGAATTTCTTCATTTTGACGTGAATTTTTCATTTTGAAGTGAATTTCATCATTTTTGTCTCCGGCATTGATTCAAAAGATTGACAAAGATGATTGTCGGGTACTATTCGTGCGAAAAAGGCATTGACTGTAAAAATTTAAACTTGGTCTGTGAATAGTAATTTATAAATAAAAAAATTTAATCTGCGAATAGACGTTTGTTGCGGTCCGCGGCTGCGCTCCTGATTGACCGGACTAACTAGGCCGTCTTAGCCTTTGGAGCGGTCGGTTACGCAACCAGTCACATAAATAGATCTCAGACGAGATATGTGTTTTACACGGAAAACCCTCTGAATATGGTGAAAAACCACGGTCGGGACTATGGCGGCAGGAACTTCACTAGATTAATTGGTGGGTACGGCGATTCTTTGATAGAATCGAGAACGACAGTTCACGACTCGTTACAACTTGAGGGCGAGAGATAAAGATACAATGTTCAACGTGTGGGAGAATGTTCGTGTGCTTTTGGATGATCACTAGCAAACTGTTAGGCAGATACGGCGGGTATTCCGTCAACGGCGCGCTCTGGATGTTGATGGTTGAGGACGATAAGCAAGTGATTTCCTACGAGCATTGAATTGTGCAAAGGAGGTCGCAAACGGTCTTGGACTTGGAGGCGAGTGTAACCGTGGCCGACTTTGTGTTGGCGACGAACACGGCGACAACGGACCTGTGAAGCGAGAGAGAAAGTAAGAGAGAGATAAGGCTATAAAAAGAAAGACAGGGATTCCGTAGAAAACCGAGTTCCGAAGTTAGAGAAATGAGAAGGATCAGAGGTCTATTTATAGGCCTAGAAAGGGGCAAGCCAGTAATTTTCCCCAGTAATCGCCACCCAGACGAATCGGATCGCTCCATTTGGAGCACACGGATCACTATTTTTAGGAAAATACCAAGCCTGCCCTCGGGTCCAAAACTGACCCGCCCGTACTCGGGATCGGCCCAACGGGACACCTGGGTGATTACAAGCGGTAACCACCCTTAATCGCCCACCTTGTGGGAGGTTACGGACGACGGTCGCCCTGTACGGGGGCGCCGGAAGGGGAAACCGACCCCTTGGGCCGGCTGATGCCCTCGGCTGGCGATACGCCAGCCAACCAAAGGGGAGGCTTGCCCTATGGGGTCGGGCGACCCCTCGGCCGCACCATGTAGCGGGCAGTCGGGGAGAGGAGGGGAAGTCGGCTACTGGGGGGTCGACGCCTCCCTGGTCAGGCTTGACATATGTGGTCGGGGAGACGAGAGGCAGTCGGCCTCTTGGGGGTCGCCCCTCCCCGACCGGCCTCGCTGTCAGCGGTCGGGGAGAAGAAGGGTCGTCGGCCCCTTGGGGGTGGTGCCTCCCCGGCCGGCCTCGCCGTAAGCGGATCGGGGAGAGGAGGGGAGACCGACCCCTTGGTGGGTCGGCGCCTCCCCGGCTGGCCTCGTGGTAGGTGGTCGGGGAGAGGAGGGGCGGCCGAGGCCGCCGGCTGGGCACGAGGAAGCCGGAGGCTGGGATCCCAAATGGCGGTTGGCGATCCCATGTGAGGGAGTTAGGATCCCACGCACGGTGGTTACGATCCGGTGTGAGGCAGTTGTGGCTTGAATCGGACGCGTTGATCGCGTGTGAGCCGGTTTGAACCATAACCCCCTCCCCCCCCCCCCCACTTCATTAGTGGGAGCGTGAATGTTTTGGTTATGTGCAACCCAGTTCACTTATAAATTGGGTACGAACTCATCAAATTCCCCCCAAAGCCAGTGGAGTTCGAATCTCAAGAGAGGAGTGTGAGGCTTTTCATCATTGAGTGAATCTTCAACATCGATGGAGGAGAAGAACGACGGAGCATGAGAAGCGGCAGACGAGTCCGGAGAGGTATGTCAGCGAGCGAGTGTGAGGGCGGAAGGCACAAGCAAACCTAGATTGTGTGCGAGAGTGCATTTGGGGAGGTGTGTGCGGGCGAACGCTGCACTCGCGCTACGCGCGCGGGCCAGCAGGCACACCCGCCACGCGAGAACGCCCGAGCTCGGGTGTGTGCTTGGTCTGAGCACGCACGCTCGCTCGAGCCAAGCACGCGTGCATGCTTAGGCCAAGCATGCCCCCCCCCCTCGCTCGAGCCCTGCGCTCGGCCGTACGTGCGTGCTCGGGGCTTTGTGCGCCTCTACATGCCCTTACGCGCTCTTGTGTGTGTATGCTCTCTTACAGTGTTGGTCCCCTTACGACACTCTAATTTCCTGGGGTGCCACTTATTTTTGCGCGGCTTGCGCGGGCTTTGCTCCCTATTGCCTGGGGTGTCACATTTCTATTTTTGATCATTTATATGTGCAGGTTGCACGACGCGTGGCACAAGGTAGGTCGATGCGGCTGCGCTCTACTCATTCCCGGGATCAGATCGTTGCTTAGAGGAGGCGATATAATTTACCTGTCGGAATGGAGATCAGGATCCCGCGTGCCGAAGAGTGAGTGTAAAATCTATTGGAGGGTTGGATGACTCTTTGCAAGTCGTCGTTGAAGTCCGGATTTCGGTTGCCACTGTGTGTGGAGATAGTCGAGATCCTGAAGTTCTGTGGGGTATCGGTGTCCCAGTTTATACCCGTGGTGATGACACGTATTGTTGGGCTTGTGGTCTTCTTCCGTGACCACAACTCCATGTTTTCCTTGGATATCTTCAAAGATTGGTGTGAGGTACTCGCCGATAGTGGCGGCCAGTTTGATGTCCTCAGCAATAAACGATGGCTAGAGTTCGGGAGTCGGGTGGATCAACGTCATGGGAACACTCTGTATGGATACGCCCGTAATTGCTGGGAGCTGGCATAGTTTTGGAACGTCCTTCTAGATCGTTGTCGCAGGGCGAAGCGGTGCAAACATGAATTTACTCTGATGCTAGGATTTTTTGAGCCTCGAGAGCTGGCGAACCATCTCTTCAATATTTCATCTTTTGTGGTGGAAAAGCACTTGTTATCGTGTTGCCTTTTGGTTGATACAGAGCGTTCTGATGTGGTTCCTTTGGCCCGTGATTGGAAGAGAAAGATGATGTTTGAAGGTTGCAGCGATTCAACGGTCGAGCGTCGGGCTTCGAGACGGCCCGACACTCACTTGGAGGTAACTTTGTGCTCTTCTAGGGTAGAGGTGACTATGTCTGCTGACCCTGACATTGAGATTTTGGACTCTGCTGCCCCCAAGTCCCTGAGATGGCTTCCATGCCGCAGCCAGGGGATGGGAGGCCGCGCTATCTTCGAGGCCGATTATGGCGGTAAGAGTGCAGTTCCTTGTTTTGATTTTGTCAACCTTCTTTGATTTTTTAACTTATTTTCTTTGTTGCAGACTGGCGTTCAAGCCAGCATTGACCCCTCTTGGGATGATCTTTTGGCAATCTTGATGGACAACTATCGGTCCCTTTAGGAGAAATGTCAAGTGATGGAGCGATCCTACCTCGACCCGAGGGGGAGGCGAGATCATGATATCTCCCGCTTTCGCCAGTTTGCGGCAGAGATAATAGCTGAGATGACAAGACTGCGGGAGGAACTTCAGGAGGAGAAGACTTCAGTGGAGAAGACAACGCGACTTTTGGAGGGTGCACAAGAGGAGAACGCTCTTCTTCGGTCTGAGAAGTCTTCTCTGAAGTCTGAAGTTGAGTGCCTTTCTTCTGAGGAGCGCTTGGCTGAGCTAAGAGCAGCGAGGTTCGCAGAGTATATGAACTCTATCGACTTTATGGGAGATCGTTGCTTGCTTTTTGAGGAGAATCGTGAGGTGTGAATGCAGGAGGTCGAACCAGACATGGCAGAGGTGTGTGAAGTGGCCTTCCTTTGTGGTATGTCAAAGGCCCTCGAGATGGTGTCCTATATGCGGGGGTGTGACGTCACTGACTTGGGCTTTGAGGATCTGTCCGAGGACGAGCTTGTGGTTGTTGACGACGAGGAATAGTCCCTCGTACTTGAGTTTCTTGTATGATTTGTACTTGATAGCTCTTGCGTCGTACTAGTGTACTTACTTTGTTATAGCTTTGTATTTTTGGCTTTATATTGTCATTTTTACTGGTTGTTGTCGCTCAACGCATATTTTGTCGTTTTGCGTCATATCGTCGTTCGAATGATTATGAGTTGTGTTTTTGAAGCAAGCAATCAGATGGCTGGCTTGTAGTGGCCCTATGACTTTCTTCCAAAGAGAATAGCGGGCGCATTAGGCCGGATGGGCTTGGTGATGGGCTTCCAAAGCCGGTAATATATGTTGTTGGGCGAGGCGGGGAAGCCGTGACCCGCTGCGGGAGAAGGGAAAACCTTCGATCGCAGACAGTGAGACTACTAAGGGATAGGAGCTCCATAGAAGAGTAAGGGGGCAAATCCTAACGTAACCCTCTACTTGAGGAAACGCTGAAGTTCAGAAACTTGCAGACCACTGGCGAACGCGATGGGTTAGGCCCTAGCGACGCCATGACCAATTGCGAGAGAAGGGCGAAACTTCAATCATAGTCAGAGTGGCCTCAAGGGTTGGGGGCCTTGTAGAAGAGTCAGGAGGCAAATCTTGACGTAACCCTTTACTTGAGGAAACAGCGAAGTTTAGAAACATGCAGACCGCTGACAAATGCGAAGAATGCGGGCCCTGGCGACGTCGTGACAAATTGTGGGAGAAGGGCGAACCTTCGATCGCAGTCAGAGTGGCCACAAGGGTTGGTGGCCCTGTAGAAGAGTTAGGGGGCATATCCTGATGTAACCCTCTACTTGAGGAAACGATGAAGTTCGGAAACTTATAGACTGCTGACGAACGTGAGGGGGGCAGGCCCTAGCGACGACATGACCAATTGCGGGAGAAGGGCGAACCTTCGATCGCATGCAAAGTGACCACAAGTTTGGGTGCCATGTAGAAGAGTTAGGGGGCCAATACTGACATAGCCCTCTACTTGAGGAAACATTGAAGTTCAGAAGCTTGCAGACCCCTAGCGAACGCGAGGGGGGGGGGGCAGGCCCTGGCGACATCGTGACCAATTGTGGGAGAAGGGCGAACCTTCGATCACAGATAGAGTGGCCACAAGGGTTGGGGGCCTATAGAAGAGTCAGGGGCAGATCCTAACATAAACCTTTACTTGAGGAAACGACGAAGTTCAGAAACTTGCAAATTGCTGGCGAACGCGCGGGGGGGGGGGGGGGGGGGGAGGACCTGGCGACGCCGTGACCAATTGTGGGAGAAAGGAGAACCTTCGATCGTAGGCAGAGTGGCCACAAGGGCTGGGAGCCTTGCAGAAGAGTCAGGGGCAGATCCTGACGTAACCCTCTACTTGAGAAAACAGTGAAGTTCGGAAACTTGCAGACCGATAGAGAATGCAAGGGGGCGGGTCCTGGTGACGTCATGACCAATTGCAGGAGAAGGACGAACCTTCGATCGCAAGCAGAGTGGCCATAAGGCCTGGGGGGCCCGTAGAAGAGTCATGGGGCAGATCCTAACGTAACCATGTACTTGAAGAGATACTTGATTTGTGTTGCTTAGGAGTCCGTGAAGTAACCCTTTACTTGAAAAGATACTTGATCTGCGCCAGTTAGGAGCCCGTGAAGTAATGATGACGAGGAGCAGACAATGTTGCTGGCTCCTAAGCTTAAGGTTTATCACGAGCTTTTAGAGGGTGCACAAGAAGAGAATGCTCTTCTTCGGTCTGAGCGATCTTCTCTGAAGTCTGAAGTTGAGCGCCTTTCTTCGGAGGTGCGCTTAGCTGACTGAGAGCAGCGGGGGCAACAAAGTATATGGACTTCATCGACTTTATGCAAGATCGTTACTTGCTTTCTGAGGAGATTCATGAGGTGTGAACGCAGGAGGTTGAGCCAGATATGGCAGAGGTGCGGAAGGAGGCCTTCCTTCGTGGTATGTCAAAGGAACTCAGGATGGTGTCCCATAAGCGGGAGTGTGAAGTCGCCGACTTGGGCTTTGAGGATCTGTCCGAGGACGAGCTTGTGGATGTTGACGACGAGGAGTAGTCCCTCGTACTTGAGTTTCTTGTATGATTTGTGCTTGATAACCCTTTCGTCGCACTAGTGTACTTTATTATAGCTTTGTATTTTTTGCTTTGTCTTGTTATTTTTACTGGTTGTTGTTGCTCAATGCATATTTTAATGTTTTGTGTCATGGTGTTATTCGAATGATTATGAGTTGTGCTTTTGAAGCTGGCGATCAGAGGGCAGGCCTATAGTGGTTCTGTGACTTTCTTCTAAGGCGAATAATGAGTGCTTTAGGCTGGATAGGCTTGGTGTTGGGCTTCCAAAGCTGGTAATGTTTTTGGGTGAGGCGGTGAAGCAATGACCCACTGCGGGAGAAGGGCAAACCTTCGATCGCAGGTATTGAGACTATTAAAGGATGGGAGCTCCGTAAAAGAGTAAGGGAGCAGATCCTGACGTAACCCTCTACTTGAGGAAACGGTGAAGTTCAAAAACTTATAGACCCCTGGCGAACGTGATGGGGGCAGACCCTGGCGACGTCGTGACCAATTGCGGGAGACGGGAGAACCTTAGATCGCAAGTAGAGTGGTCTCAAAGGCTGGTGGCCCTGTAGAAGAGTCAGGGGGCAGATCTTGATGTAACCCTCTACTTGAGGAAACAACGAAGTTCAGAAACTTGCAGACCGTGGGAGAACGTGAAGAAGGCAAGCCCTTGCGATGTTATGACCAATTGCGGGAGAAGGGCGAACCTTTGATCACATGTAGAGTGGCCATAAGGGTTGGGGCCCTGTAGAAGAGTCAACGGGCAGATCCTGATGTAACCCTCTACTTGAGAAAACGATTAAATTCGGAAACTTACAGACCGTTGACGAACGCGAGGGGGCAGGGCCTGGCTACGCCATGACCAATTGCAGGAGAAGTACAAATCTTTGATTGCATGCAGGGTGGACACAAGGCTGGGGGCCCTGTAGAAGAGTTAGGGGGAAAATCCTGACATAATCCTCTACTTGAGGAATGACGAAGTTCAAAAAATTGCAGACCATTGGCTAACGCGAGGGGGGCAGGACCTGACGACGTCGTGACTAATTATGGGAGAAGGGTGAACCTTCGATTGCTGGCAGAGTGGCCTGTTGGGTACATTGGAAAATGTGTACCTGATTTGAAGAAGCCTAACTTAGCTTAATGATATACATCAGGTGTATTTGATGTTGTTTTAAGTTGACATGTGCAGGTGAAGAAGTATTAAAGAATACAGAAAATTATTCTAGTCCATATGTCGACACCTGAAGAAATTGTGTCGACACTTCAGAATAATTGTGTCGACACTTGAAGGAAGCAGTGTCGACTCACAGAAAGATAGTCGACCACATTTGTATCGACACTTGGGAAGCAGTGTCGACTCACAGAAAGATAGTCGACCACCTTTGTGTCATACTGGGAAGCAGTGTCGACTCACAGAAAGATAGTCGACCACACTTGTGTCGACACTGGGAGCAGTGTCGACTCACAGAAAGATAGTCGACCATATTTGTGTCGACACTGGGAAGCAGTGTCGATTCACAGAAAGATAGTCGACCTCAACTATGTCGACACCTGAAGGCAGAGTCGACACATACTGAGTTCTGAATCTACAACAACTGTGTCGACACACGGACTTGTGTCGACACACTGCAAAGTCAAGACCAAGTTATTTTCTGAAGAAAGATGAAGTGTTGAGTCGACACAGATTCTCTGTGTCGACTCATTCTCAAGATGAAGTTCTGAAGAAGCAGTGTCGACTTAAAGACAAACTAGTCGACATCATCAAAGGCTGTGTCGACACCAAAGTCACTTGTGTCGACACATATAGACAGTTGGTCTCGACACTTTCTAACAGTCTTCCTAAGAGTCGACACAGAATTTCTGATGCTCTACTATGTCTCTCAGGTGTCAACATATCCACAATTGGAGTCGACACATAGTAGACAGACTGCTGTCAAGACAATAGAAGTTTGTGTCGACACACTCCATCTGTGTCGACACATATAGATGTTTTTGCCCGCCTTTTGATCTTCTTTCAATAGAAGGTATAAATAGGTCAAGAACTTATTCTGTCGACACGCTTACAAGGTTTTCGAGACTGAAACCCTGTGTCGACATTCTCTCTCTCTCTTCTCTCAAGCTTTCTCGTCTGATCAATGGCACTAAAGGTTGAAGATAACATCAACGAAGGATATAAGTTGGTACGCAATGCCTTTGCTGATGCCCCGACAGATATTCAAAGGGTTATAATTCTATTCTCCAAATCTGGAATAGAGTTTCTAGTTTTTGAACCTTCAAAGATATGGAAGAAGGAGGTGATTGAATTCTTTACCTCTGCATCAGTGGATTCAGCTGGTCTCAAGATAAAATCCACAGTTCATGGGACAAGGGTGAAAATCACACCAAGAAGTTTGAGAAAGATTCTACAATTGCCTATAGTTGAGAATGAAGAAGAGGTCCCAGCTTCTAAGTCAAGGGAGGCTCTCAATGGTGTGGATTGGATCCAACCCTGAAGATTGAAGCTGCTTTCAACAGAAAAGGAATGAATCAACAAGGAAAATTTTTATCTGAAGTAGTTGGGAAAGTAATTTTGTGCAAACCAGGTGGACATGATAGGATTTCAGCCTATATGTTCAGCCTAATGACCAGAATTGTATTTACATTTCCAACTGACTGGTCAGCTGTAGTATTTGATAAGATCAATGAAGGAATCAAGAAGCCAAATCTGGCTAGAATTGTGAGTTTATACCTGACTGAAGTGATCCTTGAGGTTATGCAACAACTGCCTGGGACAAAAATTAATCACATGAGGAAAATGGATATAAGATTATTTTCAAGGTGGATAGGGTGCTGTCTAAAGATGTGCCTGATGAGAACAGGAAGGACACCCCTATGAGATCCCCTGCACATGATCTAGGAACTGCCCAGCATCAAGAAGAGCAAGTGAGAAAGCAGGTTGAAGATCAGCCTGAGTCTGTCAAGATGAAACCATTCCTGCCCAAATACAGGGGAGCAAGCTCACTCTCCTGCCCAGAATGTATCTACTTCAGAACAGGTAAAGGAAAAGCAAGTGAGTTTTCCTACCAAGGACATTCCTAACATTTTTACTCCTACACAGGTACAGGGGGAGCAAGTACATTCTCCTACCCAGGAAATTCCACATACTGAACAAGTGCAGGAGGTGCAAATGTCTGAACAAGTGCAAGAGGAAGAACAATTTGATTTATTAAAAGATTTGAATATTGCAGCTCTGGATGATTCAACATCTGTTCAAGCTCAGAAGGAATACACTCTAGATGAGTTATTTCCTATATTGAAATTGCTACTGATAGAATAGAGGAGGAGCAAGACAATGAGAAAGCACTAGATATGGAGATAGAGCAAGAAGCTGAGAAGGAACAAGGAGTTGAGAAGGAGCAAGTAGTTGAGGGGGAGCCTGTGCATGTTGAGGCTGAACAACATGGCACTGAGACAGATATTCCTCCTACTTCTCCCGATAGAGTTCAAATTGAAAGTTCATCTGATTCTGAGAATGAAGAAGCCAGACTGGCTAAAAAGAAAAAGCTCATGGTCTTTAAGAGAAGGAGCAAAAGCTATAAGCAGACTCTACAAACTACACCTCTCCAATCTCCTTCTGAATTTAATTATAACAAGTTTATGATAGACTTACAAGTTAAGTTGGATGAACACAGATTGGCTGTTGAAAAGTATGTTGATGAGAGCAATAAATCCCTTCAATTTGACTTGGCTCAAGATATTAAATCTATTAGATTTGAAGTAAATATGAATAAGAAGGAGATGACAGATTGCTTCCATAAGGGAGGTAATATTGTAGTGTTTTTGGCTAAACAACAGCAGTCTATCCTCACTAAAGTGGATGATATTGCTTTAAAGCAAGGTTATGTTTTGGAGAATCAGCTAAGGATGAACGATAATTTGACTGAATCTCATCATGAAATTCTTGAAGAGTTCACAAAGGCTACTATAGGGATGACTGAAGCAAGAGCAAAGGAGATGGAAGAGTTTGATAAGAAACTTCAAGAAGCCATTGAATTAGTTAAGACTGCCATCACTACATCTCAGAAGGACATATTTGACAAACTACAAAATTGAAACCATATTTTAAAGAAGGTGTGAATTATCTAGATGGCCAGATCAGATTTCAAAAGAATGATCTAAGAGATCATATTACCAGAGAAGTCATAAAGGGGGAGAGGTTGTTAGTTCATGCTGGCTCAGAGCACACCAATGGGTGATAAATAGTATTCAAGCCACATTGGGATATCCACCTTTGTGTGATGATGCTATGGTGGCTGAGTCCAGAATTCAAACAGGTCTACTTGAAGGCAATCAACCTGAGATTACCAAGTTATTTACCCTCCTCCTGATTTTGATATGATTGATCAGCAAGTTCAGGATATGTATAGTCCTCCAAAGGAGGTTACCAAGGTTTTATTGAAAAAGTTGATAAGTCTGATGTCAACTTGCAAGAACAGCAAGATGCTCTACTATCAAAGAAAAGATTTAGAGAGCAGGTTGAACTTAAGCCAGATTTTGAGCAGTGGAGCCCTACTTCAAGAAATATTATACTAACTGCATGGAAGGCTGTAAGGACAAAGTACATGAAAGAGGAAAGTGGTATAATGAAATGGAAATGGCAAAAGTATGAAGCTATGTGCAGGAAGCCATAGTACAGTTTCAGAGAAAGCCAAGCTGGGAAGGCTGCCACCAGATGCTCAGGAGCCGAGCAAGTACTTTCCAAAGCCCTTTCATTACTTTGAAGCAAATTGCTCAAGGAAGAAGCACAGAAGAAAGCTGAGCTAAAAGGCAAGAAGCCAGCTGAAGTTGCTGAAGCTCCTGTGAAGGCTCAAATCCAATCTGGCAAAGAAATTGTCATAAAAGAGCCTGATCTGTCTTAGTTCTAAGTTCTTTCAAAAGTGTTTTGTAATGTTTTGTTTAATCATTCAATGTAAACATCTGTAATCAAACATTACCAAGTTATAAACAAAATTTTGTTTGGAATCATATATTCATGTTCACTCTGTGATGAATTGTTAATATTTTGTTTATATTAAGTATTCCTGTAATGTCATACATCATCATATTATATTTGTTATAAATGATGTATATCATTAACTAAAAGGGTTATGACTTCTCCAAATAGGGGGAGATTGTTGGGTACATTGAAAAATGTGTACCTGATTTGAAGAAGCCTAACTTAGCTTAATGATATACATCAAGGTGTATTTGATGTTATTTTAAGTTGACATGTGCAGGTGAAGAAGTATTAAAGAATACAAGAAATTATTCTAAGTCCATATGTCGACACCTGAAGAAATTGTGTCGACACTTCAGAATAATTATGTCGACACTTGAAGGAAGCAGTGTCGACTCACAGAAAGATAGTCGACCACATTTGTGTCGACACTGGGAAGCAGTGTCGACTCACAGAAAGATAGTCGACCACCTTTGTGTCGACACTGGGAAGCAGTGTCGACTTACAGAAAGATAGTCGACCACACTTGTGTCGATACTGGGAAGCAGTGTCGACTCACAGAAAGATAGTCGACCATATTTGTGTCGACACTGGGAAGCAGTGTCGACTCACAGAAAGATAGTCGACCTCAACTATGTCGACACCTGAAGGCAGAGTCGACACATACTGTGTTCTGAATCTACAACAACTGTGTCGACACACAGGACTTGTGTCGACACACTGCAAAGTCAAGACCAAGTTATTTTCTGAAGAAAGATGAAGTGTTGAGTCGACACAGATTCTCTGTGTCGACTCATTCTCAAGATGAAGTTCTGAAGAAGCAGTGTCGACTTAAAGGCAAACTAGTCTACATCATCAAAGGCTGTGTCAACACCAAATTCACTTGTGTCGACACATATAGACAGTTGGTCTCGACACTTTCTAACAGTCTGTCTCAACACTTTGCTGACCAAGACTAAGGCACAGGATCTGTTTGAAGACTTGACAACTGTGGGTTATGACAGGTTAACTGAAGCTGTCAGACTTGTCAGAAGTCAGTTAGAAACCGGATCAGCCGGTTACCATGAAGAAGATCTATAAATAGACAGATTCAGAGAGAAGTAACAGATTGAATTTTGGCAATCAATTTGAGAAATCAAATCAAGAAGGAGTAATACACAAAAGAAGATCTTCATCAGAAGATCTAAGAAGACGATCTTAGGATCTGTCTAAGGAGAGTTCTTTCAAGAATTCAGAAGTGTCATCAAAGGTGTTGGATAGAGAGGGATCCAGCCTCTTGAAGAAGAAGAAGGAAGCCATCATTGGTTTCTCAAGAAGCTGTTTGGAAATCAACTCAGCTAAGTTCAGATTCAAGAAGCTTTGAAGAAAGCTCAGATTCAGTTGATTTCATCAACTGATCAAGATTTGTCTTGTTCTTTTCTCTCTCAACAAGGCAAGACATTAAAACTTCTTTTCTAATTTCTGTAGGATCTGTCAATACAGATCTGAGTTGTAAGCCTGTGTTATAAAGGCTGAGTGTAGGAGAGTTGATCTCTGAGTGGTAGGGCTGTTTGCCTGAGTGTAGGAGAAGGTTCTTCTCTGAGTTGTAGGCTTTGTGATAAGGCTGAGGTAGGGCTGTTGAGCCTGAGTTGTAGGAACCTTTTCAGGTTCTGAGCTGTAGGATCTGTGGATCTGAGTAAAGAGGAAGTTTGGCCGAATCTAGCATACTGCTAGATAGGTGAAGGGGAAAGTGGATGTACCCAGACCTTGGGGAACCACTATAAAATAGTGTGCAATCTGTGATGGTTAAATTTCTGTGACTGCTGTGCTGTGTGTTTTAATTTTGTAATTGAATTCTGCCAATTAGTGTTAATAAGCTTTAGAACCTATTCACCCCCCCTCTCTAGGTATTTAGGTTGTCTTGAAAGTAAAACTATCAGTGGCCACAAGGGCTGGGGGCCCTATAGAAGAGCCAGGGAGCAAATCCCGACGTAACACTCTACTTGAGGAAACAACGAAGTTCAAAAAAGTGCAGACGGTTGGCAAATACGAAAGGACAGGCCCTGACGACGTCGTGACCAATTGCGGGAGAAGGGCGAACCTTCAATCGTAGGCAGAGTGGCCACAAGGGCTGGGGGCCCCGTAGAAGATTCATGGGGCAGATCTTGACGTAACCCTCTACTTGAAGAGATACTTGATATGCACCGATTAGAAGCCGGTAAAGTAATGCCGACGAGGAGTAGACACTGTTGCTAGCTTTTAAGCTTAAGGTTTGAAGCAAGCTTTTGCGTGCTAGCTGCTGGCGCGTTGTGCAATAACAATATTTGAAGTAGACAAATGTTTTGCATTTAACAAAAATAAAAGATAGTTTGTGCAGAAGTAGATGCTTGCGACTTTATTAGGTTCATTTTTTGTTGTTGAAAACGAAAGTACAAAAACAAAACTAGTTTTGATGAACGTAATATTGTCGGGCCTTTGCCCCTGATTCATATTCCCTTTCTGAAACCAGAGCCTTTTGGGTCGTTCAGACCCACTTGCTCTGAGTGTGTTGATGATAGGAGTGCGGGGTAGATGAACGTTCCCTGCCCTGGTTTAAGTTGTTGAAGATAGCATGTTCATGTGCCTTCCTAATTTCCCCTAATGACGCCAACTCCGGCTGGTGTGACAAACTTCGTGGCGAGATGAGGATATAACTCCGAATGTGGTCTGGCATAGTTGGCCGAAGATCGCGTTATACGGAGATTTTGAATCCACTGCCACAAATTGAACCTGATGTGTTACCCGTCGCAGGAATTCTCCCAAAGTGTCCGGGAGTATGATCGTTCCTTCGACGGGGACTGGCCCTCCACTGAAACCATAAATCTGGCATGTGGCCAACTGCAACTTCTCTTTGGGAATCTGCATTCCGCGGAGGGCTGACAAGAATAGGACGTTCACCTAGCTTCCGTTGTCGACCAATATCCATTTAACACGGAAGGCAAGATTCCCGATTTTCGCAGTGATGACCAACAGGTCTTGGTGGGGTAGGAGCGGTCCTTTCACATCTTCTTATCCAAAACTAATCTTCTCCGTCGACTAGACATCCTGTCCTTACTGTGTAATAGAATTTACGACGAGGAAGGGGGAGCAGTCTATGGTTTCCACTGTTCCAACCACTTGTCGTCCCCCTTGTGTTTCTTGATGTGTAGGCAGTTGCTCACTTCTTTGTTGAGATTGACGATTTCTTGTCTGATCCTGCAGGAATCTGCCTAGAACGCCCTACCGAACAAGTCTTTTGATCTCATCCTTGAGCCTTATACACTCTTCAGTGGAATGTCCTATTCATTTGTGGAACTCGCAGTACTTACTTTGATCTCCCCTCTCGATGGGGGTTTCCCGTAGCTTTCATAACGCTGGGTCATCTCAGATTGCATAGAGTACATTAACACGTGAAGTATTGAGCAGTGCGTACTCATAGTATCGCTTAGGCGGGGGTTCCTCGCGACAATCCCACTGACGGAAGTTCTTCTTGCATTCTTCCCGACGTCGTGGGACAAGTTCCTCTCTCTTCATCTTGACTCATCCTTTAAATTGTTTGTGATGTGCTACAATTGCTTCATCGGCCACAATCTGGGCCTCTACTCTGTGCACCAGGTTCAGATAGCTGGGGACTCTTTCTCTCATTAAGGCAGAATAGAACCAGCCTGGCTGGATCCCCCCAAGGAGGACTCCACGTACGAGTTTCGGGTCCACCCCCGGGATCTGCATGGCTTTTGTTGTAAACCTTAGAAAGAACTCCTTGAGGGTTTCCCCCTCGCTTTGGTGGATTTGTGATGCGGTGGTTTGATATGAACTGGTCCAGGAACTGCTGGGCGAGCTGCACAAAGTTCTGGATGGTCCCCTCTCTGAGCGAATGGTACCAGGATCGTGTCTGCCCCTTGAGAGTGGCGGGGAAGACCTGACAAAGCAGCAGATCACACATGTTAAAGATGTGGAGGATCATGGTGAAATGGTTAACGTGCTCTAGGGGATCCTCTGTTCCATCGTACGACTCGATGCTCAAGAGTTTAAAACCCGGTGGCATCGAGTGCGCCAGGACATCTAGTGCAAGTGGCGACCCATTCCTTATCGGGCGGTGAACCTGCGCTGCCCTATGGCCGACTTGGCCAAAATCTTCTTCAAATAACTCTCTGACTTCTTCTCTGGTCATTCCCTCTACTACATTCTAGGGGGCCCTGCCCGTTAGGGGCAACGAAGCGGTCCATTTTCGACGGTCCTCGCTTGGTAGATGGGGGGCACCGTACTGGCTTCTTGCGAGGATTCAGAGTACTCTTTATCTGCACTCTGATCATGAGCAGGTGGCGAGGGGACAATTTCTAGTGCTGGAACTCTCGCGGGTGCTTGAGCGGTGGAGAGGCCTCTAAGAAGAGCGAGCACTTCTACGTGGAGTTCCTTCATGTAAGCGACTCTTCCTGCGAGACCGGCGCTTGGTATGGTGGAGGCCTCTTCTTGCTGCAGTGCATTGTCGAGTGAGTGGGATTGGGCGGGGTTGTCATGCTCCCGACGAGCCGACCCTCTTGTCGTCTGGGTGCTCCTCCCGGACATAGTCTTATTTTGCTGGTGTTGTAGTGCAAGGCGTGGTACCTTCTGAATCTTCCCACAGATGACACCAAACCGTTGCGGTCTGCGACTACCCTCCTGATAGATCGGACTAACTAGATCGTCTTAGCCCTTGAAGCGATCGATTACGCAACCAGTCATAGAAGTAGATCTCAGACAAGACAAGTGTTTTACATGGAAAACTCTCTGAATAGGGTGAAAACCACGATCGGGGCTGTGCCGACAGGAACACCACTAGATCGGTTTGGGGTACAACACTTCTTTGATAGAATCGAGGGCGACATGCCACGCCTCGTTACAACTTGAGGGGGAGAGAGACAGATACAATGTTCAGTGTACAGGGGAATGTTTGCGTGCTTCTGTACGATCATTAGTAGACTGTTAGGAAGATACAACAGGTATTCCGTCAACGGCGCGCTCTGGATGCTGATGGCTGCGGACGATTAGCAAGTGATTTCCTACAAACATTGAATTTTGCGAAGGAGGTCGCAAACGGTCTTTGACTTAGAGGCAAGTGTAACAGTGATGGACTTTGTATTGGAAGCGAGCACGACGACGACGGACCTGTGAAGGGAGAGAGAAAATGCTAGGAAGAGAGAGACATGGATTCCGTAGAAATCCGAGTTCCGAAGTTAAAGATATGAGAAAGATTAAGGGTCTATTTATAGGACTGGAAAGGGGCAAGCCAGTAATCCTCACCCCCGTAACCACCAGTAGAACGAATCGGATCGCTCCGTTTGGAGCATACGGATCACCATTTTTATAAAAATACCAAGCCTTTTCTCGGGTCCAAAACTGACCAGCCCGTACTCGGGATCGACCCAACGGGCCTCCGGGGTGGTTACACGCGGTAACCACCCATAACCGCCCACCTCGTGGGCGGTTACGTGCGGCGGCCTCCCCGTTTGGGGGCGTCGGAGGGGGCGACCGACCACTTGGGGCCGACCGAAGCCCCCGATCGGCGATACGTCGACCGACCAAAGGGGGCGGATAGCCCTATGGGGCCGGGCGACCCATCGGCCGCCTCCTTCGGCGGGCGGCCGGGGAGAGGAGGGGAGGTCGGCCCCTTGGGGGCCGGTGCCTCCTCGGTCAGCCTCGTCGTAGAAGGCCGGGGAGAAGAGGGGCGGCTGGCCCCTTGGGGGTCGGCGCCTCCCCGGCTGGTCTCGACGTAGGCGGTCGAGAGACGAGGGGTGGCCGGCCCTTTGGGGGTCGACGCCTCCCCGACCGGCCTCACCGTTGGTGGCCTGGGAGAAAAGGGGGGCCTTGGGGGCTGACGCCTCCCCGACCGGACTCGCCATAGGCGGCCGGGGAGAGGAGGAGTGACCGGCCCCTTGGGGGGCGACGCCTTCCCGGCCAGCCTCGTCGTAGGCAGCCGGGGAGAGGAGGGGCAGGCGAGGCTGCCGGCCGGGCGCGAGGAAGCTGGCGCGAGGGATCCCAAATAGTTGTTAGCGATCCCGTGCGCGGGAGTTAGGATCCCACGCGCGGGAGTTAGGATCCCACGCGCGGGTGTTAGGATCCCGCGTGTGGTGGTTACGATCCGTTGTGAGGCTTTTTTCAGATGCGATGATCGCGTGTGAGGCGGTTTGAACCATAACCTCCCCCCCCCACTTCGTTGGTGGGGGGAGTGAATGTTTTGATTATGTGCAACCCGGTCCTCCTATGAATTGGGTACGACCCCATCGATGTTTATAGTATGCAAATAACAACTGGCATAAAAAATTGCTACACTAAATCAGCTCCACAAAACAATATTTTTTTAGGTGAGTCCTTATAATTCTCAATAAATAATTATTCCTCAATAATAAAACTCATTACTTTTTTGGGTTTCGTTTGATTGAGCTGTGGCAGGAGGAGCTGATGGGTCCAAATGAAGGGGGCGAATTGGAGGCGTGGAGACGGGGGTCGAAACGGAGCGGCGACACCGCTTTTCCTCCTTGTTGTAGGTCCAAATACGACAAATGGAGATGGAGGTTTGTTTGTTTTGCCGCTGTACGGCAACATTTCTCCAAACGCTACCCCTAAACGCGGAACCAAATAAAGCCTTAAACTTAAATTATAATTTATTATTTAAATATATTACCAAAATTCATTTCACATCTTAATTCTTAAGCCTTTTATAGTAACTTCATAACAGATTATTTTCACTTGCAAATATTATTTAAGCGGGCTATTTAGATATATATATATATATATATATATCTCTATTAATATATAAAAACTACTCTTTAGTGAAATATTGTCTCATGTCCCTATATTGCCCTTATAGTTTTATTCATAATTACACAATTATACCAAACTTTATATTAGTATATTATAAAGACAATATCTTTTTAGGTAATTACACAACTATACAATATTAAAATACAAAAAATAAAAACACTAGATACCCTAAACCTATTGTCTATAGCTAGGAATGACAAGAACAAAATTAATGTTTTAACGTTAAAATATAATTTGTCTTACAAAATAAAATTTTTATTCTTGATTTATATTTTTTTACGGTCATTTTGAGTACCCATATGTATATGTTGCGGGTCGGGCGGAGCCCGCCGGGAGCGAGCAAAGCCCGCCGTCGTCGGTCGGGTACTATCACGCGAGACCATAGGGGCGGGTACTGTCCACGACAAATGTTGCCGCCCACGACAAATGTCGCCGCTCACGACAAATGTCGCCGCCCACGACAAATGTCGCCACCCACGACAAATGTCGTCCCCGCGACAAATGTCGCACCACCGACGAATGTCGCATCCCGCCAATTGTCGCACCCCGCCAATTGTCGCACCCCCGCAGAATGCCCCCAGGACCGAAGGCCCGTGCCTGTCACTTGTATATATATATATATACAAACACACACATATGACTGACAGTGTACGGGGGACTCCCCGTGCCCCGTGCGACAGTACCCAGACTGCGGCGGCGGGCTTGGGGCAGGGTTCACCGGCCCCGGCGGGGCTTTGCCGGCCCCCCGGCGGGGCTTCGCCGGCCCCCCGGCGGGGCTTCGCCGGCCCCCCGGCGCGGCTTCGCCGGCCCCCCGCCGCGGCTTCGCCCGCCCCCCGCCGCGGCTTCGCCCGCCCCCCCGCCGCGGCTATAAAAAACAATACCTTGATGTTTATTGTTTGCGCATGATATCGTTTTGATTGATGAGACGCGCATGGGTGTAAACGTAAAACTTGAATCTTGACGAGATACTTTAGAAAAGAAGGGTTTTAGGTTGAGCAGGGCAAAGACGAAGTATATGGAGCTTAAATTTAGGACAGATGACTTCGTTATTAAGTTGGGTGATCAAGATATTTCCTGTAGTGAGTGTTTTAAATATCTTGGATCGATAGTTCAAAAAAAAAACGGAGGTATTGATAAAGATGTGACACAGAATCCTAGTGGGTTGGTTGAAGTGGAGAGGCGCGTCATGGATCTTATGTGATCGTAAAGTACCACTAAAACTTAAGGACAAGTTTTACCGTACTGCAATTAGACTCGCGATGCTCTATGGTTCTGAGTGTTGGGCAGTGAATTGTGTACTTGAGAAAAAAAATGGGAGATGCGGAGATGAGAATGCTTAGGTGGATGTGTGCGCACACGAGATTGGATATAATTAGGAATGAAAGTATCCGGGATAAGACGGGAGTAGCACCAATTGCAGAGAAGATGCGAGAAGCTCGTCTAAGATGATTTGGACACGTACAACGGATATCATTAGAGACACCTATTAGGCATTGTGAGAGTCTAGTCACTAGGAAGGTTAAACAAGGGAGGGGTAGACCAATAAATAGGGGTGAGCACAAAAAACCGCAAGAACCGCCCGCACCGCAAAAATCGCACCAAATTTTAAACAACACCGCATAGTGTAAATGCGGTGCGGTTTTGAAATTTTGTAAACCGCGTGCGGTGCGGTATTTAAATCTTAAAAACCGCAAACACCGCACCGCACCGCACCGATAATTTGGGTAATGAATTTTTTTTACAATTTCGCAACACGACACTGCCCGCACCTATTAAGTATTAAACCCGACAAAAGTGCAAAACACCACACTTATTAAATAGTTTGAGTGGCTGCACCTATTAACCAATTTACAAATTACAACCCAAATCCCGCTGAGGCGCTGACCTATTGGCAAAAATTAAATGTGATTGTTTACCGCAAACCTGTTATTTATTAGTGGCACCCCAAAATCTCATAATTTTTCGCGCCTTTTCGAAATACGTCTTGTACATGTAATTTTAGAAAAAATGCTCAACACAAAAGTTGTAGATCTCGTCGAGATCTACAACCTATGTGTTGAACACTTTTCTTGAAATCGCATGTACAAGGAGTATTTCGAAAATGCGCGAAAAGTTAGTAGATTTTGGGCTGCGACTAGTCAATAACGGATTACGATTAACGATCACCAAATTAAAAGCACACGCATACAACATAGCTGTTATTTTGCTGCACGCGTGCACCTATTGTCTATTATTATTTGGCTCAATTGGTTGTACCCATTATTATTAAAATTATTAAACAGCTTACAACAATAAATTTCTCAGTTCACACTTTCTCCGCAGACCGCAGTCCGCCCTGCTCCGTTTTTCCAATTGCCCTAGCTCTCTCTCTCAGGGTCCATTTGTTTTAGCTTATTGGCTCCGGTCCGTTTGGGCGAAACGGCAGTTCAGGCTTCCGTCCATTTGTTTTTCCGCCGCGTTTCAACCCGCTCGCCGTTTCTTAAAAGGCCAAAGCTTCGTTGTTCGAAACCTTAGGGTTGGCTTCCGTTTTATCGCGTTTTCCGCTTCGCGAAACGAAGGCGGCGATCCACGACCTCGGGCCGTCATCAGCGACTGACGTCGTTACACCGCGACTTCCGGCGTCGTATTCCTTTTGTCCTGGTTCCCGCGACTCCGGCGTCTGCGTTCTATTGCAGCATCAACGACTTGGCGGCGATCTCTAGCATCAGCAACTCCGGCGGCAACGATCTCTAGCATCAACGGACTCATCACACAGCGACGCCGGCGGCGTCGGCCTCTAGCCACAGCAGCGTCGATCTCTAGCTACATCAGCCTCTAACCTGTCTTTCCCGGGCAACAGCTCTTCACAGGCCATCCTTATCGGTGCACGCTCTGCAAATCTTGTGCAAACAGCTTCTTCCTAGCTACCTTTCTTCTTCAGCACAACCAATTAGGGTAATCTCTTCACCGATTTTCGTATTGGGCATTTGTTAAGTTTTTTGATCCAAAAAATTTATCATTGACTGTTATTATAAGTGATTGTTGTGTGTGTGTGTGTCTAGTGTGTCCACTGATTGTAGTGTATCCAGCAATCACTCGTGTTAAGTGATTGTTGTGTTAAGTGATTGCTGTGTAGTGTATCCAGTGATTGATGTGTATCCAGTGATTGTGTGTGCTATGTGTGTGTGTGTTCAAAATGGTATTGCTGTGTTAAGTGATTGCTGTGTTAAGTGATTGCTGTGTAGTGTATCCAGTGATTGTTGTGTATCCAGTGATTGTGTGTGCTATGTGTGTGTGTTGTGTATCTAGTGATTGTGTATCCAGTGATTGCTGTGTTAGCAAGCAAGTGATTGCTGTGTATCCAGTGCTATGTGTGTGTGCTATGTGTGTGTGTGTGTTCAATGTTATTGTGCAGTGTTATGTGATTGTCCAGTGTGTCCAGTGATTGCAACATCTGTGTTGTGCAGTGCTATGTGTGCATGTGTCAAGTGATTGTTGTGTCTGTGTGTCAAGTGATTATTGTGCAGTGTTATGTGTGTGATTGTTGTGTGTGTGGTATTGTGCAGTGATGTGTTGTGTGTGTTATTGTGTTGTGTGTGTGTCAAGCGATTGTTGTGCTATATGTGTGTTTGATTTGTTTGCTATGTATGACTGTGTTTGATTATGTCCAATGTGTGTGTTGCGTTGTTACTAATTTCTGTAGATTTTAATATAGGTTTATGGGTTAGTGGAGACATCGCACATTATTGGTCGTTGCATGCAGGAGCCGCCTCGCATACAGATCTCGTCATCCCTATACACCATTCCTGAGGCTATTTCAGAGCTAGAAACCATGCCAGAGGTTATGGCTGACTCAAATATGGACTTCTATCACTACTGCATCGTCTTTCTGAGACAGAAACAGAATCGAGAAAGTTTTATGAGTATGCGGCAAGAATCGACATCTCACTTGGCTGCAGGATTGTTATCACAAAAAACTGTAATAGTTGCCCCTTTTTTTATCATGTGATCAGTGTGTGTGTGTTTTCCATTTGATGTTATGCTGGAATAGTTTGCTTTGATGCACTTCACTTTTTGCTGGACATTTACTACTATATGTTCCAATTTGCTTTATTGTTTGTTGTGATAAGATTTATTATGTGATGGCAGTGCTTTATTTGTGTGCCTTCAAATGTGCTTTACTTATTGTTGGTTTTTTTAACACAGATTGACAATGCTTAGCCCGGATCAAACTCATAGTTCGGACGAGGAGACTAGACAGCATGTTGCTGATTGCTTTTATCATAATACAGCAATTGGGGGACAACAGTTGTTACTAGCTATTTCTCAGCAGTTACCCTTGGGAGGTGGAACCTCTAATACACCTTGTATGACATCAAGCCAAATCGGTGCTAGATGGATTGGTGAACTTTTGGAAGGACACCCTCACAGATTTTTCAGTGCCTTTAGAATGTCGAAAGTAATATTTTTCAGTGCCTTTAGAATGTCGAAAGTAATATTTATTGATCTACTGACTCTCCTCACACAACAATATGGATTGCTTGGATCCAGGAGGACTCTCCCATGCGAAGTACTTGCAATTACTTTGCAGATTTTAGGCCACAATTTGTTAATGCAAATTGCAAGCGAACGTTTTCAACACTCTATAGAAACAATACATAAATTTTTTGCAAGGGGTATAAATGTAATTAAGCAACTATCTGCTGATGTCATTCGTCATGTAGATCCACAGTTCAGTGATATTCCCCCGCAAATTTTAAATGACACTCGATACATGCCATTTTTTAAAGACTGCATAGGAGCAATTGATGGAACACATGTGGACGCTCGAGTACCTGCTGATCGGCAAGTTTCTTACATTGGTCGACATGGCACAACGACGCAGAATGTCATGGCAGTTTGTGATTTCAACATGTGTTACACTTTTGCATTAGCAGGTTGGGAGAGTTCTACTCATGATAGTCGTATATTTCAGCGTGCTCTTATGAACCGCAGTTATAATTTCCCATACCCACCCCCTGGTGAGTCTTTTGTATCTTGAATCTCTTTTTTATAACAAATATTGAAGAATATTTTAGTAACATCGCCTGATACATATAAATTTGCAGGCAAATATTACGTAGTGGATGCCGGTTATCCACTACAGCGCGGTTTTCTAAAACCATATTTAGGCACACGTTATCATTTATCAGATTTTAAAAGGGGCAATAGACCCATACAAGGGCGCCATGAAATATTCAACCAGGCTCACTCATCGTTGCGAAGTGTTATAGAACGTTCATTCGGCGTGTGGAAAAAAAATGGAAGATACTACGGGATATGCCGCCATACAGTTTGTCAAAGCAACGAGACATTGTGATTGCAACAATGACATTGCATAACTACATTCGCAGACATCCATCCCGCTCAGACATTCATTTTCGTGCTTGTGATGTAGACGAACAGTTCATTTATCCAGCGGGTATTCAGAACAGAACTGGACATGTTGGCTCATGTGGAGACGATGTGAGAGGGATTCGAGTAGGAGTGGATGAGATGGTGGCATTGCGTGACTCAATTGCCGAACAACTGCACCGAGCTTGAACGCTTTTCATATTTTTAAAAGGTTTACATGTACTGTGAAATATCTATCTATGTTTGAGCTGGGCCTTACGGTAACGGCCATCGCCGGCTTTTAATAAAAAAACTTGGTTTGTTTGTTTCATTTAATAATTAGAAGAAAAAAATTCAACCGCGAATCTCCATTTCCAAACACAGTATTGTCAAACAGTTCTCTGTTTTGAACAGCTCTGCAAACACAGACTAGCCAAACAGAACTCCATTTACAACATCCAGTTTCCAACTACTCCCATTACAAACCTACCTTTACAATAGCTCCTTTTACAAACGCCACCGCTAAACCAAATGAACCCTCAGTCTCTCTTCTTCTCACCACAGCCATCGCCTTCGGAAACTTCACCGCCCGCCGTCGTCGCCTCCGGAAACTACACCGCCCGCCGCCATCACTGTCGCCTCCGGAAACTACACTCCTCGTCATCGTCGCCTACAGAAACTACACCGCACGCCGTTGCTCGAGCTTCTGAGAGGCTCTTACCCCCTCTCTCCCCGTTCTCACGAGGTATGGTATCTGAGCAAAGCTATATTAAATTGATTTGTTGAACTCCCTCTCTCCCTATTCAAGTGTTTAGACACAGAAAGCTGGAAAGGAATCCGGCCGACTGGGAGCACAAGCAAGCTTGAAGCTTGCAATCATGGCTTCTAAAAACGAATAATTAATGGAGTTTTTTGTTATTCAAGTGTTCAGACACAGAAGCTTGAAGGTTGCGATTATTAGTGAAAGAACAAATAATTAATGGAGTTTTAGTTTTTGTGGCGGGTGGACAAAATTTTGGGGGAAGAGAAGGCTGTTGAGAAACAGAGTATCGGTGCAGGAAGCTATTTTTGTTTGTTTGTTTGTTTGTTTAAATAGTCTCTATTTAGAACAACCGATCTTCCAAATTTCTATTTTATGTCTTGTTAGATCCAACCGTTGGTGAAGTTCTATTCTTTTGTTCTTTTGTTGACTGCACCTCCATTTTTATGCTACTGTTCTTTTGGTAAAGTTCAGATCTTAACCTCCATTTTTTAATCTTCTGCTCTGTTGTTGACTGCAGGGTTTCTGTTGGTAAAGTTCTAATTTTAGTTCGGGCTTCTGCGAGACTCCACCGCCAACTACTAAACAACTACGTAAGTTCTACTCTTTACTTCTATAATTTTTTGGTTGTTGTTTTACACGTTATAATTGTTTTACATTTGTTGTAATTGAGTCATTGCAAGCTTGAAGCTTGCGATCCTGGCTTCTAAAAATGTTAAAGGCAAAGAGAAAGTATTACAAATTGATCTGGTGCAAGTGAAACAAAAGATACAAGTTGAAAGTATAGGGGAGAGAGCACTATCACATGAATATGAGGCTTCACAACATCAAAATAAGAAACAGAAAGAAGAAATTCATGATGGTAGTAAGTTTAAGTCTCAAGAATGGGAATGGTTTACGAAGTACAAGGATAGTGATGGAAAAGATCGTGCAAAAGGTAAATATTGTTCCAAAGTATATGCAACCGACCTTAACAAGAATGATTCTAGTGCATTGAGAGCACATATGACTAGTTTGTGTCGATTTCGGAAAGTTGCACTCAATCAGAAAATGTTGTCATTTACCGAGAAAAAAGAGGATGGAGCTACAATTGGATCTTTGAAAGCAATTAAGTTTAATGAAGAAGAATGTAGATTACCATTGACAAAGATGTTGATAGTTGATGAGTTGCCATTCAAATTTGTGGAGAATCAAGGATTTCAAAATTTTGTTAAGCAATTAGAGCCAAGGTTTGATGGACTTTCTCGAACAACTATCGCTAGATGTTGCACTAATATCTACACAACCGAAAAAAGCAAAATTGAAGAAAGAATTGAAGCACAAAAGGTTATGTTTGACAACGGATACATGGATATCTATTCAAAAATATGATTATATGTGTTTGACCGGCCATTGGATAGATAAGGAATTGAGGCTACAAAAAAGAATACTTAACTTTGTTAGAATCCTTGATCACACCGGAGAAGGAATTGTGTGTGAAATAATGAATTGTTTATCTTCATGGAGCATTAAAAAATCTTAACAATTACAATGGATAATGGTTCTGCCAACGACGTAGTTGCACGACATATAAAGAGAAAGATCAAAGATTGGAAAAGTACAATATTAGACCATGAATTTCTACATGTTCGTTGTTCTGCGCATACTTTGAATTTAATTGTTAAAGAGGGATTATCTGAATATAATGAGTCAATCGAGAAGATTTGATTGACAATTAAATATGTAAAAGGATCTTCTCAGAGATTGGAGAAGTTTAAGAAGTGTGTTGCAAATGTCGATACTGAATGCAAAGCATTCATATGCTTAGATGTTGAAACAAGGTGGAATTCCACTTACTTGATGCTGGAGACAATAATAAAATTTGAGAAAACATTTGAAGGATTAGATGATGAAATATCATATCAGAGCTACTTTACAAATGATAATAAGTTTTGCGGACCTCTAAATGCAGAGGATTGGAAGAAAGCCAAACTATTTGTGATGCTTCTAAAGATGTTCTACAATGTGACTTTGGAGGTCTCGGGTTCAAAGTATCCAACATCTCATTTATTTTTTCAGAATATATCGATGATGGAGCATATGATGTTAGGATATTTAGTTATATGTCTGCGCGTGTCAGGACCGATTCGGAACGACCCTTTGGATTCCGTGTCACTAGAGTGTAGCGACTCTACGCTGGAGATACTATATAAGGTCATTCCACACCGATGAGTCTTAGTGGACTATCTTGAGCGGAGCAATTACATTCTCAAGATACGGAAATTAGGTTTCGCTCTGTTGTTGTCTGCCGCTCCCGTGCGTTTTCTCCTCCCTCGCAATTTTTTCTCTAGAGTCGCCGTCAAATCGCAAGGAAGAAGGCGCCGCTCCTGTGCTCGCGATCTGGAAGGAGATCACTTCTTGCTCGTTCTCGCGAAGTTCTCTGCGCCGATCTGGAAGTAGATCGGAAGTTTTCGCCGATCTACAAGAATTTTTTGCATGTTTCTCTTTCGTCGTCGCTCAGATCGCGAAGGAGAAATGATCTACAGGGTTTCTTTGCTGGATCGCATTTCGTCTCTGCCGAGTCGCGTCGATCCGGGTCGATCTCTTGCTTCGCCATTTAGTCCGGCCACCGCTTTGGGAGAGGGGAGAACTCCCTGTTTCTTTCCCGTTTTGTGTGTGTTGTAGACGCCGATCGGGAAGGAAGGCCGTTGATTCCCAACCGCCTGGTAGTGATCTGGCCGCCTCCGGTGCAGATCCGGTCGCCGCTCCTCAGATCCGGATCTGATCGGGATTTTGCCGCCGGGAAGCCCGTCGTTCTCTTCATCATACAGATCTGCTGGTTCTAGATCTGTAAAAGAGTAGATCAAGATCTGCCGTTTTTTTAGATCTATCATTCTAGAATTTTAATCTCCATTGTAATTTTAATCTCCATCTCTTGCTGAGTATTTCCGCGAAACTTTGTGCTTCTCTGAAATTTGCTTATCAATTGAGTCTTCAACGATTGTGGTTAGCCGGAGAGGAGGTGAAAATAACACTTGGATTGGATCCCAAGATTTTCTGACGTCTTCACACGGCTCAGGTGACCTCGTTCTAGAATTTTAATTTTTATTTAAATCTAGTTTGAAAATTCAAGTCCAATTAGGAATGAAGGAACGATAAATTTGTTTATACTATTCAGAGTGATCAGAACATTGCTGGGAAAAGCTAAGAGCAAGTTGTTCATCCCTCAAAGGCTGTCAACTTCGTTTCTAGACTTAGCAAGCCTTCTCGGAAGCCCCCAGTACCTAAGGGTGACACCACTACACAAATGACAGACAAAAAGCCTTCTCTCAAAAGGAAGAAGGGCAAGTGTCACAACTGCAGCAAATGGGGTCACTGGGCCGCTGAATATAAGGGCCCGAAAAGACAAAAGGAGCAAGCCCCACAAAATATGGTGAACATGATGGTCGACAACTCTGATCCCAAGTCCTTCGTGGCTATGATTGAGAGTAGTCACCGCAGTGCGTCTTCTAAGTGGTAGCTGGACAGTGGTGCTACCTGTCACGTCACAAATGATAGGGGTTTTCTATCAAAGGTCACAGCAGTCAAGAATAGAGTTGAAAATTGCAATGGAGGAGCGACAGATGTTACTTATGCTGGGACTGCAGAGCTTGTCCTCTCTTCAGGTAAAACTTTAATTTTACAACATGTTAAAGTAGTACCTAATTTAACTAAGAATTTGATTTCTATGAGTTTGCTTGTTAAAGCTAGAATATCTTTCACAACCATGAACGGTAGAATGACGTTAATTGTCAATTCTCACTACTTTCGTTGTGCTTACCTGATCAATGATATGTACAGATTTAGCCTAGATAACGAGTGCATAAACCAAGTGAGTTCTACTCTGATTGATCTGAAGCTATTACACAATAGACTTAAACATATTCACTATAAGAAAATGCGAGATCTAGCTAAAAGTCAAAACATACAATTAGATCTTTTTATTCAATTTAATAGGTGTGAGGTTTGTGCACAGACTAAGATCACTAGAAACCCTTACAAGACAGTTTCTAGGAGCACACAACTTCTGGAGTTGATACATTCCGACCTCTGTGACTTTCGTAGTCACGCCACTAGAGGGGGAAGGAAATATCTAATCACTTTCATCGACGATTTTTTCAGATATTGTCATGTTTACCTATTGAAATCGAAAGATAAGACATTCGAGACCTTTAAGATCTTTAAATCTCGGGTAGAAAATCAATTGAATCTAAAGATTAAAAGACTTAGAAATGATCGAGGAGGAGAGTACACTACAACTAGTTTAAGGACTTTTGTGCCTCTGAGGGTATAATCCTAGAAACCACAACTCCTTACTCACCTCAGTCGAATGGTATTGCTGAGCGTAAGAATAGAACTTTAACAAAATTGTTGAATTCTATGCTCCTCACAACTGGCATGCCTAATTCTTTTTTGGGGGAAGCAGTCATAATTACAAATCGCATTCTAAATAGTGTGCATCACTAAAAATTCAACTTTACTCCATATGAGTTATGACATGACCATCCTTGTTGATATAACACTCTACAGACTTAGGGCTGTATCGCTTATGTAAGAATACAAGACCTTAAGAGACCTAAGGTGGGACCTAGAACAATGACCTGCGTTTATCTAGGTAGTGCAAAAGATAGTGTAGCTGACAGGTTTCTGGATCAATCCACTAATACAATGATAAAGTCTATAGATACTATTTTCTTTGAACATAAATTATCAAAGATCATGGATTGACCGTCTTCGGGTCTACTGACATGATTTCAGAATCTACTGTAGAACCTAAAGCTGACCCCTCTAGCACTGCTCCCCAACCTCTAGAGGTGGAACCTATTCCTCTTAGTGCATCTACAAGAGATAGAATTCCTAAGGATTTTGGTGAGAATTTCGTCACCTACCACTTAGAGAATGATCTGTTCTCCTATCAGGAAGCAATGTGATCTAAAGATGCGTTAATGTGGGCAGAAGGCATCGATGATGAAATGAACTCGCTGCTATAAAACAACACTTGACATCTAATTGACCTGCCAAAGGAGATAAAGTCCTAGGATGCAAGTGGGTACTAAAGAAGAAGTTACACAATGATGAGTCTATAGCTAGATATAAAGCACGACTAGTAGCTAGGGTTATAAAAATAGGGAGAATTGACTATTTTGACGTCTATTCACCTGTATGTCACTTATTCACTATTAAGATTCTTCTTGCCTTAACTTTTATCGATAACTTTATAGTTCATCAGATGAATGTAAAGACAGTCTTCTTAAATGGAGAGCTTGATGAAGATATCTACATGGCACAACCTGAAGGTTTTGTACATAAGGATCTAAGATAAAGTGTGCAAGCTCGATAAATCGATCTATGGGCTTAAACAAGCACCTAAGATGTGGCAAATTAAATTTGACCAAGTAGTAAAGAGCGTTGAATTTAAGTCCAGTCTCTTAGACAAGTGCCTCTACTACCGCTCAATGTCAAATCAAACAGTCATCATATGTTTATATGTGGATGACATGTTGATTCTGGGGTCAGACCTTGCTACAGCGAGGGATACTAAATCCACTCTCGCGAAAGCATTTGACATGAAGGACCTTGGTCCTGTAGATACCCTATTAGGTATGAAAGTTAGAGTGGACAATGGACGTGTCACTATAAGTCAAGCTCATTACATTGAGCATATCCTCACTACCTGGGGTTATAAAGACTATAGGCCTGTTGAAACACCAATCGATCCAAATGTCAAGTTGAGTCCGAATGAAGGGACCATCGTTGATCAAGTAAAGTACTCTAAGATCATTGGAATTCTCATGTATGCCACAAGTTGTACAAGACCGGACATTGTCTTCTCTGTTGGCATGTTGTGTCGTTTTACCAGTTGTCCAGGCAAAGAGCATTGAGATGCCTTAGATTAGATGATGAGGTACCTGAAAGGTACTAAAGATCACGCTCTATGCTACACTGGTTACCCTCCTACGTTGGAAGAATACTCTGATGCCTCCTGGTGTTCAGAAGTTAGGAACAGTAAGTCAACCAGTGGATTTATTTTCACTTTGGGTGGCACTATAGTCACTTGCAAATCCAAAAGACAGACTTGTATAACTTTGTCATCTATGGAAGCCGAGTTGTTTGCCTTAGATTCAGCTGGTGAAGAGGCGGATTTGATCAAAAATTTGATTCTAGACATTCCCTTGTCTAGACTTTAAGTCAATTCTTTGAGCCTATACTGTGATAATTAAGCAACAGTCCAAGTCGTGAAGAATGTCCTTTTTAATACTAAGAGGCTACATGTACGACTGAGACACGCTCTACTGAATTATCTGAAAGAGCAAGATATTATCACTTTGATCGATGTGCTATCGAAGGATAATCTGGCTGATCCACTGACGAAAGGAATGCCTAAAGACTGATCAATCAAAATAGTAGGGGAAATGAGACTCAAGGCGATTTAAGTTCAGCCTTAGTTTCAAGGTTAGGCGATTCAGTTCCGCCTTAGTCCAAATATTTTTATTTTTCCACTTTCTTTTGTCAAAGCAAGCGTGTTGTGCTCCGCTGATGTTCAGGGTTGCTGAGTACGAATCTGGTGAGTTGTTTCATTCCACATTTGATGTTAACAACTTCAACTGGTTTTGTCTTCCTTATCTAGGAGAAGAGCGTTATTCCACATTTGATAACACAATCTGACTAGGTTTGACTCTTCTTCTGTTTATTGGTTTCATTCCACATTTGATGAGTTCCAATTAACTTTAAGACTCTGTTCGTTTCGATGGAATTGGGGCTTTGAAATTGACATTCAATTACCAATTCCAATTGTGACTGTTTGGCGGCCTTAATATTACGTTGGAATTGGAATTCATTTCAATTCCCATGGGAATTGATTATAGAAGAAACACGACTCCCTCAATTCTTACCTCACGAGGTCTTCATTCGTGATTCCCACCCCTACCAGCGTGTCTCTGACTCTCTGGAAAATATATCAACGCAAATTTTGTTGTTCGCCCAGGACCGCATTTTTTGCCAAAGAACGAAATTTTTGACGGGGCGCACATTTTTTTGCACGGGATAGCATTTTTCACCTGGGCGTGCATATTTCGCCTGAGACTTCATTTTTCGACCGGGCGCGCATTTTTTTGTCGTGGTGACCTTTTTTCACCTTGACGCGCTTTTTCGCCCGGCCGCGCATTTTTTGCTCAAGCGAAAATGCGCGCCCAGGAGCGCATTTTCACCCGGGCACGATTTTTTCGCCCGGGAGCGAATTTTTCGCTCGAGCGCAGATTTTTTCGCTCGGTCGCGGATTTTTCGTCCGGACGCGAATTTTTTGTCTGGATGCAATTTTATTCGCCCGGGCGCCCATTTTTCGCCCGAGCGCCCATTTTTCGCCGGGGCATGAATTTTTCGCCCGGGAACGAATTTTTCGCCCGGACGCGAATTTTTCTTCGGGATGCGATTTTATTCGCCCGGGCCCAATTTTTGGCCCTGGCGCACATTTTTTGCTCGGGCCCGCATTTTTCAATCAGGCGCACATTTTTCGCCCGAGCGCGAATTTTTCGACCAGGTGCACATTTTTCGACCGGACGCGCATTTTTCGCCCGGGCACGCAGTTTTTGTCCGGGCACTCATTTTTGCTTTGGCGCGCATTTTCGCCGGGGTCCGCAATTTTCGCCTGGGCTGAATTATCGCCTGGGAGCGAATATTTTCGGGTGCAAATTTTTCGCCCGGGCACGAATTTTTCCCCCGGGCGCACATTTTCCGGCTGGGCGCGCATTTTCCAGCCGGCCTCGAATTTTTTGCCCGGGCACAAATTTTTCACCCGGTCCAGAATTTTTCGCCCGGGCGCGCATTTTTCATTCCGGTGCGCATTTATTGGCCGGGGAAAAATGCGCGTCCGGGAAATAAAAATGTTCGGTCGGGCGAAAACTGCGCGCCCGAGCGAAAAATGTGTGCTTGGACGAAAAAATTCTAATATTGAGCGGAATAGTGGAATTAATAATTACAATTCCCGTGACAGAATTCCTGCATTTAGCCGAACAACAGAATTGGAATTTACTTCAATTCCAATTCCTACGGGAATTAGAATTGAAGTCAATTCCAATTCCTGCATTTTAATTCCTGCGAAACGAACGGAGCCTAAAAGAACAGTAACTGTGACATTCCACATAAGAACACAGATACAGTTACTGTGTCCAGAAGTCCATAACATCGTTTCTTTAAAAACATATAATGAATTCTGGGGTAGAACCTAAATACTCTACACATGCTTCCTCACACTATACTACGTTCACATAAGTAGAACTAGATACTTGTATATTTTCCAAGATTGAATTCATTTTGAATGAACTTCTCTGTTGGAAATTACAGGAGCTACTACTGACGGAGGATCACTTGCAGGTTGGGATCCAGAGGAGGATGACCTACTGGACGCTAACGTCTAGAGTGTTTGTCTGGTTTCTTGTCTTTGGTTTAAAGCACTGTTTAACTCTCCTTTCTGTTCATCTGTTGTTTGGACTATTTCTATTACTCTTTAGTTGATCATGAGACACTAGGTGTGCTAGTACCTGATTCTCTGATTGTACTTTTGACTTTGATGTGTTGCTGCTGAGTTTATGCTTTATTCTTATGCGTGCCCACTAACTTCTGTTTCTTTAAGTCCAATTTATTTTGACATATGTTATGGACACGATTGTGTATTGAGTCGAATTCTGGTTGAACTTTGCACACACCACCCTTTTTCCGACGCCGGTCTCATCGCGGACATAGGAGGAGATTGTTAGGATATTTAGTTATATGTCCGCACGTGTCAGGACCAATTCAGAACGACCCTTTGGATTCTGTGTCACTAGAGTGTAACAGCTCTATGCTGGAGATACGATAGAAGACCATTCTACACCGATGAGCTTTAGTGGGCTATCTTGAGCGGAGCAATTACATATGATTACTTCAATATGTGAATCAAAAGATTGCCATGATTTTGCAATGCTTAACGTGGCACGTCTCATGAAAGTAAAATTTGATAAGTATTGGGGTAGTCTAGAGAAAAGTAATATATTACTATATGTTGCTTTTGTTTTAGACCCTCAATGTAAGTTGAAGCATTTGTTGAAGTGCTTAAATGCAGTTTATGATGCTACAAGAAGAGATATAGTGATGAATTTGACTAAAAGCACACTATCTAAATTATATGATAATTATAAAGTTATTGCAACTTCAGTACTGAGCCAAAGTTTATCTAGCCAAGCATCAAGTTCAGGCAGTGGGAGGTCTTCATGTATAACCAGTGTAGAGAATGTTGAATTTAGCTTTGTGGAGTATCAAAGAAATTTTTTTTTAGCGGATACTGAAGAGGAAGATGGTGCAACTTGTATATCTTAATTGATAATATATTTAAAAGAAGAAACAGTAAATTTGCAAGAAAATTTTGATATCTCGAGTTGGTGGAAAGTTAACTCTGCAAGATTTCCAATTCTATCACTTGTAGCAAAAAATGTTTTAGCGATCCCAATCTCAACTGTAGCATCTGAATCAGCATTTAGCACCGGTGGCCGCATACTTGATCCATTCAGAAGTTCTTTGGCACCAAAGACAGTTGAAGCTCTAATTTGTGCTCGAGATTGGTTATCCTGCGTGAAGAATGTCGATGAAATTGAAGATATGTTGATTGATGTGGAGAAGTCCGAAGAGCTTGATAGAGGTCTTAAAGTAATTTTTTTAAAAAAAATGTGCTGAATAAATTTTTTTTTAACTTATGATTGATTATTGATGTTTTTTTATTTTTAGAGTTGGAAAATACAATACAAGTTGATGATGGCGACAAAAATGAACTTGAATGTGAAGCTGAAGCATAATCACAAAAAAGTTTTTCACTTTTAGGTTTTATATCGGTGTGATTTACTCAATCTCTTAGACTTTGTTAGTACTTATTTTTGCTAGATTTCAAAAATATTTTACTAATTTGTTTGACATAATGACAAGTGACAACTGATAGTTTCTATGTTCACTTAATTTTACATTTGTCATCAAACAAGAAATTTTTCCTAGTTATTTCATATTTGGTTTAACCATATTTATTTTTATCAAGTTGCTTCTCTTCCTTCAAGCTTTGATTGCTAAGTTAATTATTCAATAGTAGACTTCTTTTAGCAGTGGAGTGTATTGCTGTGTTGATCTATACCCATGCATTCAATAAAGAACAACTTTTACCTCAATGAAGTGTCACCCTGAGATGCCTCTTTTAAGTTTGTTGCTTACATTTTTTAAAAATATTGTGTGTTGTTTTTGCAAGGGAGAGTAGGGAACCAGAAGAGGGGAGGGGATGATTGTTACGGAAACGAGAGCAGAATGAAAAACAAAACATAAAGTCAACGATGCCTAAACCGCACCGTAAAAAACCGCACCAAATCGAAACCGCACCGCGTAATTTCGGTGCGGTGCGGTTTTGCTTGGGCCAAAACCGCACCCTTACGGTGCGGTTGCGGTTTTGGTCAAAACCGCACCAAACCGCACCGCGCACACCCCTACCAATAAAAACTTGGAATGAAACTATAAGGAAAGACCTGACGTACTCAGGCATTAGTGAGATTATGACAAAAGATATGGCACAATGGCGACAAAAGATCCATATAGCCGATCCCACTATAGTGGGATAAATGCTTGAATGTTGTTGTTATTGTTGTATATATTATTTGTATATTTAAAATGTTAAAAGTATACTTTATAATACTTATATTTCTCATCATAATTTTTTTTAGTTTTATATTTAAAATGTTAAAAATAATTTTTTTAATATATATATATATATATATATATATATATATATATATATATATATATGCTCTATAGGTGTACATGCTTAATTTTATATATTATTAGAGATGCATTAATATATAATAGTTCTTTGAATGAGCACATAAGTTTTGGTAGTCTGTTGGATAAGGCAGCTTGGTTTTTATGAGGCTATTGGGGTTCGAATTTCAGACAAAGCAATTCTGTTAGTTAATTTTGGTCTAGTTCTCCAGCCCGCCCACCCGTAACATTCGCCCACCCGCCCAGTTCATCATTTTTAACATTTGGGAGCCTAATAGTCTCACATCACCTGTTGGAATAGTTTTTCTGTTGTATATAAGCTTCTGTCATTATGTCCATAATTAAGTAATTGAGCGGGCTCAAAGCTGGGTCCTAGAAGCGGGATCCAAGCTGGGCCACAGAATGAGCTTATTTTCAAATGAATGTGGCGGGAGCTATGCATAAGAACTATATAATTCACTTTTTTTCATAATTATATGGATAAAATAGTAATTTCACTTTGTAGGACAGGAGCCCTATAAAATTTATAGGTTTAGGACACCCTACCATCTTAGATTTATGAGACCTAGTAAAAAGATTTGGACGGTCCTGATTCGTTCCAGTGATCGAATGACCGAGATCTTCTGATCTAATCAGACCGGCTACCCTCATCTAAATCGGTGATCCTCTCCGGCCTTCTACATCTATGATTTCTTCTTCCTATGAAAATTAGGTTCCATCTACCATGATCTATTTGCTCCTTGCCGCTAACCTGCAGGTCAGTGTTCCTTCAAGCATAGCTTCTCTTTGGTTCTATTTCCTCCCATCCATCTCTACCCTCTCCTTCAATACCCCGCATGAGCTTTTCTAGGTTCATTCTATGCGATCCTCGAGGAAGGAGGTCGTGTTCACTTGCTTTTTTACGCTATTTCGCTCTCAGCCTTTATTATTCATTACCTGATTTCATTTTCACGCTCAATTTGGGTGTTGTGCATATTGCAGAGGTCAGGAATCTTACAGTAAAGGAGAACTTGGAGGTAAAAGGAGGGCTTCAGACACTCTGCTTTCCAGATATGTATTTTTTAACACTGGTTTTCTTTTTGAAATAAACCGAAACATACTTATTTTTATTCAATCCCTGAGTAGTGTATGTTTGATATCTTTATTATTTTGAAAGTAAGGAAGTATATTAATGTTGATCATGGATGTGCTTCATCTGAAATTTCCTGATATTGTAAATGTTTGATTCTCATTTCTTGAACTTAATCTGAAATTTAATTTAAATTTTTACAACTATTGGGCAAGCTTCGTATATCTATCTTAGTAGAACAAATGATGGACAAGAAAGACGCGAACATCCAGCACAGTGATGACACAAAGATGGGACTGACACAACAATGTGGTTGGGCAGCAGGTATCCCTTCGCCAAAATTTTTAAGCTAAACTCTAATCTTCTATTAAAATGAAGGCCGACACAATAAAAATTCTTTTTAATACTTTATTGTTTGTGATTCTGAACAATTTTTTCCAGTTCATTAGATCAAACATTTTTTCAATATTGTTTGTAATGATAGAGAATAGGTAGCAGAAGTCAAGAATTCACAAAGAACAAGCCATCTCTTCCAGTTCTCCAACTCCAGGTATTTTGTTACAAATAAATTATATATATGCTCTCATCCATATTCTCTTATCTCTTTGAAAAATTAATATAGACATGTTAGTTTCATTAATGTCCGATTAATAGTTAACAATATTAATGCCTATTTGAGTTTAGATAATTTGATTGAGAGAGTACTTCTTTGGTGTTTGGTTTTCATCAGTTTGCTCGCTCTTGTTTTAGTTTTACGTTAAACAAATGCCTGTGTAAGCGTACGAATATTCGTTTAGTCGAATATTTTAAATATGGATCTTGGACGGATTCAAATAGAGCCTTTGGCCTTGCTTGCGCCGCTTAGCTGTCGCCGGCAGTTTCAGTTTCACCTTAAGGTAAGTAGAGAATTTCCTTTCGCTTGCAAACATTGGATTTAGTTCTCGTATCTGTTTTGTATGATTATAAATGTTATCGAACAACATCTGAACCATCACTTTATTAACGTAACATAATATGACAGAATGTCTCTAAAACTATGAATCATTTAATCAACTATTGTCATAAACAATCTTTGAAATATAACAGGTAAATGGTGCAACTTCTTGCTTGCATGGTCACGACAAGCAGAAATCCTTCTAACAAGACTTGTGTCTGAACTGAGTGTGAATCATGTGCACCCACTGTAAACACCTACGCAGTTCATCGATTACAGCTTATGTCAATTCAAGGGCAAATTTTAGGCTTTACTCCGGAGTAAGCTAATATTATCAGATATTCTTGCTTGACTACTTGCATGTTCACTAACTTTGCTACAAAATAAATTGGTACTCAAATATTTTTGTTTACTCTGTTCGCACTTTGATTTATTAACCTATTCACTGTTTAATCCTATGTTCTGAGGTATTTTTTTTTTGGATTTTGTCAGTGTCGGTGACTGCGCCGCCTGTTTCTTGAGTTGTTCTGCACCGAGTTCCTGTGTTCCTAGAGGTTTGCTTTTGTTGTTACTTCGTCAGGTTCTATGTATTTTGTTCTTGTACTGCCGGATTTGATGATTATGTATTAGTTATTTCAAGCATTTTTCTTTGTGTCATGGACAACTACTAGGCTGTAATAATGTACTTGAATATGATATTAATGACATGTGCATCTCTTTGATTATTGTATTAATATTTTGTATCAGCACTGTGTGACATGAGATTTTTACTAAAATACAAGTGCATCAACTTTTTTCCACCACTTTATATTAAAGCTTCCGCACAAAAAACAAATTAGTATTTTTCCCAAATCAACTATTTTAAATTTAATAACAATAATTCTATTTCCGCCTAACAGACATGAAACTTTGACAGCTCATGCCTGTGGCATCACGACCCGCCCGTAGCGTACTCTTATAATTGTTATTTGACGGGTCGTGACATTACTTTCATTTTTTAAATTAATTTCAATGATTTAAAATAATAATTTAGTTAATTCTAAAAAATAAAAATTTCAAATAACTAAAACAATAAAATTAACAAAAAAAATTTTAAATTAGCCCACCGAGGGCGGGCGGTTCCCGTCGCCGCGGGCCGGCGGAGCCTGTCGCCGCGGGCCGGGAACTGCCGCACGGGCCACGGGACACAGGAAGCTCTGTGCACTGTCACTCGTGTCTATATATTCACACGAGTGACAGTGCACGGGGGCCCCCGTGCCCCGCGCAACAGTACCCGGCTGCGGCGGCGGGCTTCGCACACCCCCTCTGTGCCCCGCGCCCGGCGCAGGCGATGTAATGCCCCAGGTTTTCGTAATTTATTTTATCATGTCGGTGACGTCATATTGACGTAAGGGCATTACGTTTCCGCGAGTTGACGGCGCGTCGCCGTTAGCGCGTTTTGAGACCGTTAGGTTTGACCGGCCAAATTTTGGGATTTGCGCCGGAAGTGGAAAACTTTACGTTAGGAAATTAGATTGGCTAATTTTAGACTTGCTCGTCAAATTTCGTCGCGTTCCGAGCAATTTTGGAGCCTCGGCGCGCGTTTGAAGTTTTGGGTTTTTTTTACGTACGCCGTTAGTTTTAGAAATTAATATCTCGAGAACGGTGCGTCGGAATTCGATTCCGACTTCGCCATTGGGTTCGTAGCGTCGTCATTCGCCTACGGTGCGAATTTCGTTCGAATCGGCCCGCGTTAGTCCCTCCGTATTAACCTTACATTACAACATCATTTTAAAATAATTCAAATAATATAAAACAAATAAAAAAAAAAGAATTTTCTTACCTTTCCCGTCGACATCAGCCGACTCCCGCCGATCTCCTCTTATATTCTGCCAACTTCTTTTTTTGTGTGTGTGTTTATCTTAATATAATAATTATATTATTATTATTATTATTATTAATAATATTATTATTAATAATGTTATTATATTTATATATAAAGTAAACTTCTTCTCCTCTCCCAAACCGAGCAGCCCCCCCGTGCGACTTTTTTTTCCTTCTCCATTACCGAGGCGGAAAACCTTCCGCTCGCTAATCTTTCGGCGGCCGCCACCGCCGTTCCGGTGGACGGAATCGCGATCCGAGCGCGGCGTTGGAAAGCTCTCGGCGAGAGCTTCGAGATCGCGATCTCGCCTCTTCGTGTCTTCTTTTGGATGGATCTACGTTGGGGAGTAGATTGGAGACCAAATTCCGAGGCAAGTGATGTTTCCCTCGTCAATTTATTCTGTCGTTAATTTCGCTCCTAACTCGTAAAATTTCGCGTAAAATTATTCGTTAGAAAGTCACGATTTTCCGTAGGTTTCGCCGTCTAGAAAAATTGCGCGTGTCGCCTCGCGAATATATTAATTTTCGCGAACGATCTCGTCGGAAACGTAACGGTTTACGGAAGCGCCGTACTGATTTACGGACGTGTCGTAGTGGTCGCGACGTTTCGATCGTCTCGTTGATTTGACAAGCATAATTTGTACAAAATGTTTAGTCGCACGAATTATTGTCGTACCGTTCCGGTCGACGTGTCACATTGTCCGTTCAATTCGAACTAATTACTCAAACCTTAACTAAAGAAACTGAATAGTAAGTTATGAATTAAAAAAATTATGAAATGGTCTGTGCGCGTGGGGTTTCTCCCACGGCACAAATTTTTGAAATGAAGAAAGCTTGAAATGGTCTGTGCGCGTTGGGGTTTCTCCCACGGCACAGTGCCTTAGGGCGAAGTCTGTGCGCGTGGTGGATTTTCATCCCCGACATGTTACCTTTGCTGTAGGACTGTGTGCGTTGGGGTTTCTCCTTCGGCATAATGCCTTTAGGCTGGGTTTATGCAAGTAGTGGACCTACTCCCCCGGCACAACACTCTGTCCCGATGAGCCGATTTGTCTCAATTTAAAATACTGAATAACTAGAATACCGAAGAAAAAGAATAAAGTAGAACTCTGATAGTAGATGTGATAGTTTGAGCAGCTGTTTTAGCCTAGTTTTCCTGATTTGTTAGATTTCCTATTTTGATTTCCTATACCATGTTTCTGACTCCTTTTGCAGCTGTTTGTTTTATCTCGCTCGTTTCGAGGTTTGTTAGCTTTTTTTACTCTTACACCTCTTGTAGCTTGCTTTCTGAGGTGTTCTTCTTTTGAATACCTCAGGTCCAGGGCAGGAGCAGGGTTAGCTGGTAGGGTAGTGCTGCAGGTGTAGCGGGTTGCCGCCACCGCTTTTGGTTTCACCTCAGGGTGTTGAGGTAGACTTTTGTTAGACTTGATAGTTTTTCTATGGGTTCGTGTCAGCTGTTGACGCCCATAGTTTTAGACTTTCTGTGATAGACTACTCGCTAGTTGTGCTGTTTTACTTACTTTTAGCTTAGTACTTGCTCTCTGAGAATATTTTATGTTAGGATGCAAGTTAGGTATTTTAATATAAAATAAAACTGCATTTTTACATGACTCTTTAACTTGCTTTTCAAAAGATCAAATCACTATTTTAAGGGTTATAAAAAAAATCGTTTTCACTACTTATATAAATCTAGAAGTCACATGTTCATTGCATCTTGTGCTGAGTTTTATTTTCATATAGGATAATAAATGCATTAAACTAATGTTTTTCCGCTGTAAAATCTATACTTTTTAAATTCGTGGACTAAATGATCCACCAGACCGAGAGACACGGTCAGCTCGCCCTAATAAAATAATGTTTTAACACCAGATTATGAATCCTTTCATAAAGATAAATGTTAGGACAGGGTTTCCTGAACGTCTGTGGTTGTCCCCTGCTTGACGTGGCATCACGACACGCGTTTTCTCTGGCTCTGACGTATTATTTTATACGGAGAAAATGCGGGTTGTGACAGTTGGTATCAGAGGGAGGTTTTGTAAGAGGTGTGATTGGTTTGACAAGACAGTCGAACAACTTTCCCTTAAGCAAAACCTCCAGCGTTGAGTTTCGTTTCATTGCATACACACACCGATATGTCATCCGTAGATCTTGATGGAAGAAGGAACACTACACTCATAGCATAATAAGAAGTATATGAGGCATATTATATAGTATGAGATGCATAATATGTGTTTGTATATGGATCCACTATAGGTGGCAACATGTAACGATTATGTAGTATGAGATGCATAACCACCATTACATGGATGCCCATTAGCACGTTTTACTTTTTTTCGTTGCATACAATATTATGTAGTATGGGATGCATAATATTGTATGTGTATGCCGCTCATAACATGCACTAGGGCCTTTTTAGAATGCATAACACTTCATACATAACATATCATTGCATAAGCACACATGCCAAGTTAAAGATCTACATGATGACATATGTACACACATGATTTAAAAAAAAGGAAAAAAATTTGATCAATTATGCATTCATATCATTCTCACAAGTGTCAGTGAGAGCATAACATCATTTATTGATTCCCAGAGCAAGGTAACAGCTAGAGCAAGTATCTGTCTATTCCGATCTGATCTGAGTTAAGATATCTGAGTATCTAGCTTAGGTGTCTTAAACTAAGTATTAATTATAGTATGTTTGTTCTGTAGAAATGCCGGCAAAGCGTATTGCGACGAGATCGACTCCCCAGTCTGAGGGCGAGTCTTCCGGTGCTCAGAGTGAAGCAGTGATCGAAGGATTGCGTCAAAGTAATGAGGCCTTGACAAGACAGATGTTGGACATGCAGTCAGAGATTCAGTCGTTATTAGCTGTCGCTGCTGGGCAGCAGCCTATAGCGCAAGACCCTGTCGTAGAACAAGCTGTTTCTACTCCTACCGCGTTAGTACCCCCAGTTGCACTGCCTCCAGCGATGAATTTCATCTCTCATTTCCAGCGTTTGGGACCCCTACCTATGATGGTAGGGCAGACTTCATGGCGTTAGATGATTGGATCATAACAATCGAAGAGATGTTCTCTTACTCTGGCATCTCCACCGATCAGAAGGTAATGATCGGGGCTTATCAACTCAAAGGACTTGCGGAGAGTTGGTGAATCAGAGAGAAGGAGAACCTTTCAGAAGGATGTACGTGAGATTCGTTTAAGAGTATATTACGAAAGAAGTTTCTTCCGTCGGTCGAGCAAGACCGTCTGATGAACAATTTCCTGTACCTTAAGCAGAGACAATTTACTGTCAGCGAGTACGAGATCGAATTCAGTAAGCTCAGTCATTTTGCCCCTGAGCTAGTAGCGTCTGAAGATAGCAGAGTAAAATGCTTCTTGGGTGGTCTGAGGTTTGACATCCAGCAATTGGCAAGTGCGTACAAATCAGAGACCTTCGCAGAAGTGATGGAAGCTGCCTTGAAGGTTGAGTCGATAGAAAATGCAAAGAATCGAGGAATGATGGCAAGGAAAGATAAGAGAAAGTCTGATGATAGTGGTGGTGCAAGGGCGTCTGGCCCTGAGGTGAAGAAAGATCGAAAAGAAGTATGCAGCTTCTGTGGCAAGCCTGGACACCCGATAGAAAGGTGCTTTAAGAGACGGGATGCGCAAAAGCAGTCTCAGGTTCACGCGATTCAAGATGCACCGAAAGGAACCCTTGTCTGTACCTATTGCCAGAGGAGCGGGCACGACGTGGCTCATTGTCTTAAGAAGGCTGGAGTTTGTTTTCTCTGTGGCCAGAAAGGGCACATTAAGGCTAATTGCCCGCAGGTCCAACCTGCATTGCATGCAGTTCCGTTGCAGACTCTACCGCCGCCCCCTCTACTCATGGACAAGAGAAAAGGAAAGTTGAATGTGCTGACAAAGGAAGAAGCTCAATCATCGGCTCAAGTGATTTCTGGTTAGTCTCTATCTCAGCTAATAACCTGTTTTGGTAGTCTTTTTGTTCTTGTATTTTAGTTGTGCGCACATTGTGTTTAGGTGAATTTAAGGTGAAGGATAAGTGAGCGCGTGTTCTGTTCGATTCGGGTGCTACTCACTCCTTTGTAGCGAGGAGTTTTGTAGACCGATATCAATGGGATCTCGACCAGCTTGACACTTCTCTGAATGTCAAATTCCCTTCAGGAGAGTTGGTGATGTCAAGTCAGGGTATCCAAAAATGCCCTATCTTCCTAGGTGGTTTTCTAGCCTTTACGGATTTGAAGTTGTTAGACTTGGAAGACTTCGACGTGATTTTAGGCATGGATTGGCTGTCCAGCTATGATGTCGTCATTCAGTGCAAGCAAAAGCAATTGGATTTCAAAGATGACAAAGGCCAGCCCATGAGTGTGTATGGTACATCGCGTCAAGAATCTCCAATCATTTCTGCGGTGCGTGCTCGTAAGTTTCTAGAGTCTGACTGTGATTCATTTCTCTTCTCTGTTTCTGTTTTGGAAATTGCACCTGTTGTGCCTCGGGTTGAGGACGTTTCTGTGGTGTGCGAGTTTTCGGATGTCTTTCTAGTTAGTCTTCCAGGACTTCCACCTGAGCGAGAGGTGGAGTTTGTTATAGATCTCGAGCCAGGCACTCGCCCTATCGCGAAAGCACCGTACTGCATGACTCCGCGTGAGTTAGAGGAGCTGCGTTCTCAGTTAGATGAACTGCTTAAGTGTGGTTTAATTAGACCCAGTTCTTCCCCCTGGGGTGCACCAGTCCTCTTCGTGAAGAAAAAGGATGGAGCATTGAGGCTGTGTATAGATTATAGAGAGCTAAACAAGGTGACCATCAAGAACAGATATCCATTGCCAAGGATAGACGACTTGTTTGATCAGCTTCGGGGTAGTTCCATATTCTCGAAGATTGACCTTCGTTCGGGCTACCATCAGTTAAGAATCTGTGAGTCAGACGTGCCGCAAACTTCTTTTCGTTCCCGATATGGTCACTTTGAATTTATGGTGATGTCGTTTGGATTAACTAATGCACCGTCAGCTTTTATGGAAATGATGAAAAGAGTATTCAAAGATTTTCTGGATAAGTTCGTGGTGGTATTCATTGATGATGTCCTCGTATATTCTAGAAATGCTGAAGAGCACGCCTTGCACTTGCGTCTGGTCTTGGCTACTCTGAGAGAGCACAAACTGTATGCGAAGCTTAGTAAGTGTGAATTCTGGTTGTCTCAAGTGTCATTCCTAGGACACATTATAAGCAAGGACGGTATCTCTGTGGATCCCTCAAAGATAGCTGCAGTCTTGGAATGGAAGAGGCCTACGATGCCTAAGGAGATAAGGAGCTTCTTAGGGTTGGCAGGTTATTACAGAAGATTTGTGGAAGGATTCTCTGTGCTTTCTTCATCGTTGACTAGACTCACGCAGAAGAACGCAACGTTTGTTTGGAGTGAAGCCTGTGAAGAAGCTTTTCGGGAACTCAAGAGAAGATTGTGTTTTGCTCCAGTATTGACTTTGCCTAGAGAAGGAGTGGAGTATGTTGTTTATGTGGACGCCTCGCGAGTTGGACTCGGTTGTGTTTTGATGCAGGACGGCAAAGTGATTGCGTATGGATCGAGACAATTGAAAATTCACGAAAGGAATTATCCTACGCACGACTTGGAATTTGCTGCCGTCATTTATTCTTTGAAGTTGTGGAGACATCTCTTGTATGGAGTTTCGTGTAAAATCTACACAGACCACAAAAGTTTGAAGTATGTATTCACTCAGAAGGAGTTGAATCTGCGCCAGCGTAGGTGGTTTGAATATGTTGCGGACTACGAAGTCGATATCCTTTATCATCCCGGCAAGGCTAACGTAGTAGCGGACGCCTTGAGCCGAAAGTACGCACATTTTTTTAATCTCTCGATGCAATCGCTTCCAGAAGAGTTTTTGCTCATGGATATAACTGTAGGGAATAGCGCTTCGCCGAGTAGCTTAGAAGTGGAAGAGCCTTCGTGGATCACTCTCACTAGGCTACATCAGAAATATGACCCTGATTTGCAGCACCTCCACAGTAGGACTGAGAAAGGGGAATTACCTGATTTTTCAATTGATGACGTGGGTACCCTAAAGTACCGCGGCAGATATTGTATTCGCGCTGTTGAGAACATTCAGGTAATGATATGCAGTGAAGCGCATGGATCAAGTGTTGCTTATCATCCTGGTTCCACGAAAATGTACAAAGATTTGAAGCAGATTGTTTCGTGGTCAGGTATGAAGAATGACATCGCAAGATTTGTATTTGAATGTTATACCTGCCAGCGTGTAAAAGCTGATCATAGAAGGCCGGGTGGTAAGTTAACGCCTTTGGATATACCGAGTTGGAAATGGGAAAGTATATCCATGGATTTTATAACCGATTTGCTAAGATCGCCTCGAGGGCATGATGCAGTATGGGTCATTGTGGACAGACTGACCAAGTGTGCCAACTTTGTGCCTTTCAAGATTGATTATTCTATGGAAAAGATAGCAGAGCTTTACTTTGATGAAGTTATCAGACTGCATGGTGTGCCTATGAGTATCGTGTCAGATAGAGATTCCCGATTCATGCCTCGTTTCTGGCAGAGTTTGCAAGGAGCTCTAGGTACTGACCTTAGGTATTCTACTGCCTATCATCCTCAGACAAATGGTCAGACAGAAAGAGTGAATCAAATCTTGGAAGACATGATAAGATGCTATATTCAGGACCATGGTGGAGCTTGGGATAAAAGCCTCGGACTGATGGAATTCGCGTACAATAATAGCTATTAGGAGAGTTTGAAGATGTCACCCTTTGAAGCCTTATATAGTAGGCGTTGTAGAACTCCCCTCTTCTTGGCAGAGGTTGGTGAGAAGCCTTTGCTGGGTCCGGAAGCTTTAGAGGAAATGAGCATTTCAGTGACACATATACGTGAAAAGCTGAAGTTGGCTCAAGAACGATATGAAAAGTATGCAAATCAGCGTAGAGTTGATCTGGAGTTTGCAGTTGGGGACATGGTGTTTCTGAAGGTCTCTCCGATGCAAGGTGTTAAGAGATTTTGAAGGAACCATAAGATGGATCCCAGGTATGTGGGATCTTTTCTGATTCTGGAGCGCATCGGAGTTTCTGCCTATAGACTGGAGTTGCCTATTTCTTTCCCTGGTGTTCACGACGTGTTTCACGTGAGCCAGTTGCGAAAGTATATTTTTAGAGATCGTCAAATTCTTGACTCCGTGCCTCAGTTGCAGCCCAATCTTTCTTATGTCGAAGAACCTTTCTGGATTCTGGAATCGCAAGATCGGGTGCTGAGAAGGAAGACAATCCCAATGGTCAAGGTTCTCTGGCGCAATCAGGATGCTAGAAGTGCGACTTGGGAATTGGAATCCTCGATGAGAGAATCTCATCCTAAGCTTTTTGCCTAGAATTTCCAGGTTAGTAGTCTGTTTGAGAATTCTTTTTTCTAACTTGTCTCTCTCTCAGTTCTTTTTGTTTTCGTTCCACGTCTCAAGTTTCGGGACAAAACTTCCTTTTTGGAGGGGTGACTGTAACGCCCCAGGTTTTCGTAATTTATTTTATCATGTCGGTGACGTCATATTGACGTAAGGGCGTTACGTTTCCGCGAGTTGACGGTGCGTCGCCGTTAGCGCGTTTTGAGTCCGTTAGGTTTGACCGACCAAATTTTGGGATTTGCGTCGGAAGTGGAAAACTTTACATTAGGAAATTAGATTGGCTAATTTTAGACTTACTCGTCAAATTTCGTCGCGTTCCGAGCAATTTTGGAGCCTCGTCGCGCGTTTGAAGTTTTGTGTTTTTTTTACGTACGCCGTTAGTTTTAGAAATTAATATCTCGAGAACGGTGCGTCGGAAATCGATTCCGACTTCGTCGTTGTATTCGTAGCGTCGTCATTCGCCTACGGTGCGAATTTCGTTCGAATCGGCGCGCGTTAGTCCCTCCGTATTAACGTTATACTACAACGTTATTTTAAAATAATTCAAATTATATAAAACAAATAATAATAAAAAAGAATTTTCTTACCTTTCCCGTCGACATCAGCCGACTCCCGCCGATCTCCTCTTATATTCTTCCAACTTCTTTTTTTTGTGTTTTTATCTTAATATAATAATTATATTATTATTATTATTAATGTTATTATATTTATATATAAAGTAAACTTCTCCTCCTCTCCCAAACCGAGCAGCCCCCCCTCCATGTGCGACTTTTTTTTTCCTTCTCCATTACCGAGGCGGAAAACCTTCCACTCGCTAATCTTCCGGCGGCCGCCACCGCCGTTCCGGTGGACGGAATCGCGATCCGAGCGCGGCGTTGGAAAGCTCTCGGCGAGAGCTTCGAGATCGCGATCTCGCCTCTTCGTGTATTCTTTTGGACGGATCTACGTTGGGGAGTAGATTGGAGACTAAATTCCGAGGCAAGTGATGTTTCCCTCGTCAATTTCTTCTGTCGTTAATTTCGCTCCTAACTCGTAAAATTTCGCGTAAAATTATTCGTTAGAAAGTCACGATTTTCCGTAAGTTTCGCCGTGTAGAAAAATTGCGCGTGTCGCCTCGCGAATAAATTAATTTTCGCGAGCGATCTCGTCGGAAACGTAACGGTTTACGGAAGCGCCGTACAGGTTTACGGACGTGTCGTAGTGGTCGCGACGTTTCGATCGTCTCGTTGATTTGACAAGCATAATTTGTACAAAATGTTTAGTCGCACGAATTATTGTCGTACAGTTCCGGTCGACGTGTCGCATTGTCCGTTCAATTCGAACTAATTACTCGAACCTTAACTAAAGAAACTGAATAGTAAGTTATGAATTAAATAAATTATGAAATGGTCTGTGCGCGTGGAGTTTCTCCCACGACACAAATTTTTGAAATGAAGAAAGCTTGAAATGGTCTGTGCGCGTCTAGGTTTCTCCCACGGCACAGTCCCTTAGGGCGAAGTCTGTGCGCGTGGTGGATTTTCATCCCCGGCATGTTACCTTAGCTGTAGGACTGTGTGCATTGGGGTTTCTCCCTCGGTATAGTGCCTTTAGGCTGGGTTTATGCACGTAGTGGACCTACTCCCCCGGCACAACACTCTGTCCCGATGAGCCGATTTGTCTCAATTTAAAATACTGAATAATTAGAATACCGAAGAAAAAGAATAAAGTAGAACTCTGATAGTAGATGAGATAGTTTGAGCAGGCTGTTCTAGTCTAGTTTTCCTGACTTGTTAGATTTCATGTTTTGATTTCCTATAGCATGTTTCTGACTCCTTTTGCAACTGTTTGTTTTACCTCGCTCGTTTCGAGGTTTGTTAGCTTTTTTTTACTCTTGCACCTCTTGTAGCTTGCTTTCTGAGGTGTTCTTCTTTTGAATACCTCAGGTCCAGGGTAGGAGCAGGGTTAGCTGGCAGGGTAGTGCTGCAGGTGTAGCGGGTTGCCGCCACCGCTTTTGGTTTAACCTCAAGGTGTTGAGGTAGACTTTTGTTAGACTTGATAGTTTTTCTATGGGTTCGTGTCAGCTGTTGACGCCCATAGTTTTAGACTTTCTGTGATAGACTACTCGCTAGTTGTGCTGTTTTACTTACTTTTAGCTTAGTACTTGCTCTCTGGGAATATTTTATGTTAAAATGCATGTTAGGTATTTTAATATAAAATAAAACTGTATTTTTACATGACTCTTTAGCTTGCTTTTCAAAAGATCAAATCACTATTTTAAGGGTTATAAAAAAAACAGTTTTCACTACTTATATAAATCTAGAAGTCACATGCTCATTGCATCTTGTGCTGAGTTTTATTTTCATATAGGATAATAAATGCATTAAACTAATGTTTTTTCGCTGTAAAATCTATACTTTCTAAATTCATGGACTAAATGATCCACCAGACCGAGGGACACAGTCATCTCGCCCTAATAAAATAATGTTTTAACACATAATTCTGAATCCTTTCATAAAGATAAGTGTTAGGACAGGGTTGCCTGAACGTCTGCGGTTGTCCCCTGCTTGACGTGGCATCATGATAGTTTTACTTTCAAGACAACCTAAACACCTAGAGGGGGGGGGGGGTGAATAGGTTCTAATTGCTTGTTTATACTTTTAGGCAGAATTCAATTACAGAATTAAAACATCCAGCACAGCAATCACAGAAATTTAATCATCACAGATTGCACAATGTTTTATAGTGGTTCCCCAAGGTTTGGGTACATTCACTTTCCCCCTTCACCTATCTAGCAGTATGCTAGATTCGGCCAAACTTCCACTATTCTCAGATCTACAGATCTACAGCTCAGAACCTGGATAGGTTCCTACAACTCAGGCACATCAGCCCTACCTCAGCCTTGCCACAAGGCCTACAACTCAGAGAAGAACCTTCTCCTACACTCAGGCAAACAGCCCTACCACTCAGAGATCAACTCTCCTACACTCAGCCTTTATATCACAGGCTTACAACTCAGATCTGTGTAAAACAGATCCTATAGAATTTTAGAAAAGAAGTTTTAATGTCTTGCCATTGTTGAGAGAGAAGAGGACAAGACAATTCTTGATCAGCTGATGAAATCAACTGAAACTTGAGCTTTCTTCAAAGCTTCTTGAATCTGAACTTAGCTGAGTTGATTTCCAAACAGCTTCTTGAGAAACCACTGATGGCTTCCTTCTTCTTCTTCAAATGGGTGGATCCCTCTCTATCCAACACCTTTGATGATACTTCTGAATTCTTGTTAGAACTCTTCTTAGATCGATCCTGAGATCGTCTGCTTAGATCTTCTGATGAAGATCTTCTTTAGTGCCTAGCACTTTCTTGAATTGATACTTCAATTGGATTGTAATCCTTCTTCACCCTTTTTTATGTATCTCTATTACTTATTACTTCCTTCTGAATCTGTCTATTTATAGACCTTCTTCATGGTGACCGGCTGATCCGGTTTCTAACTATTTTCTGACAAGTCTGACAGCATCAGTTAACCGGTGGCAACCCACAGCTGTCAAGTCTTCAAACAAATCCTATGCCTTAGTCTTGGACATCAAAGTGTCGAGACAGTCTGTCAGAAAGTGTCGAGACCAACTGTCTATATGTGTCGACACAAGTGACTTTGGTGTCGACACAGTCTTTGAAGATGTCGACAAGTTCGCCATTAAGTCGACACAGCTTCTTCAGAAAATAACTTGGTCTTGACTCTGCAGTGTGTCGACACAAGTCCTGTGTGTCGACACAGTTGTTGTAGATTCAGAACTCAGTATGTGTCGACACTGCCTTCAGGTGTCGACACAGCAATTGTCGACTCTGCCAAAATGTGTCGACTTAGTCTTCTGGTGTCGACACAAGTATTGTCGACTTCTGCCAATGTGTGTCGACTCTGTCTCATTGTGTTGACACAGCCTCCTAGTGTCGACACAAGTATTGTCGACTATCTTTCTGTGAGTCGACGCTGCTTCTCAGTGTCGACATTAATGTGGTCGACTATCTCCTTCTGTGTCGAGGTCGACTATCTTTCTCTGTGTCGACTATCTTTCTCTGTGTCGACACAAATGTGGTCGACAATCTCCTTCTGTGTCGAGGTCGACTATCTTTCTCTGTGTCGACTATCTTTCTCTGTGTCGACTATCTTTCTCTGTGTCGACACAGCTTCCGTCAAGTGTCGACACAAATATTCTGAAGTGTCGACACTGTTTCTTCAGGTGTCGACACATGGACTTAGAATATTTTTCTGCATTCTTTAATACTTCTTCACCTGAACATGTCAACTTAAAACAACATCAAATACACCTTGATGTATATCATTGAGCTAAGATGGACTTCTTCAAATCAGGTACACATTTTCCAATGTACCCAACAATCTCCCCCTATTTGGAGAAGTCATAACCCTTAAAGCCAATGATATACACCATTTATAAAAAGTATAATATGATGATATATGACATAACAGGAATAAAAAAAAATATGGACAATCCATCTCAGAGTGAACATTATATGATTCCAAACAATATTTTATTTAAAACTTAGTAATGTTTGATTACAGATTTTTACATTGAATGATTTAATCAAAACATTACAAAATACTTTTGAAAGAACTTAAAAATTAAGACTGATCAGGCTCTCTTATGACAATCCCTTTGCCAGATTGGATTTGAGCCTTCACAGGAGCTTCAGCAACTTTAGCTGGCTTCTTGCCTTTTTGATCAGCCTTCTTATGTGCTTCTTCCTTGAGCCTTTGCCTTTCAAAGTAATGATATGGCTTTGGAAAGTACTTGCTCGGCTCCTGAGCATCTGGTTGCAGCCTACCCAGCTTGGCTTTTCTTCTGAACTGTACTATTGCCTCTTGCCTAGCTTCATGCTTTTGCCATTCCATTTCATTATACCACTTTCCTCTTTCATGAACTTAGTCTTTTACAGCCTTCCATGCAGTGAGTATAATATTTCTTGAAGTAGGGCTCCACTGCTCAAAATCTGGCTTAAGTTCAGCCTGCTCTCTAAATCTTTTCTTGGATAGTAGAGCATCTTGCTGTTCTTTCAAGTTGGCATCAGGCTTATCAACTTTTTCAATAATAACCTTGGTAACCTCCTTTGGAGGACTATACATATCCTGAATTTGCTGATCAATCATATCAAAATCTGGAGGAGGGTAAATGACTTGGGCAATCTCAGGTTGATTGCCTTCAAGTAGACCTGTTTGAATGCCTGACTCAGCCACCATAGCATCATCACACAAAGGTGGATATCCCAATGTGGCTCGAATACTATTTGTCACCCATTTGGTGTGCTCTGAGCCAGCATGAACTAACAACCTCTCCCCCTTTATGACTTCTCTGGTAATATGATCTCTTAGATCTTCCTTTTGAAATCTGATCTGGCCATCCAGATAATTCACACCCTCTTTAAAAAATGGTTTTAAATTTTTAAGCTTGTTAGATATGTCCTTTTGAGAAGTAGTGATAGCAGTTTTAACTGATTCAATAGCATCTTGAAGTTTCTTATCAAATTCTTCCATTTCCTTTCCTCTTGTTGCAGGCAACCCTTCAGTAGTCTTTTTCAACTCATTAAGAATCTCATTGTGAGAGTCTTCAAGATTGGCATTCATGTTTATCTGATTTGTAAGAACATAGCCTTGCTTCAGTGCTATATCATCTGCTTTGGTAATAATTGATTGCTGTTGTTTTGCCAAGAATACTACAGCATTACCTCCCTTATGGAAGCAATCTGTCATCTCCTTCTTATGCATATTGACTTCAAATCTAATGGACTTTATATCTTGAGCCAAGTCAAATTGAAGGGACTTATTGCTCTCATCAACATATTTTTCAACAGCCAATCTATGTTCATCCAACTTAACTTGCAAATCAACCATAAACTTGTTATAATTAAATTAAGAATGGGATTGTTGAGTTGTAGTCTGTATTGCTTGCTTATAACTTTTGCTCCTTCTCTGGAAGACAACAAGTTTTCTCTTCTTAGCCATTTTGGCTTCTTCAGTCTCAGATTCAGATGAACTATCAATTTGAACTCTTTCTTGAGGAGGAGGAGGAATATCTGTCTCAGTGCCATGTTGTTCAGCCTCAACATGCATAGACTCCCCCTCCACCACTTGCTCCTCCTCAATTTCTTTCTCCTTCTCAACCTCTTGCTCGATCTCAGCTTCTTGCTCTATCTCCATGTCTAGGGCCTTCTCAATATCCTGCCCCTCTTCTACTATATCTGTAGCAATATCAACATTAGGAAATAACTCATCTAGAGTATATTCCTTCTGAGTTTGAACAGAAGATGTGTCATTCAGAATTTCAATATTCAAATCTTTGGAGATATCAATTTGTTCTGCCTCTTGCACTGGGTCAGACATCTTCTCCCCCTGTACTTGTTCAGTATTGGTAATGTCCTGGGCAGATGAGTACACTTGCTCCCCCTACACCTGTGCAGAAATAGAAATTTTAGAAATGTCTTTTGTAGGAAAATACACCAGCTCCCCCTACAACTGTACCTGGTCAGGAGTAGATACATTATGGGCAGGAGAATGAGCTTGTTCCCCCTGCATCTGTGCAGGTATAGTTTCTTGCTGGGCTGGAGTAGATTCAGGCTAATCTTCAACCTGCTTTCTCACTAGTTCTTCTTGAAGCTGCTCAGTATCTTGAGCATGAGAAGGGGATTTCACCGGGGTGTCCTGCCTGCTCTCATCAGGCACATCCTTAGACAGCACCCTATCCCACCTAGAAAACAATCTCATGTCCATCTTTCTCATGTGATTGATCTTTGTTCCTGGCAGTTGTTGCATTACCTCAGGGATCACTCCAGTCAGATATAAACTCATAATTCTAGCCAGATCCGGCTTCTTGATTCCTTCCTTGATCTTTTCAAAGATTACAGCTGACCAATCAGTTGGAATTATAAACACAATTCTGGTCATTAGGCAGAACATATAGGCTGAAATCCTATCATGTCCTTCTGGTTTGCACAGAATCACCTTGCCAACTACTTCAGACAAAAATTTCCCTTGCTGATTCATCCCTTTCCTGTTGAAAGCAGCTCCAATCTTCAGGATGGGATCCAATCCGCACCATTGGAGAGCCTCCCTTGATTTAGAAGCAGGGACTTCTTCTTCATTCTCAATTATTGGTAATTGGAGAATCTTCCTTAAACTCCTTGGGGTAATCTTCACTATCGACCCATGAACAGTGGACTTTTATCTTGAGAATATCTGAATCCACTAATGCAGAGTTAAAGAATTCATGCACCTCCTTCTTCCATATCTTAGAAGGTTCAGAAACTAAAAACTCTAATCCGGATTCGGAAATAAGAGTGATAACCCGTTGAACATCTGTTGGAGCTTCTGCAAAGGCATTCCGGACCAACTCATAACCTTCGTTGACGTTGTCTTCAATCTTCGGCGCCATTGATCAGTTGAGAAAGCTTGAGAGAAGAGAAAGAGAGAATGTCGACACAGGGTTTCAGTCTTGAAAACCTTGTAAGCGTGTCGACAGATTAAGTTCTTGACCTATTTATACTTTCTATTGAAAGAAGATCAAAATTCGGTAAAAACAGACTATATGTGTCGACACAGATGGAATGTGTCGACACAAGCTTCTATTTTCTCGACATCAAGTCTGTCTACTATGTGTCGACACCAATTTGTGGATATGTCGACATTTGGGATATATAGTAGAGCATCAGAAATTCTGTGTCGACTCTTAGTATAAGTGTCGACACAAAATCTGTAAGTGTCGACACCATTATACTAGTGAAGTCGACACTACATTTCTGGATAAGTCGACAATATGATTCTTAAGTGTCGACACATATTCTCTGTGTCGACACAATATCTCTGACTTGTCGACATTACACCACTGAGTCGACACATTATCACTGAATGTGTCGACACCATTTTACTTAGCCATTTTCTGTTTTTGTCAATACCACTTGAGAATCTAACATGTTACTTGTAAGTTTGTTGATAAACTAATCAATGGTCAGCATGCCTAATTCAATTTTAAATTTATTGAATTTTGTTTCATCCAGTGGCTTAGTAAATATATCTGCTATTTGATAATCTGTTTTAACAAATTCCAATGTGATGTCTTCTCTTTCTATATGTTCTCTAAGAAAATGGTATTTAATTTCTATATGCTTAGTTCTACTATGAGAAACAGGATTATTAGCAATAGAAATTGCACTCTTAGAATCACACAAAAGAGGTGTTCTACTTACTTGAATACCATAATCTTTAAGCTGATGCTGTATCCACAATAGTTGTGCACAGCAGCTGCCAGCAGCAACATACTCTGACTCAACTGTGGATATAGCCACACTGGTCTGCTTCTTACTACTCCATGAAATCAGTCTTCCTCCCAGGAATTGACAAGTACCTGTAGTACTCTTCCTATCCTCTCTACAGACTGCAAAATCTGTATCTGAATAACCTGTTAGTAGAAAATCTCTATTCCTAGGGTACCAAAGGCCTAGATTAGGTGTGCCCTTAAGATATCTCAGAATCCTTTTGAGTACAGTATAATGAGACTCTTTAGGGCAGGCTTGGTACCTAGCACAGACACATGTAGCATACATAATATATGGTCTGCTAGCAGTGAGATATAGTAGAGAACCAACTATTCCTCTATACAAAGTCTCATCAATAGATTTACCTGCATCATCTTTGCATATAGGCATACTTGTTCCCATAGGAGTTCTCATGATGGAGGATGACTCCATACCATACTTCTTAATTAATTCTTTGGTGAACTTTGACTGGGATATGGACAAGCCATCATCAGTCTGTCTTACTTGGAGTCCCAAGAAGAACTTAAGTTCCCCCATGCTGCTCATCTCAAACTTCCCTTGCATAAGTTTGGCAAACTTTTTACAAAGGTTGTTTTCAGTAGATCCAAAGATTATGTCATCAACATAGATCTGAACTAAGATGATCTTGCCTTTGGATTCCCTAAGGAATAGAGTTTTGTCTATTTTTCCTCTTGAGAATTTATTCTCAATAAGGAAAGTAGACAGGGTTTCATACCAAGCCCTTGGGGCTTGCTTTAACCCATACAAAGCTTTTCTAAGCTTATAAATATAATCAGGTTTAAGAGGATCTACAAAACCTGATGGCTGCTCTACATATACTTCTTCTTTAAGATCACCATTCAGAAATGCTGACTTCACATCCATCTGGTATACTTTGAAGTCTTTATAGGCTGCATAGGCAAGGAACATTCTGATTGTCTCCAGCCTTGCTACTGGGGCAAAGGTTTGATCAAAGTCAATCCCTTCTTCCTGCATGTATCCTTTAGCAACCAATCTTGCTTTATTCTTCACTATTACTCCACTCTCATCCAACTTGTTCCTATAGATCCATTTTGTCCCAATTATATTGTGGCCTCTTGGTCTAGGAACAAGCTCCCAGACATTGCACTTTCTGAATTGATTCAGTTCCTCTTGCATAACATCAATCCAGTGCTGGTCTTGGATAGCTTCTTCAAACTTCTTAGGCTCCATTTGTGACAGGAAACTTGAATGCAGAACTATGCTTTGACTTCTGCTTCTAGTCTGCACTCCCTGTCTTGGATCACCTATTATCTGATCAGCTGGATGATCTCTTAAATGTCTTGTAGCTGGAGGAAGATTCCCTTCTGGTTGAACATCTCCAGCTCCTTCATTATGCTGAACCTCTTGGTTTTCTTCATCTTCTATTGTGTCTTGTACTCCCTCTGGACAGTAGCCTTCATTTTCCAATGCTCCATCTTCCCTTGAAGCTTCAGCAATGGAGAGCTTGTCCATCCTTTTGATTATACCTATTGAGTCATTTGATCTACAAGACAACTCACAGTTGATTAATCTTGTTTCATCAAACACAACATGCACAGATTCTTCAACAACTTGAGTAGTCAAGTTGAAGATTCTATAGGCCTTACTATTTATGTTGTACCCAACAAATATTCCATCCTGGGATTTGGCAGCAAACTTAGTCAAATATGACTTACCATTGTTAAGTATATAACATTTGCAACCAAAGATCCTGAAGTAGGATAGATTTGGTTTTCTACCTTTCATAATCTCATAGGGAGTCTTTTTGTGGCTCTTGGTGATAGAAGCCCTATTGATCACATGATAAGAAGTGTTTACTGCCTCAGCCCAGAAATATTCTGGTAGAGAGGTGTCACTCAATAGAGTTCTACCAGCTTCAATTAATGTTCTATTCTTTCTTTCAGCAATTCCATTTTACTGAGGTGTTCTAGGTGAGGAGAACTCTTGGAAAATCCCAAAGTCTTCACATAACTTTGTCATGCTTTCAGATTGAAACTCAGTACCATGGTCACTTCTGATTTTGACCACTGTACTATTCAGTTCATTCTGAATTTGCTTCACAAAATTAAGTAAGACACTTGGGGTTTCAGATTTCTGTCTCAGAAAGAACACCCATGTAAATCTAGAATAGTCATCTACAACCACAAAAGTGTAGACCTTCCTACCTAGACTATGAACTGGCATAGGACCAAAAAGATCCATATGCAAGAGGTATAAGCACCTCACAGAATCCTTGTTTTCAAGGCTTTGAAATGAGGATTTTGTCTGCTTGCCCTTTTGACAAGCTGAGCATATCCCTTCCTTTATACACTTAACTTGAGGACCATTCCTCACTAACTCTTTGCTAAAGAGTTGGTCAATTGTCTTGTAGTTAAGATGAGCCAATCTCTTGTGCCACTTAACACAATGAGAAGCATTGTCATCAGCTACAAGACAGATGGGAGAAGCCTTATTCTCACATACAAAATTAAGACAATATACATTTCTCTTCCTATACCCAGTCAAAATGATCTCTTGATCACTTGACCTTTTGATATGACATCCATCCTTAACAAATGAAATGTCATATTCTAAATCACTCAGCTGGCTTATGTTTATTAGATTATGTTTCAAACCTTTTACATAAGTCACTTGGGTGATAGTAATTAGGTTAGAAGAAATGTTACCAAACCCTTTGATGACTCCTTTTTCAGATCCACCAAAGATCACTTTAGGTCCATCTTTGACAGATGAATACTCCTTCAGCAGCCCCTTTGTTCCAGTCATGTGCCTGGAACAACCACTATCCAAGTACCATATAGGGGCATGGCTACTTGGATTCACCTGCAACACAGTTTTACTTACCCTTAGAACCCAAGCAAGTCTTGGGTCCTTGGTTCAGGTTAGCATAAACAAAGCTACCATTATCTCTTCTAACAGTTAAACTATTGTTCTTTCTAACACTTGTGTTGTACCAGCAGTCTAGTGCAAAATGGCCTCTTTTGCCACAGCACCAACATTCAAACCTATTGTATATAGTTCTGGATACATCCTTGACAAAAGAATTTCTGTCCATTGCTGGTGCTGCAGCAGCTTCACCCACTGATTTTTTATAACCATTGGGTTTATGAACATGGGTAGGCCTGTTGGCATTTACACCCTTGTTTTTCAGAACATTAGTCTTAATATGACCATGAATATTTTCATGATCATATTGGTTAGAAGGCACTTACACCTTTCTAAACTTAATAGGAACTGAAAAGTTCAGTGGCTTGACAGGTGCTTTGCCTTTCCTCTTGAATCGGCCAGCACTGGAGTTACCTTTGAATCCTAATCCTGCCTTACCCTTTTGATTCACAAATTCATCTATCAAGGGTAAGACAGACTTTGGCTTAGAGTAACTAGCCACTAAATCTTTTTCAATTCTTAGTCTGGACTCCAGACTCTTCACTTGATCATTGGTATAATTAATTGTGCCCATCTGAATAATAGTTATATTCTTCAGCTTGGCAATTTCATTTAACTTCTGATCAATTACTTTCTCTAACTCAGTTGCAGCTACCCTTAGTTTAGCAATCTCATGAGCCTGAGATTTAACCAGGTTCTTGCTTTTCTTAAGGGCCTGCAACAAGTCTCCATACTTATCTATCAATTGATAGACATCTCCTTCAGAGTCAGATGCATCTACATCACTTGATGCAGATGTAGCTGATTCTGTACTTGTACTACAAACAGATTTCATAGAAGGACATTGTACCTTATTAGGACCAGACTGATTCTGGCATATGTCCTCTTCAGATCCTGCCATCAGTCCTATACACTGATGATCCTCTTGATCATAGATGGAGTCTAGCAACTGCAGAAACTCCTCTTCTTCAGATGCAGCATATAGTCCAATATATGCTTCTGCTTCATATTCTGACTCTGAAGTTGACTGATCTGTTAGGCTCTTATCCTTCTTTGCAACAAAAGATTTCTCCTTCTTGCCCTTTTTATGAGTCTTCTTCTTGTCTGAAGACTCCTTTCTCTTATCAGGACAGTCAACCACTACATGTCCAGGTCTATTACAACAATAGCAGACAATCTTTGAAGTAGTAGCCTTACTGGGCTTTGATCTGCTCTTTTCTTTCCTTGATGACTTTTTCTTCTGATAATAGTCATCAACTTGCTGTGAAGTGGAGGGCTTAGACTTCCACTGCTTCTTCTTCAAGAACCTCTGGAATTGCCTTGTGAATGCAGCAAAGTCTGCATCTGAATCACAGCTTTCTGAACCCTGATTATCTGAATTTTCAGAACTAACTTCTGCAATTTCCTTAGGAGGGGATGGTGATATCCTCCTATTCTTTCTGATGGCTTCTGCATTGAATGCCACAGTCTTTTCTCAATGCTCTCCTCTTGAATTCTTTTCCTCCTCCTTCCTCACCATAAGTTGCATTTCATAGGATAGCAGCTTTCCAAACAAGGAGGGAGGAGAGATCTCTGCCAATTTAGCCACTTCTCTTATGCCACAGATCTTTGTGTCCCAATTCTTTGTTAAGGATCTTTAGAATTTGTCATTCAGTTCATAGGTACTGAAGACTCTTTCATATGACATTTGTTATGCTATCAGTTTTTCCTTGTCTAAAACTTTCATATTCCTGGTTGAGCATAGACTTCCTATCCTGTCTTACTTCTTCAGATCCCTCCATGTAGACAATCAAGGTGTCCCACATTTCTTTGGAGGTCTTGCAGTGAATCAGATTCTGAAATGTAGAATCATCTATGGCACTCACAATAATATTCTGAGCTCTCTTGTCCATGGTTGCCAAAATGATTTCATCCTTGGTCATTTCAGAATAACTCTTTGGAGTTTGAATATTAGCATCAAGAACTGATACCTTCATTGGAATGAAGGGTCCTTCCTGAACTGTGATGTATATTCTTGGGTCAGATGCTTCCATGAACAATCTGATTCTTTCTTTCCAAATTCCAAAGATTTCCTTCCTGCAGATGGGTAACTTCATTGACCCTAACTCCTTGTGATTTTCTCCAGAACCCATCTTCTTGAATCTTAATTCTGCCTTTCAGATCTACCTCAGACTGTTAAGTCCTTTTTGAGGAACCTCCCTCTGATACCACTTGATAGTTTTACTTTCAAGACAACCTAAACACCTAGAGGGGGGGGGGGGTGAATAGGTTCTAATTGCTTGTTTATACTTTTAGGCAGAATTCAATTACAGAATTAAAACATCCAGCACAACAATCACAAAAATTTAATCATCACAGATTGCACAATGTTTTGTAGTGGTTCCCCAAGGTTTGGGTACATCCACTTTCCCCCTTTACCTATCTAGCAGTATGCTAGATTCGGCCAAACTTCCACTATTCTCAGATCTACAGATCCTACAGCTCAGAACCTGGATAGGTTCCTACAACTCAGACACATCAGCCCTACCTCAGCCTTACCACAAGGCCAACAACTCAGAGAAGAACCTTCTCCTATACTCAGGCAAACAGCCCTACCACTCAGAGATCAACTCTCCTACACTCAGCCTTTATATCACAGGCTTACAACTCAGATCTGTGTAAAACAGATCCTACAGAATTTTAGAAAAGAAGTTTTAATGTCTTGCCATTGTTGAGAGAGAAGAGGACAAGACAATTCTTGATCAGTTGATGAAATCAACTGAAACTTGAGCTTTCTTCAAAGCTTCTTGAATCTGAACTTAGCTGAGTTGATTTCCAAACAGCTTCTTGAGAAACCACTGATGGCTTCCTTCTTCTTCTTCAAATGGGTGGATCCCTCTCTATCCAACACCTTTGATGATACTTCTGAATTCTTGTTAGAACTCTTCTTAGATCGATCCTGAGATCGTCTGCTTAGATCTTCTGATGAAGATCTTCTTTAGTGTCTAGCACTTTCTTGAATTGATACTTCAATTGGATTGTAATCCTTCTTCACCCTTTTTTATGTATCTCTATTACTTCTTACTTCCTTCTGAATCTGTCTATTTATAGACCTTCTTCATGGTGACCGGCTGATCCGGTTTCTAACTATTTTCTGACAAGTCTGACAGCATCAGTTAACCGGTGGCAACCCACAGCTGTCAAGTCTTCAAACAAATCCTGTGCCTTAGTCTTGGACAGCAAAGTGTCGAGACAGTCTGTCAGAAAGTGTCGAGACCAACTGTCTATATGTGTCGACACAAGTGACTTTGGTGTCGACACAGTCTTTGAAGATGTCGACAAGTTCGCCATTAAGTCGACACAGCTTCTTCAGAAAATAACTTGGTCTTGACTCTGCAGTGTGTCGACACAAGTCCTGTGTGTCGACACAGTTGTTGTAGATTCAGAACTCAGTATGTGTCGACACTGCCTTCAGGTGTCGACACAGCAATTGTCGACTCTGCCAAAATGTGTCGACTTAGTCTTCTGGTGTCGACACAAGTATTGTCGACTTCTGCCAATGTGTGTCGACTCTGTCTCATTGTGTCGACACAGCCTCCCAGTGTCGACACAAGTATTGTCGACTATCTTTCTGTGAGTCGACGCTGCTTCTCAGTGTCGACATTAATGTGGTCGACTATCTCCTTCTGTGTCGAGGTCGACTATCTTTCTCTGTGTCGACTATCTTTCTCTGTGTCGACACAGATGTGGTCGACTATCTCCTTCTGTGTCGAGGTCGACTATCTTTCTTTGTGTCGACTATCTTTCTCTGTGTCGACTATCTTTCTCTGTGTCGACTATCTTTCTCTGTGTCGACACTGCTTCCGTCAAGTGTCGACACAAATATTCTGAAGTGTCGACACTATTTCTTCAGGTGTCGACACATGGACTTAGAATATTTTCTGCATTCTTTAATACTTCTTCACCTGCACATGTCAACTTAAAACAACATCAAATACACCTTGATGTATATCATTGAGCTAAGATGGACTTCTTCAAATCAGGTACATATTTTCCAATGTACCCAACACATCACGACACGCGTTTTCTCTGGCTCTGACGTATTATTTTATACGGAGAAAATGCGGGTTGTGACAGTTGGTATCAGAGGGAGGTTTTGCAAGAGGGGTGGTTGGTTTGACAAGACAGTCGAACAACTTTCCCTTAAGCAAAACCTCCAGCGTTGAGTTTCATTTCATTGCATACACACACCGATATGTCATCCGTAGATCTTGATGGAAGCATGAACACTACACTCATAGCATAATAAGAAGTATATGAGGCATATTATGTAGTATGAGATGCATAATATGTGTTTGTATATGGATCCACCATAGGTGGCAACATGTAACAGTTATGTAGTATTAGATGCATAACCACCATTACATGGATGCCCATTAGCACGTTTTACTTTTTTTCGTTGCATATAATATTATGTAGTATGAGATGCATAATATTGTATGTGTACGCCGCTCATAACATGCACTAGGGCCTTTTTAGAATGCATAGCACTTCATACATAACATATCATTACATAAGCACACGTGCCAAGTTAAAGATCTACATGATGACATATATACACACATGATTTAAAAAAAAGGAAAAATTTTTTGATCAATTATACATTCATATCATTCTCACAAGTGTCAGTGAGAGCATAACATCATTTATTGATTCCCAGAGCAAGGTAACAGCTAGAGCAAGTATCTGTCTATTCCGATCTGATCTGAGTTAGGATATCTGAGTATCTAACTTAGGTGTCTTAAACTAGGTATTAATTATAGTATGTTTGTTCTGTAGAAATGCCGGCAAAGCGTATTGCGACGAGATTGACTCCTCAGTCTGAGGGCGAGTCTTCCGGTGCTCAGAGTGAAGCAGTGATCGAAGAATTGCATCAAAGTAATGAGGACTTGACAAGACAGATGTTGGACATGAAGTCACAGATTCAGTCGTTATTAGATGTCGCTGCTGGGCAGCATCCTATAGCGCAGGACCCTATCATAGATCAAGCTGTTCCTACTCCTACTGCGTTAGTACCCCCAGTTGCACTGCCTCCAGCGATGAATTTCATCTCTCATTTCCAGCGTTTGGGACCCCCTACCTATGATGGTAGAGCAGACTTCATGGCGTTAGATGATTGGATCATAACCATCGAAGAGATGTTCTCTTACTCTGGCATCTCCGCCGATCAGAAGGTAATGATCGAGGCTTATCAACTCAAAGGACTTGCGGAGAGTTGGTGGATCAAAGAGAAGGAGAACCTTTCAGAAGGATGTATGTGGGATTCGTTTAAGAGTATGTTGCGAAAGAAGTTTCTTCCGTCGGTCGAGCAAGACCGTCTGATGAACAATTTCCTGTATCTTAAGCAGAGACAACTTACTGTCAGAGAGTACGAGATCGAATTCAGTAAGCTCAGTCGTTTTGCCCCTGAGCTAGTAGCGTCTGAAGAAAGCAGAGTAAAATGCTTCTTGGGTGGTCTGAGGTTTGACATCCAGCAATTGGCAAGTGCGTACAAATCAGAGACCTTCGCAGAAGTGATGGAAGCTGCCTTGAAGGTTGAGTCGATATAAAATGCAAAGAATCGAGGAATGATGGTAAGGAAAGATAAGAGAAAGTCTGATGACAGTGGTGGTGCAAGGGCGTCTAGCCCTGTGGTGAAGAAAGATCAAAAAGAAGTATGCAGCTTCTGTGGCAAGCCTGGACACCCGATGGAAAGGTGCTTTAAGAGGCAGGATGCGCAGAAGAAGTCTCAGGTTCACGCGATTCAAGATGCACTGAAAGGAACCCTTGTCTGTACCTATTGCCAGAGGAGCGGGCACGATGTGGCTCATTGTCTTAAGAAGGCTGGAGCTTGTTTTCTCTGTGGCCAGAAAAGGCACATTAAGGCTAATTGCCCGCAGGTCCAACCTGTATTACATGCAGTTCCGTTGTAGACTCTACCGCCGCCCCCTCTACTCATGGACAAGAGAAAAGGAAAGTTGAATGTGCTGACAAAGGAAGAAGCTCAATCATCGGCTCAAGTGATCTCTGGTTAGTCTCTATCTCAGCTAGTAACCTGTTTTGGTAGTCTTTTAGTTCTTGTATTTTAGTTGTGCGCGCATTGCGTTTAGGTGAATTTAAGGTGAAGGATAAGTGGGCGCGCATTCTGTTTGATTCGGGTGCTACTCACTCCTTTGTAGCAAGGAGTTTTGTAGACCGACATCAATGGGATCTCGACCAGCTTGACACTTCTCTGAATGTCAAATTCCCTTCAGGAGAGTTGGTGATGTCAAGTCAGGGTATCAAAAAATGCCCTATCTTCCTAGGTGGTTTTCTAGCCTTTGCGGATTTGAAGTTGTTAGACTTGGAAGACTTCGACGTGATTTTAGGCATGGATTGGCTGTCCAGCTATGATGCCGTCATTCAGTGCAAGCAAAAGTGCTTGGATTTCAAAGATGATAAAGGCCAGCCCATGAGTGTGTATGGTACATCGCGTCAGGAATCTCCAATCATTTCTGCGGTGCGTGCTCGTAAATTTCTAGAGTCTGGCTGTGGTTCTTTTCTTGTCTCTATTTCTGTTTTGGAAATTGCACCTGTTGTGCCTCGGGTTGAGGACGTTTCTGTGGTGTGCGAGTTTCTGGATGTCTTTCCAATTAGTCTTCTAGGACTTCCACCTGAGCGAGAGGTGGAGTTTGTTATAGATCTCGAGCTAGGCACTCGCCCTATCGCGAAAGCACCGTACCCCATGGCTCCGCGTGAGTTAGAGGAGCTGCGTTCTCAGTTAGATGAACTGCTTCAGTGTGGTTTAATTAGACCCAGTTCTTCCCCCTGGGGTGCACCAGTCCTCTTCGTGAAGAAAAAGGATGAAGCATTGAGGCTGTGTATAGATTATGAGAGCTAAACAAGGTGACCATCAAGAACAGATATCCATTGCCAAGGATAGACGACTTGTTTGATCAGCTTCGGGATAGTTCCGTATTCTCGAAGATTGACCTTCGTTCGGGCTACCATCAGTTGAGAATCCGTGAGTCAGACGTGCCGCGAACTGCTTTTCGTTCCCGATATGGTCACTTTGAATTTCTGGTGATATCGTTTGGATTAACTAATGCACCGTCAGCTTTTATGGACATGATGAACAGAGTATTCAAAGATTTTCTAGATAAGTTCGTGGTGGTATTCATTGATGATGTCCTCGTATATTCTAGAAATACTGAAGAGCACGCCTTGCACTTGCGACTGGTCTTGGCTACTCTGAGAGAGCACAAACTGTATGCGAAGCTTAGCAAGTGTGAGTTCTGGTTGTCTCAAGTGTCATTCCTAGGACACATTATAAGCAAGGACGGTATCTCTGTGGATCCCTCAAAGATAGCTGCAGTCTTGGAATGGAAGAGGCCTACGACGCCTAAGGAGATAAGGAGCTTCTTAGGGTTGGCAAGTTATTAAAGAAGATTTGTGGAAGGATTCTCTGTGCTTTCTTCGTCGTTGACTAGACTCACGCAAAAGAACACAGCGTTTGTTTGGAGTGAAGCCTGTGAAGAAGCTTTTCGGGAACTCAAGAGAAGATTGTGTTCTGCTCCAGTATTGACTTTGCCTAGAGAAGGAGTGGAGTATGTCGTTTATGTGGACGCCTCGCGAGTGGGACTCGGTTTTGTGTTGATGCAGGACGGCAAAGTGATTGCGTATGGATCAAGACAATTTAAAATTCACGAAAGGAATTATCCTACGCATGACTTGGAATTTATTGTCGTCATTTATGCTTTGAAGTTGTGGAGACATCTCTTATATGGAGTTTCGTGTAAAATCTACACAGACCACAAAAGTTTGAAGTATGTATTCACTTAGAAGGAGTTGAATCTGCGCTAGCGTAGGTGGTTAGAATATGTTGCGGACTACGAATTCGATATCCTTTATCATCCCGACAAGGCTAACGTAGTAGCGGACGCCTTGAGCCGAAAGTCCGCACATATCTTTAATCTCTCGGTGTAATCGCTTGCAGAAGAATTTTTGCTCATGGATATAACTGTAGGGAATAGCGCTTTGTCGAGTAGCTTAGAAGTGGAAGAGCCTTCGTGGATCACTCTCACTAGGCTACATCAGAAAAATGACCCTGATTTGCAGCACCTCCACAGTAGGACTGAGAAAGGGGAATTACCTGACTTTTCAATTGATGACGTGGGTACCCTAAAGTACCGCGGCAGATATTGTATTTCCGCTGTTGAGAACATTCAGGTAATGATATATAGTGAAGCGCATGGATCAAGTGTTGTTTATCATCCTGGTTCCACGAAAATGTACAGAGATTTGAAGCAGATTGTTTGTTGGTCAGGTATGAAGAATGACATCGCAAGATTTGTATCTGAATGTTATACCTGCCACCGTGTAAAAGCTGATCATAGAAGGCCGGGTGGTAAGTTAATGCCTTTGGATATACCGAGTTGGAAATGGGAAAGTATATCCATGGATTTTATAACTAGTTTGCCAAGATCGCCTTGAGGGCATGATGCAGTATGGGTCATTGTGGACAGACTGACTAAGTGTGCCCACTTTGTGCCTTTCAAGATTGATTATTCTATGGAAAAGATAGCAGAACTTTACTTGGACGAAGTTATCAGACTGCATGGTGTGCCTATGAGTATCGTGTCAGATAGAGATTCCCGATTCATGTCTCGTTTCTGGCAGAGTTTTCAAGGAGCTCTAGGTACTGACCTTAGGTATTCTACTGCCTATCATCCTCAGACAAATGGTCAGACAGAAAGAGTGAATCAAATTTTGGAAGACATGATAAGATGCTATATTCTGGACCATGGTGGAGCTTGGGATAAACGCCTCGGACTGATGGAATTCGTGTACAATAATAGCTATCAGGAGAGTTTGCAGATGACACCCTTTGAAGCCTTATATGGTAGGCGTTGTAGAACTCCCCTCTTCTGGGCAGAGGTTGGTGAGAAGCCTTTGCTGGGTCCGGAAGCTTTAGAGGAAATGAGCATTTCAGTGACACATATACGTGAAAAAGCTGAAGTTGGCTCAAGAACGATATGAAAAGTATGTAAATCAGCGTAGAGTTGATCTTGAGTTTGCAGTTGGGGATATGGTGTTTCTGAAGGTCTCTCCGATGCCAGGTGTTAAGAGATTTGGAAGGAACCATAAGCTGGATCCCAGGTATGTGGGACCTTTTCTGATTCTGGAGCGCATCGGAGTTTCTGCCTATAGACTGGAGTTGCCTGTTTCTTTCCCTGGTGTTCACGACGTGTGTCACGTGAGCCAGTTGCGAAAGTGTATTCGTAGAGATCGTCAAATTCTTGACTCCGTGCCTCAGTTGCAGCCCAATCTTTCTTATGTCGAAGAAGCTGTCCGGATTCTGGAATCGCAAGATCAGGTGCTGAGAAGGAAGACAATCCCAATGGTCAAGGTTCTCTGGCGCAATCAGGATGCTAGAAGTGCGACTTGGGAATTGGAATCCTCGATGAGAGAATCTCATCCTCAGCTTTTCGCCTAAAATTTCCAGGTTAGTAGTCTGTTTGAGAATTCTTTTTTCTAACTTGTCTCTCCCTCAGTTCTTTTTGTTTTCGTTTCACGTCTCAAGTTTCGAGACGAAACTTCCTTTTTGGAGGGGTGACTGTAACGCCCCAGGTTTTCGTAATTTATTTTATCATGTCGGTTACGTTATATTGACGTAAGGGCGTTACGTTTCCGCGAGTTGACGGCGCGTCGCCGCTAGCGCGTTTTGAGTCCGTTAGGTTTGACCGGCCAAATTTTGGGATTTGCGTCGGAAGTGGAAAACTGTATGTTAGGAAATTAGATTGGCTAATTTTAGACTTGCTCGTCAAATTTCGTCGCGTTCTGAGCAATTTTGGAGTCTCGGCGCGCGTTTGAAGTTTTGTGTTTTTTTTACGTACGCCGTTAGTTTTAGAAATTAATATCTCGAGAACGGTGCGTCGGAATTCGATTCCGACTTCGCCGTTGGGTTCGTAGCGTCGTCATTCGCCTACGGTGCGAATTTCGTTCGAATCGGCGCGCGTTAGTCCCTCCGTATTAACGTTACACTACAACGTTATTTTAAAATAATTCAAATAATATAAAACAAATAAAAAAAAGAATTTTCTTACCTTTTCCGTCGACATCAGCCGACTCCAGCCGATCTCCTCTTATATTCTTCCAACTTTTTTTTTTGTGTTTTTATCTTTATATAATAATTATATTATTATTATTAATATTATTATTATTATTATTAATGTTATTATATTTATATATAAAATAAACTTCTTCTCCTCTCCCAAACCGAACAGTCCCCCCTGTGCGACTTCTTTTTTCCTTCTCCATTACTGAGGCGGAAAACCTTCCGCTCGCTAATCTTCCGGCGGCCGCCACCGCCGTTCCGGTGGACGGAATCGCGATCCGAGCGCGGCGTTGGAAAGCTCTCGGCGAGAGCTTCGAGATCGCGATCTCGCCTCTTCGTGTCTTCTTTTGGACGGATCTACGTTGGGGAGTAGATTAGAGACCAAATTCCGAGGCAAGTGATGTTTCCCTCGTCAATTTATTCTGTCGTTAATTTCGCTCCTAACTCGTAAAATTTCGCGTAAAATTATTCGTTAGAAAGTCACGATTTTCCGTAGGTTTCGCCGTCTAGAAAAATTGCGCGTGTCGCCTCGCGAATATATTAATTTTCGCGAGCGATCTCGTCGGAAACGTAACGGTTTACGGAAGCGCCGTACTGGTTTACGGACGTGTCGTAGTGGTCGCGACGTTTCGATCGTCTCGTTGATTTGACAAGCATAATTTGTACAAAATGTTTAATCGCACGAATTATTGTCGTACCGTTCCGGTCGACGTGTCGCATTGTCTGTTCAATTCGAACTAATTACTCGAACCTTAACTAAAGAAACTGAATAGTAAGTTATGAATTAAAGAAATTATGAATTGGTCTGTGCGCGTAGGGTTTCTCCCACGGCACAAATTTTTGAAATGAAGAAAGCTTGAAATGGTCTGTGCGCGTTGGGGTTTCTCCCACGGCAAGTGCCTTAGGGCGAAGTCTGTACGCGTGGTGGATTTTCATCCCCGGCATGTTACCTTAGCTGTAGGACTTTGTGCGTTGGGGTTTCTCCCTCGGCATAGTGCCTTTAGGCTGGGTTTATGCACGTAGTGGACCTACTCCCCCGACACAACACTCTGTCCCGATGAGCCGATTTGTCTCAATTTAAAATACTGAATAACTAGAATACCGAAGAAAAAGAATAAAGTAGAACTCTGATAGTAGATGTGATAGTTTGAGCAGGCTGTTCTAGCCTAATTTTCCTGACTTGTTAGATTTCATGTTTTGATTTCCTATATCATGTTTCTGACTCCTTTTGCAGCTGTTTGTTTTACCTTGCTCGTTTCGAGGTTTGTTAGCTTTCTTTTTACTCTTGCACCTCTTGTAGCTTGCTTTCTGAGGTGTTCTTCTTTTGAATACCTCAGGTCCAGGGCAGGAGCAGGGTTAGCTGGCAGGGTAGTGCTGCAGGTGTAGCGGGTTGCCGCCACCGCTTTTGGTTTCACCTCAGGGTGTTGAGGTAGACTTTTGTTAGACTTGATAGTTTTTCTATGGGTTCGTGTCAGCTGTTTACGCACATAGTTTTAGACTTTCTGTGATAGACTACTCGCTAGTTGTGCTGTTTTACTTACTTTTAGCTTAGTACTTGCTCTCTGGGAATGTTTTATGTTAGGATGCATGTTAGGTATTTTAAGATAAAATAAAACTGCATTTTTACATGACTCTTTAGCTTGCTTTTCAAAAGATCAAATCACTATTTTAAGGGTTATAAAAAAAACAGTTTTCACTACTTATATAAATCTAGAAGTCACATGTTCATTGCATCTTGTGCTGAGTTTTATTTTCATATAGGATAATAAATGCATTAAACTAATGTTTTTCTGCTGTAAAATCTATACTTTCTAAATTCGTGGACTAAATGATCAACCAGACCGAGGGACACGGTCAGCTCGCCCTAATAAAATAATGTTTTAACACCAGATTATGAATCCTTTCATAAAGATAAGTGTTAGGACATGGTTGCCTGAACGTCTGCGGTTGTCCCCTGCTTGACGTGACATCACGACACGCATTTTCTCTGGCTCTGACGTATTATTTTATACGAAGAAAATGCGGATTGTGACAGACGAGGCTAATATTTAAAGTAACAAAACAATTTAAAAAATTTAAACAATAAATATTGTAAATAATAAAAATATATTAAAAAAAGGTAATTGTTATTAGCACCGCGGTTTTGGCTAGTCGCACCGCACTTTTTCCTAATTTTTCGAAACTTTTTGAAAATACGTCTTGTACATGCATTTTTAGGAAAAGTGTTCAACACAAAAGTTGTTTCGTGTTGAACACTTTTCCTAAAAATGCATGTACAAGACGTATTTCTAAAAGACGCGAAACTTGAACGTATTTCCAAAGTACGTCTTGTACATGCATTTGTGTTAACACTTGTGTTAACACTTTTCCTAAAAATACATTACAAAGCGTGTTTCCAAAAGACACGAAAAATTATGAGAAAGTACGGTGTGACTAGCCAAAACTGCGGTGCTAATAACAATCACCTAAAAAGACTTTCTTTCGGATGAACAGTGGCCCCCCTACTATGAAAGAAATATTGTAATTAATAGTGTCGGCCAGGGCTGTTATGCAAATATTAGCTAATTAACAATTTTAAAAAGTAAATACTGTAATTAATAGTGTCGCCTGTTAATAGTCCCCGCCTGCTTGTAATAGTCCCACGTCGTGGGTTTGCCGGAATATTTTATGTATATATTATTTTGAGGTGAGAATCTTGTAAAGTGTAATCAGAATGGTGTTTTTTTTTTCAAAATCACAAGGGTAAATTTGTAATTTCATGCCATAGGATAGGAGCCCTAATAAATTTTTAGGTTTAGAACACCATACCATCCTAAGTTTATGAGACCTATGAAAATTGTGACAGACAGTCCTAATTGATCTGATGGTATGACATGATCCAATGACTGAAATGTCATGATCGTCCAAATCGGACGGTCCGGATTGCTCTGATGATATGCCAGGTTATACAGAATGGCAGTGAAGATATTTCTTTATATATATAATAATATATAGTACTGTAGTGAATGTTTGTGTCATATAAACTAGTAATTGTTATATACGGGTAGCGTTCCTTCCTCTGGGAGTGGGTGGGAACCAAACCGTTCAGCTTTCAATCCAATGTTTGTGCTTTACAATAAATAAATAAAAAACAAGCAAAACCCATTTTTTAAAGCTCCATCGGACGGCTCCTGCGCTACCCGCGCTCCTTCCTCTAGGAGGAGGTAGCGCATGAAAAAATTAGGGCATATAAACAGCAGGTGCGATTCAAATTCAAATTCAAATTCAAATATATCTGACAATGCAATTTACTGTCAGGGAAGCATAGAAATATAAAATGGTATTCAAGGCCTGCTGGCAGGCCTACAATAAGTATACACATGAAGAGAGAAAAATAATACAAAACTGCCATCTACTATCAAATCAAAACATATAAATAAAAATACTTAATGAATGAAATGATTATAAGCAATTTTTTTTACATGAACATTAATGTTCATAAACCTCAATATTGGTATACTTGCTTGTATCAGCAGAACTAGTGACTTTATCAGCAGAACACGGATCTCAATCGAAAATAAACTTGAATATCGAATTCCGAGGATTCCAACAATAGCTTCATAGCCGATGGATGGACGACATTTTCATCGAGATCTGCGCGAAATGGGGAATAATATCAATTCTGTTCAACTAAACCCTTCTGCTAGTCTCTTGTATGTGCATCACCCCCTTTCATCTAAATTCAGCTAACTTTAAGAAAATAACAAGTTCGCGGCCAGGATCAGAGCCTCACTCATGGTCAAAATCAGCTGGGAGATTGAAGACAAGGTATCTTAATAGGGGAGAAGACCACAGTAAGGTGGGCATGATCTGATAGGGTATAGTTCTCCGGCCACATTCCTTTCTCCACCTCCGGCGGGAAGAGTGCGGCGCCCTTGACATTAAAGCCGATGGCCTGGTTCTCAGGCCCAGTACCGAAGTTGCTGCTCTCTTGATCGGGCTTGTCGGACGTCGGATTCCATATTCGTTGCTGCAAAACATCATAGATTGAATAATTAACCATCACTGTGTCGGGAGAATGATTTTGGCTCTGTTTGGGGCACCGTTTTTTTACTCGTTCTTCCCTTCAAACAAGACTTTTTAAAAGGGAGAATGGAGCTTCAAGGGTCATGTTCAGAACGGAGCCACCGGTCCAGTTTGAAACCGGAATGGAGTCAAAACGGTGCCCCAAATAACGCCACCACTCTAATTTCCGCCGGGTAGAAACCGGAATGGAGCCCACCGGTCCAGTTTCCTCCGTTTTGAAACCGGAATGGAGCCAAAACGGTGCCCCAAATAGAGTCTTTGTTGGCATGCTTAAGTTTTTTAATAAGTTTTAACTCAAACTTAGGCTCCGTTTGGCGCGGCGTTTTTGCCGGCCGTTTGGGGCAAACGCTGCCGGACGGCGGGTAAACAAACGCCCTTTGGCGGCGTTTGCTCCGTTCCCCCCGCCGCCCCCTGAAAAACGCAGCAAACCGCTCCGTTTCGATCCCCAACTCCCTGCCTCCAGTTCGATCGCCGTGGGAGGAAATGCCGAATGGGTCCGCCGCCGCCGCGCCAAATAAAGTCTAAACTCTCCGTTTGGCACAGTGGTGACAGTCGTAAATGCATGGGTTAAATCGTCATTCGTTAAGGATCACCTAACAAACATCATCTGTTTGAACATAAAAGTGGATGAAGTTCCTTAAGTAGGTGTTAACAAATGACAATTTAACCCCCATGTTCATGACCGTCACCACTGTGCCAAACAGAGCCTTAAACAACAAAAATACTCCCTTTGATTTTTTTTATTTCAAATAAAAATTTTTACAAATAAATAAAATATTTAAAACGCATAATAAATTATGTCATTAAATATAAATATAAATATATAAGATTGTAAAAAGAGAAAATTATCATAAATATATTTATCTTTACATAATAAAATTCATAAAAATTGAAGAAAAAAACACCAAAAGAGATGGCTTGGTATATCTATAGACTTATTAAGGTTGTAGAAAACAAATGGCGAATCTTGTATATACTTCTTTCATATATCAAATACAAGAGAGAATACAAATATATAGGAGAAGAGAGGAAGGAAGAATCCTATACAATAGATGTGAGACTAAAGGAGAAGGAAGAAAGGGGCCTTTACATCATTTATCCTTATGTCTTCTAACACTCCCCCGCAAGCTGCAGCGTACAAGTCCTAGGCACCAAGCTTGGACAAGAACTGATAAAACAATTTGCGAGGTAATGCCTTAGTAAGGATGTCAGCAACTTGCCCAGACGCAGGGACATGTTCAAGCTTTAACACCTTTGATTGAACCTTTTCCCGAACAAAGTGACAATCAACCTCAATATGTTTAGTCCGCTCATGGAACACAGGATTTTTCGCAATATGTATTGCAGCTTGACTGTCACAAAACAACGTCGATGGTGAGGGAAACCTAACTCCCAAATCCATTAGAAGACTTTCTAGCCAGGTAGTTCTGATGTAACGACTACCATCGCACGGTACTCAGCCTCAGCAGACGAGCGAGCAACCACCGTCTGCTTCTTACTCCGCCATGTGATAAGATTTCCTCCAAAGTAAGTACACAAACCAGTAGTCGAACGTCGATCATCCAACGAGCCCGCATAATCTGCATCAGAGTAAGCAATAAGAGAAAGGGAGGAAGATGGCTTATACACAAGTCCTTGCCTAGGGGCATTCTTCAGATATCTGAGAATCCGTTTCACTGCCTGAAGGTGAGAAACCCATGGGGTATGCATAAACCGACTAACCACTCCAACCACAAATGATATATCTGGTCTCGTAACGGTTAGGTATATCAGTTTTCCCACGAGACGACGATAATATTCTGGATTTGGAAGTAGAGAATCTGCTTCAGATCCCTGAACACACAACATATGGTTGACTTCCATCGGGGTTTCCGCTGGTTTGCAACCCGAAAGACCAGCATCTTTCAGAAGGTCAATGCAATACTTGCGCTGGGATAAGACAAGGTCATCAGGTCGTCGTGCTACCTCTAGTCCAAGAAAATATCGAAGATTTCCCAGATCTTTGATTTGAAAGAGAGAATTTAAATGCCGCTTAACATGTATCCCAGCGGAGTCATCACCAGTGATCAGAATATCGTCCACATAAACCAGAAGTATTATAGTCCCCGTTGATTGGTGACGAGTGAAGAGAGGAATCTGCCGAGCTTTGTTTGAACCCAACCTCACAAACCGCCTTGCTGAATTTTCCAAACCAGGCCTATGGAGACTGTTTGAGAACATAAATGGATTTGCGAAGTAAGCAGACACGAGACTCCCCCGTGGTCTCAAACCCGGGCGGTTGTTGCATATAAACAGTTTCAAGAAGATCGCCATTTACAAAGGCATTCTTGACATCCAGCTGGTGGAGGGGCTAGTAGCGATGAACAGCTAAGGAGAGCAAGACCCGAACCGTATTTAATTTCGCAACTGGGGAGAACGTTTCCTCATAATCAAGCCCGTACTATTGAGTAAAATCTCGTGCCACAAGCCGAGCCTTTAAGCGATCAACCGTCCCATCCGCGACATGTTTGATTGTAAAGATCCACTTGCAGCTAACACAACTGTGGTCAGGAGGAGACACAAGATCCCAAGTATGATTATCCCATAGAGCAGTCATTTTTTCATCCATGGCGGCGCGTCACGCCGGATGCTGGAGAGCTTCCTGCACCGAGTTAGGTATAGATATAGAGGAGAGAGAGAGAGGAAAGGTAAGAAGAGGTGGAGAGAGCCGATATAGAGAGACATAATTGGCCAAGGGATGAGCCGTCAAGGAGAATGCCGGATCAACAGGCCGCGAGATCACACTGGTAGAGGGAAGCTGTTGCTCGGCAGCTGGACGCGGAGGACGACGAGTGTAAACTTCAATGATAGGGGGTTTGGAGGGGACGGGTTTGGACGGTACTGGTGGTGGTGTAGGAATCGGAAGCAGAGGAGTAGGGAGAAGTGGTGGAAGCGGAGATGTTACAGGAATGATGGGTCGAGGTAGCGGAGGAGGAAGAAGGGGATCAGAAGGACTAGCGTGATATGGTTGTCCTTCATGAAAGGAGACATCATCAGACACAATCATCTTTCCAGTGATAGGATTAAAGCAGACATACCCCTTCTGAGTGCGTGAGTACCTAACAAACATAGCTTTGCCAGCACGAGGGGCAAGCTTGTCAGTGGAAGGACTAAGATGGTGGACATAACAGGTACACCCAAAGACACGAGGTGTGAGAGAGAAGAGATTCGTGGATGGGCAAAGAAGAGTAATGGGTGCCACAAAGTTGAGGACAGACGAAGGCATGCGATTGATGAGGTGACAAGCAGTAGAGACTGCAAAGTTCCAATAGAGGGGAGGAACCTGCATTTGGATCATAAGAGATCTAGGCACATCAAGGAGGTGACGATTTTTCCTTTCTGAGATGCCATTTTGTTGAGGGGTGTAGGCACATGAAGTCTGATGTATAATATCGAACTCAACGCATAGATTGGAGAAGGTGCGACCAGTATATTCGCGAGCATTGTCTGTACGAAGAATTTTGACACAGGTAGAGAATTGAGTGCGATTTTCCGTAAGAAACGTACAGAACGTGGTTGGGAGTTCAGTACGATCACGAAGTAAATAAAACCAGGTTACCCGCGAGTAATCATCGATAAAGGTAACAAAGTATCGATACCCAAAGACACTAGGGACCTTATAAGACCCCCAGATATCAGAATGTACTAAGGATAAAAGAGCATCGCTCCGGGTACACGAAGGAGAAAAAGAGACACGGTGTTGTTTGCCGAAAATACACAATTCACAAAAGAACTCTTGAAGAGAGACAGTAGGAAGAGCTTTTTTGAGAATTGGAAGAAGGGCATGCCCAAGACGACGATGTCAATTAGTTGTAGAGATAGTAGTGAGAGCAGTGGGAGGAACATCAAGAAGATATAGCCCGTTAGACAGTCGTCCTTTACCAAGTATACTTTGCGTTAGGTGATCCTGCACCACAAAGGAAGAGCGTGAGAAAGTAACACAATAATCAAGATTTTGTGTAAGACGGCTAACAGAAAGTAGATTAAAAGGAGAGCCCAGAACATGAAGGACCGAGGATAAGGAGAGAGGAGTAAGAGGCAGATGAGCAGCGCCAGAAACCGGGATCCTGTCACCATTGGCCACAATGATGTGTTTGGGGTAAGCAGTATCTAAGTATTTGGACGGCTGGTGCGGAGAGAGATGATGTGTAGCACCCGAGTCCACAATCCAGAGAGAGCTGTGTGAGAAGCATGATATACCATCCTTGAAGATCAAGGCCACAGAGCCAGATGAGCGACTAACCACCTCTTGAAGCTGATGGAGTTGAGCATGCAACGCGGCAATATCATCAGTAGTGGTGGAACCAGATGCCATAATCCTGAGCTGCGAATAGGCACAGAAGCCGGGTGGCAAGGAGACAGGCGTCTTGCCGGACAGAACCAATGGCTACTACAGAAGAACGATGAGGACAGCGAGAAACGAAGCCGCGCGGGCACCAGCGATAAGATGAGGTCGCACGCGACTAGAGGAGATCGCGCGAGAGGTAGCGAGTAGAAGGGAGCCCGCAGCGAAAAGAAACAGGTCGCGGTGGGTAGAACCGTGAGCGGCAGCGGGTAGAAAGAACAGAGGCCAGCGAACATGCACAAGACCGGGCGGGAAAGATAGACCGCACCAAGATCCGGAGCGGTAAGAAAAGAGAAGCCTCCAAGACTAGAGAGCAAGAGAAGTCGCACGGTCCCGATGTCAACACACCAGCGGCAAGAGGCCGCGACCAAGATGCAAAGCAGTTAGCTGGAAGAAGCCGCCACGCCGAGACACGAGGAGAAGCCGCACGGTCACAGTGACAACACACCAGGGGCAAGGAGGATGTCACGACCAATATGCGGAGCCCGCAACAGAGAGGAGAAGCCGCTAGAGACAAGACAAGTTGCAGCGACTAAGCAGAGAAGAAACCGCGCAAGAAGTCCACACGGTCACGGTGAGCACACCAGTGATAAGGAAAGATGCTGCGACCAAGAGCGGAGCTCGCAGTGGGAGAGAATCCGCGGTAAGGAAAACCACGCGGTCTCGGTGATAACACCAGTGACACAGAACGGTACCGCGACCAGATGCGGTGTTCGCAGCGGTTTGAAAGAACCCGTAGCGAGAAAAGAAGTCGCAGCGATAAGGAACGAAGTCGCGCGATAAGATCAGAGAAGGAGAGATTGTGGGTAGAGAAAGAAACCGCAGAGAGATGGCGAGAAGCCGGGCGGGAAGAAAGAAGAAACCGGTCGGTTAGGTGGAAGGGCCCACCAGACCGTGAGATTTATAAAAGGGGGGAGACGAGGTGGAGGCCACGAGAGAGAGGAAGAGGAGCGGTCAGAAAAACAATAGACCGCGCGGGAAGCCACAGTTAGAAGCAGGAAAGGCCGCAAGAACAAACCACCCGGTTAAAAAAGGAGAGTCAGGCGGAAGACCAAGCCACCCGGTCAAGAAGAGAAACCGAGCGGATAGGGAAGCCGAGCGGTTAGAAAATAGGCCGGACCGGTTCCCTCTGATACCATGTAGAAAACAAATGGCGAACCTTGTATATACTTCTTTCATATATCAAATACAAGAGAGAATACAAATATATAGGAGAAGAGAGGAAGGAAGAATCCTATACAATAGATGTGGGACTAAAGGAGAAGGAAGAAAGGGGCCTATAAATGGGCCTTTACATCATTTATTCTTATGTCTTCTAACAAGGGTAAACAATACTCTTTGGTGTAGAACACACTTAATATTACAATTTTGCCTTATTCCTTTTAATATATTTCAGGAAAAACTTAAAAATCAGTCCCCAAACTAATGTCACTTTATGAAATAGGTCCCTAAGGTTGTTTTAATAAGAAATTAGTCCCAACTTTATGAAAATGCTGAAATCAGTCCCTAACTTAGTTGAAATCAGCCCCTTTTGTTTAAAATATACTTAAAAAATGGAAATTATTAAAAGAAAGATGAGTAGGCTGCTGAGTTGGGTGCTGATTGGATAAAAAAAAAGTATTTTACAAACATTTGTGCTTGAATACAGCGGAGATAATGCCTAAAGGAGACTTAAAATCATTTTATGAATGGAGATAATGCCAAATCAAAAGATGTAGCAAATTATAGATGCCATCACAAAATCCCTTAAATTCATATGATATATTGATTTAAATTATATTTTAATCAGCAAAGATGAACTTATTCATCCTCCAACTCAACTCCTACTCATAACTCATCTTTCCATTAAAATTAATGTTACTTCTAACAAAATTTAAAATTTAGGGATTGATTTCAGCATTTTCATAAAATTGGGGACTTATTTCTTACTAAAAAAAACTGTAAGAACCTATTCCATAAAGTGGCATCAGTTTGGGAACTGATTTATAGGTTTTGCCTATATTTCCTGACCTTAATTGTGTCTCGAGATAGCTTAGTATATCTATAGACTTATTAGGGTAAACAGTACTCTTCTGTTATATAAATCTCCGTTTAACAAAAAAAGTGTTTCTCAAAAGGATCGTGGCTTCTATTGAGACACAAAAAGGTTTGATAATTTAGAGCTATATAAATAATTAAAAGCTAAATAAAATATACTTGGTCAATAAAATATTTTATCATAAATCTCACAGTGAATTATAACAACAAATAAAATTATAAGAATGATTTGGTATTAAGTATTACAATTGGATCATCTTTCATGTGCATGCAGGTGCACTGGCGCAACAATGCATGAGATCATCACACACACACAAGTGAGAGGCACGGGGCTCCGCCGCTATGACCAATCGCGACAATACGCTGACCGCGATAGGCTCGGGGCTCCGCCTCTATCTATTATCCATTGTATAAAGGAAAAAGAGTCGGCAACATTCATAATACCCAAATTATCATCATCCTTCTCCACTATTCACATTAAAAAACAGCCACTTTATTTTAATATAAATAGTGAAGAAGGATGAAGGTATTTTGAGCATTATGAATGTTACACTAAAACCTCTTATTCCTTTACATAATAGTATATATATATATATATATATATATATATATATATATATATATATATATTGTTTTAAATGTCCTCCGACATGTCCGACATGTCATTTTTTAGGGCCGAACGATATGTTTTTCTAAAAAAATAGATTATGTCCTTTTGTAAAATATAGACCGACATGTCCGATTTTTTCCGATATATTGGCCGACACGATTTTTAAATATATCGTCCGCTATTTTATTTTATATTATATTAGCATACTAGCAACATATATTTAAATCGCCTATGAATATTATATTGTGTATGTTTAAATCTATTACACTTATTGTTTTTATTTTTTAACATTTTATTCTTACTATCAATTTTATATAATTGTTTCACAATTTTTTATTTTTTATTATAAAAAATATGAAAATATTTAATACCTTTATTATTTTGATTGTTTGCATGTTTTTAAAATAAATTTATAAGTTTGGAAAGACTTATAATTAATCAAAGATTTTGAACTTTTAAATCTTCTTTATTTTCAATAAACTTATTATTATCAAAATAATTTTATTGCATACTATTAAATATATTTTACAATGTATCATTTTGTATTTGTTAATAATATTTTATCTTAATTATTATTTAATTTTATTTTATAATATAAATGACCCATATTTATTTATTTGTTATATTATTTTTCTATTTTTATAACATATAATTATAGTTAGTATACATAAAAATAAAAATTTTATTTATAAGATATGGAAATCCGATATTTTAAAATATCCCTAACATGTCTCTGACTTCTGAAATCCGACATTTAAAAACTTAATCCGATATGTCGCCGACATCCGATATTTAAAACATTGATTATATACCTGGAATTCTCTGTAATCCAGTACCCCGTTTGGATCAATATCAGCTCCAATCCACAAGCCTTCGATTTGTTCGGAACTGAGGCCATGTTGATGGCCACTTAGGCCTAACTGCACGAGATCAGTAAAAGGACAGCTATCAGATTAAAAGTAAATATACACTTTTAATTTCTCTAACATTTGTGGTGCCTATATATATATATATATATATAATTACCTGGGATAGTGCTTGAGAGAAACTAGCGAAGGTAATGTAATCTCCAGGACTGTTTCCTTTAAAAAAGGCAAAAGAATTATCCTCTGTTAGTGCAGCTCGGCGAATGAGAAGATACTGATCCAAAATAGTTAGCTATGTCAGCTCGAGTGTATTTCCACATCCGAATAACAGATGAAAACAAAAACAAAAATTGTACTTGAAAAAAATACAATCTATAAAACATATTTGGCTTATAAGAACTAAAAATATCCAGCATTGGAATAACGGGAGAAGAGAATTTGGCCATCAGGCAAGCATGGAATTAAGATTTTGGGCCTGTTTGGCTAAGCTGCAGCGGTGCAGGAAGCAATGGTGGGAAACAGTGGTGCATAAATAGTTGAATATACGCATTGCACGTGATTTTAATTCAAGTTTTTATTTTCCCCGCTTCCTATTTCACGTGTTATGTCACATGAATGTTGTCATATATATATATCTATATATCTATATATATATATATATATATCAGATTAATGCAAAAACGCGCAGCGCGTTTTGCTCTAAAAAACGCGCTCCCCGGAAATACGGAAAAAGCACCTCCTAAACAGCATTTTTAGAAAAAGTGGTCAACATGAAAGTTGTAGATCTCGTCGAGATCTACAACTTTCATGTTGACCACTTTTTCTAAAAATGCTGTTTAGGGGGTCTATTTTCAAAAGGCGCGAATGGGGTTCCGCCCGGTAAATATTACGAATTTTTTTTTTTGCGCGGACCCCCTTCGCGCCTTTTGAAAATAGACCTCATAAACAGCATTTTTAGAAAAAGTGGTCAACATGAAAGTTGTAGATCTCGTCGAGATCTACAACTTTCATGTTGACCACTTTTTCTAAAAATGCTGTTAAGGGGGTCTATTTTTCGTTTTTCCGAGGAGCGCGTTTTTTTGTCCAAAAAGCGCTGCGCGGAAATTCAGTGCCCCATATATATATATATATATATATATATATATATATATATATATATATATATATATATATATATATATATACGAGCATCTTCGCACGGGCTATGCCCGTGCTCGATGCTCTCGGGCGGCCTTCGGCCGCATCCAGGCGGGCTTCGTTCGCCTGCGCACGGGCTTTGCCCGTGCTCGATGCATCGCTGCGGGCTGCGCACACACCTGAATTTTTTTTTTTCAAAACATATACATATGAGTACTTAAAATGACCGCAAAAAAAATATGAAGTACTATTCCTATTTTTATTTTATACAATTTTGCAAATTTTAATCTATAAAAATTAATTAATCTCTCTCTCTTTATCACTCCCCCTTTATCTCTCTCTCCTTCTCTCTCCCGCCCCCTCTCTCTCCCTCTACCTCCACTCTCTCTCTCCCAAATCTCCCCCCTCTCATGCTCTCTCTCATGATCCAATGGCCAATATTCAATCTATGGTGTGCCTCCAAATATCTATATTCCCTTATATATATAAGAGATATATATATATATATATATATATATATATATATGTTTGGCCAGGGTTAGGGAAATGAATTAATTTTCTCCTTTCCACTTGGTATCAGAGCCAGGGAATTCTGCTGCTCTCCTGTCCGACCTAGTCGACAACCCCGCTCCCGCCCACGTTCGCCTTCAACTCGCCGCCTCCCGCTTCTCTCTACAGGGCGTTGTTGGATCTGGTAGCCAACCTTAGGGGGAGGGGGGTGAATAAAGTTTTTAAGTAAATTCAGAATTAAAAATAAATTTCACCAAGGGCAACCTGTTCTTGAAGTTACCGCGGGGCGGTAGACCACTACCGCACGGCGGTAGGTCACAGACCCGTTTTTCCTTGTAAAATTTTGTTTTCCGATTTCTCACACAATCCCCAATACCCTAGCAACATTCAACCACAAATTTGAGATGAAATAAAAGAAATATAACTTTATTCAAAATTAAATAGTGGTTTACAATAACAAAACTGGATCTCCGTGATGCCAGAGATCAGAAGCGGTGAATCAAACAATCTTTTGGTTTCTATACCGATCCTCTCAGGACCGGTTGACTTTCTCTCTTCTTCCCAAGAATATCGACGAGCCGACTCCTCACCTTCCTCCCAGGAAGGGTCTTAGAGCCCACTAGATCTCTCAGATCTATACGTCCTCCCAGGACGATTTTCACAGATTCCTCCCAGAAACCCGACGGCCTCCCAGACCGATTTCTCACAAAGCCAGACTAAATAGAAAAGTGAAAATACAAATAAGAATAAAAGAGTTTAAAATTATTGCTCCCTCAAAATAAGAAATACTCCGTAGAACGGTGCACGATCGAGCCTTCTGAATGTCGTCCTTCGTGCACTCGATCAGTCGTTGATAGTCGTTGGAGACTTCGCTCTTCAGAGTTCTTCGATCACGAACTGGAGGGAGAAATTTTCGCTTTTTCTTGCTTGGAGGCAGTGGTTCGTACCAACAGAGAAGGTAGCCGAACCCTAGACGTGAAATCCTCCTTGTCTTTGTTGTTTTTTTTCTAGAAAAAGAAACGTGCGCTTTTATACTCGTCTTTAAAAAAGCTACCGCCGTCGGTAGAGCTAACGTCTGACGGTAGGTATTCTCACGCGGTGTCGCCAGCTATCCATTAAATTAGGAAAAATATCCAAAATAATATTTGTACCACTTTTGGATACCGCGGCGCGGTAGGCCTAACGCCTAGCGACAGCGTTTCTTCTCGACGCATTTGCCTTGACGGTCGTCGAGATGGCTAGCGTCCGGCGATAGGTCACAAAGAGACATCATCGCGCGCCCACTTTAATCATGTGTCGCTAGCGCCGGCGGTAGAGCTAACGCCTGGCGGTAGGTCACAGAGATTGAAAATCTCGTTCTTCATACCTGAAAATATGTACACTATAAACACACAACAAACGTGATGAAATACACACTGAGATTTGTTATTCTCAAACCAAGAGATGCGGAATGCATGTTCCAACACGCGTTTCTCCAGCCCGGCCGCGCGCCATCTCCCACGTGTTTCTCCCGCCTTGCTCCTCCAATGCATCTCCCCCTCCTTCCCACGCGTTTCTCCCGCCTCGAGCCTAGCGCCACTCGCGGGTTCCTCCTTCCAGCGCCGCGTCTCTTCTCTCTTCAGCGGCTCTCTCCGCCTGGTTTTTCGGGCGGCCCTTTGTCTCCGACCGTTTTGTCCTCCATAGGGGCTGTCGGAGACATCACGGTCACATCCTCCGGTGTCCTCTCCAGCGACATGATCTAGGGACACTCGTAGGATGTAGTTTCTTCAAAATTGAGACTTTCGTCTTGCTAATTTTTCTCCCTCTGTCTTGTTATCGATAGATGATTCCTCTAAAATTTCATGGTCTCCTCAGACCGGTGCTCTCCATAGTCCCTCTGCAGATCCTCCTCGGAGTCACGACCAAACTGTCTCTTTGAAGATCACTACCGTTGCCTTGAATGACAAATTATTTGGAATGATCCAAGGTCGCGCAACATGTTATTCGAAGTCACCAGCTATACGGGAATATTGATGGTACCACTGTTGAGCCACCACGTACTGATCCCTAATGAAAAAAATGGGATGCGCACAATTTCTTGGTTGTCTCGTGGTTACTTCACTCTATGTCCTCACAGGTGTACCGCAGCTACATGCTTCTGGATTCGGCTTCTGACATTTGGACGAGGGCTCGTGACACCTATTCTCGGGAAGGCAGTTCAATGCGGATTTATGAGCTCATGCACCGTGTTTTGGAGCTGAAGCATGGCACCATGACCGTTTCTGCAAAGTACTCTGAGTTCGAACACCTGTATCAGAACTGGATTACTTCAACACATTTATCATTGTTTGCACTGCCGATGCACAGACTCTTCAGAAGGATAAAGATCACTTCCGGGTTCATGTCTTTCTTATGGGATTCAATATGGAATTTGATGTTGTTCGCCTGCATGTCCTCCACCGTGAGCCTCTTCCCTCTCTTCGGGAAGCCTTCAATATGCTCCTCATTGATGAGAATCGTCGTCGCACACTTGGTTCCTCTACTGATCACTCTGCTCTGGCTGGGAGTACTCGAGGACCTCCACCACTATGACTCCACTGTGGGAAGAAAGGACATACTAAGGACGTCTGCTTTCGTCTTTATTCTCACCTTGCTCCCTCTGGTCGGGGTGTTGGTGCTCGAGGGAGGGGTGGTCACCGTGGTGGGGGTCGTCAAGCTAGTGTCCGTACTCAGTATTCTTTGCATTCTACTGAAGTTTATGAGGACAACTCTGGGGGCCTTTCTGCTATGCAGTTAGAGACCATTCGTCGTATGTTGTGTTCCAATTCTGAACCTCCCGCTGATTCCACTATTGCGTTTGCTATTCAGGTATCTTCAGTGCTCATGCTGTGACTTCTTCCCCTTCCGAGTGGATCATCGACTCAGGTTCGACGGATCACATGATCGGCTATGCCTCAGATTTTACCTCATATACTCCTCTCTCTGATCGTGATAAGATCATTGTTGTTTATGGTTCCCTTTTTTCTATTGCGGGCAAAGGCACTGTTGCATGTTCTCCTGATCTCTCTTTCTCTTTGGTTTTACATGTCCCTTCGTTCCCTCAAAATCTTCTCTCCATAAGTCACATAATTGCATCTTTAAATTGCTCCGTCACTTTTTTTCCTAATGTTTGTGTGTCTCAGGATCTGGATACGAAACGGATACTTAGCAATGGTAGGAATATTGGTGGGCTGTACTTGTTGAACCAGTCATCTTCTCCCAGTGCTCCGACTCTTCAAGACATTCGGCGCTGACATCTGCGCCTTGGTCATACTTCTGCCCTCTATCTTACAAAATTGTTTCTTGCTTTGACACATGTGAACGCTCAAAACATGTTCGTACTAGTATCATTCATGTTTCTTTTCCTAGTTGTCTTTTTGATGTTATACATTCTGATGTTTGGGGTCCCTCCCCTATGTTATCTTTATCTGGCTATAAATGATTTGTTACATTTATTGATTGTCTTCTCGTACTACTTGGTTTTATCTATTAAAAAGGAAGAGTGATGTGTTTTTTTGCTTTCAGTCCTTTCATCGCATGGTTGTGAATCAATTTAACGACACCTTTCGTGTGCTCTGTAGTGATAATGAGGGAGAATATGATGATTGGAGAGCGTTTGGTTCCTACCTTACCGAACATGGCAATATCCACCAAACTACATGTGTCCACACTTCCACTCAAAATGGTGTAGCCAGACGGAAGAATAAGCACTTATTGGAGGTTGCTCAGTGCTTGTTAATTGCAATGAGTCTTCTTAAGTCCTATTGGGGGGATGTGGTTCTTATTGTCGCTCATCTCATTAATCGTATTCCGTCTCGATCCATTTCCTACGATGCGCCGCTATCCCGTTTAGCCAAGAACCACAGTCCACACCTCTAACATCATTCCTCGCATCTTTGGCTCTGTTTGTTTTATCCATGTTCATACCCCGAATCGCAACAAATTGGATGCTCGCTCTCTACGATGTGTTGTTGTTGGATACTCTCCTACCACCAAAGGGTATAGGTGTTATCACCCCCTACACGTCGTTATTATTACACTGTTGATGTTATATTTCGTGAGGGGGTGCCGTATTTTGGTTCGCGTCAGGGGGAGACGAGTAGTAATAGTGACGGGACCATCGATTCTCTTCTTCCGATTGTGGCCTCTCCTCATATTCCTTGTACTCCTATTCCTAGTACTGCTTCTGGTCCTATCACCTCCATTCCTCCTATATTATATACACTCTCGCAGGCCTCGGACTATTGAGCAAGTGCAGACTGTGGACATTCCACCAGGGCCGGTGCCTGTCTCCGCTCCAGATTCAAATGATGATCTTCATGTTTCCCTTGCTCGTCTTAAAGGTAAAACTGGTGGCACCAAACACTTCATTGTTAACTACAACTCTTACACTCATCTCTCTCAGGGTCACAACTTTTATCTCATCTCTTTCCTCTATTGTGGTTCCTAAGACCTGACAGGAGGCTGTTCAGATACCTGAGTGGAAACAAGCTATGGAAGAAGAGATGTGTGCCTTGAAAAAAAATGAAACTTGGCGGCTTGCTCGTCTTCCTCCTAGGAAGTGAACGGTTGGATCACGCTAGATCTTCTCTGTGAAGCAAAACCAAGATGGGGTGGTGGAGCAGTAAAAGCTCGCCTTGTTGCTCAAGGGTATACTCAGGCCCAAGGAATTGACTACCAAGAAACCTTTGCCCTTGTTGCAAAAATGAATTTCATTCGGGTGATTCTCTCTTGTGTTGTTTGTCATGGGTGGAAGTTACAACAGCTTGATACAAAAAATGCATTCTTGTATGGTGATCTGGAAGAAGAAGTCTACATGACTATCCCTCCTGGATTTATCAAAATAGGGTCTAATGGAAAGGTTTGTCGTCTGCAAAAATCCCTTTATGGCCTAGTGCAGTCCCCTAGGGCATGGTTTGGTCGGTTTAACAAGACCATGCTTTGACTAGCCTACACTCAAGGGCAGGCTGATCATACTTTCTTCATCAAGAGAAGAGGAGCTTAAGTATCGATTTTAATTGTATACGTGGATGACATCATCATTACAGAAGATGATCCTGAGGAGATCGGACATTTGAAAGATAAGTTGGGCAAAGAATTTGAAGTCAAAGATCTTGAGAAACTGAAATACTTCTTGGGAATTGAAGTTGTGAGGTCTCGTCGGGGATCTTCATCTCACAGAGAAAGTATACATTTGATCTTCTGGAGGAAACTAGGATGCTTGGGTGTGCTCCCGTGGATACATCTATTGAGGCGAATCACAAGATTGATGCTAATACTAGTGCAGAGAAAGTGGATGCTTCTAGGTACCAACAATTGGTTGAGAAGCTCATATATTTATTTCATACTCGTCCTGACATTACGTACTTCGTGGGTGTCCTGAGTAGACTAATGCACTCTCCCACAATTCGCCATCAACAGATAGGGTATCGGGTATTGATATACCTTAAGAAGTCTCCTGGTCGTGGTATTTTGTTTTCTGCAAGTCAACCTTTAGAGATTGAAGTGTTTACAGATGTTGATTGGGTCGGTAGTCAAGACGATAGAAAGTCAACTACCGGGTATTGCTCATTTGTGGGCGGCAATCTTGTTTCATGGAAGAGCAAGAAACAGAATGTTGTAACTCACTCAAGTGCTGAAACAGAATATAGGGCTATGACACAGGGAGTTTGTGAGGGATTGTGGTTAAAGACAATCCACCAAGATATGGGTCTTCAGGTGAACAGATACGTTACTATCTACTGCGACAACAAAACGGTCATCAACATTGCACACAATCTGGTTCAACATGATAGCACGAAGCATGTTGAAGTTGACAGACGCTTCATCGAAGATCACCTAGACAAGGGAAATATATGTACTTCATTCGAGAACTCACACGACCAACTAGCCGACGTCTTCACCAAGGGATTAAGCAGTGACAATTTCATGAAAAATGCAATCAAGTTGGGAATGATCGATATATATTCTCAACTTGAGGGGGAGAGTTGAATATACGCGTTGCACGCGTTTTAATTCAAGTTTTTATTTTTCCCGCTTTCAATTTCACGTGAATGTTGTCATATATATATATGTATGTTTGGCCCGGTTTAGGGCAATGAATTAATTTTCTCCTTTCCATTGGAATCAGCAGTTTTGCAGTTGTGAAAAAATTTATGAAACTGTTTGGAAAACTGTAATTACAGTGCTGTGTGAAACAGTGGCGCATAACTAAACAGTAATGAAAATTAAACATTGATAACAATAATTAAAAAATCCGTAAAATTTACAGAGTCCAAATAATAATTAAATAGTTTGCTCAATATTAAATATTTATCCGAACATATATATAAACATTATATTTATTAATTTTATTTAATTATAAAAGTAAATCTATTAATATTTTTTAATTTTCAAAGTTAATTATATTAAATGCTAATATTGATGGAGTTCCCAAAAATAGATTCGAACAAGTCAATGATTTTTTTTCGCGCCGTCGTCTGATTGGATGCTACAATTCCAACGGGCTCATTCTCGCACAATTTCGAGGCCGCTTGGTCTTCCAAATAAACATTAAAGCGCACATATGCACGCTCGACTCGCTCACAAGCTAGGGCGGATAGTTTTCGACCGATCACGATTGTCACAACTGGCCCGCAACAAATATATACAAAAATTATTAAACTTTAAAACGTTAATAACTTAATATATTAAAAATTAAATATAAAAGTTAATATAAATTAAAAAATATTTATATTATTAACTTTAATATATATTAAAGTTAATATATTAAAAATTAATTATAAACATTAATATATTATTTTAAAATATATATTATTAATGTTAATATAATTAAAGTTAATATATATTAAAAAGTTAATATATTAAAAAATTTAATAAAATTTAACAAAACAGTGTTGCAGCCCTTTTTCAGGGTTGCAACACTGCCTACCGCGGGTCCCCACCCGCGACAGGAAAATGGTGGTGGCTTCAAGCCACCGCGTGGGCCTATTTTTTGTTTGGCGGGGCGGCAAAAAAATCAGCTGCATGTCGCTGCTGTGCCGCCCCGCCAAACAAGCCCTTTATCAAGCATGTACAGTGCAGCAGAAACAACAATTTTTACGACAAGGAAATCAAACAAGGTTCTGATATTCTCTCTTTTGAGAATAACAAGTGACAAGCACGGAGCTCCGCCCCTACGGTCAACCACTGCAGTACCTCGATTGTGACAGTGCACGGGTTGGTCCCCCAATGCCTCGCGCGACAGTACTTCAGCTGTGGCATTGCCCTGGCCTGAGGGCGCTTCCGCCGCTCGCAAACCTCCGAACGTTATACTCTGTCGGTCGCTCGTTTTTTTCTTGTGCACGGGGTTTGCGAGTGGCGATGAAAGCACATTTTTTATTGTAGGTAAGAGATTTTGATGATATGAGAGAACATATTTTAAAATTAAAAAAAAAACACATAAATTAATGAGATTAAAATTTTGGTAATAAAAAGGGATAAAATCTGAAAGTTGAATGTTTAATCAAAGAATGTCTTTCCTTTTAATATAGTAAAGATAAAGTAGATCTCTTATCTCGTCCCTTAGACGTAGGATGATACTCTATTAAAACCGTATAATTGTGAATTTTTGTGCGTCCTATTTTTTTAGAGATTTCTTTTGTAGCTTTGTTTACTCATTGTCGTTAAGGATTAATTCCGCAACAATTGGTATAATTGTATTAGTGCGAAGGCCAAACCGATTGAAGTTTCAGATATTTGATATAGTTTAAAAGTGGGTGACCATTTTAAGCCACTCCATATCTTCTTAGAACATTAATCTTAAAAGTGTAAGGATCTGTTTGGTGAGGCGTTTTGGCTCCGGTGAGTTTGGACAAAAACGGTACAATAATGGAAGGAAAGTTTGCCATGACAATAGTTTATGACCGCCACCAATAAAAAAAACTAGTATCCAACATAAAAATGGATGAAGTTCCTTAGGATTGGACGGACGGTCACGAACAACAGTTCATAGTCACCGTGTTCACAACCGCCACCACAACGCCAAAAGGAGCTTAAGTTCGTAACACTTCAACTTACAGGATGATGGGCAACAAAGCGGATAGTGCCAAGTCTGAGGTGGAGAGATTCGACGGCAGGAGAAACTTCTCTATGTAGCAAATAAGGGTAAAGGTGGTCCTTGTCAAGGACTATTTAGTGTTATTATGGCAAGAAGCCCGGTGACATGGCGGATGATTTGCAGGACGACATGGATTAAATGACACAGTGCACAATAGAGCTCTGTCTTACAAACGAGGTTGCGCATAATGTTGTGATGGAAACATCAGCCATAGGTCATTGGTTGAAGCTTGAGAAGTTGTGCACGATAAAGATCTTGTCAAACAAGTGTTATCCTAAGAAGCAGGTTTACTGTTTATGAATGAACAGCAATTCCAGGCCATGTGAATAGCTTCAAAAAGGTGCTTAGTGAAGTAAAGTAACTAGCAATAGATCAAGTGCTCTGATACGAATCCTCGTTGGGGGATCACGTACAAGCGCCGCCAGTCGTGAGTGGTGCGCGCCTGAATCACTTTCTATTTTGTATTAATATTGTGTTTTGTTATTTTTAACCTCACCTCTTGTTAAGCCTTGTGAGGGGTATTTGGGTCTTTTGGTTGGACTTATCCTTTATGATGTGGTTTGACTAAGAATGAAGAAAGCAAGAATTAAATCAAAATCCTCCTTATCTCTCTAAATTTCCTCTCTCTCTCTCTCTCTCTCTCTCTCTCTCTTATTTCCTGTTCTTGTGCCCTAAGCTGCCAAACCCTTCGTTCGCCCGTCGCCAACCCGCATCGCCAGCGTCGTGACACCCCCAAGATGCCAAACGACGGCACAATTGCTCCCAAGGGTTCTAAGAAGAGATCCCTCCTCCCTCCAGGACTTCCGTCTCCATCCTCTGTGCACGCGATCACAATCTCAGGTACGTAACAACTTGGTATCAGAGACACCGGTCCTTTCACCCTCCCTCCGCACAGCGTCTCCTCCGACGAGCCCGTCTTTGGCCGCTTCTCCAACCGATCCAGGATGCAGCAGCCCAAGCCCTGCAGAACCGGCTTTTCCGCGCCATCTACAGGCGGCTTCCGGCCCGATCCGCCCGCTTACGGCCGATCCACGCCATCAGGCACCCATACTCCTTGGATCGTCTCTCAACGGGGGCTCTTTACTAGCCGCCTCCACCGGATTACTTCCCCCACCAGATTTTCACCTGCCCCGGTCTTCTCACCTCATGGCCAACAACACTCAAGGAGGCTCCACTTTGGCCCAGATTTTTGAATCATTCAAAACCATGATGGAGGACAACCATCAAGTACTCCTCGCCGCTCTCCGCCCGGGCGACACTCCGCCGCCCCCACGCCCAACTTCAGACTCCTCTCTGTCCATCCCTGAGTCGCTTCACAACAACCAGCCGACCGATTTCCCGGTTCTGACTATTCCACCGTGCCGCATTTTGTGAAGTTGGATTTTCCGATCTTTGAGGGCCGCGAAGATCCCTTGATGTGGTTGACTCGTTGTGAACAATTATTTGCCGCACAATGCAATCTGTGGGAGGATTGGCTAGGTGTGGCCTCTTTCCACCTCATGGGTTCTACACAACTATGGTTCTCTTAACTTTAACGGGAGAAGCCTAACCTTACATGGGATGACTTCAAGATTCAGTGTAGCCTACGCTTTGGCCCACCACTCCGCAGCAAGCCCATCGGCGACTTGATCTCCTTGAAGCAATCGGGCTTTAACGATGACTACTTAGAGCAGTTCCAGGTGCTCCTTGCTCGTGCTCCGTCGGTCCCGGCGGCTCACCAGGTGGTCTTCTTTACCGCGGGATTACATGAGCGACTCTGCATGGACGTTGAGTTCCAGAACCCACCAGATCTTACTACCGCCATGAGCCTGGCGCACCTCTGTGAGAAGCGCATCTTGATGGACCGTCCCCACTTTGGGCCCCCAGCAACGGAAGCTCCTTCCGCAATTACAGTCAATCCCAGCCACCAGCAAGCGACATCTCCGCCAGGGCAAAGGATGGGGAGCGCCCCGCCCATGCCCAACATCTCCTCTCACCTCCCGCCCTTCTAGAGTTTTCATGCTCTCTCATCTCCTCCGCCATTTCTAGGGCTAACAACCCATGTATTCCCACCTCCGCAGCCATCCAACAACCCACCATCCAGGCACGTAATATATTGGTATCAGAGGATCTTTCCTCTCCTCCGGTCCATCGGTTTTGCTGTCATCGTCGTCGCCACCAGCCGTTGATGTACCACCTCTCTCCATGGTGGTCGTCCTTCCCATGCTTCCACCTCCTCTCCCGGTTGTTCCTCCGCCAACCCCGACATTGTCTCTTTATCCGGTCCTCACACCGCCTCCGCTCCCGGCTCTTGATCTGTTGGCCCTTGCCTTGCCGCTACCATCGGTCGTTGAGCTGCCTCTTTTGCTGGCTCGTGCTCCGGTGACCCTGACGGATCCATTCCTGTTACCGGTCGTCGCTCCTCCACCATCTCTGTTGCTGCTGCTCACCACCACTCCACCGACCTTGTGGAAGCCCTTACTTCTGCCGCGCGTTTTCCCTCCGCCGCCGCTACGCACAATCGGGCCTTGTTCTGGCGGGAGATCAAGATGTCAGATGTTCCGATCATCCACGTGGTGTTCGAGCTTGAGGTCAAGCTCGATGTCAAGGACGGATGGAGTGTTACAGATCCTCCGTCAGTTCTCTCCTATTTTGTTATGATTATTAGTTATATGTCGACTCGAGTCATGTTGTATCGAGTCATAGTTGTCGAAGTGTTTGTGTTTTTATTATTAGATTGATGTTTGTGTTATTTACCGTTATGCCATCGGCGGCTATATATAGGGCCATTGGGGTCATGTAATCTTTATGCAAGAAATATTAATCAAGTTCTTTTTATCTCTCTAACTTCCTCTCTCTCTCCCTCCCACTCTAGTTCTTTTCTCACCCCCCTCCCTTCTAAGGTTTCATCTTCTCTCATTTCCTCTGCCATTTCTAGGGCTAAAACCCTTGTATTCCCACCTTCATTCGCATCTTCGCAACCATCCGACAACCCACCATCCAGGCACGTAACAGTCAGCGGAGGCAGTTTTGCAGTCCAAGACATAAAGATTGTCAAATAGTTAAGAACTTTCATAATTTTAAGCAAAACTTGTGTCTGTGAGGGAGTTGCGTAGTTTTAGAAGAAAAACTATCGGTGAAGAAATTTCACAGTTCTAGATATAAAGACTATGCCATAGGACAAGTGTAGTTTATGCGCAAAAAGATTGGTTGATCAAGAGGAGACCAATGAGGTTAAGTGATGTAGAACGAATCTATAGGCGGCGGATGAACAATGTCCTAACCTACATGCAATACAAATGAGCACGTGAAAATTGCAATGAATCTAAACACCGTCTTATGAAGGGTTGGAGGCTTGATGTGCAACTACTAGAATGCAACCCAAATGTTTAGTGCAATATTCAACGGCGAATTCAAGATAAAAAATAAATAATTAACTGGCACGCGTATAATTTTGACAAAAACAAAATAAATTCTTTAAGTAAATAAGCAATGATTTTCCTCTGCGTGGAGGGTCAAAGCAAGAGCATGCAACAAATTGATCTTGCAAATCATGAGAGTAATTCAAAACAAAATACTACCACTCAAGAGATCCAAGCCAACAAGAAATCACTACAACATATATTAATAATGAGAATTAAAGTTCCATACAACAAATAACAACTCACAATGCATGAGAGCTGCCCGAGGTGTAGAGATTCGGTGATGCACGTCATGGTGAAGACGATTCGAAAGGAAAACAAGGGCAGGTTGGGCTAGATCTGGTTGTGGGGAGTGGGACCAAACTACGGGAAGGTAGATCTGGTTATTTGGAGGCGAATCCGGGTTGTGGGAAGATAGATCCGGCTGTATGGAGGCGAATCCGAGCTGTGGGAGGGTAGATTCGGCTGTATGGAGGCGGATCCGAGCTGTGAGGGTAGATTCAGCTGTACAGAGGCAGATTCGAGTTGTGGGAGGCTAGATCTGGCTGTAGGGAGGCTTGTGATAGCAGAACAGCAAGTGGGAGGCGTCGGCGGTAGCAGGACAGGGGGAAGTTGGCGGCCGCAGTTGCAGAACAACGACAGATTTGCTGGGCAGCAATAAAAGAAGGGTGTGGCTGGCTGTTGGAGAGATGTGGGGGATGCGGTAGGGGGATTTGGAGGTGGAGGAAGGTGGCTAGGGATTATGGTTACCTTTGGGGAGTGGGAGAGGGCCTAGGAGTCATCACCTAGGGTTCCACGGAGTCGGCACCGTGGAGTGATCACAGGAATCTGGGAATAATCTTTCTCCAAATTCTGCAATAGCCTCCAAGCAAACCCCTACACATCTATTTATAATAAAGAGATACTAGGACATCCCACAATCAACGGCTATGATTGGTCGGAGATAGGATAACTCGATTACATCAAAATAAAAGCCAAAATAACAATATAATATATGAAATCGTGTGCAAACGACGGGTCAGACACATTCATGAAGTCAGATCATCAATCAGGATACGCCATATATGATAAGTAGTTAATCGGCCCCAAACGGGCCCAAAACTTGTCCTCCACTGTGGGTCCACGGCTCCGTTCCGCATCATTCTCCCCGGCTTGATATAATTTATCTCCTGATGAATAAAGATCGGAATTCTCTCGGGGTATAACAGGTAAGAATCGATGAGGTCCGCCAGAGGTCGTCCAAATATCGTCGATGGTAAAGTATTCTCGCCAATGGTACTCTTATGTCTGATTGACTGGCGCGGCAATACATGCATGAGCCACGATATCAATAATGCTCTCAATAATCCACTGATGTGATGGAAATACCGGTGAAATCACTGGTGTAGACTGTGAAGCCATAAGCGACTGACCCAAAGGCAAGTGGGGCTCAAAAGTGGACTGGGTGCAGGACTGAGGATGTGGAGGTGTAGGCTCCAAAGGATGTAGGGGTGTAGGCTCAAGAGGATCTCCATGAAATGAGTCCACATTATCATGAGGCTTGTAGTACAACGTCAAGTCCTCGACATTAAATATAAGACGGATACTCATGCTCGTCGGGATACTCTGATTCGTCTCATGATTGTGTAGGGATCTATTCGTCTAACTCTCAAGCTTTTAGCAGGCCTCCTACGGAGACTCACAACGCGGATTATCATCATCACCTGCTCGCCTTCATGAAATATCTGCTCTTGCTAGTGAACATCTGCATGCGATTTATAAGATTTATAACCAATAGTGATCCTCCGCCAGACCGACTCATGACACTCATGCAAACGATGAACAAACAACTCAACAGACACATACAAAATGATGAAGAAACGACTCAACAGACTCATGTTAATGATATAAATAAAACACGACAGACACAACACGCTCTCTATAGTGCAGTCTGGCAATGACCTAAAAATATATGAAATGAGGTGGCATATCAGGAGGCTCTCACTGTGGAGTGTAGAATAACTCATCCAGTGTGTGACGAGTGTCCATGTGACCATATAGAGGAGCTCATAAGTTGTAAATGTCTCTTGGAGATTATGAAGCATCAGGGGGCTCAACGGGAGGTATGTATAAAAATTCATCGCGGATACGACGATCACCTGAGTGGATACCAGAAATATCAACAATAGGATGTGACTCAAGAGTGTGGTGAGTGCCCCTGTAAAGAAAGAACTCATCTGGTGGGTCAACAAGTGGTGTGTCCCCAAACTCATCAAGAGTGTGATGTATCATAAGGTAGGTCTTCAAAATATCAAAAGTATGCTCAAGTGTACTTACGAAAAGCCCTAAATACTTGATGCTCCACTCCAGATTCACTCTCTGGGGCAAGACCAGAGATGATAACGAAATAGACGCCAATAACTCGAAACTCATAATCAAGTGGCTTACATGAATCTCATCCTCACCAGGATGTGGCGGCTCATCAGGAGGCTCAATTGGGGGTTCATCATAGAACTCGTCAATAGGGTCATGATCCTTCAGATGAGTACCATCGTAAGGGGTAATGTTCCTATAAATGAGTGAAATAGACACTATGAGATCAGCACCAGGCTCTTGGCTCTTGGTCGTGATGTGGCTCGGGACAATGACAAGGGAAAAGTGATATAAACCTACTCTCAATAATAGGTCTATAGGTGGCGTGTCAGTAAATGAGTCTACGGTAGGGGTGCTAACTAACTCAGTCAGGGCATGACAGAAGAAGGGGTGTAGGTGAGGGACAAATCACTATATAATCAATAGGTTGCTCAGACTCGCTCTCAGTCAGGATGACAAGAGAAAAGTAAGAAAAAACTGACAGACCACTCACGGGACTAAGTACCTCACTAAAGTGAGAGAAATCCTTATCAAGTATCATTTTTGTCATGTCTAACAGAACAATGGTAGACATCATGCTGACATCGGTATAGGAGGGACTCGTACTGTGAAGGTCAAGGTGTGAATCCAATCGACCAGCTCTTGCGGATCTCAATGACTGTTCATGATGTAGCGTGAGTTGATATGTCTGCTTAAGAGACTTCGAGCTGTGATAAGCCAACTCAGTACGTATGTCAAATCGAAGTCCAAACCGAAATCAAGAAGTGGTCATGGTTGGCTCCTCTCGGATATCACTCTTCACAACCAACTCATCAAAACGATCCATGTATTCAGCGACAGACATAGATCCTTGCTGAAGGGAAAATAATTGTTCGAGCAAGCGACTCCGATACGACGGAGGCAAAGACCTCTGACAAAGCACACGCTTCATATCCACCCAACTTATGATGCGATGAAGACAATCTCGCTCGTGGGTCCTCTCTGCTAGACCAATATGCTCTCGTCTGATCTAGAAGCCTAAGCTTCGCAAACTTGATGCGCCGCTCACCAAATAACTCAAAATGATCGAGATAATACTTCATATCCACGAGTCAATAACTGATATCAATTGACACAAGACGAATCTATAGGCGGCGAATGAACAATGCCCTAACCTACATGCAATGCAAATAAGTACGTAACAAATACAATGAATATAAACACCATCTAATGAAGGGATGGAGGCTTGATGTGCGACTACTAGAAGCAACCCAAATGTGAAGTGCAATATCCGAGGTGAATTCAAGACAATAATAAATAATTAACTGGCATGTGTACGATTTGACAAAAGTAAAATAAATTCTTTAAGTAAAAAAGCAATGGTTTTCCTCCGCGTGGAGGGCCAAAGCAAGAGCTCGTGGCAAATTGATCATGCAAATCACGAGTAATCCAAAACAAACAACTATTAGTCAAGGATCCAAGCCAACATGAAATCACCACAACATATATTAATAATGAAAATAAGTTCCATACAAAAAATTACAACTTACAACGCATGGGGGCTGCCCGAGGTGTAGAGATTCGGAGAAGCACGGCGCGGTGAAGACGATTCGAAAGGGAAACAAGAGCTGGTTGGACTGGATCTGGCTGTGGGGAGCGGGATCGAGCTACGGGAAGGTAGACCCGGTTGTATGGAGGCAGACCCGGGCTATAAGAAGATAGATCTGACTGTATGGAGGCGGATCCGGGTTGTGGGAGGGTAGATCCGGCTAAATGGAGGCGGATCCGGGCTGTGGGATGGTAGATCCGACTATTTGGAGACGTATTCGGATTGTGGGAGGGTAGATCCGACTGTACGGAGGCGGATCCGGCCCGTAGGAATCTAAATCTGGTTGTATGGAGGCTTGTGGTGGGTTGACGGAAGGTGGATGAGGGCAGGAAGGGGCTGGCGACAGCAGGACTGCAAGTGGGAGGCGGCGGCGGTAGCAGGACAGCGGGAAGTTGGCAACGGTTGTAGCAAAACAATGGCAGATTTGTTGGACATCAGTGAAAGGAAGGAGTGGATGGCTGTTGGAGAGATGTGGGAGAGGTGGGAGAGGCGGTAGGGGGATTTGGAGGTGGAGGAAGGTGGCTAGGGGTTAGGATTACATTTGGGGAGCAGAGAGGGCCTAGAAGTCATCACCTAAGGTTCCACAGAGTCGACACCGTGAAGTGATCGCCGGAATCCGGGAATAATCTTTCTTTAAATTCTACAATAGCCTCCAAGTAGCCCCCTACACATCTATTTATAATAAAGAGATACTAGAGCATCCCATCATCAACGACGATGATTGGTCGGAGATGGGGTAGCTCGATTGCATCAAAATAAAAACCAAAATAACAATATAATATATGAAATCGTGTGCAAACGACAAGCCGGACGTATCTGTAAAGTCGGATCATCGATCTGGATACGCCATATAGGGTAAGTAGCCAATCGGCCACGAACTGGCTCAAAACTCGTCCTCCGTAGCAGGTCTGCATCTCCATTTTGCATCATTAAGTGAGCTAGTTAAATCTTCAACTATATCCAGATGGCGATCAATGGAATGGGATAATGACATCATCATGTAATTAAGTTGCCCTCATTAAACGAGCATTCTCCCTTTCCACTACTCAAGCCGATCAAAATGGGCTTAAAGATTGCAGAGGGTCACCGGGTTTTCCCCCAGTCCAGAGAATCGGACCGCCATAGCTCGGAGTTGGACCGGGCGCGCAAACAGACAGTGAAAATAGCAGCAATGACAGGAAACTTTTTTTACCATGGAAAACCCGTAAAGGGTGAAAAACCACGTGGTCGAATCGCCAAAATCCACTATATAGTTTGAGATTACAAGCACTGGAAATCTCCTTGGAGGGTGACAGGTCACCTATTTGTTACAAGTTTTAAGTACAGAAAGAGCAGGAAAATAATCTAAGTCCGCGGAGCTTTGACGAGGATATCCTTTGAAGTGCTTCTCTGTGCCTTCTTCTGGAGTAAAAAAATTGGCTAAGTCTTTGGGGTTTGGATGAGCGCGTCTTTCTGGAGAAAATGGCCAAGTCCTCGAAGCTTTGGAGTCCGCGGAGCTTGGAGGCAGGCGTCCTGGAGAGTATTCTTCTAACGTCTTCTCTTGCGCTTACGGACGCAGCCGCGCGAGCGCTCGACTTGGAGCGTTGAGTGTTGAGCGCTAAGCAGCTTAGAGAAGGAGCAGAGCAAATTCCAAGTGGAGGAACAATCTAAGTCTCACATTCTCGCCGGAAAACCTCAGAGCTCTCTCTATCCTCTAGAGTTGCATGTCTTCAAATGAGGATCTGAGAGCCCTTTCATAGTTTTCTGGAGGGATATTTTGGTAATTGCACCCGGGCGGATTTTAAGGTGGCGAATGGTGTTGCTCTGTTCTGGCCACCCGAATCGTTATTTTTCACGAAATGACGGAGTGCCCCTCGGGCGGCCCAGGTAGGTTGCCCAGTGGCGACTGGAGGCGACGACGATGGTGGCGGTCGCCGGCCCGCGCGTACGCGCAGGGCGCGCGCAGGTGTTGCGCGCCGGCGCGCCCACAGGGGGCGCACGTGTAGCGCGGGGGCGCGCCCAAAGAGGGCACACGCGTACTGCGCGGGCGTGCCCAAGGAGAGCGCGCGCTCGCGCTAGCCCAAGGGTCTCGCGTGCGCTAACGCGCACGCGAGGGAATGTCGCGCCTGCTCCTGCATGCCACGGAGGGCGCGCTCGTGCGTAGGTAGATTGTGCTTGCGTGTGCTTCCTCTCATGCGGATGTTCGGCCTCCTACGGCTCGATTCGGGAAAACTTAGGGGAAACCCCATCAAATGCCACAAAATTTTTGCGAGTCATGAACCGCGACGCGATGAGCGCGAAAATTTTTGACCTAACCTTTTTGCCTTTGGGTCGTGATTCTTCGATTAGCAAATCATTTTTTGCTTGTAGCGCTTTGTAGGAGCGTTGGTGCATTGGCATGACTTAGTGTCAGTTTTATGAAGTGAAGATCATGTCGTTGACGTTAGGCAAGAGATCCTAACTCAGCCCAACTCGTGCATTACTTTTGTTTTCGCAGTGGTGGGCGTGGCTTGGCACTGTAACATACTTTAGTGTATTTAGCGGCCCTTTATGGAGGCGTTCTCTCGCTTTGAGCTTTACGCGTTGCGGTGATCCGGATGTATTTTGTGTTCTTCACTCCCTACGCGTCGTGCGCTATCTCTGACGATTGTCCCCGAGCGTTAGCGTTAGCGTCAGGTACTCGTCATTTGAGTGTGATGAGTTGGGTCATCTACCCCCCTTGCCTTCGCGACGCAGATGGACTCGGATCCCGCTCATGTCGGATGACGCAGGAAGATTCAGGGTCTGTCCCGAGAGGACTCCGAAAGATGATATGTGGTTGGCTCTTGCCTTGAAAAGTAGGACTCGGGGCCCGTTCTTGTCAAGAGTTGAGGCTGAGTCGTTCGAGGTGACGGTCAAGCTGGCGTGGTCGGAGGCGCGTGGATGATGTCTGTGCATTAAGATGTTGGGATGGTACATGCTTTCTCGACAGCTAAGCATCGGGAGTCATGGGGCCTTTGAGAGGAGTGATGTTGGAGGGTTACGGGGGCCCCGAGATGACTGTTCTAGCGGTGCTGATGTTGACGGTGAGAGATTACTTGATTGTATCTGCATTGCAGGTTCGCTCTGTCTCTCTTGTTAGAGCCTTGGGGTATCTCGTTAAATCGGGAGCGCTTCACCCTTCGTGCCCCCCCCCCCCTCGCGCTTGTATGTGCGTGCATGACACGACGCGTTGACTTGGCGATTGTTGTTGTGCGTAGGACGTTTGCCCCCTTTGTATGGATGGTGCCCGAGGGCTCGAAGTCCGCTTTTGGCTGAGTGGCGCAGGAGGACTCGTGGTTCATCCTGGCAAAATCCCTCGGAGGGTCAAGGACGCACACTTGTCTTGGGAGGGACTTGAGGTTCGTTTTGTTGTTGGTGGACGCGGCGGAGAACCTTGGTTCATTCGCGCCCTAGGATGATCCAGGGTCCGTTCAGTAGGAGGTGGTGAAGAACCTTTGTTTGTTCGTGCCTCGGGAGGACCGATGCCCGTCCAGGTGAAGGTGGCGAAAATCTTTATGTGTTCGCGCCTCAGGAGGACCGGAGTCCTCCAGGTGGGGGTGGCAAAGAACATTTGTTCGTTCGCGCCTCAGGAGGACCAGGGTTCGTCCGGGTGGAGGTGGCAAAAAATCTTTGTTCGTTCGCGCCTCCGTCCATGTGGAGGTGGCGAAGAACCTTTGTTCGTTTGCGCCTCAGGAAAACCGGGTCTGTTCGGGTGGAGGTGGCGAAAAATCTTTTAACGTTCACGATTCAGGAGGACCAAGGTCCGTCAAGGTGGAGGGGGCGGAGAGGCTTTGTTTCCTTTGCTTCAGGAGGACCGCGGTCCGTCCAGGTGGATGTGGAGAATAACCTTTGTTCATTCGCGGCTCAGGAGGACCGGGGTCCATCCGGGTGGAGGTGACGAAGAACCTTTATTCGTTCACGTCTCAGGAGGACCGGGGTCCGTCCGGGTGGAGGTGTAGAAGGACATTTGTCCATCTCGCCTGAGAGGTGCAAAAAGACTTTCGTTCATCTTGCATAGGCCATCGAGGGTCATGAGGGACAATTCATCTTCTGGAGATCCGTCCGCTGTGAAAGGGAAAACAGATGATTTATTGTTGAAAGGGAAGATACAGGTTCTCGTGAACTTCTTTTTATGACTTATTCTTTCAAAAGTAGGGAAAGCAATAGATGTCGCGGAGAGTGTTTTGCCCCCCCCCCCCCCCCCCCCGCGTCTGGCTTAAGCTCCACGTGGCCCTTCATGGCCCGGGTCCTGGCCGAGGTGTGACTGTTGTAGGTAGTAGAGTCGTGCCGCCTCCTGGTCTCCCCATATAACGCCTATCCCACCGGGAGTCTTGAAAATCATGGCTAGGTGCGGAATAGAGAGGATCGCCTCGAAGAGCGTTTGGAGCGGCTGACCGAAGATTGTGTTTTATGCCAAGCTAGAATCGACTACTACGAACTGAACATCTCGGGTGACCTGCCTTGGGAATTCCCCTAGGGGGACGAGGAGAGTGATCGTCCCCTGCACCGGGATGGGGTTGTTGTCGAACCCGTACAACAATCATGTTGTTGGCTCGAGGTGCTCTTGGGGATCTTCATATTGAGTAGCGTGGATGCAAACAGAACGTTCACCGAGCTCCCGCTGTCGATTAGTATCCTCTTTACCCTAAAGCAGGGACTGTCGATTCCTGCGTTGATGACGAGGGGATCCTGGTGCGGCGTGCACACTCCCCTTAGGTCTGCATCCCCAAAGCTGATAGTGGTATCTGGTTGCGGCATCATGTCTTTTGAATCCTTCTCTGGTTGAGCGACGGAAAGGACATGGGCGATGGGGAAGGGCGAGCCAGCGATGGTTTCGACCTCCCCAACCATTTGCCTGCCCACCTGTGCATCCTGGTGCGTCGGGGCTACTCTCGCTCGGGTTGGTGCGGTGTTGGCCGGTTTGGCACTTGGTTCTGCAAGTACCTCCCTAGAAGCCCCTGCCGGATGAGGCATTCAATTTCGTCCTTCAGTAGAGTGCAGTCCTCCGTGATGTACCCGTTCCCGCGATGAAACTCGTAGTACAACGCTTGGTCTCCCGGATTTGGTGGTTAGTGGCTTAGGCCGACGGAGCATATCGGTGTCCTGGATGGCCAAGAGCACCTGCGTTCGTGCGATGTTCAGGGGGGTGAACTCCTAGTGACGGCGAGAGCCCTGCTCCCAGCGAGTTTTGTTGCGACGGTCGTCGCTCCTGCGGTGTGCTAGAGGAGAGGGCTTCGGCTCCCTCTTTCGCTTGGAGGTTCCTTCGAACTGCAGGCGGTGGGCCTGGATAGCCTCGTCCGCTGCGATTTGTGCCTCGACTCGATGGACGAGGTCTGCGTAGCTCGACACCATTTCCCGCATTAGAGTGGAGTAGAATTCAATTGGGTGAAGTCCTCCGAGGAATACGCCGCGAAGGAGCTTAGGGTCGACTATCGAGATTTATCGCGCCTCAGAAGTGAAGTGGCGGAAGAACTCTTTAAGAGTCTCGAGGTGAGAGGGATCCCGGACGATCCACCGATTTGCTATGAACTGGTCAATGAAGAGGGGCGTGAGCTCTCCAAAGTTGTTGATCTCTCCTTCCTGTAGGGAGTGGAACCATGTGCATGCTTGCCCCTTCAAAGTTGTGGGGAACACTTGGCACAATAAATGATCTGACACGTTGAAGAGGTGCATGATTGTCTCGAAGTAATTTACATGCTCCAGGGGATCCTCTGTCCTATCAAAGGCTTCAATGTATGGTAACTTGAACCCATGCAGTACTGGATGTGTTAGGACCTGTGGAGCGAGAGGAGACCCCTGATGGAATGGGTGCCGCGCATTCACATGGCAGTGTCGTCCCTGAGCGTACTCCTCCTCAATCATATTCCTTCATGGCGAGTGAGACTCTGGTCGTCTTGTCTGGCGTCCATCTCTACTGGGTGCGGGTTGAGTTGCGTGTTTGCTAGCGGTTCCAGCCTCCGGGCGGCGTGAGCGGAGCTTGCTTCATCAAAAAGCTCGTCGGCGGAGGGATACTCAGGGCGATTCGTATTTCGAGGCTGGACACGCCCCTGCGCGGTTGCTGGTTGTGTTTGCTGGTTGTGTCACGCGTGTGTTACCTGGGTTGGCAGGATTGGAGACTCCCAAATCCCGCAGAATGGTGGGTACTTCTGCATGGCGTTCTTCCATCAGTCGGACGTGTTGCTCCACTGAGATTGTAGGTGCGGCAGCAGTGGCCCCTTCCAATGGCGGAGCATTGCTTGTAGGGGAGTTGGCGGGGTCCTGGAGAGTATTCTTCTGACGTCTTCTCTTGCGCACACAGATGCGGCCGCGCGAGCGCTCGGCATAGAGCATTGAGCGTTGAGCGCTAAGCGGCTTAGAGAGTGAGCAGAGCAAATTCCAAGTGGAGGAACATTCTAAGTCCCACGTGCTCGCTGGAAAACCTAAGAGCACTCTCTAGCCTCTAGAATTGTCTGTCTTCAAATGAGGGCATGGAGGCCCTTTTATAGTTTTCTGGAGGGATATCCTGGTAATTGCACGGGCGGATTTTAAGGTGGAGAATGACGTCGTTTTGTTCTGGCCACCCGGATCATCATTTTTTACGAAATGATGGAAGTGCCCCCCGGGCGGCTCAACTAGGTTGCCTGGCGGCGCCGGTGACCGGCAGAGGCTGAGGAGGTGGAGGCGATGGAGGCGGCCGACAGCGATGGAGGTCGTCGGCGTGCGCGTGCATGGGAGCCTAAAGGGGTCGTGTGCGGCAGTTTCCAAGGGCTACGCGCGCACTCCCAAATGCCGCACGCACTAGCGCAAGCCTAGGGGTCGCGCGCTGCGGGGGGCACGCTCGTGCTTGGGCTAGTTGTGTTTGCGTGTGCTTCCTCTCGTGCGGATGTTCGGCCTCCTACCGGTCGATTCGGGAAAACTAGGGGGAACCCCATCAAAGATGAATCGACAATGGAGTCAATCACATTGCGGCTCTTGAGGATCTTCATATTCATGACGCGAACAACATACGAAATGTCATCGTAAGAGACCAAAATGAAGACTACGCAACAAAGTTTTGTGGTTATTGTAGTGGTCTATTAGACAGTAGTTGATATTCGAGAGCTAGACAATTGATTTGGTAGGCTAATGGAATCTAGGGCAAGGTAAGTGGAGTAACTAATGGTGTTAGAAGTCGAGGTTCTTTCATCGGTGAGAAGCCGAGTCGATGAACCACAACCCCGATGAGAGAAATGCATAATTAGATGATTTAGGTATTGAAACATAAATCTCTAATTCCCCTATCGATGGAAACAAAGAGACAAATCTGCTAAGACATTTTCTCCGATGGAGAAATCATCTATATATAATATAGGTCAATGTGGACAAGAATTGAAAGGCTAAGATGATAACCATACGGTCCATACAACAATATTAAACTTCACCTACTATCTAACAAAAATATTGGATCAATAAGATAAGACTTGTTAATGAAAAAAAAACTTCTACCTTTATCATCCCAAATACAGCTTCAATCCAACTCGTCCTCAGAGGCTTCCGATGCATGTTAGGGTTCAAGAGCCATATGAAATCAACCCCACAGATATTTCCACGATGATTTCGATGACTTACCCACTGTAGCAAGAAAGCATAAGTCCATTCAATCAAAGCACCATAGATGTGTCCTATAACAAGTTGAAGCACAATAGTACTGTGAACTTGAAACAAAACCTTATGGGCATCTGCATCACCGTCAGAATAATGATGGGCAACATCATAAGAGGAAACAAAGCCTTGAGACCTCAGGAACTTGTATACACGCCCCCGCTTGCTTCCATTCCAATCGCTGTAATCAACATGCTGATATTCAAAAAATATTCTCAACTAGATTTTCGGAGGGAAATTTTTAAATAGCTCAACTGACCCGCACAATATGATGGGCATACGGTCAAGTTTATGTTCTTTCTCATAGGACTCTACATATTGAAGAATCTTGTATACCTGTCGGCACCACCGGAACATAAAATAGTGAATAATATGAGCATGTTAACAATTAATCATCAAAATAAATAGCAAATAATACCTGATGCAATCTAGCTATACACAGGGTATAATCATGAGGAAACAATAAATGCGTATTCACAATGAGGATCTGTTGATTGATGTTGCAGCTATTTTTTTGCAAGAAAGGAAAAACCGACTCGACATGATTAAGTAAAGGAAAAACCGATTCAACATGTAATAACTGAGCGACTCGATCTCCAAAGTCATTGAAGAGAAGTTCCTTAGAGTTAATAATTCTAAAGCAATCCCTGTGAATGGCGGTGAGTAGACCTGCAGACATGAGCTACATGAGAATTGAAAATTATAAACAACATGATTAAGTAAATAAACAATCAATTGCTTTGAAAGAACATAGATATTTGGATTAAACAGACATAACTACAGGGAAATTATCAAATTAACTTTTCAATTATATCTACTACTATATTGGAAGTCCCATGTTTAGTGTAACATTCAGACCGTAGAAAAGTGCACAAACACTTGGGAAAAAACTATGAAATTTTGTATATCCTTCTTGTATATGTAAATACAAGTATGAGTATATATATAGGGAAAGAAAAGAGAGAAGAGTGCTTTTTTCAAGATGTGAGACTATTACATAAAGAGGAAGAAGGCCTATGATGGGTCATTATATGGGCCTTTGCATGTTCTTTTTCTAACACTCCCCCGCAAGCTGGAGCGTACAAGTCGTAGGCACCCAGCTTGAATAAGAACTGATAAAATAGAGCACTTGGTAGGGTCTTAGTGAGAAGATCAGCAACTTGGTCAGTAGCCGGAACATGTTTCAATTCCATCTTCTTCACTTGAACTTTTTCCTGAACAAAGTGGCAGTCAACTTCAATGTGTTTCGTTCTTTCATGAAAAACGGGATTCTTTGTTGTGTATAGCAGCTTGACTGTCACAGAGTAAGAAAGCTAATGAGGAAAGTTTTACTCCCATATCACCTAGGAGACTCTCAAACCATGTGAGCTCAGATACAACAGACGCCATCAAACGGTACTCAACTTCAGTTGAAGATCGAGCAACCACAGACTGTTTCTTACTACGTCAAATAACAAGGTGACCTCCGAAGTAAGTACAAAATTCGATGGTGTAACGCCGATCATCCAGGGAACCAGCATAATCAGCATCTGAATACGCAACCAATGCTGCAGTAGACGAGGAAAAAGTTTTGTGCAGCAACCTTGACTAGGAGCTGTTTTTAGATATCTCAGAATACGTTCAACAGCCTGTAGATGAGACATCCAAGGAGAATGCATAAATCGGCTGACAACCCCAACAACAAAGGATATGTCTGGTCTTGTGACTGTTAGATAAATCAGTTTTCCAACCAGACGTCGATAGCATTCTAAATTTGAAAGAAGAAGATCTGCATCAGAAGTATGTACACACAGTTTGTGATTGACATCCATAGGAGTATTAACCGGCTTGCATCCAAAATAGCCAGCATCCTGAAGAAGGTCGAGACAGTACTTCCGTTAAGATAAGACAAAGCCATCAGAATATCTTGCGATCTCAAGGTCAAGGAAATATCGAAGGTTCCTCAGATCTTTTGTTTTAAAAACAAACTAAAGTGTTGTTTGACCACTTGTATTCCCTTTGAATCATCTCATGTGATTAGGATGTCATCAACATACACCAAAATAAGAATCGTTAATGTTGACATGTTGTTCTATGTCGAGTGAACAAAGAGAAATCTGCCGAGCTCCGAGTAAAACTAACCTACCGAACAGCCCTACTGAACTTATCGAACCATGCCCGAGGAGAATGTTTGAGACCATAAATCGACTTTTTAAGATGACAAACTCGGGACTCCCCCGTGGTCTCAAACCCTGGAGATTGTTGCACGTAGACAATTTTTTGGAGATCACCATTGAGAAAAACATTTTAAGTATCTAGTTGATGTAAGGGCAATTGGCGACGCACAGCTACAGAGAGGAGGACACGAACCGTGTTTAGCTTGGCCACTAGAGAGAATGTTTCCTCATAATCGAGATCATGTTGTTGAGTAAACCCACGAGCCACTAGACGGGCCTTAAGACGATCAATCGTCCCATCAGGGGAATGCTTGATGACAAAGACTCATTTACATCCAACAGTGGTCTGTCCCGGAGGAAGAGAAACCAGATCCCACATCTGATTAGCCCAGAGAGCCGTCATTTCTTCGACCATGGCCGCCCGCCAGCCCGGATGTTGGAGAGCCTCCTGCATAGAATTAGAGATAGAAATAGATGATAATGAAGTAGCAAAGGTTTGAAGCGTCGGGGTCGGGCGATGTAAGGATACATAATTCGTCATAGGATGGGCTGTGGAGGCAGAGGCCGGGTCGACAGGTCACAGAGTGCCAAAGGTTGAAGCCTACTGCAGCGGGAAGATGAAGCTGGGAGGTCGACGAGTATAAACATGAAGAAGGGGGGGTTTGTGGAGAACCAGAGCTTGGGAGGGGAGGAGGGGAGGTGGTGGTGGTGGAGGAGACGTAACTGGGATAATAGGTCTTGGTAATGATGGTGATGGAAGAAATGACGTTGGAATGGAGAAAAACGGTTGATCTTCCAGAAAGGTAACATCCGCCGAAACAGTCACCTTGCGGGTAGTGGGAGAGTAGCAATCATACCCTTTTTGAGTACGGGAATAACCAACGAACATATGTTTGGTTGCCCAAGGATCGAACTTGTCGGTGAAGGGACCTAGTAAACGAATATAGCATGTACAACCAAATATTCGAGGTGTGAGAGGGAATGGAGGTGTGGAAAGGAAGAGGAGGTTGAACGGGGTGGCGTTGTTGAGGACGGAAGAGGGAAGACGATTAATGAGATAGCACGTCATCAAAACCACAAAGTGTCAATAAGCCTTAGGAACGTGCATTTGAATCATGAAGGAGCGAACAACATCAAGAAGATGTTTATTTTTGCGCTCAGCCACACCGTTTTGTTGAGCAGTATATGCACATGAAGTCTGATGAATAATCTCAAACTCAGAGCAGAGGTTATCGAACTTATGACTAGTGTATTCTCGAGCATTATCCGTCCGGAGTGTTTTGATTTTGTCGGAGAATTGTGTGCGAGTCTCAAGAACAAAAGCCTGGAATACACGAGGAAGCTCAGAGCGATCACGAAGTAAGTACAACCATGTCATTCGAGAATAATCATCAATAAAGGTGATAAAATAACGATAACCAGACACACTTATTATTTTGTACTGGCCTCAAACATCAGAATGCACTAACAAAAAAGGAGCAGAGCTGCGGGTACAATGAGGAGAAAAAAAGGAACGATGTTGTTTCTTCAAAATACATGAACCACATGTAAAAGCAGAAAGAGGAATATCAGGAAGGGCCTTTTTGAGAACCGAAAGAGAAGCATGCTCAAGACGCCGATGTCAGTCAATAGAGGAGAGAACGATAGGGGAGACATCAAGAAGGTAGAGCCCGTTGTGCAATCGTCTTTTACCAATGATACTCTGCGTCTGTCGGTCCTGCATCAGAAACGAAAAAGAGGTGAATGTGATAGAGCAATCCAAATAGGTAGTAAGACGACTAACAGAAAGTAAATTAAACGAAGAGCTCGGGGCATGGAGAGTAGAACGAAAAGAAATAGAGGGATTGAGAGGTATATCAGCAAGCCGGAGACAGAAGCGGTGTTGTCATTGGCTACGGTGATAAACTTTGGATGAGGAGAATCCAAGTATTGGGGGGCTTCAAGGAGGTGATATGGTGAGTAGCACCTGAATCCACTATCCTACGCGAACTAGTGGAGAGACAAGCGATACCTTCATGAGAGACGGAGGCAACAGAGGCAGGTGAGTTGTGGAGCAACCCCTGAAGTTGTTGGAGCTAGAGGCAGACTTCATCAATATCAACACGAGTGGCAGAAGGGTTGAGAGCAGCAACAGAAGCATTTGGACAAGGAGGGAGACTATGTTTGTGGTAGCAGGTCGCCTCAAGGTGTCCATCCTTACCACAGAAAGAACAATTAGGCATCGTCCAGCCACCTCGACCCCTCCCTCGAGAGCCTGTACATCCCCCACGAGTAGGGGGAGGGAGAGGGAGTAATGGTGCAGAAGATTGATGGAGAAGAGCCAGTGAAGGAAGGATGATAGCATCAGGAGGCGGTGAAACCTTTAACAACATGAAGCACAAATTAGAGAATGAGGGAATAGTAGCAAATGAGAGGATCTGAGCCCGGATACTATGAAGGTGAGGCGGAACACGAGTCATCATCATGTCAATACCAACAGCTTCCTTTTAAGTGCGCTTGGTAGCTAGATTCGTAGTCGGGGGCTAATGCTGAATCCAAGCCTCAACCAGCCTGAGTCAAGGGACTGAAGATCGGCGATGATGTCGTACAGGTGTTGGAGACTATCCTTGCCAAAGTACATGGAATGGAGCTCATCCCATATCGCCTTGGCCGTCTCATGATACATGGTCATGCGGTAAAGTTTGTCATCAAGGGAGTTGAGAAGCCAAGTCTGAACACGACCATCGTCACACAACCAATCATTAGTAGGTGCATAAGAAGTATCCTTAGATGATGCAGAAGTCCCTTTGACTGAAGTACCCGGCGGACAGAATGCACCCACTTAACAAAGTTCTTCTTCTCAGTAAGAGAGATGGTGGTGATTCTCAACTCGTCACGAAGTTCAGGAGCAGGGACCAAGCGAGCTGGAGAAGAAGAATTAGTAGAGGAATCTGTTACGAGCCCGGGATTGTGAGCGCGTGCACAGTGGAAGAGGTGGGAAGTCCCCGGTGGAGGAGGAGAAAGATGTCCGGCGAGCTATGGCGGCGGCGGAGCTTGCGGCTTAGCGACGGCGGAAGTGGGCTGGCGGAAATCGCGGGTATCGCGATATGGAGAGGAGCGGCTTGCGGCTAGGGCATCAGTGAGGTATCGGGAGATTTAGAGAGAAAGAGAGAGGAACTAGAGAGATGAATAAAGAAATTAAAGGTAAAATTTTTGTTTGCTTGCTTGTCTTGGCCACACAAATATATATATAGTTCATAAAAGTGCCCCCTCGTTGGGCTTAGACATGGAGGATCGATTACGCCTACCAAAATATAAAGTAGACTAGATAATTAGTTCGCGACATGCGCGACCACGTCGGGACCAAGGCGGGACCGTAACATCCCCACCCTGCCCGACGACAAGCTTGCCCTCAAGCTTGGTCTGTAGTGACGGTGGGCGTCGGATCTCCCATGTCAGTGTCAGCATCCCGTTCAGAAGCCAAGTCGTCGACCTCCAACCAGAAGAGGCGCTTGCAGCGATGTCCATGGAAAAATGGCTCGTCGCAGTTGTAACAGAGACCCTTGGCACGACGTTCATTCATCTCCTGTGGCGACAATCGTTGAATGGTAGTTGGGCGGTCGGCGTCGCGGTCTGGGGCGATGAGACTGGCTGTGGTCAATGACATAGGCCGCGGAGGACGCTTGGACCCCTCGATGTCCCGGTGATGTAGATGAGGGCGGTCCAAAAGCAGACGTTTCTCGCAAATGCGAGTCAAACTCATTGTTGTGGTCAGATCTGCGGGTGCCTGAAATTCGACGTCCATGCGGAGGCGCCCATGGAGTCCCGCCGTGAAGATGGACACCTGCTGTGTCGGAAGAACGGTGGTAGTGCGGGCTAGGAGGAATTGAACCTGTTCAACGTACTCGTCAATCGGACCAGTCTGCCGGATGGAAATGAGATACCTCAAGGGATTGAGGGATGGCCCGAAGTGGAGGGTGCAGTTCACCTTGAAATCTTCCCAAGAAAGGAGTGGTTTCTCCCATTGCAGTTGGGAAAACCAAAGTTGCACGGGACCCATCAGGTGAAAGACAGCAATGCTGAGCCACTCGTCCCAAGGGGTGCGCTGGTGGGCGAAGAACTACTCGCAACGAGAGAGACAAGCTAAGGGGTCTTCGTGGCCGTCGAATATTGGAAAATCCAGCCGCAAGTATCGTGGCACCCCGTTGTCGTCATGCCGCGGGGGACAAAACTCTGATAAGGTTGGCGGAATCGGCGCTTCACTAGAGGAACCCGTAGCCGGATGGGCCGGTCGCTTAGCCGCTAGTTGGGTGGTGACGGCGACAATGAGTGCGTTGTTGTTATCCGTGAGGAGCTTGGCGAGAGACTCAAAAATCTACGAGAGAGAGGGCTGATCGGCCATTGCGTGAGGCGGAGGTGGTGGGTTAGCGGCGTCGGAGGGAATGAAGGTAAAAGGTGCCGGTAGCGGAAGTAGTCCGGTAGAGGCGGCGAGTAAGGGGCCCCCGTCGAGGGAGGAGCCGAGAAGGATGCGCGGGGAAGAGGGGCCGGCGGTGAGCGGGCGGTGCGAAGCCAAGTGCTGAGGGTTTGACTGCGTGGAGGGGTCGTGCGAGACGGAGGAGGTCGGGGAGGGGTCCTGACGGGCCGCAGCTGGTCTGGAAGGGGCCGTGCGGGCCGGAGGAGGTCGGGGCAGCGCTGTGCGGTCGGGGTTGGCCGGGGAGGCACTGTGCGGGCCGGAGTTGGTCGGAGAGGAGCTATGCGGGTAGGGGTTGGCCGGGGCGGCGCTGCGTCGGGGCAGATCTGGCGTGTTGGCGGTGGGGAGGAGCGTTCCCTCTGATACCAAGTTGTTACGAGCCCGGGATTGTGAACGCGTGGACGGTGGAAGAGGTGGGAAGTCCCCAGCGGAGGAGGAGAAGGATGTCTGGCGAGCTATGGCGGCGGCGGAGCTTGCGGCTTAGCGACGGCGGAAGTGGGCTGGCGGAAATCGCGGGTATCGCGATACGGAGAGAAGCGGCTTGCGGTTAGGGCATCCGTGAGGTATCGGGAGAGTTAGAGAGAGAGAGAGAAACTAGAGAGAGGAATAGAGAAATTAAAGATAAAATTATTGCTTGCTTGCTTGTCTTGGCCACATACACACATATATAGTTCATAAAAGTGCCCCCTCCTTGGGCTTAGACATGGAGGATCGATTACGCCTACCAAAATATAAAGTAGATATAAAGTAGACTAGATAATTAGTTCGCGACATGCGCGACCACAGCGGGACCAATGCGGGACCGTAACAGAATCCATGACCACACGACAAGGCGGCTAAACAAGCACAGCGAGCAGACCACCACGGACAGGGATAGAGACAGCAACAAATCTTGCGGACTGGCAATACACAAGCAGCAAGAGCAACAACGGCTAGGCAAGACCGCAACGAGCAGGAGACAAAACCGCCAACGAGCAGCTGACTGAGAAGCAGTGAGCGGGAGATAAGACCGCAGTGAGCAGATAACACGACGTCGCAGTTTGAAGCAGGCTAACCGACAAGGCCGCGACGGACTGAGGAGCAACGGACTGAGAAGAGACAGTGGCGAACTGAGAGAAAACAAGAGCTCGGCCGAAGTAAGCAGTCAACACGGAGTGCGGCAGAACGGCAAGCACTGAGTGCGGACTGAGAAGAGGCCGCGGGCGGGAACAGAGGGCTGCGGTTAAGACACAAAACCGACAAGCAGAGCAAAGAGGGAACTTCGGGCGAACACAGAGAGCAGACCGCAGGCCGCGACAAACACAATCCAGCAGCAAGACACTGAGAAGAACCGCGGTTAGCAGCAGCACAGACCAAACCACGCGGCAAGGGCAGACCGTGGCGAACAGCAAGTAGACCACAGTGGGTAATGTGTAGACCACAGAGAACAAAGACAGGAGCATCGTACATCAATGGTGAGGTCAAATACCCGACCGCAGCGGATAAAGAGACAGACCATGCGATCAAGGAAGAGCAGCAGACAAGATGAGGCCGAACAGGGCAGACCGCGGCGGACACAGAGCAGGCCGCAGGTTGGCAGCACGGTGGGACCCAGCAGTGAAGTCTATAAAAGCAAGAGAAAATCCGAAAACAGGAGGTGGGAACAGCACGCCGAGTACCCTGCAGACAGAAAGGGTCTGTCCGCCAGAGTCTGGAGAGAAAGAGACTGCATGAGGGTTGCGGTTAGACAGAACCGCTAACCGCCTAAAGACAGGAAACCGCAAAGAGGGTTGCGGTTAGAAAATCAGAGACCGCCCAGAGGGATCAAGTGACACTGATACCATGTAGAAAAGTGCACAAACACTTGGGAAATAACTATGAAACTTTGAATATCCTTCCTGTATATGTAAATACAAGCATGAGTACATATATATAGGGAGAGAACAGACCATTTTTCAAGATGTGAGACTATTAAATAAAGAGGAAGAAAGCCTATGATGGGTCATTATATGGATATTTACATGTTCTTTTTCTAACAAAGACATCCCAATTTAACCTTGCCATAAATTATAATTTTGAAGTAGTTCATTATTGAGTTAACAAGCAATGTGTGATTGATTTAGTTGTATTCTTTGGCGCAACATTTGGCATTTTTGCATCCAGAGGCACCGACATGGTCGCATGACGGCCTATGATCATGACCACTAGTTTTTCATATGAAAGAGGCCTCAATAATGTTATTTGAATTCAAAGCTCAAACCTAACAAGCTAAGCTCTTAATTGTATGCTCCTTGGGTGCTTCCAATCATAATTAATGCCATAGCTTTTATGTCATGAATATGAACCCCACTGATACAGATAGAACTAATAATGTCAGAATACATAAAAATAATATTTTTAAAAGCCAACGGTATTGTCCTGCTTTTGAATGTTTTAAAGACCAAGCCTTGTATCTCTTTACTCATTAATACAACAGTAAGAAATTATGTTCTTCTCCTTTCTTCTACCACAACTATCTTTTCTTCTGAATCCTTTTGTGGAATAGGATTTTGGATAACCTAGGGATGGGGCATAATTATTAGAAAAATAGTTGGCCAGCGTACATAGCCCGTTTTGCCTGCGCTCGGCCAATGGGAATGCACAAAAAATAGGCCAAAGCAATATTTTTAACGAAACGCATTTTTGCGCATGGCTGTGAGCCCCTCTGAAGTGATGTGGCAGTTAATGAGTGGCTGAGCGCTGCCTCTAGGCTGCCCTCAGAGCATTCAATTTTTTTTCTAATTATTATGAGGAACCTGTTAAGCGTTGTGAGAGTTTAGTCATGAGACATGTTAAAAGGGGAAGGGGTAGACCAATAAAGACTTGGAATGAAACTATAAGAAAAGACATGATGTACTTAGGAATTAGTGAGTTTAGGATAAAAGATAGGGCACAGTGGCGACAACCGATCCATAGAGCCGACCCCACTATAGTGAGAATGTGGGATAAAGGCTTGAGTGTTGTTATTGTTGTTATAATGGAGAACCCACATGATCCAATGATCTTTTGTATATATATCCAGCAGTACACAGTCAATGATTGGCAAACCAGAATTTCACTTTTCGGATCCAGGGTTCCTATGTCATACCTTTTATAATCAAAATTTCATACTCCATTTCTAAGTGTTTACTTTATCTATCTTTCCATGGGGTGCACGCATAGGATACGTACATTGAATCTTCCTCTATTTGTTTGCTTCAAATATTACTAGAATTTCAATGCATTTCATGGCTAAAGTTTTTTTCCCCTTTTTTATCAGAAAATTCTTAGAATGCAAGTCAGTTCAAGCCATCAAAAGAGAAAGTCTACTCATAAAGCAAGTCAAAGCCTCAATTCTTATAATTGAAGATGAGTAAAAGAAAATACGAAGAGCATACCATCCCCACGATTATTTGTGCGTGCGAGCTTGAGACTTGTATACCCGGCATCTCTCAATGTATTCTCATACATCTCAACGAGTTCATCATTCCCTAACCAAACTTCCTGCAACATTGCAATCAGCAACCAGAATCACAAACAATCAATCATCACAGTCCCCATTTTGAAAATGGCTTTTTGGCACGCTGCACCCCCATTTGCTAATGTTTGACACTTTACACCTCAACTTTCTTACCAATAGACATATACGCCTGATTCCTTCACGGCGCGGCCAAATCCTTCATGTATATGCCGGCTTTTGGCACTTTGCACCCTCGAAATACGAGATTTTGGCACTTTGCACTCCCGAAATATGAGATTTTGGAACTTTGCACCCTGAATTTTTAAAATTGGCACTTTACACCCCCGAATTACTGATGTCTGGTACTTTGTACCCCCAAGCCACATTTCGAAGTTATTAGGTCCGAGCAGCGCCAAAAATGCTCATTTTTATACTTTGCACCCCGGATTATTGGGGCTTCCCGAACCTAATTACCTTTGAATGAGCATTTTTGGTGCTGTCCGGACCTAAATACCCATGAAATTTTGGCATGGGAGTGCAAAGTGCTAGAAATCGGTAATTGGGAGTGCAATGTGTGAATTTTTAATATTTGGGGTGCAAAGTGTCAAACCCCCTTTTTCAAGGGTGCAAACTGCCAAAAGCCCGGTATATGCTCTTGAATTTAAGAAATTTTGGCCTCATGTGGACCGAAAATAATCTTTAAATTCAATTCTATGTGCAAAGTGTCAAAGCAAATGCAAATGAGATAAAATTAAATTTTGAGATGCAAAGCGTCAAGCAGAAGCATATGCGGGGCATGTGCCAAAACAAAAAGGCTTTGAAAATCGAATAGCCGTCTTCCCACCTGTAAGCAGATGATCGAAGATCTCTCCACCAGCAACCGATCAATGATTCTCTGATTCCTGCTCAACCAATATGCCCTACACTGGCTCTCCCTGAGACTCGGATCCTATTTTCCCCCAAGCTACAAAAAATGCGTGATCCATTTCGCAGTGGAATAGAAGAAAATCGAATTCGACGAAATCAGCGATGGCTCACCTCCTTGTCCAGCCGCTTGTAGATGGGGGCCAGAATGTTGAAGGTGCTGCAGGAGACGCATCCATCGGTGCTCACTATCGCCGTTCCGCAGCCCAATCCCCTCTTCACCGCCCTCGTCTTCTTCATTTCTGCGTTGTTCTGCGAACCCCGCAGCCGCTTCATCTGACATTGGGTCTTCCCCTCGCCGACGCAGCACTCATTCAACTCCTTTTTCTGCATATACCGATCCATCAACACAACGAGATCGATTGATAGGCACAGAGTGGGGGAGGAAGAGAGAGAGAGAACGGCGGAGAGAGAGAGAGAGAGAGAGAGAGAGAGAGAGAGAGAGAGAGAGAGAGAGAGAGAGAGATTGCATTACCATGTTGACGACGGACTGGCGAGAAGGAATGGAAGGAGAAGAAATCGGCGTGGTGTTATAACGCTTTCGACTCTTGGCTTTTTCTCGCTCGGATTGGCATCTATAAGAGAAGGAAGAAGAAGGTGATATAGGCCTGCAAGCTGTTGTGTTTGGGTTGGTTTGGGCCCAAATCGAAACTGAACCAACATTTTTAGGCTTCATTTGGTTTAGCGTTTTTGGGCGGCATTTGGACCAAGCGCCACCGGACGGAGGGTAATCAAACGAAACTTCATCTCCGTTTGCTCTGTTTGCTCCGTTTGCTCCGTTTGCTCCGTTTGCTCCGTTTGCTCCGTTTGCTCCGTTTGCACCTGCAGCAAGGAGGAAACGCCCCCCACCGTTCTGTTTCGACCCCCACCTCCCTCTCCCCCTCCGGTTTGAAAGCTCCGTTTGGACCCGTTTGCTCCTCCTGCCACCGCTAAACCAAATGAAGTCTTAGGCTCCATTTGGTTTGGCGGTGGCGGGTCGATCCGGCGGGTGGAAACGGAGTGTTCGAACCGGAGGGGGAGGTGGCTGCTCCAAACAGAGCTTTTTGGGGCGTTTCTCAAGGCGTGCGGGTGGAAACGGAGCAAACGCCGTTGGAGGTTCATTTGTTTGCCCTTTTTCCGACGGCGTTTGCCCAAAACGGAGCAGCGAAACGCCCAAACAAATAAAGCCTTAGTTTGTCTAAATTGATCCGAACCCGATTCGGTTCGGTTCAAAGTCGGTTCGGTTTTTTGTGGTTCTGTGTCGGTTTTTTACGAACAAATCATTGAAGACTGCTCACTTGTAAAATTTGTGATGATCAAAATTAGTGTCTATTAAACAGTTTTATCTCCACATTTACTGTGTGTTTTGTTTATTTTCTTCATTGATGTAAGGATCATAATGCTTATATTATTATGGACGTGCACCTATACTAGCTTGTTTTCACGATTGATTGTGACGTGCAAAACTCCGAGCCATTCTCCAGAAACCTGAAGCATCCGGTCGACTGGTCAAGTGGACTGTCGAGCTAGGCGAGTTCGACATCCACTTCTTCCCACGCTCCGTCATCAAGTCTCAAGTCTTGGCTGATTTCATCGTAGAAAACACTCTACCAGCGGAAGCAGAAGTCGCGCCAGCGGGAGACGGGCAAGCATGGACACTATATGTGGATGGGGCCTCAGGAGCTGAAGGCGCTGGAGCAGGCCTGCTCCTTATTATTCCAGAGTTCGTTACCCTGGAATATGGACTCCGGCTGAAATTCCCTGCTACAAACAACACTGCGGAATATGAAGCCCTCATCGCAGGACTCAAGCTCGCCGTCAGCTGCCAGGTCAAGCAGCTGACCGTTTACTCTGACTCACAACTTGTTGTCTCGCAGGTAGAAGGAGAATTCGAAGCAAAGAGCGAGCAGCTAGCCCAGTACCTGCAGCTCGTCAAGTCCCTTTTCATCCTAATCCCACAATTTCAAATACTACATATTCCCAGAGAACAGAACAACAAGGCAAATGCCCTATCAAAGCTAGCCACATCTTCAACACGGTACCAGACAAGAAGACGCCAGATAGAAGAAATAGCCTTCCCCAGCATTCATGGCCCATGGGAAGTGACAGAAATCAATAAAGCAGAAGAGTCATGGACAGCCCCGCTAATCGCCTACTTGAAGGACCATCAGCTACCTAAGGATCACAAGGAAGCTCGCCGCCTAAGAATGAGAGCGGCAACGTTCACCTTGATAGACGGAGAATTGTACAAACGGTCCTACGCAGGACCTTACCTGAAGTGTCTATCAGACGAAGACGCCGAATATACGCTCCGCGAGGTTCGCGAAGGAATATGCGGCGAACACCTCGGAGGGAAAGCCTTAGCCAGAAAAATCCTGCGACAAGGGTTTTATTGGCCAACTATGAAGAAGGAGGCAACGGAGTTCGTCCAAAAATGTAGAAGCTGTCAAGTGCACGCCAATGTTCCACGGCAACCGCCGGTAGCCCTCACATCATTACAAGGAGCTTGGTCATTTGCACAATGGGGAATAGATCTCCTCGGGCCTCTGCCACTAGCCTCTGGTCAGAGAAAATTCATTATTATGGCAATCGACTACTTCACCAAGTGGGTCGAAGCAGAACCACTAGCCAAGATAACCGAAGAAAATGCCAAGCAGCTCGTCTGGAAGAACATCGTGTGTCGCTTTGGCATACCGGCAATCATCATCACCGACAACGGCACCCAATTCACTGGAAGGTCCTTTACCAAGTTGTGCGAGGAATTAAAGATAGAGTTGCGGCACACAGTAGTATCACACCCGCAAGCTAATGAGCAAATTGAAGTGACTAACTGTACTATCCTGAAGGGGCTGAAAACACGACTAGAAGATGCTGGGGGGCAATGGGTCGACGCTCTCCCTAACGTGCTATGGGCATATTGTACAACTGAAAGGACGCCTACAGGAGAAACACCGTACAATCTCTGCTATGGAACAGAGGCCATTATCTCGGTCGACATCGGCGTCCCTAGTTCCCGGGCATCCAACTTTGATCTCCAGTCAAACGACGAAGCACTCCGTGACAACCTCGACTTGGTCTTCGAAGTACGCGAAGAAGCAGCTCTCCGCGCCGCTGCCTACCAACAACGCACGACCCGCTACTACAATCGCCGGGTAAAGCCCCGCCCGATCAACGTGGGAGACCTGGTCCTTCGCACCCTAGAAGCTGCCGGAAAGGGAGCACAAGGCGACAAGCTATCTCCAACATGGGAAGACCCGTTCGTTGTCACCGCCATTGTAAAACCAGGCACGTACAAGTTACAGAACGCCGAAGGAAAAACTCTTCCCCGCACATGGAACGCGCAGAATCTGCGTCGCTTTTATCAGTGATACGTTATGATTTTCTTTATGCAGTAATTTTTCGATTCAAAACTATATGATTCATATAAGTCGCGAGCCTAATCTCGTGCAAACTATTATTTATTCAAAGTATCGCATTTTGCTTTCTGCAAACATCGTGCATTTTGCCTGTGTCTTTACTCGTGTCCTACTCTGGAAACACGATCAACGATGTCAGTTACACACATGGCTAGGGACATGCCCGTGCCCCTACCCGTGTCCACATACACACGGGTAGGGACACGCCCGTGTCACTACCTATGTCCTTCTCTGGAAATTTCACGAAATTCCAACTCTGGCTCCAGAGTACCACACGGGTATGGAAACGCCCGTGTCACTACCCGTGTCCTACTCTGGACCAACTTCACCTCCCTTATACTGGTGTAAGCCTAGTTGCCAGCATTCCCAGAGCCCAAGTGATGCAGTAGCCCCGAGCCGCCCCTCTCGGTCGGCCCTACTCGGCCTAGCCAGCGGACCACGTGCTGGCGACCACTGCCGAGCTGCAGCCCAAGCACCCCACTCATGACCGCACCTATTCTCAGCGCGGCGGGATGTTGAGGCGAGGTCTCGAACCCAGCCCCCTTGATAAAGAGCTTTCCTAACAGCTCTCATCACCAACTGATCTGCATTTGATGGTAGACTAATATTGAAATCAAAATTTGAAATTGCTAAACCTAATTTCTTCCCTCTCTTCTTCTCCTAGCCGCCGCCCCCCTCTTTCTTCCTTCCTCCAAGCCGTCGGCCCCAAGGCTCCCTCCCTCTAGTGCTCGGCCACCACCTCTCCCCTTATTTCTCTCGGCCGCCCCCCTTCTCTCTAGTGCTCGGCCAACATCCTCTCCCTCTTGCTCTCGGCCAACCGAGATCATTTCTCTCCAAGGAAAATTCGGCACCTGCATGAGAGGTTGTCTTGCAAGGAAAGAAGTTAGGGATCCCTCCACGGCGTGAAGTGAAGGAGATTAGCACGTTCATCATCCGTAGCGCGTTTCCCGTGGACTTTCAACGGAGGAGCGATCAAACTTGGTGGATCCACGCATCGCGGATCTACAAATCCGAGAGGGGTAACGAAAATTTCTACCAAGAGTTTTCTTTCTCTAGATAGTTCGTGTGGTGGACGAATTTTGCGTTATTTTTCGATTTGTTTTTCTTAGCGGTTAATCAAATAATAGATCGGTATTTTTCGTTTGGATTTCCGAAAGATTCGTAAGAGGATTGGCGATCCTCGCTTTCTTTTTGTTGGGATAGATCCTACCATCTTTCGAATCGTTTGTTCTTGGTGGATCTATTTTGGTACAACCCAAAAGCTCGTTCGGGATCAAGATTATCCCATTTAGCCGGAAAGAATTTGGCATATAGCCAACATTCGATCTATTTGCGGAACGGCGATCCGTATTGTTAGCGCGAACAATAAATAAAATAATTGTTGTGGCTGCGTTTTCGTTAGCGTGTGGGTTAGAGAGCGTAGATCGTGTCATTAGCATCATCGTGACCTCCGTGACGAATCTCAAGGATATACCCTATATCACCAAGTCAGCTCTCCTGACTTAAAAACGCGTACGAGGGGCCTACCGCGAATCGTGATGTTACAAATCCAATAAACAAAATAAAAGATTTCGTCCACGAAATCAAGCTAAGGCTATGTGGAGAGAAAAGCATGAAATAAAATAAAATATGCTTTCATAATTACCTTGACCAGCAAAGCCGTGGACCAGCTCAACGCAACCAAGACGCGAGCCAGTCTCGCGCACAAAGCCGTGGACCAGCTCCACGCAACCAAGCCGCGAGCCAGCCTCGCGCACAAAGCCGTGGACCAGCTCCACACAACCAAGCCGCGAGCCAGCCTCGCGCACAAAGCCGTGGACCAGCTCCACGCAACCAAGCCGCGAGCCAGCCTCGCGCACAAAGCCGTGGACCAGCTCCACGCAACCAAGCCGCGAGCCAGCCTCGCGCACAAAGCCGTGGACCAGCTCCACGCAACCAAGCCGCGAGCCAGCCTCGCGCACAAAGCCGTGGACCAGCTCCACGCAATCAAGCCGCGAGCCAGCCTCATGCACAAAGCCGTGGACCAGCTCCACACAATTAAGCCGCGAGCCAGCCTCGCGCACAAAGCCGTGGACCAGCTCCACGCAATCAAGCCGCGATCCAGCCTCGCGCACAAAGCCGTGGACCAGCTCCGCGCAACTAAGTCATGAGCCTGACTCATACACCCTCGCAAGGGTCCTCACCCTCTCTATTTTTGCAACTGGGCCGTAAAATTGAAGACGGTTCAAACAAACTCTCAAAGATTTGGGTAAGACACTACAAACGCCCTCCTGCACTATCACCTTGTGGCAAAACATATCTGTGCAAAGCATATGACAATGACATAAAAATGAAGCTATCATAGAAGACAACAAATCTCAGCCCTAAGGGCGACAATCTCGAAAGCTACAACGAAAGCAAAAAGTAACAAGTGTACGACAAAACATACAACAACAGATAAGCACTACAGTTACTCTCCATCGGCGTCTGAGTCAGAGGGCTCGTCCCCGGAAACGTCTGCAAAACTGAAACTGGAAGTATCACACCCAAGGCGCTTGCCAACAAAGCGAAAAGCCTTCGAGACATCGCGACGGAGCCCTAGCTCGCGTATGTCATCAATCTGGGGCTCCACCTCCTTGGACCAAATATCATCACGAACCTCTTACGCAATCAAGTTGCGATCTCGAAGATAATCCAGCGACTCCAAGTACTCCGCAAGCCCTGCTGCCTTCAGCTCCGATGCATGGTCGTCGGAGGACAGCATCTCCACCTGCGCCTTCGCCGCCCGAAGCTGGGTCTCAAGGCCTGAAACCTCCTCTCGCGCCGCCTGCAGCTGGTTCCCCAAGCCAGATGTCTCCTCCTTTGCATGCTTCAGCATCTGAGTGGTCCTCTCCACCGAAGCCTTCTCCACGTCCAAGGCCGCACGCGTATCTTCTAGCTCGAACTTCAGCTCTGAGCCAATTCGACGAAGCCGCACAATATCCCGGTCATGTTCCTCCTTCAAGGAGGCAAGCGAGCTCATCGACAACCGAAGCTTCTCCTGCAAAGCGAGATATCCGTCCTTCAGGCTCACATAATGATCGTTCCAGGTCACTGCAATCTGCTCCTGAGTCTCAATCTGCAAAAGAAAGACACACAATCAGCCACTTTCAAAACAAAAAAGGAAGGAAAAGAGATAGTCACCCCCTTACCGCATCACTCATCTCCCTCAAGGAAGAAGACATCCATGGAGCCACGGTACTAGCAAGCGCCTGATGAACCGGGGAAGCAGGTAATTGTACCTCTGGAACTGAATCGTCAGAAGCTACCACCACAACATCAAGGTCATCAGCAGGAGCCATCGCCGCTTTCCTCTTTCGGCCCTCTCCCTGAGAAGCCGTCGCCACCTGAACCATGCCTACCGAGATGCCACATCCCAGCAGTCGCTTTTCCTCCACGTAAACATATATGTTGAAGAGACGATTGGCCAGCTCACGAGGCTCAGAAAATCCCAGCACCGGGGAAAAGTCCCGTTCCCTCCCTTTTACACGACGGCAGTGACCGGGAAGCGATCGGGAAGCGCATTCCACACCTCAGGAAGACCCCAGGAGTTCTTCACATATCCAAACAAAGTATTACCGTGGCGACGATCTTTATGGGCCTCAAACCCTATCCAAGCCTTGTTGCTGCGCACCTCAATCCGCTCACCACCATCAAAGCGCACGTCGCACCAATCCCGAAACTGGTCCAAAGAAAGCGAGCTCCCATGCTCACGGCAGAAAGTAACCAAGCCCATGATTTGGGCAACCCTAGTCGGAGCAAACTGGGAGACAGACACTCCACAGAACTTCAAAATCTCTATCACCTCATCACAGGGCGGAAACCGGATCTAAGGGATACTTCACAAATCGTCAGCCACCCACGGGGAGGATTCTGAACCCGCTCCTCGGGCCGCAGGATCCTCACTTCTAAGTCAGCAGGAAGCCCTTACTTCGCCCTCCAAATTTCCACACCATCTTCAGTCAAGGAAGAGCGCAAATGCATCGGACCAGAGGAGCGCTTCGTTACCTGCACATGATGAAGAATAAAAAATAAGCTTGCAGTTGCAGGACCGCACAGTACAAACCGCACAACCCTCGCTTGAGTGCACGTACGACCGGCGCACGCGGAATATGCGCAAAGACCGCCCACGCGGCCTACGCGCAATGCCCGCGCGCGCAAGCTGCATGCAAAACATGCGCATGTGGCCGGCACGTGTGCGCGCGGCCTGCGCGCGCGGCATGAGCACGCCCCGCCTGCGCGCGCCCGGCCTGCGCGCGCGCGGCTTGCGAGCGCACGGCCTGCCTGCGCGCGCGCGGCCTGCCTGCGCGCGCGGCCTGCGCGCGCGGCCTGCGCGCGCGGCCTGCGCGCGCGGCCTGCCTGCGCGCGCGGCCTGCGCGTGCGGCCAGTGCGCAGCCTGCTTGCGCGCGCGGCCTGCGCGCGCGGCCGACCTGTGCTCGCGGCCGGCCTGCGCGCGCGGCCGCGCGCGGCCGGCGCGCGCACGGCCGGCGCGCGCAGCCCACGCGCGCGGTCAGCCCGCGCGCCGCCAGCCCGCGCGGCCAGCGCCCGTCCCCGCGGCCCTTCCTCGCGCGCACCGTTTTGACGCTTGTGTACTGCGCCGGGCTCCGGCCGCATGTATCCGACGCCCGTTCGCCAAGCCTCCGCACGACGAAATACCTTAGAACCACGATCCATCGCCGCCGCCTCGGATTTCTCGCCAGCACCCACCATGACAATAAGGAATTACAGAAATCTCTCCTCACGCTCGCTTCGTTCCCGGCCAAGTAGAGATTTGGGGGGCATTTGATGGGTTCTCCCTTTTATTTATAGAAAGCAAGGAGCTCCCATGATCTCCACTCAAGGAAAGTCATGGGTGGGCCCCACCCCCCCCCCCCATGATCTCTCATGGAGATGATGGGGACGGGCCCCACTCCCTCCCCTCATGGGAATAACCGCCACCGGGAGAACCGCCGCCGGCGAGAGGCCGAACCACTACCGGCGGCCGGCCCTCCCTCGGCCGCCCTGGCGACGGCCGCCGCGGCCGTGGCCGGCCTCGATCGCCGCGGCCGTGGCCGGCCTCGGTCGCCCCGGCCACGGCCGCCGCGGCCGTGGCCGGCCTCGGTCATGACCGGCCGCGGCCATGGCTGCCCCGGCCCCGGCCACCGCGGCCGTGACCGCCCTAACCATGGCCGGCCGCGGCCGTGGCCGGCCTCGGCCATGACCGGCCGCAGCCGTGGCCGCCCCGGCCATGGCCGCCCCGGCCATGGCCGCCCCGGCCATGGCCGCGCCGCCCTGACCATGGCCGCCCCGACCATGGCCGTCCGCGGTCATGGCCGCCCCGGTCATGGCCGCCCCGGCCATGGCCGCCCATAACCTTGGCCGCTCTGGCCGTGGCCGGCATCCCTCGCCGCGCCCGGCCGGCGGCAGGTCGCCGCCGGGAGGCGCGCGGCCGGCACCGGCCGCCTGGCCGCCGCCGCCATCATGACGGCCCGCCGCCATGGGGAGCCTCCCCGCCGATTGATCAAGAGGGAGGCCCTCCATGTCATCCAATCGAAGTGGTAACTACCCGCTACCCCACCACTTTAGTGGTGGGGCCCACCATGATCCACACCTGGAGGCTATAAAAAGACCCCCAGGGGACTCTTATTTCTCACCTTTTCTCTTCTCCGCTTCTTTCTCTTCTTTTTCAAGTGAGAGCTCTCCTGCCTCCTCCAACAGCCACCATCGGCCACCTGTGACAACTAGCTGCTGGCAGCGGCTATAAGCACACCACCAGCGCACTGTCAGCCAAAGGACGTCAAGGACCGCAAGGAAGCCAAAGGAAGAAGCAATCCGAAGCCAGCAAGCGCGCGCCGCCCCGAGCGCGCACGCCAGAAGCATCACACACGTTTCCCCGCCTAAGTCACTTCCGTGGAGCAGTCTGTTGCCCACTGGAAGCTTCAGTCTTTATCTCTCCCCTCAAGTTGTAATGGGAGCGGCCTGTCGCCCCGATTCACCAAGCAAGTTGTAACCCCCGGAAGCTAGTGGAATTTTACCGGCACAGATCCGGTCACGTGGTTTTTTACCCATTTAAGGGGTTTTTCCACTTCATCAAGACTTGTGTTCACTATTTCATTTTCATCGACTGTGTGCGCGCTCGACCGCTCCGTGAGCTGAGGCGGTCCAAGATTATCCGGTCCGACCGGGGCATCGAGTTAGTCCGCAACAGGTTGCTACTTGAAATTCTCTGTGAATTATTGTGATAGTTGTCTAGATTTTATGGATTCAAGTAGTATTTGCTAAGCTTTATTGGTCATTCCACATACATGCATCAACTATAGGTCCACTTACACATCCTTAGCTTATGTCAACAAGTCTTTTCAATGAAATTTTGAAACTAAGATAGAGCGCTGTTAAAGGCAGTAAAAAAAAAGCTATGTGCAGGCAGTCAAAAAATGCTATGTGTAGGCAAAAATAACTCAATATCTGTATATTTTAGAATATTATACTTGTCTTAAGCACAAGCAAAAAACCAAACGCGAAATCCAGGGTTTCCGAAAACACATCCTCCTTCGTTCCCGTCGTCCGCCTCTCTTGTGGCCAACGATCCGAGAAGACGACGCCATGCTGACGCCCTTCTGAAGAGGCCAAGCTCGCTTGCTTCAACGCCAACCCCGACGACGCCACACCTCCTCCTTCGTTCCTGTCGCCCGCCTTCTCCTTCATTCCCGTCGGTAAAGCTCATTCTATCCCTTGAAACTGTAAAAATGAGATTTTAGCCAGTGTAGATTGTTTAAATAAACTCATCAATTGATTTCAGATTTTGATGAGTTTGTGAGTTGTGTGAATGAGTATGAGACTACATTTTTTGCTTGTGTGAATGTTTATTTTCAGGGAAATATCTCGAGATTGTAGTAAGACTATGCAAGTTAGATGTTGAAATGAATTTTTCACTGAAAATATTTTTCCAACTCAAAATTTAAATTTTCTACTAGTTATTCATCTTTGTGTGCACATACAAAAAACGATTGCAAATAACATTTCATTGTGTGCACATAACCATTTTTGGCATGCCTTTAACATTGCTCCTAAGATAACAGCAAATGATTGAAAAAGAATAGTATCAAAACTTAAAAACAGATAAATATTTAAAGATATCTACAAAACAATGAAATTATTGATAATATCTACGGAATAATTTATGTTCAACAAATGATTGCGGCGAGTTCATATAGTCATATAGGCTCTATACATCCTTTATAATTATTATAAAATTGAAATTAATCTATGCATAATTTATAATTATTATAATATCAATTACTAACGTCTGTTCGGTTCGGTTTGGTCGGTTTTTACAACTTAAAAAACATCCCGAACCGATATGGCTTCAGTTTTCAAAAACTACAGACTGAACCGACACTGAACCGGGCGGTTATGTTTCAAAATCGGTGCGGTTCGGTCGGTTCAATCGATTTTGTCGGTTTTCGATGTTTGCTCTTCACCCCTGAGGTGATGTGGTGACCGATAATCGAATTCCTCGCTGGAGCGGAGGGAAAAAAAATTTGGTCCACAGAGCGGACCTAAAGGAAGGTCTGCTCGTTCCTCAAAAAATTGATTTTAAACCTATCAAAGAATATTTTTTTCTAAAATAATTTAGGACGCCAGCAACGTCGTCATTAGTTTTGTAGTGGTCTATTAGAGAGTAAGGTGAGTATTTTAGAAAAGATATTTTTTTCTAAAATGGTTTGCTATTTTTCCTGGTGTTCGTGATGTGTTTCATGTGAGGCAGTTGAGAAAGTGTATGTCTATTGATCTTCATGTTCTTGATTATGTGCCCAAGTTGCAGCTCAATCTATCTTATGTCGAAGAGTATGTCCGTATTCTGGAGACGCAGGATTGAGTGTTGCGGAGGAAGACGATTCCTATGGTTAAGGTTTTTTGGCGAAATTAGGACGTCAGGAGCGCGACTTGGGAATTAGAATATGCTATGAAGGAATCTCATCCATATCTTTTCTCCTAGCTTTCTTCAACGAGTATTTCTATCAAGTAAAATTTTAATTTGTCTTTTTATCTCTTATGTTCGTATTGCGTTTCAAGTTTTGGGACGAAACTTCCTTTTAGAGGGTGACTGTAACGTCCCTGAATTTTTTAAAATTAATTTTGATCTTCTTTTGACATTGTATTGGCTTAAGGGCGTTACGTTAATGCGAAGTTAACAGTACGACGTTGTTAGTGCGTTTTTGTGTTCGTTTGGTCAAGTTTTGTTGCGATCTGAGCTATGTTGGAAACCCGGTGAATTTTCAAAGATTGAGAGGATTTATCATTACCGTAAACTTTGGAAATAAATCATAATACGATGTCGGCTCGTCGAACTCTGATTTCGACTTCGTCGTTGGATTCGTAAGGCTGGTATTCACCTTTGCTGCAAATTTCGTCGAAAACTGAGTGGCTTTAGTCTAAATCATCAAATGAAATATTAAGAATAATTATATATCATATTATATATATACAAACATATAATTTTCATATAAAAAGGCCGGCCCATCCTTAGAACTTAGGTTTTCGTTTTTTTTCTTCTTGTTCCGCCGAACCAGAGCACGCGAGGGAGAGGGGGGTCGTCCTTCCAAGAAATTCTCGACAGCTGTCGCTGGAGCACTATTGTACGGAATATTTGTCGGAGTATAGATCTACAAAGCCCTCGCCGAGATCTACGCGTGTGCGGTGAGTATTTTCGATTTCGTGGATTTTTGGCATTGGAGTGAGTAGCCCTGACTTTCTTTTTCGTCCAAATCCTTCCAAATTTTTGTTGTCGTGGTTTTTTTCAGCCGATCTGTGATGTAGAGTGCTTAGGAGGTTGGAAATCAGAAGATTGAAGACAAGTGGTGGATTATCCCTCTTGCTTAGTCTTCTTTTACTTCTTTTTTTCGTTAAATTTCTATGACCCAATGAAATTAATTTTTCTTTCTTGGTATTGGTCATTTCGAGTTCATACGATTTCAGTTTGGCCAGAGTGAAATTTGTCGAGTGGTCATATAGAATTCGTCGAGTGTTCGCATCGAATTTGTCGAGTGTTCGAGTAGTTACGTAGAATTCGTTTGTTGAAGCCAAAAATTGGCCTCAACGAGAGTTCGAATCTTGATGTGTAGCTGACACCTACTTCTCCCAAATCTTGTCCCCTTCATAGCAACAAAGAACCAAGAACTGAGCATAAGCCTCAGCTGGGAGGTCCCTCCACTAACCCGGAAGATCTCTGAGCGCTTCCCCTCCAAAGTCAATAGCTGGGCTAGGAGTACCTTAGAAAGCACTAGAGGATTTCAGAAAATGATAAAAGCTTGCCTTTTGAGGAACTCCATGGGTCTATTTATAAAATTTCAGTATCTGGTCTGCCAAAAGCGTAAATCCGCTGCTTTAAAATTACTAAAATGCCCTGAACTGGTCTGCCAACAGCCAAAACTAAGTGCAGACTTAGGGGCATCCAAGTAATTTCACCTCTGGGCCCAACCTGCCAGGAAAAGCAGACCTAGGGGCACCCAGACAATTTGACCCCTAGAGCCTACTTGGCGGGAGCCCTTCCACTGATCTCTGTGGGCCTTCCGCTTATCTCGAGTGCGAACCTTCCTGCCTACCTTGGGCGGGGGCCACACGACTTGAAGGGGCGTTCAGTGGTGAAACTTCACTCAATGCAAAGAGCCAAAAGGCTCCCGCCGACTCGAGGCGCAAGCCCTTTCGCCTGGCCTAGGTGGGAACCCTCTCGCCTTTACCTATCTGGTATATTTTCAGCCCAGAGCTAGCCTAAGGCTAGCCTAATCCGGGTCCCTGGGGCATCTTGGACCTACTCAGCAAATGTTGGGGTTGTACGCGATCCCCGCTCGTTGCGAGCTAGCCTTGCGCTCGGAAAGACACGTCAAATCCCCTGATATTCGCTGAGTGCTTGCTGGCCTGGAAGGGAATCTTGGGTGAACCCCACCCCTGGACCTGTATAAATATGCCGCTGGACCAATTCTCAGTCTACCGTTGTCGTCGTCACCTTCCCTTTTAACACTCGCAAGGCTGTTAAGATGTACGCCAAGCGAAGCGAGAAGCCACTCTCGAAAGAACTCCAAGACTGCCTTGTCGCGGCTCAGGCAAAAGCCCGCGCCAACTATGACGGGGTTGCCCCTTGGCTCATACGGGAGAGGCGGCCAGCTCGCCTCCTCGGCCAAAGAAGAAAAGGAAGGCTAAGTTGGTCAGGCAAGACCAATCGAAGAAAGATTTGGCCTCTCCTTCCCCGACTCCCGACCGCGCTGAAAACCCCTCTTCCGTACCGGAGGTACCCTCCTTACCTCACCTTTTGGTGTAATCCTGCTTTGCTGCGTCTGACATGCTTACCTTCTCGCCAATAGGTCTCGGTAACTGCTACCGAGGACCCCCTAGCGGACACTGAGCCGATTCAACCCCAGGGCGAGAACCCGCCGCTGGTCTCGGAGGCTATCCCCCCAACCACCCAGATCCAGCCCGGTAATTTTCCCTGTTATTCATCAGGCTTGGAATGCTTTTCTCCCACTGATTCATTTCTCTGCAGATCACGCCACCGACAGCCCAAGGCACATCCATCAGAGCCCCCAAACTCCAGTGCCCAATGATCCTGCTAATGATGTAACCGATCATTCCCTCCTGTCTGGGAGGGTTACAACCGCACCAGATGCACTCGTGTCAGGGTCTCGGTCGTCAGCGGAAGAAGACATCGTCGCCCTCCAATTGGCCGTCAGTAATACCTTGGAGCACTCGAGCCACCTCCCGTGACGGGGAAAGCCTATTCATCCGCTCTTTGGGAAAAGTGCGGAAGGGCATCCAGACCCTTCTCGTTGATCTGCTGCCGAGAGCCCACCCCCGGTTATAGGTAAGCCGTCCTTGCGTCATCTTTTCTCCCTTACTTGATTTTGACTGGATTTTTCCTATTAGATCTGACGGCTGTGGAGGCAGAAGCGAATGGAGAAGTTGCGACAATCTCGCCCCTGCCTTACCCCAGTGACATGGAGGAATATCTAGACGCCGACGGGAGTGGCAGAACTCGACAAAAGCGGATAACTGAAGTCCTGACTAAACTCGTCGCGATGCGTCAAGCCGACTCACTGGCGTTGACAAGACTTGAATAGCCGATCAATCGGCGGATGTCGGTGATCGAGAGGGACTACACTCACCTTCTCGACGAACAGGAGTGCCAAGTTGAATGTGACAAGACATCTCCCAGAAAACATATCGCGCGAGTGCGGGATCGGCTGTGCTTGGCCAACCAGGGGCTCACTACCCTGACCGCCTACCACTACCCGCGAATGCTGCCGAGATTGGAAAGGCGAGGTTGGGGTCGATGGGGCTGGGAGCAGTATTGAACCGCGCAGGGTCTCGCGTTGCCCATCCCCGACCTCTCAGCCTACCCTTCCTCGTTGTACCCAAAACATTTGTTAATTATCGTCTAAACTGTTATTGTTTTAGGGCTCTCGCCCGACGAGACCCCCTTTACACTATTTATATGTTTCATTTTATCTATCCTGCCGAGTACTTAGTTTTTGCACATTTTTGTGTTTCGTTAATGTGTGTTGTCCTGCTATTACCCGGGCTGCTCCCGGAAGCCCTTCGTCATCTATAGGTGCAAGAAATGTTGGTGAGGCGGGGTGGAATACGAAGAGTCAACTGTTCAAACCCGCCAACCGCCGCCCCAGAAGATCTCTAATGATTACTTCTCTTTTTATAAATAGGCAAGGCCACCACCTGCATTTACTCCATTTTGATTTCGCACCTTTGTCTTCCTCTATACCCTTGCTCGTGCTGTCTTCTGCAACTCAGAACCTCTCGTATAATAACCCTTTCTCTTCCCTCCCCTCATCAAGATGCCTGGCGAGACCGAGGGCCGCTCAAAGTGCGCGCAGACCTTCCTGGACCACAACGTCCCCCCTGCCGGCTCACGCAGGCGGAATACCTCACAATAACCAAGAACTATATCCTGCCGGGGTTCATCGCGCGAAACCCTGGGAACGACGACAGGGTTAACATCGCGTCGGAAGGAGAGCTCGCCATCCCCTTAGAACACTTCGAGGTAGGGCTCCGCCTACCCCTATGGCCGAAAGTGCGTCAGGCCCTGCGTTATTTCAGGGTAGTGCCGACCCAGCTCAACCCCAACTCTGTCGCCATCTTGGTGACTTTTGCTTACTACATATGGGCGGAAAGGATCGATGTTGGAACCCCACCTTATTTAGGGTTGATTTGGGCTAGGTTCACTATTAGGTTTGTTGACCCATCATGTATAACCTAGGGTTATTTGTTTGTTCTAAGGTTAAGGTTAGTCTTATTAGGTTAGCCTATTGAACCTGCCTTCAGAAGACTTCAGAGACTCAAGAATTTAGAGACAAGCAGCTTTAAAGACTTCAGAAGTTTAGCTCGACAATAGCTGAACTCAACATGACGATTGTCGATCTCCGATCGACGAACTCAGAGTTCCTTCTCTAAGTTGATCTCGATGAAAGTCCAGTTGAGGTCGACGATCTCTGATCTCATATCAGAAGTTCAGCTCGACGAAATTCTATCTCTGGTCGACGAACTTGGAGCTTAGATTGGCATTTCATTTTCAGATCATGATCGCTGAGCTAAGCTCGATGAAGGAGATTTATCAGCTCGATTACTTGGAGTTCAGGTCGACAAAATTCTTCCTGAGGTCGACTATTTTCTTTAAGGTTCTGTTCGATGTTTTTCCTCTTCAGTTTCTCAGTTCGACTGCAAATTTATTTGATTATATTTAAGCAGTAATACTCTGATAATTAATGCTTGTATTCTCAAGAATATAGTCGTTCTATGACAACATTAATTATGGTATTCACATAGTTGTTACTTGGCTTATTTACTAGGACAGTTGAGGAAACAAATTAAATACGATTCTAGCCGTTCAGTCTCCTAGAATTTCGGCAGTCAATCAAGGATAGGATTTCAAATTCAAAGGCTGATTTCTACAAGGAATATAAAAGACTTTTTTTAGAAGATTGCAGTAATATAATATATAGAAGCTCATCAATTGTGAATACAGAAAACTGAAAGAAGAACACAGCTCTCATACACTTTTCAGTCTTCTTCAGTTTTGCTTCAGGACTTTCAAGAGATAATCAATCTTCATCAGTCTGAAAGTTTTCTGAAGATCTTTTTCAATCTGAAGGCCTACACCCTGAGCAAAGCTCTCATTCTCCTGAACCTTTTCTACATCTCAGGGGGAGCATTGGCAACAACAACAATCCACTAGTCTTCTCAATGATTGGAGAAAGAGAAGACAATATCATTTTCTTTTAACTTTCCTGTGTACAAGGTTTTAACTCCCTCCAAAAGTTAGCTTTTGGTTGTCAAGTCTCATGATCAAAAAACTTGGTTTGGTTTTTGGGCACCTAGTCAAAAGCTCAAAGGGCTGTGAGATCTCCATTGAAATAGATCTTGTGGTGACAGGGCACCTGAGAAAAAACCTGTGATGGTAGGGCACCTGATTAAAAACCTGTAGTGGATTCCTACCAGGGTGGTAGAAGAGTGGATGTACCCAAGTTTAGGGGAACCATTATAAATTCTTTGTGTCGTCTGATTGCTCTACTTTTTGTTCTGTGTGCTGTGATTGTCTTTGTTTTTATTTCTCTCTATACATATAGATATCACTTATTTTAATTCCGCTATAAAAACTAATCAAAAGTTTTTAATACTTTATTCACCCCCCCCTCTAAAGTCAGTGTGATCTATCCCTTCACTTTCAATCGAATTCAGCCTACCTATTTTTTGGAAGCTGTTCAACTTCCGGGCCAAGGGAGGGTCGGTCTTCCTTTTCGGGCAGTCAGTGATGACAGTGGGTCTCGCCATCAAACATCATCATTGGGCGGAGAGATTCATCTTCGTCTCTGGGCCTTTCGACAACATTCCCCTCGCACCTATTCAGTACGACGAGGCTACCTACAAGTCTCCCGCCCTTGGGGGGCAAGAGGGCGCCCTCGTCGAGTTCTTTGGGTCGAAGGTATTCGACGTCCAGTTCCTTTGGCGGGACCTAGGCTCTCTCTTGCCTGTCCCTCCCGGCGAAGGTACCTTTTCGCCCTCTGCTTGTTACCCTTCTCCGTTGATCAAGAGTTTTAATCGCTAAAGCTTCCGCAGGTGAACGGGAAATTCCCCTCCGCCAGCCCTTCGATGAGGCTAGGTATTTCTCCAGCACCCTAGCTCTCGCCAAATCTGTCGCCCAGGCCTGCTGAAAGGAGCCCGATTCCTCATCCGCGCCAAGCGATCGAAAGCGAAAGCCCAAATCCTCACCCCCTACTCCTCCAAAGAAGAAGATAAGTGCGGCGGACAAGGGCAAGTCCTTCGCCGAGACCCCAGACGAGATCCTTCCTGCTGTTGGCGAAGCGGCTGCCGCGGGGGAAGTTGCCGAGACCCCCCGTCGAGGTCCCAGACAAGCCAGTGCCCAAGGGGCATCAGAAATTTGGCATTGGCAGGAAGTTCCTCGATGAAGAGGGTCAACCCCTGCTCCAGTGGGACTCTGAAGCCAACCGGGTCTCAATCTCCTCAGTTCTCCCCAACTGGGGGGAGCGCGACACGGTCATTGGCGAGGCCTTCGTGCTAGGCTTCAGGATGTACAGTCGAAAGGATGCTCGTGCGTTCGACCAGAAGCTCACCTGGTATCTCGCCTACGACACCGCCAGAGCCCAGATGCAGGCATTCGTGCTCGCGCACAAGACTGCGCGCCGCGGAATCACCCTATAACGCAACCTCGTTGACGCGACCAAATCGAGGGAATCCGTTGTTGCCGAGACGACCACCCTGAAGGCTGAACTGGAGGCTACCCAGCGACTTCTCGCCATACACCCGGTGGCTGAGGTATGTAGATCTTCAAAGTCCTTTCGCCTTATGGAAATCTCATGCTAATTCCAACCCCAACATCCGCGCAGGACTCTGCCCAGGCCCAATTTTTGCGCACGAGGGTGGCTAGCCTTGAATGCGAGAACCAGCTGCTGAAGAAATAGCTCAAGGTTGCGCAAGGCGTCAAGGTGTCGGTCTCGACCTCCCTAAACGAGAGGCTCAAGAGCCGTCGCTTCTCGGAATACGTGATCGAAGTGATGATGCAGGAGAACGCGCAGAAGGCATGTGCGATGATGATCGAGGTGCTTCGGGAGTTGGGCGTCTTGAACGAAGGTGGCGAGGTCCTTACCGCGCGCGAGGTTCTCCCCTGGCTATTTGAGCTTATCCTAAAGCCTGCTGGGGAGGAAGAATCTCAAGATAGAGAGTGGGCGCCGAATCTCGGCCAGAGAGACGGGTCATGCAGTGAATCCTCCAGTGAGACCCCCAGCGAGAGCTCCAGCGGGACTTCCAGCGGAACCCCCAGCGACTCCGCCTGACGGCCTCCACAATTTTGTTTTTTACCTCATATTTTCTCTTTTGTGAACCTCTGCAAGGGGCGAGACCCCCTAGGCTAATGTAATTACTTTAATATTATATGAAAAGACCTGTCTTTTTGCCAGAATGGTTACTATTTTCACTCTTTTTTGCCCCCCATGCTTTATTTCTTGTGCATGAGTCTCCACCTTTGCGTAACCCCTAGGCTCCTAGGCGATGACCTATGCCTGTTTAAAAGATTGACTAAGTAAATTATATCGAGAGAGACATGCTGAGAGTCCTGCTGAAAGGGATGCACTGGGAGGCCTGTTGGGAGGGACTCGTCGGGAGCCCTGTCGGGAGGGACTCATCGGGAGGCCTGCCAGGGGGTGCCTGGATTGCCGAATCGCCACTCAGGATAGGTGCCGACTACTTGAGAACTTGCTGACGAAGTACTTCGTAATGCTCGACATAGGCCTGACTCCACCGTCAGCTAAGTGAAAGCCTGAGGATTGAAGCAGCTCCAGACCTGCTTATCCCAAACATCTTGCGTCGTGCTATCGAGCAGACCTTTGAACCTGCCAACCCTTTTTCCTTTCCCCCCAAGCGAGCCTATGACCCTTCCAGCTAGTGAGAGCCTAGTAGTGGGTCTAATCGGGGCCGAGTGCGCCTTCCAGCCCTGTCATCTAATGAGAGCCTGAGCAGTAGGATCCTCTCGGGGTATTCCCTTACCCCCTAGGCGAGCCTACGATCCTGCCAGCTAGTGAAAGCCTGGACAGCGGGTATACCCGGGGCCGAGTGCGCCTTCCAGCCCTACCAGCTAATGGGAGCCTGAGCAGCGGGATCCTCTCGGTATATTCCCTTACCCCACAGGCGAGCCTACGACCCTGCCAGCTAGTGAGAGTCTGGACAGCGGGTCTACTCGGGGCCGAGTGATCCTTCCAGCCCTACCAGCTAATGGGAGTTTGAGCAGCGGGATCCTCTCGGGGTCTTGCAAACTACCACCATCTCTTCCTTTCCCCCCAAGCGAGCCTATGACTCTGCCAGCTAGTGAGAGCCTGATAACGGGTCTACTCGGGGCCGAGTGTGCCTTCCAGCCCTGCCAATTAATGGGAGCCAAAGCAGCGAGATCCTCTTGGGGTCTTCCCTTACCCCCCAAGCGAGCCTACGACCCTGCCAGCTAGTGAGAGCCTGGACAGCGGGTCTACCCGGGGCCGAGTGCGCCTTCCAGCTCTGCTAGCTAATGGGAGCCTGAGCAGCGAGATTCTGTCGGGGTCTTGCAAACTATCACCATCTCTTCCTTTCCCCCCAAGCGAGCCTACAACCTTGCCAGCTAGTGAGAGCCTGGCAGCGGGTCTACTCGGGGCCGAGTGCGCCTTCCAGCCCTGCCAGCTAATGGGATCCTGAGCAGCGAGATCCTCTCGGGGTCTTCCCTTACCCCCCAGGCAAGCCTACGACCCTGCAAGCTAGTGAGAGCCTGGACAGGGGGTCTATCTGGGGCCGAGTGTGCCTTCCAGCCCTGTCAGCTAATGGGAGCCTGAGCAGCGGGATCCTCTCGGGGTCTTTCAAACTACCACCATCTCTTCCTTTCCCCCCCCCAAGCGAGCCTACGACCATGCTAGCTAGTGAGAGCCTGACAGCGGGTCTACTTGGGGCTGAGTGCACCTTCCAGCCCTGCCAGCTAATGGGAGCCTGAGCAGCGGGATCCTCTGGGGGTATTACCTTACCCCCCAGGCGAGCCTACGACCCTATCAGCTAGTGAGAGACACTTAATATTGGGGGCATCACGCACTAAGTTGTGAGAAAATAACAAGTTTATTGTTTTGAAATTAATATGTGCTAATCTCTTGTGTCATTGGTCACAAAGATACACACTACTTTTAGCCAAAAAGCACATTGGTGTAGAGTTATCTAGACATAGAAAATTTAAACAAAAGATATTTCTACTCCAAGTTCCTGTTAAGACAGTCTCCAAATTAACAGACGATTTTTTCAGGCACTTGTCCTTGTATAACTCAACGATATAGCCTTTGTCACATAATTGACTTATTATTATCAGATTATACGTAATTCTTCAGCATAAGCCACGCTTGTGAAAGAGACTATGTCATTTGAGATCATACCGTAGCCTTTCGTAATTCTCCTATCAGACCCTCTAAAGATAACTTTTGGTCCGTCTTCAACTGGGGTGAATTCTCGCAGTAGGCTTATTGTCCCTATCATATGTCGAAAGCATCCACTGTCCAAATACCAGATCAAAGTTTTAATGGCCTTTGGACATACCTGTAGCCATAAATCATTTTAATATAGGAACTCAAACATATTTGGGTCCTGGGTTCTTTGTTAGTTTGACACCACTAGGAACATTAACATTGCGAGTGGTCGGTCTCGCACTGTTAACTTGTGGAGCTTCAAAATTAGCAGGGTTAAACCAATAATCTGTGTCAAAATGACCAATTTTGCCGCACCACCAACAGTCAAATTTGTTGTACCTTCTCTTGTTTTCATACTTTACCTTTTGAATTTGAGGTTGAGCTGGGGCTACAGACTTGGAGGTGGAAGCCTCCTTACTGCAGCAAAAACAAGGCTTCTCAGTCTCCTTAGCCTTGAATACAATAGGTTTGGCTTTCAGTGCCTTCTTATAATTAGGTCCATGAACATAAGGATCATACTCTTTTAGAGTTATCTCTTCGTAAGGAGCCTTGAAAACACTTGCCCCAAAGTCTCAGGGACAGGTCCATCCTTGATTGCGCTTCTTAGGCTCTATATAGGTGGGCCTAGCAAAGTGCCCATAGGACATCTAAGAGTCATATTTGTTCATGGGTAAAATAACCTTCTTAAAGGAGGGTTGACTCTGAGGTTCCTTCCCTTTTCCTTTGGCGACGGCTCTCTTAGCAGCCTTATCTTTTTCAGCTACGTGGCCAAGAACACTACCCTTCTTTGGAGCGGAAAATTCATCGATGAGAGGGAGAATAGTTCTCGTCTTGGAGTAGCTTTCAACAAGTTTCCTCTCCACCAAAAGCTTTTCTTCTAGCTCATATAAGTATTTATCCTTTAGGCTTAATGTCTCAGCTGAGCAATTCAATTCCTCTTTCAAGGAGTGGACTTCATCTCTGAGAGGAAGTAATTTTGCAAGTTCCTCCCCCAGGCTTGTTTCCACTACCATGAGGGAGGCAATCTCTTTTGCTTACTTTTTGACTACCATGAGAAATTTGTCAAAAGCTTTCAAAAGTTCCTGATGCTGAGCCATCAAGTCGGAATTGTCTTCCTCATAAGAATAGCCTTCATGACCATTAGTTCAAGTTTCTGATTCAGAGAGTATCATGTGCGAGTTTACCTTCCAGTGATACTCGGAGTCGCCAACTTCCTCATCTGATCGAGTCATAAGGCCAAAGTAAGCTTCTCCATTCTCTGAACTGGATTCGCTTGAGTCACTGTCACTAAGAGTCTTTGACTTCTTAGTGATGAAGCTTTTCTCTTCCTTCCTCTTGCCCTTGAAGGATCTCTTCTCTTCTTTCTTGGATCCTTCCTTCTTTTTTTACGGACACTCCGCAATCATGTGTCCTATCTTATTATAACAATAACACACAATGTCAGAGGAAGAATGTTTATTCGGTTTAGATTTATATATGTCCTCTCGGTTATAGTTCTTCTTGGAGCGATCACCATAACGATGTGATCTTCTGAACTCAAAGGAGGATAACAAATTCTTCATTTGTCTCCTCTTACTAAGTAATCTTTTGAACTGCTTAGAGATGAGTGAGAACTATCCATTAGATAGCTCAGAGCCTGACGTGCTTAGCTTAGAGTCCTCTGGGGTGTCTGGAGCACGTGTCCTTACTTGTGACACAACTTTAGACTTTCTCGAACCTTCTGCCTTTAGTGCGACCGACTTATCTTTGCTTGAAGTCTGACTGCTTTGCTCCTTCTTTCTGATATTCATCTGGATTTCATAGGAGAGCAATTTTCAAAAAAGGTTTTGAGGGTCAATCTCTGACAACTTCCCAAACTCTCTAATGGCTACAATTTTTGTGTCCCAGTCCTTTGTCAGGGATCTCAGAAATTTATCATTGAGCTCGTCATTAGTGAATGTGCGACCATAGTTTATAAGGTCATTGATGATCTTGAAGAATTTCTAGAAGCTGTATGCAATAGTATCATTTAATCTTTGATTGAACGCTTCGTATTCTTGATTAAGCAACGATCTGCGATCGTCTCGAACTTCTTCGATACCTTCCATGGGCACAACCAGACAGTCCCACATCTCCTTAGCAGATTTATAGTGGAATAAGTTTTGAAGTATAGAGTCGTCCACTACACTGGCTATAATATTCTTTGCTTTCTTATCCAAAGAGACCAAAGCAATTTCATCCTTCGTCAGACCAATCATCTTCTTAGGGATCATGATGGATGAATTCAGAGAAGAAGGCTGAGTAGGAACATGAGGTTTTTCTTCAATAATCTAAAATATTCTGGGATCTGCGGTCTCCTTGTAGAATCTCACTCTTTCTTTCCACATAGGAAAGTTCTCTTTGGTTCACACAGGTAACTTCATAGAAGACATGTCCTTGTTTTATCAATATCCACGAAGCGAAATCTCTTGACACTAGATGAGAGATCTTGTTCAAGGTGTTAACCTTATGTCGAACAACACCCCTCTGATATCAATTGAAAGTATCTAGTGTCTACCTAAATCACTTAGAGGGGGTGAATAGGTGATGTCTGTGTCTTTCCGCGAAATAAAAATACTTAAAAAATGAGAGCACACAGAACACAAAGAATTATAGTGGTTCTCCGAATTGAGTACGTCCACTATCCCAACGGATCTACAACTCAGAGATAAAATCTCATACAAATATAAAAGATTATTACACAAAAGTATTACAAACAATCTAGACAAGATCTGAAGTCTTATATCTGTCATTCTTCGATTAGGTTCAACTTGAATAACTTGGAGAACACGGAAACTCAAAAATCTTGAAGACATTGAATCTTGAATCATGAATCGACTAGATCTAGGAGAATAGGAACCTTCATATTGCAAGGATCCAGTCGAGTCGGAAGATGAAGATCAAAATATGTAGAGCTTGCATCGGCCGATCGAAAAATCGTGAACTGTACGAGAGCCGACGGTTACAAATTCGGAAACTTTCTCGATTTGAAATTTGAGTACAATAGAATGATTAGGGTTGATGAGAAATCCACCCTAGGTATTTATATAGAACCTCCTAAGAAATAGTTATAAAAGAACTTCCAAAACAAGACCTTCGAAATCACTGTGCATGGTCGTCGTTCAACCTGAGCCGAGATTTTGAAAAACCAGACGAAAAAAATAACCCAAGTCATTTTTCGTCGAGTATAGCTGAGTATACTCGTCGAACTAGTAGTGATATTCGACGAAATTCACTTAGAGAAATTTAGCTCGTATCAACTTGCTACTCGACGCCAGGCAGAAGTTATACTCGACGAATTCGACGAGTATCGTCTAGCTCACTTAACGCATTCGATGCCGGACCTAATGATAGTCGACGAATTTGACTTAGAGAATCCTGAGAAGTAAATTCGAATTGACTGGACGAATTCTCCGGGTATCGACCAGTATATTCGACGAGTATCATTAGATACATTCAACGAATTCGACGAGTGTACACGAGGATACTCGATGATTTTTACTTGGTGGATTTTCCAACTCTCAGATATTTTACCTCAAGTACAATATGATGAATTCGACGAGTGTTAGTAAGTATACACGACGAATTCGACGAGTATCAACGAGTATTCTCGATGAATTAGACAAATATCCCTTACAATACTCGATGAATTTTATTTGGGTATAATTTCAATTCTTCTGATTCCAAGTCCTTCTCCTTCCTGGATCCTCCTCATGCAGTTGAGATACAAGTACACCCCAATAAAGAGATTACATGTGAGTCAACACATTGACATACACAATGAAGGATTACATTATGTAGTCTTGTGTTTGCTGATCCACCGTAACCTGACATTGGTGTATACTTAGCAATGTAGATCACCTGCAAGTACATAATTGAAAATACAACAAAAACTACAATCTCAATTCATCTTATCTTAACAGGACCCTTCTTCAAATCAGGATTATTATGGATACAATACCCAACACATGCTTCATAGGGTGTTGAATTATGAAGGGCTTTTGTCGGTGCACAATTAAGAATATGAATTGTTGTATGCATGACTTGTCCCCAAAATTTCTTTGGTAAGTCTTTTGTTGTAGTAAGCTTCTCCCCATCTCAACCACAGTCCGGTTTTTATGTTCCACCGCCTCATTATGTTAAGGGCAGTAAGGAGTTGTGAGATGACTTTTTATACCATGAGATTTACAAAATGAAGTGAATTCAATGCTGAGGAATTCTCCCCTATTTGTCTTGAGACACTTAATTTTGTGATTGGATTCCAGTTCCACACGTTCTTTAAAATGTGTGAAGTGATGAAATGCCTCAGATTTGTGATGAAGGCAATATATCCATAGAGCCATTTTCAGAAATTAGGTGACACAATACAATAGTGGATCAGAGAAGAGAAGTAGGCTCCTTATCAGTGAACAATTTCAGGATAAGGAGCAGCAGTCGTTGAAGCGACATAGGCAGGAAAGGGAATCGGTTCGGTTTTTGGCGGCAAGCCACGCAGCGGATCACCACTCGCAGGGGTTGGCAACTAAAGATCCATCATGCGGCTGAATTCGTCGATGAATAGAATATAGTAATGGTTGCCCGACCAGATGGAGGTAGAGGCTGGCCCCCAAATATCGACGTGGATAAGCTCAAGTGGTGATGTGGCCCGCCAATGTGCTTGCTTGGGGACAGGGGTGCGATGAATTTTGTTAAGGGCACAAATCTCATATATTGCGGAACTGCTGACAACACACTTTAGACCATTCATCAAGGTCAAAAGCGAGGCCAAACCATTGAAATTAAGGTGACCAAATCGATGGTGTCGGAGCACGGACTCACTGGAGGTCTGTGCTGCATTTGTAGCAATAGATGTTTTCGCATGTAATTCGTTTGGTTGAGGTGGATTTGGGTCATTTTGACCACTGTGATGAGTGGTTGTATGTTGTTGTCCAAAATAGTTCACTCATCATGATTGAAAATAAGCTGGTATCCTTTTCGTAGCAGCTGACCAACACTAAGCAAATTCTGAGTGAGCCCGGGACATATTGCACATCATGAATGTAATTTACTGCACCACTTCGGAGCTAACAGCCATAGTTCCCATACCATCAATTAATTTGGCATGTCCATCCCCCATGATGACCTCAGATTGGGTAGTGTCACATAACTGAACAAAGGATGATTTGTTATTAGACATGTCGTTAGAACAACCACTGCTAAGAAACCAGATTTGACTTGATGAGGTGGCAGGTTAGAGGGAGTAAAACAGGGACTCGGAGTGGGGGAGGGGGGGGGGGGAGAAGTTAGCTTCTTCTTGATTTTTTGTGTCCCTATACCAACAGTCCTTCTGCAAATGATTGTTTCTTTTACATTTCTTGCATCGTGAGAGGCTGTCATTTGTGTGATGATTTTTGTTGTTGCAAAGTTTGCAGTAGGGAGAGCTTCTGTCATCAATCCCTTTGTCACGATGATAAGAAGGGTTGGAGTTTGACGTGACCTAGATGATGTGAAAGATAATTTGCTCTGGAAGGCATGCTCAAGTTGAACTTGTTTGCTCTTCATCCTTTCATCATGTTCAAGAAGGGAGCTCATGAGTTTAGCTATAGAGAGCTTGGTAATATCCTTGGCCTCTTCTATAACTACCACGACATGATCAAATTTCACGGGCAAGCAACTAAGAATCTTAGAGACCACACGTTTGTCCGAGAGATCATCACCAAAAGTTTGAATTTGATTAACAATGAAGGAAGTATGGGAGAAGTAGATTTTGCACCAACTCATTGTCCTTCATGGAGAGATTGTCAAAGTCCCTCCATAGATGAGTGAGTTTAATGGAGATCACACGTTCACTTCCCCTATACTTTATTTTTAGAATGTCTCGGGCCTCTTTAGATGTTTCAGCGTTAATGATGAGAGGTATAATGGACCTTCTGACACCTTGTTGGATGCAGAGGATGGCTTTAACATCTCATTTCTGATTCTCAACTAAGGTTGATGGTTTGGTAGCTTCCCCTTTATCTTTGGAGGTAGTCTTAGAGAATTGTGAGTATCCAGACTGGATAAGATCCCACAGTCCCTGTGAAACAAAGTAAACCTTCATTTGTTTGCTCCAATAATCATATGCCTCGCCCTCGAAGTTTGGTATGCCAGTTTGGGCATATGAGATTGTCTGAGTGGTGGAGGAAGACGCCGTGTGACGAGGATTACAGGGGAAACCGATGAGCTAATGAGAAAGAAAATGGATCTCTAAATACGATCTTCTGATGGCGCAAGTGTAATACCCCAGAATCTCAAAATATGTTGGTACACAATTTTGAGTAGCAGGCTGTTAGACACGGCCTGGGACACGGGCGTGTCCCAGGGCGTGTCGGGGGTACACGGCCTGGGACACGGGCGTGTCCCAGGGCGTGTTCGAATTAAAGTTCGAATTTGGCCTATTCCTGTCAGAGCCGTACACGGCCGTGAACACGGCCATGAACACGGGCGTGTCAGGCTGGACACGGGCGTGTCAGCTGCCGTATTTTGACCCGTGTACTGGTTTTGGGAGTCGGTGAGTGCCGTGTAGCAGGAGACACGGGCGTGTCTCAAGAATGACACGGGCGTGTCAGGTTCGACACGGGCGTGTCGATCCCCGTGTTGTTCAGTCGGTTCGAAACCGCGTGTGCCGCTTAAGGGTACACGGCCTGTGACACGGGCGTGTCACAGGCCGTGTCAGCCAAAAGTTGGGTTTTTTGGGCAGATCTCGGCCGTTCATTTCCTTCTATTTGGATCGTGTGGTCCAAAGCTGTTCCAGTCTCTTTAAGGCCGTGGATTGAGATGAAATCTCATTTCCACTTAACCTTTCTCTCTCTAAAGAGAAGAAAGAGAGGAGAGCTTGGAGGAAGAGGAGGAGGAGCTTTCCGGCCGCCGGTGGAGCTTCGTCGAGCCGAATAGAGAGCCGAGTGCAGCGTTGCGGAGGCAAGGCCGCTGCGGTGATTTCCATCCGGCTAGTGTTCTATGGCGCCGAAGCGATCGTCAAGGGTAACGATCTTTCTTCCTTGGGCAGGTGAAGCCCTTTGTTTTGCATGTGCATGGGATCCTCCATCAAGAGATGGAAACGCGTAAGTGATTCCAGCAGTTGAGTCTGCATCTAGAGCCGGAAGTCTGTAGTACGGCATAGGCATGCTGTGTGAAGCCCATCCAGACGTATGTCGGGATTGGTGATGCTTATATTGCGATCCGGAGAAGACTCCGTGTATTCATCGTTTAGCCTGCGGAGATGGTGAGGACGATGTGTTTGGTGTATAGGATGCTTTGCATAGCTCCTTTGGTTGCATGCTTGTTAAGAGCTGGTTGATGGAGTGCGGACACCTCTGAGTGGGTGGGTGCGTGAGGTCTTCAACAAGGGTTTGGAGGCTTATGACCATTCCACCAAGTGGCGATGAACACCTCTGAGTGGGTGGGTGCGAGAGGTCTTCAACAGGGGTTTGGAGGCTTATGCCCATTCCACCAAGTGGCAATGTTAAGATCGGGTGAGCGGTCGATTGGTAGCAAAGCAGCAGGGCGAATTCCCTAGGCTTGTTACACTACGGGGGTAGGTCGACTGATAGTGCTCACGGGTTTTGGTGTGGTGCGTACCTCTGAGTGAGACGGGTGCATGAGGTCTTCAACAAGGGTTTGGAGGCTTATGCCCGCCTACCAAGTACAAACCATAAAAGGTGCCCTGAGTGCACGGAGCGCCTGACATTGAGGCCGGCGTTTGTGATGTTGGGTGTATGTGCTTTATATGTTGAAGTTGCTATACATGCAGGGAAGGAACCACTGCCCCGGGTAAGGGGTGGGGTCGTTATAATTGGTCAGCTGAATGCTGACCGTTGCTTTGTTTATCACCCATGGGGTGGACGTCCATATGCAGGTGTTGCGGGCTGATGGATTGAGCGGGCAAAAGCCCATGCTGCTGGTAGGCCCTTGAAGGCCGTGCGAAGTGTTGGATTTCATGTGTGGCCGGCCTGCGTGCCGATGTATGAAATTATATGTGTTGTAAAGAGTAACTTGTAAGGCCTTAAGGCCGTGTGCGGTGTGGTTTTGTAAACATTCCTAGTTATCGATATAAATGTGATATTTATATATTAGTGGACATTCAATGGTATGAGTTCTTGCACTTAATAAGCTTCCGCTAGAATGCTCTGAGTTAGGACTCGTTTGGTTTGGTATTATCCTGTGACCTCACCGTCTGTTTGTGGCATATAGTGTGGGGCCCCGGCCGGACCTTCTACTATACGTCATTTAATGGATGGGGTCGTTACATTTTGGTATCAGCGCTTTCGTCGGTCTTCCCTTCCGAATTCGTGGTCGAATTCTTTTGTGGGGTGGCGAGCACGTGTTTGTGCGACCTGCTGTAATGCTAATGAACTCAAGAATGTCCACTAGGAATGTGTGTGTGTGTCTATTCGGTGAGTTTGCCGTATTACCATGGAAAGTAATGCTATCTTGTTCACCTATAGGTGACGAGGAGTGGAGCTGGGCAGTCGGAGCCCCAGCGTTCGGATGAGAGTGCGGCACCACTTGAGGTGCCTACACCTCCCCCTTCTGCGGAATCGGTGCGCTTAGTTGCGGAGATGATCTTTGCTATGCTTCAGGCACAACCTTTTGGGCAAGCGAGGCCCGCTGTGGCGCCAGTGCAGGTTGGTGCGAGGCAAGAGCATGTTGAGGTTCCGGTTGCTGTGCAAGCAGCGGACGAGCAACTTAAGCACTTTATGGAGTTTAATCCGCCTACGTTTGTCGGGGCAACGTCTCCAACAGAGGCCGAGGATTGGCTCTCTAGAGTGAAAAGAATCCTGGCTGCGCTCAGGATTAGTGAGGAGCAGAAAGTCCCATTAGCCACTTTCCTCCTGGAAGGAGAGGCGAGGCTTTGGTGGGATGAGATCGAGTTGCACCAGTTGGGCGGTAGAGATCTGGGCGACATATCGATGGACGAATTCTCTAGATTATTTTGGGCGAAATATTTGCCAATGGCGCAGAGAATTGCAATGGAAAATGAATTTCAACGTCTGGTACAGGGTGATAAGACCGTGGACGATTACCTGCATGAGTTTACCAAGCTCGGTCGTTATGCGGGGTCGACGTTTGCGGACCAGGCGCGGAAGACAAATCGGTTCTATGAAGGGCTGTGTGATGAGCTGAGGTTGGCTCTCCCAAGTTCAGTGAACCAAGGATTCCAAGCATTGGTGCATACCGCTAGTGCGCTAGAGAAGGATTTGAAGCGGGTACGGGAGAAGAAGATCGTAGCGGTGGAAAAGTCCGACTTCAAAGTTCCGCCATCAGAGCAATCAGATTTCAGGAAACGTGATAAGAAGCGGTTCAGGCCTGCTGAACAAACTTCTTCAGATGTTGCGTCAGGAGCAACGTTTGGGCAAGAACGGGTTGAGCCGCGTACATGTTTCATTTGTGGGAGGCCAGGACATATCGCGCGATTTTGCTGGAATGGTGCGTCCAAGGGTGAAAGAAAGACAGGTGCGTCTTATGACGAGAAGGGTAAAGCTGTGGCAGAGTCGTCTGCATCGCGGGTGCAACCGCGAATATACACTCTTGAGATGCAGGAGCCGCAAAGCTCAAATCAAGCAGAACAGCAAACCCGTGCTTTAGACTTAATGGAGGCCGCTAAACGGATTCTGCGAGATGTGGAGAAGCCGAAATAAAGTGGAGTGTGCACTTTATTATGTTGTCTATTGTATGTATGTATGTATGTATTTCTGTTTGGGGCAAACAGTTGTGGTGGTACGATTCCATGGGGCGAGACAAGCTGTGGTGGCCTCTGAACTCTAAACCTGGATCGTTTTGGTTTGTATCGCAACAGTGTGGTTGTGTTGATACTTGTGCGTTGCGCTAAATTTCGGGACGAAATTTCTATAAGGAGGGGAGGGTTGTAACACCCCAGAATCTCAAAATATGTTGGTACACAATTTTGAGTAGCAGGCTGTTAGACACGGCCTGGGACACGGGCGTGTCCCAGGGCGTGTCGGGGGTACACGGCCTGGGACACGGGCGTGTCCCAGGGCGTGTTCTAATTAAAGTTCGAATTTGGCCTATTCCTGTCAGAGCCGTACACGGCCGTGAACACGGCCATGAACACGGGCGTGTCAGGCTGGACACGGGCGTGTCAGCTGCCGTGTTTTGACCCGTGTACTGGTTTTGGGAGTCGGTGAGTGCCGTGTAGCAGGAGACACGGGCGTGTCTCAAGAATGACACGGGCGTGTCAGGTTCGACACGGGCGTGTCGATCCCCGTGTTGTTCAGTCGGTTCGAAACCGCGTGTGCCGCTTAAGGGTACACAGCCTGTGACACGGGCGTGTCACAGGCCGTGTCAGCCAAAAGTTGGGTTTTTTGGGCAGATCTCGGCCGTTCGTTTCCTTCTATTTGGATCGTGTGGTCCAAAGCTATTCCAGTCTCTTTAAGGCCGTGGATTGAGATGAAATCTCATTTCCACTTAACCTGTCTCTCTCTAAAGAGAAGAAAGAGAGGAGAGCTTGGAGGAAGAGGAGGAGGAGCTTTCCGGCCGCCGGTGGAGCTTCGTCGAGCCGAATAGAGAGCCGAGTGCAGCGTTGCGGAGGCAAGGCCGCTGCGGTGATTTCCATCCGGCTAGTGTTCTATGGCGCCGAAGCGATCGTCAAGGGTAACGATCTTTCTTCCTTGGGCTTTTGTTTTGCATGTGCATGGGATCCTCCAACAAGAGATGGAAACGCGTAAGTGATTCCAGCAGTTGAGTCTGCATCTAGAGCCGGAAGTCTGTAGTACGGCATAGGCATGCTGTGTGAAGCCCATCCAGACGTATGTCGGGATTGGTGATGCTTATATTGCGATCCGGAGAAGACTCCGTGTATTCATCGTTTAGCCCGCGGAGATGGTGAGGACGATGTGTTTGGTGTATAGGATGCTTTGCATAGCTCCTTTGGTTGCATGCTTGTTAAGAGCTGGTTGATGGAGTGCGGACACCTCTGAGTGGGTGGGTGCGTGAGGTCTTCAACAAGGGTTTGGAGGCTTATGCCCATTCCACCAAGTGGCGATGAACACCTCTGAGTGGGTGGGTGCGAGAGGTCTTCAACAGGGGTTTGGAGGCTTATGCCCATTCCACCAAGTGGCAATGTTAAGATCGGGTGAGCGGTCGATTGGTAGCAAAGCAGCAGGGCGAATTCCCTAGGCTTGTTACACTACGGGGGTAGGTCGACTGATAGTGCTCACGGGTTTTGGTGTGGTGCGTACCTCTGAGTGAGACGGGTGCGTGAGGTCTTCAACAAGGGTTTGGAGGCTTATGCCCGCCTACCAAGTACAAACCATAAAAGGTGCCCTGAGTGCACGGAGCGCCTGGCATTGAGGCCGGCGTTTGTGATGTTGGGTGTATGTGCTTTATATGTTGAAGTTGCTATACATGCAGGGAAGGAACCACTGCCCCGGGTAAGGGGTGGGGTCGTTATAATTGGTCAGCTGAATGCTGACCGTTGCTTTGTTTATCACCCATGGGGTGGACGTCCATATGCAGGTGTTGCGGGCTGATGGATTGAGCGGGCAAAAGCCCATGCTGCTGGTAGGCCCTTGAAGGCCGTGCGAAGTGTTGGATTTCATGTGTGGCCGGCCTGCGTGCCGATGTATGAAATTATATGTGTTGTAAAGAGTAACTTGTAAGGCCTTAAGGCCGTGTGCGGTGTGGTTTTGTAAACATTCCTGGTTATCGATATAAATGTGATATTTATATATTAGTGGACATTCAATGGTATGAGTTCTTGCACTTAATAAGCTTCCGCTAGAATGCTCTGAGTTAGGACTCGTTTGGTTTGGTATTATCCTGTGACCTCACCGTCTGTTTGTGGCATATAGTGTGGGGCCCCGGCCGGACCTTCTACTATACGTCATTTAATGGATGGGGTCGTTACAGCAAGCCAGTAGGCTCTAATACCAAATGTGAGCAAACATTCACCTAACATGTTTGCTGAATGCTGCAGGAAAAATGTAGAAGCATAGAGGAGAAGATGATGAACAGAGCTTAATCAAACAGTGCAAAAAGTTTGGGGGCGGCAACTTCAAACATACATCTTAGAAGTTTACCCTAACCGAATGAGTATATATAAAGTCTCATCAGGTTGGGTCAACAAGTCAGAGAAAGGTGAAATTACAAAATATGCCCTAGATTAAATGATAAAAGAAAGAGCAGAAAACTAACAGGATCTGCTCTCTTCCAACAACTTTCGACAGGGAGGGACAGATCGGAGCAGCTCTTTTGAACAAAAAGATGAACTGTTCATTATTGTTATTTTAGTATGATGGGATAGCCAATAATTGCAGGAGAAATCACGAACACAAACAATGCCAATTTATAATATAAATTGTAAATCAATTACAATGAAGAAACAAGTGAAGAAATAACCGTCCGGTGAAACGCACGCGGATGCGCCGGACACGCACGATCCGCAGGAAATGGAAGATCTGGGACTGCAATCCGACTAACGGACGCACAAGGTTCACCGAACCTTCAACGTCAACTTCCGACGTTCAACCGCAACCACCGCCACCACCGGAGAGAAACTCCAAGTTCGGACCCGGACCTTGCCACGAACGTGTAGCTCGTCCTCAACGCAAAATTTTCCTCTCCATAGCCTCCACAAACAGCCGGGGTTAAAACAGCCCCGTCTTCGCCTTCCTTCCACGGCAACGGCTGACTGGACTCGGACGGCGACGACGGGCTGCCCTCCTCTTCACGTCAGCGATGGCAAACACCGACGGCTGTCTTCCTCCAGCGGCGACTCCGGCAAGAGATCCCAAGGCAGCAGCCTCCTGCACCAAGCCGAGAGAGAGAGAGAAAGAGAGCGGTTGCGTTTTGAGAGCAGGTGGCGGGCTGCGATTTTTAATGCAGGGAGGGGGGTTGCGGTTACCATTCATGGAAGAGAGAGAGAAAGGAATATAATAATGGGTATATTATATTCCCATTACCACCTCCCAATTAAAACCACCGGGCCACAATCCAAATTAAAACCTGTTTAATTTGGACAAATTTGAAAAACAGTTTTTTTTTTAATTTGGACAGCTTTCAAGACAGCACAAAAAAGGTTGCAACCTCAAATACTGTGTTGCAACCTATTTTTTGCTCCTAATGCACCCGGTCCATTTGAACCGGGTATGAGCCAACCCAACAAACACCACATTGGCTCATATCCTGGTTCCTCCACCACATGCACGAAGCATCATTTGCACTGGACACCAACTGCGCGAAGCAACTGTTCTGCACGAAGCACCAGTCTGCACGAAGCACCACCTCAAGAACTTGAGGCGTCAGCCGACCTGCTCCAGTCGACTCATCCCTGCTCGGGCTCAACCCCTGAATGTCAATGCAACTGGATCGCTGAATCTGACTCGCCTAGTCAGACTACAAGAAGGGCGATCCCCTGCACCACCTCGACCATCCACACCGTCGGCCACAGAAATCATGGGCGCACCACCTCGCATCGTGGTTCCCATCAGCCGGTACAGACTACCGCGCTACATAGCTCGCATGAGCACGGTGCGCTCTCGCCTCACCGTCAGAACTCCACCTCTCAATGCAAACCTGCACCCATCGGTGTCCAATCTGCCCAACAAAATCAGATTCCTGCGTAACTTCAGTACCAGGTATACCTGCTCAAGTCTACGCACAGCTCCACCATACATCCGCAAGTTCACCATCTCAATCCCTGTGACCTCACATGTTGAGCCGTCACCCAGAAAGACCGACCCAGACGTCATCTCCAGTGAACTGAACATCGCCGCATCTGAGCAAATGTGCTGCGAGGCATCAGAATCCAAAATCTAGCTATCAGAGTCACTCTGACTCTCAGTGACGCAATAAAATCTGTCATCTCCTTCCAGGTCGAGTGTCACCATGCCCGCATCTTGGACATCCTTCGAAGTTCCAGAACTTCCTGCACGCTGCAGACAATTTCTCCTAATGTGACCAACCTGTCTGCAGTGGTAACACGTCACTGCCTTCTTCGACGCCGATCGAGCTCGTGCACTGTTCGATCCTCTGTTAAAACTCCTCCCACGTTCATGCGCTACCAAGATCTGGTCACCCCTAGGAGTGGGGTCCTTTAACATCTGACTGGATAACAGCGCCGATGTGACTTCTTCCAGCCCCACCGTATCCTTCCCATACAGGAGCGTAGTCACCATGTGCTTGTATGATGCTGGGAGCGAGGTAAGAAGCAAGAGGGCTTTGTCTTCTTCCTCTACCTTCGAGCAAACCACATGCAATTGGCTCAGGAGACCGTTGAACACATTGAAGTGTTCTTGCAGGTTGCCACCTTCCTGCATCTTCAACGCATAGAGGCGTTGCTTCAGCAACAATCTTGTCATCACGGATTTTGCCAAGTATAGTCGCTCAAGCTTTTCCCAAAGCCCGACTGCCGTCTCTTCAGTCCCGATGTTGAAGAGCACCTGGTCAGCAATACAAATCCTGATTGTGCTCGGGGCCTTTTCATCAAGATCCTTCCATTCCTCATCTTTCACCGTCGTGGATAATTTGTCGCGCCCCCGCAAGACTTGAATCAAACCTTGTTGAACCAACATATCCTTGACTCGAATCTGCCATAGGCTAAAATTCCCACTACCATCGAACTTCTCCACTGAAAATCTGTCCAAAACTGCGTTCTTCCCTGCCATGACTGTCCCCGACAAACTAGAAGACCTGATTTGTTCAAAGGTCGGATCTGAAAGAGTGGGAAGAGGACCTAGTAGTTCACCACTGCAGTCAAACCCTTCCTAGAATGTCCAATCACGGTCGTCTACCGAACCTCGCTTTGGTACCACTTGATGGGATAGCCAATAATTGCAGGAGAAATCACGAACACAGACAATGCCAATTTATAATATAAATTGTGAATCAATTACAATGAAGAAACAAGTGAAGAAATAACCGTCTGGTGAAACGCACGCGGATGCACCGGACACGCACGATCCGCAGGAAATGGAAGATCTGGGACTGCAATCCGACTAACGGACACACAAGGTTCACCGAACCTTCAACGTCAACTACCGACATTCAACTGCAACCACCGCCACCGCCGGAGAGAAACTCCAAGTTCGGACCCGGACCTTGCCACGAACGTGTAGCCCGTCCTCAACGCAAACTTTTCCTCTCCACAGCCTCCACAAACAGCCGGGTTAAAATAGCCCCGTCTCCGCCTTCCTTCCGCGGCAACGGCCGACTGGACTCGGACGGCGACGGCGACGGCGACGGCGACGGCGGGTTGCCCTCCTCTTCACGTCAGCGACGGCAAACACCGGCGACTGCCTTCCTCCAGCGGCGACTCCGGCAAGAGATCCCAAGGAAGCAGCCTCTTGCACCAAGCCAAGAGAGAGAGAGAGAGCGGTTGCATTTTGAGAGCGGGTGGCGGGCTGCGATTTTTAATGTAGGGAGGGGGGGTTGCGGTTACCATTCATGGGAGAGAGAGAGAGAAAAGAATATAATAATGGGTATATTATATTCCCATTACTGCCTCCCAATTAAAATCACTGGGCCACAATCCAAATTAAAACCTGTTTAATTTGGACAGATTTGAAAAACAGTTTTTTTTAATTTGGACAGCTTTCAAGACAGCACAAAAAGATTGCAACCTCAAATACTGCGTTGCAACCTGTTTTCTGCTCCTAATGCGCCCGGTCCATTTGAACCGGGTATGAGTCAACCCAACATAGTATAGATTAGATAATCTATAATATATTATTCTATTGTAATAATAATAATAGTTGTATAACTGCTATTAATATATACTATTATTATCACGAGCTTTTTCGCACGGGCTATGCCTGTGCTTGCTCGATGCTCTCAGACAGCCTTCGACTGTATCTAAGCGGGCTTTGATCACATCTAAGCGGGCTTTGCCTGCCTCCGCACGGGCTTCGTCTGTGCTTAATGCTTCACGCGGTCTTTAGCTGCGTAGAAGCAGACTTACACCACTTCAACGCAATCCACCAGCTCGGTGTCATACCCGCCTCTAGCGGCCCCCCCCGGAGCGCGTATACAAAATCAAACCACAACCATAATATTCCCCGGGGGGCGCAAGTGGCGGGTGCGGCGCCGAGCTGGTGGATTGCGTTGAAGTGGTAGAAGCCTGCTTCTATGCGGCCGAAGACCGCGCAGAGCATCAAGTACAGGCGAAGCCCACCTTGATGCCACTGAAGGCCACCTGAGAGCATTGAGCACGTGCATAGCCCGTGTGAAAATGCTCGTATATATATGTAAATATATATATATATATATACATATAGAGAGAGAGAGGGGGGAAAGCGTGTGGGTAGCGGCAAGGCATTAGATTCGTGGGCATAGTATCTCCATGCAAGTGCAGTACCTCCCCGCATGAGCAGTACCTCCCCGCGCCCATCGCCGGCGCTCCATCGCCTCTGAACATCGTCGACGCTTCTGTCCGCCTCCAGCGCTTCCGGCCACCACCGCTGTCGGGCAAATTGCTCGGGCCGCCTGGACTGTCCTGTGGGCATGTTCGTTATTTCGAGAAAATTGGTAATCCAGATGACCGAAATGTAGAGATGTCATTCGCGAACTCATGATATTGTCGGGGCACAATTACTAAAGTGTCTCTTCAAAAGAGCTATAAAAGGCTCTCAATCCTTTATTTGAAGGGGGCAAGTTAAGAGACCAGGGAAAGCTCTGAGGTTTTCCAGCAAGGACGTGAGACTTAGATCATTCCAGCGCTCGGAATTTGCTCTCCTCCTTTTCTAGTTTGTTCATGCTCAACGCACTTCTTGGGCGCAGCAACATACGCAGAAAAAGACTTAGAAGAACACGCTCATGAATGCTCCTATGGACGCTCTCTCCAAAGCTCCGTGGACTTAGCCCTTTCCCCCTTTTTTGTACTTAAATCTTGTGAGCAGTGAGGTGGCCTATCACCCTTCAGGGACCTCAAACTCTTGTAGCCTCAAGGGAGATATTGGATTTTAACTGAGCACCGATCTAGCCACGTGGTTTTTCAACTTTTTCCGATTTTCACGCTAAAGCGTACATCTTCGTTCATTGCTGCTTGGTTTACTTATAAATGTTTGCATGCCAAGCCCGACTTGACGTTAATGCAGTCCGATTCACCAGACCTGAGGAAAACTAAGTTACCCACAACAATGTTATTTATATATTTTTAGTTATTTAAAATTAAAATAATATATTATATTTCAACAATATTATTATATATTTATATAAATTTTTTATTTAAAAATTAATTATTTTTAGCATATCATTGTCCAAAATAGTTCTATAATTGTTATAGGCACCACATATTTGGCTATTAGCACCACCCATATGGTTAAAATTAGGAGATAAATTCATTCCTAAAAAACCTAATAGCACCACACTACTTCACACCTCTCCTTGCCGCTCTCGCTCTCGCCCGAACTGAACCCTTCATGTTGCTCCTCCCTCCGGTCGCATGCTCTCCCGCTCGCTGCTCCAGCCGCCGCCCCACCCCGGTCATGAAAATCTCCTATACAACCGCCGCTCCATCCTCTCCAGGCATCAAAATCTCCTCTCCAGGAATCAAGATCTCCTCTCCAGGCGCCGGTCCTCCGCTGTCTTCAAGGTCGCCGCTCCAGTTTTCGGATGACTATTGTCTTTGTTTTCGTCGACTAAATCCATAAGGTGTCCTTTTATTTGTTGTGATTTTGTTTCTTTTTTCACTTGTCACTCGAGATCTCCAATTCCTAACATTTTTTTCTTTCCAATTTTTTTTCACTTCACAGATTTCCCAAACCCGCAGATCTCTTAAGTTTTAATTTTCTCTGTGTTTTCATTCAATCTCAAGCACAAAACATGAATGGATCCAGTATTTCTCTTTCTTCCTTGCATGTTTGATGTTATTGTTTTGGAAGTGTAATTTCACTTAATTTTTGTGTGTTTCATTGATTACTAGAAGTTGGAATTTGAAATGGAGGATGAAAAAGAAAGCCAAAATCATCATGGAAAGTATATTCATTGATTTTGCATTGAGAAATTTTTGGTGGTTACTGCATGTGTTATTTATTTGCAGTTTGGATGGTAGTAATATGGATTTATTCGTTGATCTTATTCATACTGAAAAATAGAAGTGGATGTTAGTTCTCACTTCGCAACAGATCATGCTTTCCCTTCCAAAGAAGCCTTAATTAAGTGGGCCAAAAATGTTGCGCGGAGTTTAGATTTTGTTATTACGATCAAATATTCAAATAAGGAAGTTGGTCGTCTAACACCGGCCACCTGTGCTTTTAGGGTGTGATAGAGGAGGACATCTTAGACTTCTTCAGAAAAGTTGTCTGCTATTATGGCACAGAAATCAACCTTATGATTGTTGTTATCATACACATTAGCCTGCTGTGGTGGCCCATCAAAAAAAACCAAATCCATAAAAAGTGCTTTATAGGCACACCAACTATAAATGCAATATAGTGAAGCCAGACGTGAAGACATCAAGTAAGGCTCTGTTTGGCACAGATCTGGCGGATGGTGAAGTTGTTGATGGAATAGAGCTCTTAGAAAGAGCTCCCAAAAAAGCTCTTCAAAGAAAGCTGCACACTGTTTGGCTTCTGTTTCCAGGGAACAACTGTTTTCAGTGAAGCTAGGGTATCAAATCAATTCAGAGGTTGCTGGACAATGGTGAAATCGTGCAGAGGTTACTAGGGCTTCTGGAAGAGGAGTGCTCGGCGACCAGATCTGGACGTGGAAGGATACAAATCGCCGGAATCAAGCTCCAAATGGTTGGAGAAGACAGTGGTGGCGTCGAGATGGCGTCGTGGTGGCGAGATCGTCAGGGGCTCCAAATGGCCAGAGGAGTCGTGGTGGCGAGGTCGTCAGGGGCTAAGGCGGTGATCACGGGAGTTTTCTCCGCTTCATTTTCAACTCCGGCAAGGTCGTCAGGGGCACATAACTCTGTCTGCTTCGGCGATGGAGCCTGCTTCGGCAATGGAGAGACCTTTCCCTGAAATAGGGTTGTCGCCGCCTGCTTCGGCGATGGAGGGTTGCCGGCGAGGGAGAAGAAGACGGGATGTGAAATCTCGAACAGGGAAGAAGACGGGATGCGAAATCCAAAAAGCACTTTTACAGGAGTCAGACGCGGGGGGTGTCCAGCGCTCCAAAAAGCTGTTAATTTGGCTTTTCTGCATCCGCGATTTCCAAAAAGCTGCCCGCCCAAACAATCTAAAATCAGCTCTGGCGGCTGGAATAGAGCTTTTCCAGCCGCTAGAGCTGCGCCAAACAGAGCCTAAGAACATGTATACTTTTTGCGAGTAATAAATATTGAACCTTGACAGGCCTTCCCAAGTTGCTCCGTCTTCATCTGCAGAGGGAACTGGAGAAGGAACCAATTGTTAAAAAAGATCAGAACTTATCGTTACTAATTCTGAAATGTGAAAGCATTACACATGCACCCTCTCTCAAAATCACCAAGTTACAATTTTTTTGTACAATTTAACTTGGATGTGTTGATTGCGCCACGTGGAATCGACGGTGAAGTCCGAGCGTGTGTCACGACTCGTTAAAAGGGATGGGTTAGTCCCACGCCGCCTAGCATGCTCCTTGGTCCTGGGTGTATAAGCGGGTGGCCGCTCCTCCCCTAACCGCGTGATTTTGGGTCGGTTGGACTGCAATCCTCTAAGAGAGTTTAAGGAAGGCAGCCCGAATACCTTGTGAGGTGGGTTGAACCGCCGCACGCCCCTTCTGACGGGATGGAAGTTTTCCAAGAGGTTCCATATATTGATTACACAAACTCTCAGTGGAGATCTTGATTTATACATGGATAAAGATTTTGTGCTTTATCTTGATGTGGTCGCTTGGCATGTAAGACAATCTGAGAAGATTGATGCAATTGTATCTTCTATGATTTCAAATATGTTATTGTTTATATTTTCAGCTCTAATTATTATCAAGCCAATCTCTATGTTTGATATAGTGCAATTAACAAAATTATTGTCAAGATTGATGTCTTTAAATTTTTTGCACCGCAATTAATATTTTTGGGTGTCTTTAGTCATATGTGATGCCTTTAATAAAATAATATCAATAGCCAAAACTGCTGTGCCCATAACAATTCCCAAATTTATAAAGAACGGGATGAACTAAGTAAAATTTAAAAAGTTTAAGTAATAAATATTTTGATATTTTTGCATAATATTATTATTAAAATAAAAGTTACAAACATAATATTAGCGTATTATGAAACTTAAATTATGTTACATATTTTATTTATGGCAGATGTGTGATATTAGAACTCTGAGAATAGAGCATTATGAAACATAAATTATGTTACATATTTTTTTTAATGCAATGTTAAAAGCACACATTTTTTCATTATTGACAGCCAAAATATATTAACATACCAAAAAATTTTATCTTCACACCGACATATTATTGCCACACCAAAAAAAAATCATTTTACTTTTGCTATTAGCTTTTTGATTAAATATCGCTCTCATGATACACCACATATTATATCTTATGATACATTCATCACAACATTCATCTCAATTTTGACTGAGAGCAGCTAAAATTAGATATTAATTGATTATGCTTCCCAAAGAAAAAAAAACATATCAATATTCTCAAAAGGATTGAAACAGTTTTTTGAAAATAAATATTCTCAAAACCCTAATTATCTCAAAACCCTAATTCCATGTGAAAATAATTTTTTGAAAACAATTTTTTGAAAAGAATTGAAACATATCAATATTCTCAAAACCCTAATTATCTCAATGTGAAAATAAATCCTTCATATCACGTATCAGTGCATTCCTGCTGGCCAGAGAACTTCCATTTGCTCGACGGCGGAGATCTTCCATTTGCTCGACGGCGGAGAACTCCCATTTGCCTCTTCTATCTCTCCCGTTGTTAGGTTTTTGTCTCCATTAACTCCCCAACATCGTACCAAACCTCCGGGCGCGCAAGAAAATTTTTAAGGGCGAATTTCTGCAATTTTCAAATTTTGGCAGAAAAGTTGCAACCTCGAAAAAACAGGTTGCAACCTCGCGAGTTCTGACTTTTATTCAGAATTCTGAACCAGTTTTTTTATTTTGGTTTAATTATTAAATCTATATATTTGCGGTTCTTTCCCCTGTTTCCTGCGCTCAACCCTAGCCGTCTCCTCCCCTGTACCCCCTTTCTCATTGGCCTCTCTCTCTCTCTCTCTTTGCCTCTCGCTGAAGGAGGACCGCCGCCGCCGCTGCTTTGAAGAGCCGCCGTCGCTGTTTTGGGAGAGAGCGCCACCGCTGTGCCGGGTTTTGAAAGGGGTTGCTGCTTGCTGCAGTTTTTGAGGAAGACGCCGTCGTCGTAGAGACGCCGTCGGAGTTTGGGTTGCCGCCGTACTTGGCCGTGAGGAACATCCTCTTTCTTTGGCCGTTTTGCCGCAAGGTATCCGGGAGTCACTTTTTTTATCTCATTTTGTATAGGGGTAATTTAACCCCATTTGTAACACTGTGTATTTTGTGTTGAATGAGATTGTGACTGCCATTTCCGCCCGTAGACGTACCCATTTAGCGGGAACCACGTTATTTCTGGTATTTTTTTGTGCCTTTGTGTTTTCTATTATTATTACTTGTGTCAGCATCAGGTATTCTGCACTTCAGCATCGCTTCGAATCCCAACACCCGTCTCCACCCGGACGACATAACGTGCCTGCTTGAGTTGCCTCGGCGGCGACAGCTACGACGGCAGAAGAGAGTGGAGTTGGCGATTGAGTGGATGATCTTGAAGTACTCCCAAAAGTGGACTTGGACGAGGATTCCTTGGGGAGACACTCGTTTCCATGGCGTGCGCTTAATGCCGGGAGTGTTAGGATTTTTGAGTTTTTTAGAGAAAGTTTAGGTGTGTTAATAGCTTAATTTGATGTGCTTTTAACATTGTTTTTTTTATGTCCTTCCAAGTTCCATGACTAAAGAAAATATGGTATTTTGTGGGACCAATGATGCACCTTCTAGCCCTGCACTTCATGCCCCCATCACAATGTACAAAATCGTGTATTATGGAATTGATCATGTAAATCAAATGATGGTCAAGCTTTATTTAAAACATTCACCACCAAAATGTCCCATGCAATGTCCATCTCCACTAAACCATGTACTACCGTCCATCAGTGGCGGATCTAGGAATGTTAACAAGGGGGGCCGGACATCAACTTCCTGCAACAATTTTTTTTGTTTGAACGTTTCCATCTTTCTGGAGCCGTTTCTCTCTCATCCGGTCACCTTTTTTGACGTATAAGTAGTCAAAATTCATTGCCTCGACGAGAGGAATCCAAATCCATTAGCCATTTTGCAAAATTCTTGGTGGGGACCCGGGCCCCAGCCCGCCCCCATAGATCCGCCCCTGGTCCACCAGGCTGAGGATAGTGATGTACGTGTTGAGCATGTGGCTTTGGGTGCCTGAGGAGGTTTCTTTCTAGGGCATAACACGCACAGGCATCTGTTAAGGACACAACTGTCAAAATCCAACTAGCAAGTCGGTCTACTTCTTTGATGACCCGAGCAATATATGCGGCACTTTCACGGCACACATCCACCCTTCCTTGGAGAAAAAAGCTAGCCCAGGTCAAAAACATGCTCCCGTGACATAACTCGTCCGGTCAAAAAAAACACCCGTGCAAAAATTCCCACGGGCTCAAAATAACTCAATTCTACGGAAAATTCATGGACGGAGGTAAGAATTGACGATTTGATTTTTTAGTTGAAAGTCAAAGTCATAGGTTTTTGCTTCAAAGCCAATATCCACATAAATTTGATCGCGCCGAACGTGGGAACTATAATTCTAATTCCAATTGTCAATTCTAGAAAGCCAATTTCTTTCAAACAAACAAACCCTATATACGATTTTTCTTTATGTTGATGCATGTGTAACAATATGATATTAAGTGCAAAAACAATAATGTAATAGAAAAGCACTCGATATTATTAATAAGTCTGCGTTTGGCGCGGCTTATGACATATTATTTGCTCCAGCTAGGTTGGACAAAAATGTCATTGTCATATCAAAACTTTATGCTCCAAACTAGTTTTTTATGTAACGATAGTAACATTTGTCATACCAAACATGCATTCTATGACAATGACGTTTTTGTCCAACCTCACCGGAGCAAATAATCTACGATAAGCACACATGATCATACTCTTCATGATCATTATTACAACAAAAAGACTGAAGTCGGACGAGAACACATCATGCAGTAACAGTAAGGTATAGAAGCTCAATGCTTTTTGTTATTCAAACAGCTACATATATTAAAGTTCACCACCAATATGTCCCTTGCCAGTCCAACCTCCACCAATATATCCATGTTCTCCACTAGACCCTGGCTGATCATAGGGTGGTGTTGAGCATGAGGATTCGGGTGCCTTAGGAGGTTGCGGCAGGTCGGGGCATAACTTACAATCGCATCTGCCGTTGAAGCAGCCGTGAGCTCTCAACGTGCATCCGAAACTTCTGGATTCTTGCGTTCTGCAATAATTTCTGCAAGCGGGAGCAGTACATGGTTTTTTTGGGAGATACGATATACGTTCGCAGCCTTCTTCATCAATAGCTATAATGCGGTTAGTTATTTTATTAGGGTGGTTAGGGCTAGGGGGGGAACCAGGGATTTTCTTGGGGCGGCCGACTTTTCCTTTTGGGCGAGGGCTGTGAGAGCTAGAGCCGACAGAAGCAGGTTGCACGTTCACTTCAAACAATCATATCAACACATAAATATTGTTAGTGTTATACTTCATTTTTAATAGAGAGGGACAAAATTGGAAAGTGAATGTTTAACTAAAGAGTGTTTTTCCCTTTTAATATAGTATAGATGAGACTAGTGATGCACAAAAAAACCGGTCCTAATCGGCTGGTTAGGACCGGCTAGGGACCGGTTCCAGTTTGGATCGGTCCGGTCCCGGACCGATCCCAGGTGTCCTAAGGGGTCCCCCTTTTTTCATCAAAGACCGGTCCCGGAATGGGACCGATAAAAGACCGGTCCCGAACCGGGACCAGTCAAAAGATTGGTCATTTTAGTAATTTTAGTAAAAGACCGATCAATTTTAGTTAATTTATTAAAAAACCGGACAAAAAATCTGTAAAAAAGACCGGTCCGGGACCGGTTGGGTCTGGTCCTCCGATCCCGACTGATCCTCCTCCAGAGGAGGAAAACCGGTCCGGGACCGGTTGGGTCTGGTCCTCCGATCCCGACTGATCCTCCTCCAGAGGAGGAAAATCGGTCCCGGACCGGGACCGGTTTGGGTGGAACTGATTCGGGACCGGTCGGTCAAAAGACCGGTCTTTCAAAAGATTGGGCCGACAGTCTTTTTGGACAGGACTAGATGAGAGCATATTTTTTAAAGTAAAAGAAAAAACACATAAATTATAAAAATTAGAACAGTTTTAATAGAGAAGGGTAAAATTAGAAAGTAAATGCGTAACCAAAGATTGTTTTTCTCTTTTAATATAGTACATATATACACACTTTATTTTAGATATTATAAAGAAATTTGGCAGATGGACGGTGGAGCGGCACAATGCTCCCTAGTAACTTTTTTATTTAGGTTTATCACAAATATAAACGAATAATATATATTATTATATTTATTTTATATATTCAAATAATAGAGAACATGATGGCATGTGCCGCCGCAATAATACGCCAAGCACGATTGTATCCCAACACGACAATACTCCCGCCGTTCGTAGATCTCAGAGAGCATTAGAAAATTGAGCGATTGTCATAGTACTGTGCTCGGGGGGCCTACAAGCACCGAAAGCGACATCTTGTCGGGCACTGTCGTGACCAGGATATGTCGTGGCCGCACGGGGGACACTAATATGTGTTTAAGTGAATGTTGAACCCATAAGATCACTAAAGTATTCTTGAGAGAAAGAGAGAGAGACAAACCCACAAAGCTTAGGAGAAATATTAAGAGTATCGCAACTGCAACCATTCGTTGGGAGAATTCCATCGAATTGTAATCAAGATTTAAAGCTAGAGCTTAGAGATTGTGTCGTTGAAGAAGCACAAATAAGGATGTCATCTCTTAGCAATCTAACATCATTTATATATAGTGGGTGTTCTAAAGCATGGAAGAGTTCTTATTTTGCTTACCTCATTTATTTATTTCTAGTGAATTCTTCTTTCAAATTTGTCCTTAGCATTACTGTTTCCCTAAGAATTAGTATTGCTTTAATATTTACGGTTAGAAAATAAACAAATACTAATTAATACATGACTTGATCAAGCTTTATTTAAAATATTGAGACTCTTGAAAAACTCCTCATTGATTTCTTCTAAAATAGTTTACATCATTACTTTTTTTCTAGTTGCTGTTAAATTTGTTGAAGTGAGAGTATAGTGGAGTGCGGGTGGTCTGATTAGGCAGACCACACAGATCGCAGAGTCCGCGGCGGCCTGGCGGATATCCTTTGACGGATTGCCGGTCTCTCTTGCGATCTGATTCAACAAGCACCCTGAGTTGAAACCGGGATGTTAGACTTCTCTAACCTCGGCTGTGGCGGTCTGATTGGTGAGACTGCACAGTCCGCTTGAAGCTTCAGGTTCTCTGGCTTGCAAGAAGACTAACGGTTAGTGCAAGACTATGGTGGTTAACCGCTCAGTTTGCTAAAGCCTTCTCGGACAGGTTGATAGCCGGAGTCTGCTGGTGTTGTGGACTTGGTCCCGTATGACAAGTCCAGAGTTGTTTCCATGCTTGCCTAGATCGCCTGTTGTGCGGACTGCTTCTAGTTCTTGCCAAGTTTTCATGTATGTGCGGACTGCTTTTGGAGCTCGTCGAGCTCGGCAAGTTGACGGCTCAGTCCTTGTTCTAGTCGTGGGTTGAAGTATGAGCGGACTGGGAGCTGTGTCTGCAAGGCAGTGCGATCTGGTGGCATTGTCCGGGAGACTTCCAGTGCTGTGTTCGCCGTACTTGTTGGATTTGTGGTCTTCTCAGCCTGGCGGACTGGCCCTTTTCTGCTTTTGTGGACTGGTCGTTGTTTTTGCCCTTGCGGGTAGAGAGTGATTCCTGCATTTCTTTGCGAACATCTTTCTTCAGCGGCAGACTGATACTTGTATCCTCACTTGTGCGGATACGTGATGCTAGCTACATGTTTGACGAGCGATTATCCTATCGTTATGGGTAATGACGACACTCCTCCTCACACCTCTAAATAGGAGTCTCTGACTCGCCATAGCTTACTAGAACAGTGATAACAACAGGTCGTGGTCTCTGCAACTTGAAGTCTCTTCCTCTGTGTTGCGTTTAAGCAGAGCAGTTCACCTGGTCTATCAGCGGGTTCTGTTCTAGTCCTTTAACTTTCAATAACAAGCAATCTGCACGGCTACTTGCGGTTAGGCGACTTAGGCGGTCTCGACGGACTCAGCTTGCGGGTTAGCGACTTGTGCGGTTACATATTACTGTCTATGCGATTTACTTCTTGTTATAGCTTTTTGTTTTCTTTGGTTACATTGTGAATCATGTCTCGCAATTTATACCTCGCTCTGTAAAGAAGTTTTTAATTTTAATTGAAGACTCATGTACTATTATTGCTACTGATTTTTTCTTGACTTTTGTTATGGTTGAGTGTTCATGCGACCTCTTACGGCTTCCTTCATAAATTTTTACATGGTATCAGAGGGGTGTTGAGGAGTTAGAAGTTCACCAATCTCTGCATTTTGTTATTCCTTCGTGAAGGTCAAGTAATCAGTTGGGTGTAATGTAAGTCGGTTATGCAAGAGGAATTGGAATTGAACTCTTAACGTGGACCAACTTCAAATTGTGGAGGCCTTGCATGGAGAGTTACCTTCTTTGTGAGGATCTTTGGGAAGTTATCGATGGTGATAACTGGCAAGAAGTAGTTGCTGCTGGTGGAAATGCTGAAGCGGTGAAAGCTTGGAGGCGAAGAAATGTGAAGGCAACATTCACTCTAAAGCGTACAAGAAAACCCGAGTTGTTTGACCACATCATCAAATTTCGGTTAACAGCTGACATCTGGATGGTTTGTTAAATAAGAAGAATGTAGCTCGGCTACAGCTCTTGGAAAATGAATTGGCGATGGCCACTCAAGGTGATCTGTCCATTTATTCTTTCTTCTTGAAGATGAAGAACATCTGCTCTGAGATAACTACCTTGGATCCAGAAGAGCTGATCTCAGAGTCGAAGCTGAAGAGACACATCATTCACGGCTTACAGAATGAGTATATTGCCTTTGTGAGTTCTGTGCAAGGCTGGGCCAATCTGTCATCACTGCTTGAGATGGAAAATCTATTGGCTTCATAGGAAAGCGTGGCAAAACAGATGATTGGAGTTTTAATCTCAGCGGGAGATGGTGATGCTCTCTTTTCTAGCAAGAAGAAGAAATGAGATAGGAAGAAGAAGACACTTGCTTGCAATGGTCTGTCTTCTTCATCATAATAGGAAAGGAGCAAGGCTCCTAAGCATGATGATGGGAAGAAGTGGGGCGAACCTCGGTGCTACAGGTATAATAAACTTGGTTACATCCATAGGGATTGAAGAGTGAATCTTCAGCCAGGGCATGTTGTATTGAAGGAGGAGGTTGATTCTAAAGATAAGGAAGGAGTATGGAGGAGTGCTTTCTTGACAGGTATTTGTGTTCGTGCATTTTCATCCATCAAATATCAGGAGTACTGGATCATGGACTCGGGGTGTAGCCATCAACTCAGCAAGGATGAGTCCAAATTCTCTTCTCTGCAGGATTACAAAGATAACATTGCCATTATTATTGCTGATGATATTGTACATGTAGTAGAGGAGGGAACAGTTTCCTTAGGTAGTGATCGGGGGCAACTCACTTTGAGGAGTGTGTATCACATGTCGAGAATGAAGAAAAACCTCTTCTTGATTACCAACATTATTGACATTGGGTATCACGTTTTGTTTGGCCCAACAGAAGTGAAGTTTCTCAGGAATATATCAGCTGTGAAAGCTGATGTCTCTCATGCCGGAAGATAGGTGAAGGACTTGTCCGTGTTAGCGACAAGCTCCTACGTTGATAAGATGAGGGCAAATGATAATGCTGTTATTTGGCATGAGAGACTTAGTCATGTTGGTATGGATAAGCAGAAGGTAATGACGGCAAGAGGTCTGGTTCAAGGCCTGTCTAGCATTTCATCTTTTGGTGACGATCACGTATATGTGGGATGTCAGTATGGTAAGGCTCATCAACTTCCTTTGGACATATCATAGACTAGGTGTAGAGCACCGCTGGAATGCATCCGCGGTGATCTAACGGGACCTACCATCACTCACAGTCTCGACGGTAGCAGGTACATACTGGTTCTTGTTGATGACTTTTCTAGGTATACTTGGGTATACTTCTTGCAAGAGAAATCAGAGGCTTTCAGGATGTTCGTGGAGTTCAAGGAGCTCGTGGATGGTCAGCTCAGTCCGCAGATAAAGATGTTGAGAACTGATAATGGCAGAGTGTTCACTTCACATGAGTTCTCTAACTTCTGTAGAAATTTTGGCATCTAGAGGGAGCTTACTTGTGTACATACTCCATAACAGAATGGATTTGTAGAGCGAAAGATCCGTCATTTGACGGAAATCTACAAGTGTTGGCTTCACGCCAAAGGCATTCCCAGGACCTTCTTGGTTGAGGGAATGGCTTTTGTGGCGTATGCCATCAACAAGATGCTCCTCAGTCCGAACAACATGAAATCTCCTCATGAGTTGATGTTCAAAGAAAAGCCCAGTGTTGAACATCTTCAGGTGTTCAGATCTACCTGCTACGTGCACGTTCCAGGTGCTCTCAGGACAAAGCTGAATGCAAAGGCAAAGAATCTTATCTTCGTGGGCTATGATGAGAGGAATGTTGGGTCCATTGGTCCCAATGTCCAAGATTTGTAAGAAGTCAAACAAGTCAATGGTATACACAGTTTTATTTGATGTATGCTTAAGTTCATGCATGCAGGTTGGTCTATGTCACATTGATTGGATAGGTGGTCCAAGTGACAATGATATATGAATATAAGGCAAGATGCTTACATTTCCAGAAAAGTGGCTAAGTCTATATGCATTGAGTGTAGTCAACTCACTCAACGCCATATAGCCAAAATCGTTGAGTCAAGCTCATTCAGTCAAAGCTATAGAAAAACTATCAAAAAATTTGACTAAGTCCAAAGGCGTTGAGTGAAGCTTCATCACTCAACTCCATACTAATCCTGTCAAAGTCAAAGGATAAAAAGACAGAAAAATTCCACTAAGTCCACATGTATTGAGTGAAGCAAGTTCACTCAATGCTAGAAGTCAAGGACAGATGATGACAAAGGCAGAAAAATAACTAAGTCCAAGGGCGTTGAGTGAAGCCAGTTCACTCAATGCCATACAGCTAATATCGATGAGTATAGTCAGGACAGTCAAATCCTAGTAAGTTGTAGAGTAGAAAAAATGACCAACACCACAGGCGTTGAGTGAAGCCAGTTCACTCAATGGCATACAACTAATAGCGTTGAGACAGGTGTGGACAGTCAAAGGCAAAGCTTCAGCAAGCAGAAAAATTGACTAAGTCAAAAAGCATTCTGTTTGGTATTGTATCCATAATAACCCAGATTTGTATGAAGTCACCCTTAAACTAAGATGAATTAAGTTTGTATTTGATTCTATTCTGTACTTGAGTGCTTGTAAGTCATTATTGTTAAGTGTGGACCAATGTCAGTTTATAATGAATTACTAAACACATGACCATGCAATGTAATCCCATATTGTGTGATCCATGGTGTTGACTCATGTGTAACCTCTCTATTGGGATACACTTCATTTTTAAGTACTAAGGAAATGGAAGAAAGGAAAAGTTGCTGAGAAGGAAAGAAAATTTTTCAGAAAAATTTCCTGTCTTTTTCTCGAGAAATGACATGTATTTCTCGAGAAGTCTAAGTAAATTTCTCGAGAAAGCATAGCTGTTCTTGAGAAACCATAAGACTTCTCAGGAAATTGTCTGAAAATATTCTAAGTCATTTTCTCGAGAAATGCCCTGAAGATTTCTCGAGAAACCAAGTTAGTTCTCGAGAAATGCAAAGCAGTTCTTGAGAAGTCGAAATCATTTCTCAAGAAGCTAAGTCTTTTTCTCGAGAAATCAATTCTTTCTCGAGAAATCAATGCTTCAGTTTACAGAATTTGCGCTAAGTAAATTTCTCGAGAAGCCATATTATTTCTCGAGAAAGCAACCCATTTCTTGAGAAATAATATCCTTCTCGAGAAATCAGGTATTTTTCTTCAAAGAAATTTTCGTCAAGTCTTTTCTCGAGAAGCATATCTTTTTCTCGAGAAAGCTAGTCTTTTCTCGAGAAATCTAATTCTTCTCGAAAAATGGACTTGTAGATTTTTCGTTTCAAATCTGCTGACAGGATTTCAAATTAATCTAAGTTAATGATGATTGATCCATTAGTGGATCTTTCCTTAATGACTCTTGACCGTTAGAAGATGTCTTATATAAAGTCTTTTCAATAGAATCAAAAACCCTAATAATCACAAGAAGAATAATTATAGTAATCAGAATCGCTCTTTCTAATTTCGGGAGAAGCCGCCAACTCCATCGTAAATTCTTCTCTGTCACTCTCTGCTGATCCAGTGATTCAAGAGGAGAAAAAATTTGACAGATCCAAGATTCCAAGATTATTCAACATCCATTTGATCTTGTCAGATCCAAAGTTTTCAGATCTACGTTTTCTCGGTTTTCTTCCTCAACATCTTCACTGTGCTTTTTAGTTTTCAAGAAGGAAGATCCTTGGAGATTTCAGATCTGGAAGAGTAAAACTTTTATTGTTGATTGTAAAATTTATTTTAACTCTTGTAGGAGCTTTGTCTCCGAGATTATAGGAAGTTTGTTCTTCCGAGTGTTGATCCGTTAGTGGATCGAGTTTGTAGATCCGCTTTGTGGATCGAGTTTGTAGATCCGATTTGTGGATCGAGGTGCAGGAGCATTGCTATGAGTTGTAAGATTGTGATAATCTGAGAAAGGTGAAGTAGCCAAATCTATCCCTTCGTGGTAGATAGGCGGGGCGGGATAGTGGACGTACCCAATGCGGGGAACCACTATAAATCTCTACATTTGTGTGTTTGTTCTTTAAGATAATTTTTATTCCGCAAAAGACACAAACATCACCTATTAACCCCCCTCTAGGTGATTTAGGTAGACGCTAGATACTTTCAATTGGTATCAGAGGGCGTTTTGTTTGATAAAACTAACACCTTGAACAAGATCTTTGATCTAGCATTCAGAAATTCCGCATATTCACCATGGATCGAAGAAAAGACATGTCATCCATGAAGCTACTAGTGTGCAGCAAGGAAAACCTGTAGGATCTTGTGGCGCCCTTAGAGGGGGGTGAATAAGGGATCTATTAAAAATGATAAATTTGTTGCAAATATTGTAATTTAAAGCACACAGTTGATGACAAATATTTGAATGAAAAGTAAAAGTTTATTTCATCAACTAGAAAAGTAGAAAATAATTTCAATGAAGCTTGAAATCAAGGCTTACAACGATTAAAATCTTTTAACTTTTTCACCGGTCCTTCTTCCAAGAACCGGTAGGCTATATCAAATATCTCCCTAGATATGGCCACTAGCCTCCCCCTAAATTAAACCTATAATCTAGATGTTGCACACAAGGCGGCGATTTACTCCTAAGCCACACAAGGACCTAGACACCACCTACAAGGCGGTGATTTGCCCCTAAGCCACACAAGGACTTAGACACCACACACAAGGTGGTGATTTTCCCTTCCCAATTACAAAGTATAAAGTGAAAATGAAAATACAACAGTAAAAACTCAAACACTCTCTCAAACACGAGCTCTGAAGATAATGGTGGACCATTGAGAAGATCTCCAATCTTGAATGCACGGACGTATCTCCTTCACTCTTCGAGATTGCAATGAACCAAGGGAGTTTTTCTTGAAACAGAGATGACTGGCTCACTAAAATCCCTGGGAATCAAGGCTCTGGAAGTTGTTACAAAAGCCCTAAAATTCGTGGCCGTATATAGCATTTTATGTTATCTCCTGCGGTAGAGTTAATGCCCCACGATAGCGAAAATTCTCCGTAGCTTGACACGTGGCACACGTCGCGCGGATTTTAAGATCTGAGTGGAGAACATGACGATCGTGAGCTATCGCGCGGCGACAGCGATATTGCCCCGCGATAGCGCTGAAACGTGACTTCATGCGCGGCAACATGCGGATCATAGCTGACGTCAGCAGTAACGGTCTACAGTATCGCCCGCGGTAGCGTTATCGCCAGTGATAGCGCGATTTTCCATTTCTTCAATGTTCTGCTCAGCCAATCCTTAGTACTTAAAAAACCTGTTATCCCTGCACATTTAAACACATACCAAGATCAAATACATCCGGGATTTGTTATTTTCAAACCAAGAAGTGCGGAACGCATGCTCCAACAATCTCCCCCTTTTGATAATAACAAATCCACTAAGAAAGAAATTATGTGAGATCAAGCATTATGAATCAAAGTGCATAAATATATATAATAGTTAATCATAAATATATATAATAGTTAAGCAGTATATTAAGACAATATTCTTCCCCTATATATAAGCAATTGACTACTCCCCCTAAATGTAGTAATCAATAAATTAATTGATTTCGTTATTCTTAATTTCTTACGTAATTCTCCCCCTTTTGGTACGTATTAGCAAAAGAAAGTGGGGTATGGAAGGTAAAATATAAAAAAGAAAATGAAGTGAGTTGCAAAGGCGAAAGCTTAAAGACGTGAGAGATGAATAAATTAGTAAAAGAATTTGGAACCAAGAGGAGTAGGATATTGACATGTAGAACCATGGAATAGTATTACAATAAAATTTTGAATTTTATCATGGGAAAAAAATTGTATCATGTGGAAAAAGTTAATTTAAAAGTTGAATTTAAACATTGAAAATAGTCAGGCCAAGATATCTAAAGCAGTAGAATAGATGAAATAGAAAAGAAAAACTATTTCCGGTCCAATTCTCATGAGAAGAAATTTTATAAATGATAATGATGTGTACATGTGAAGAGTGATTTAGTATACATACTCCTTAAGAAATAATTTTACATGAAGGTTTGTAATATATTAATACAAGAAACTAATATATTTCCATAAATAACTTCATGTCATAATGATTTTTAAAAAATGGCAAAGACTGTTTGCACAAGACACTTTACAATTCTTTTCAAGATGCTCAACCTCACAATGCTAATTAAGTCTTAGCAGGAGGGTGAGTAGAGCTTGATGGAGTATCCTAGCCATATTTATTTGATTTCGCAATTTTTTGTCAATTCATTTGATTGTTTTTTTCATAAATTTTGACTTAGGACTCCGAATTCACTTGTAATGCAAACATGATAATAACATTTTTTTTAAATGACCATCAATTTTGAAAATCAATTTGAATGAAGCATAAATGGAAAATGTAGTTATGCATTCCAAGCTTTGAAACAAACCAATATCATGTAATAAGAAACTTAAGTATATGTTAATTATCAACTTGTGTAAGTGTTAGTTCATTATCAAATAGAAAATGTTACTCATACTTAGAGGCATGCGGAAATAATTCCACTCAATTTCTAGTCATCATAGAAATAGGTAGATATCGACAGCATGACAAATTAAGAACAATGTTCAAAGAACTTATAAACTAACAATCACACATGTACTAGGTATTGTATCCTAATAACCATCTAAAAATTTACTATAACATTAGAAATAAGTTTGTAAATAGGTGTCAGAGAAATTGATTAGTGTATTGCTGAAAAATTTACTATCGCCAGCGGTAGCGATACCGCGCGGCGATAGCAATTTTTGCTATAAAAAGCGAAAAGTCAGATAGGGCTTTCTCATATTCTCATTTGTTCGACCCTGGACCAGTGTGCTTCATCTCCTTCCGTCGAAACCCCCTAGAACTCCAAAAGGTATGTTTAGATCTCTCTTTCAATTTGTGTTTTTCTAAAAAAATAAATATTAGATCTAGACTCTAGATGATGAAAGAAGATAGATTTATATAAAAAAAAATTAATTTTGGTCATACATTTTATAATGAAATTATTTTGAAGAAAATGTTTGATGTTCATGTAAATACTTCACAAATGATGAATCATAGGAGGTAGATCTTAGAGATTTGTTTAATTTTAGAAATTATAATGCAATGTCAAGAGGAGATCTACAAGAAATTTCAAATGTTAAGCCTAAATCTAAAAGAAATTTTTGATTTTTAAAAGTAAATTAAAAAAAATAAGGAGAAATAGAAAAATTTTTGAGAAATTATTATTTTTCGGATTTTTATAGATAGAAAATCAAGTAATCATGAAACTTAAGATTTAATGTGAGAATCATTCAAATAGGATAAATTTTGCATTATCGCCCGACGACAATACTGTCGCCAGCGATAGTGAAAAAAATAGTATAAATCAATTTCTTGACTTAACATTATTTTAAGAAAATTTTTTCAGGAAATGGCATCATCATCCCGTGCAAGAAAAAGCACCAGCCGCAACCCACACATATCATATCAAACTTATCCGGGAATTGAGAATGCTTCGGTTGGTGTTGTTAAACTTTTGGATGAATCATTGCCACCGCATATCTATAAATTACTTGTGGAGGCAGGTATAATGTCTCTCATTATACCGAACCTTTTTTCCTCTATGTTTGTAAGGGATTTTTATAACAATTTAGAAGACCCTAAATATACGTGTTTGAGTGGAGGAGTAAGGTCAAAAATCCAAGGAGTTGAAATAGACATTACATATGCTGATTTAAGACGTGAGTATAATCTTGCCACTTGTGAAGAAAATTTTATGAACATTGTAGAGAATTACTGAAAAGATCGTGATTGGAGAATATTGAATCAAGACGTTCATGGGAAGGAAAGTAGGAGTTTGATTTATGATATCTCATCATTGACTCGCGATGCATTTGTAGTACAAGATATATTAAGAAACACGATTATGTTGAAATCCGGTGATACAAGGAAGATCACAGCTCAATTGAGCTTAGTGACGTACTATGTATTAGAAAGAGTCAAGTTTGATGTGACTGATTTTGTGTTATCCATCATAAGATATACATATAAAATGAAGCATCCTCTTAGGAGGAAACTTAATACACTTCCATTAGGAAGTGTTATTCAAAAGTCGTATATCACAAATATGATTGGATAAATCAAGGATTCTACATCGACGACTGTATCCCGGCGATACATACCGTAGAACTAGCTAAAGGTCCATCTCCAAGGGTTGCCTCTTCATCAAGACAACTAGTCCAAAGAGGAGGTTCTTTGCGTGAATCTATTGAAGACCTAAGAGAGACTGTGGAGGAGATGAAAGAGGAATAAAGGCGAAGTCATTCAGGATTTCGAAAATTCATGAAATTTCTGGTAAAGGGGCTGAAACTGAAGCCAACTCCGGAAGAAGAACGTGTATGGGGGAGTCCAGTCGAGGATCCTCCATGACATTCGATAAGGCGAGCTTGAAGACCTAGAGATCCAACACCGACTTCTAGTGAAGATGTCAATGCTTCTACAGAAGAAAACATGGATGAATGACTTTTTATTTTCAGTGATGTAATATTTTGTGGTTGAAAGATTTGTGCTATCGCCGGCGACAGCACTGTCGCCTGGCGATAGTGAAAACTCTATGCATTTTGTGGTTTTGTTGTTTGTATGACTGTTCCAGTTTTATCCTATGCATTTTGTGACAAAATTGTTATGGTATATTATGGTGGGTTTTGTGATGGAATTGTTAATAGAGTAATTAATTAAATGATATATATATATATATATTTAAATAGTTTTTGTAAGCATAATTTATAAAAAATAAACATCTGAAATTTTCAGAGATTTATGTATAAATAATAACTAATTTTAATTTATAATTCTAAGACTCCAAGTTCTAATCTTAGCCTTGAAAAGCGTGAATCATTAAGAGGTTTAGTGAAAATATCCGCTACTTGAGAATCTGTTCCAATATAATTTATTTTAACATTTCCTTTCTTTATATGATCCCTAATAAAATGATGTCGAACATCTATATGTTTTGATCTAGAATATAATACAGGATTGTTCGTTAAATCGATAGCACTTTTGCTATCACATTTTTATTCAACACTATTTTGGTGTATTCCAAAGTCTTCTAGTGTTTGTGTCGTCCAAAGTGCTTGAGCACAATAACTACCTAGTGCAATATATTTGGCCTCAGTAGTAGAGAGGGCAGCATAATTCTATTTCCTACTAGACCAAGAAATAAGTGACGGGCCGATAAAGTGACAAGTGCCACTCGTGCTCTTTCGATCTAATGAACATCCCGCATAATTAGAATTAGAATATTCATGTAAAATAAAAGAGTCATTATGAGGATACCATAACCCTTTTTTAGATGTTCCTATAAGATATCTAAAAATACGTTTCACCGCTTTTAAATGTGATTCTTTGGGATTAGCTTGAAATCTAGCACACAAGAAAACAACAAACATAATATCAGGTCTTGATGCAGTTAAATATAATAACAAACCAATCATACTTCTATAAAGAGTTTGGTCAATTGAAATTCCATTTTCATCTTTACCTAATTTTAATGAAGCACTCATAGGAGAATTAGCATGCTTAAGTTTTTCAAAACAAAATCTTTTTAACATATCATGAATGTATTTAGATTGACTAATAAAAATGCCATCATGTTTTTGTGTAATTTGAAAACCTAAGAAAAAAGAAAGTTCTCCTACCATGCTCATTTCAAATTTATTTTTCATAATTTGAACTACTTCATTACATAACTCTTCATTAGTTACTACAAAAATAATATCATCAACATAAATTTACAAAATCACTAATTCATTATCAATTTGTTTAATGAAAAGTGTAGAATCGGCACTTCCCATTTTATAACCGTGCTTTAACAAATATTGAGTTAATCTATCATACCAAGCACAGGCGTTTGTTTTAAGTCATAAAGCGCTTTATCTAATTTATAAAAATAATTTGGATATTTTTCATTTACAAAGCCAGGAGATTTTTACATCCATTTGATATAATTTAAATTGTTTAAAACTAGCAAATGCAAGAAAAATTCTAACCACTTCTAGTCTTGCTATGGGTGCAAAAGTTTCATCAAAATCTATTCCTTTAATTTGGGCATAACCTTTAGCCACTAATCTGGCTTTGTTTCTAACAATTCTAGATTCACTATCTAATTTATTTCTAAAAATCCATTTTACTCCAACTACCGTATGATTTTTCGGTCTTTCAACAAGATTCCAAACCTTATTACGTTCGAATTGATTAAGTTCATCATTCATAGATAAAAACCAAAATTCATCATTTAATGCGATGGAAACATCTTTTGGTTCAATTTCGGAAACAAAACAAAGATTTGAAAATAAGACATGTAAATAAGATCGTGTACTAACCCCTTTATGCGGATCTCCGATAATAAGCTCCTTTGGATGATCCTTTGAAAATCTCAATTCACTTGGAGACATATTTTCTTCTCTTTCTTCTTATCTTTCTACTTCTATTTCTTCTTCTTTTTCTTCTTCATTTCCTCCAAGTTCTTCATCATCATTCTCCATCAAAGGAAGGGGTCCATCTTCTTTCCCTGTAGTTTTCTTTTCTACACATGTAATAAACTCATCAAACCTAACATGAATTGATTCTTCAACTACCTTTGTTCTTTTATTAAAAATTCTATAAGCTTTACTAGTTAAAGAATAACCAATAAAAATTCTTTCATCACATTTTTCATCAAATTTACCTAAAGAACCTTTAGAATTCAGGATGAAACATTTACAATCAAAAACTTTGAAATAAGAAACATTTGGTTTTTTATTAAAAATTAATTCATAAGGAGTTAATTTTAAAATAGGGCAAAGCATTATTCTATTCATTACATAACATGCCGTATTAACCGCTTCGGCCAAAAAAGATTTTGGTTTTTTAAATTTTGAAAGCATCATACGGGCTAACTCTTGAAGAGTTCTATTTTTCCTTTCCACTACACCATTTTACTATTGTGTGCGTGGAGCGGAAAATTCTTGTTTAATTCCTAACTCCGTACAAAAAGAGATAAATTTTTCATTGTCAAATTCCCCTCCATGATCTGATCGTATGCGTTTAATTTTAAACTCAAACTCATTTTGTATACGCAAACACAATTTAGAAAATTCTGAAAACGCATCTGATTTGTAGTTTAGAAATAAAGTCCAAAAAACGAGAATAATCATCAATCAATACAAATGTATATTTTCTACCTCCTAGGCTAGAACTTTCAATTGGTCCAAATAAATTCATATGTATTAATTGAAGTGGCCTAGTGGTAGAAATAAAATTTTTACTTTTGAAAGATGATTTTGAAAATTTTCCTTTTTGGCAAGGCTCACATAATGAAGATAAATTTCCATTTAGTAATGGTAAACCTTTAATTAATCTATCCTTTGAAAGTTTTGTAATTAACTTGGTACTTGCATGTCCAAGTCGCCTATGTCATAATTCTAATTCATCATTTTTTGATAAATAACATTTTAAAGTAGAATTGGAAAAATCAAGAAATTTGATCATATATACATTATGACATCTAGGTGCGGTAAATACAATTTCATTTGTTTTAGAATCAATAATTTTGCACAAATTTGTAGACGATTCAAATAAAACATTTAAACCCTTATCACACAATTGACTAATAGAAATCAAATTATGTTTTAATCCTTCTACAAATAAGACATTTGAAATTGAAAAACTTTCGTTACCCACAACATCGATGCCGATGATTTTTTCCTTTACCATTATCTCTAAATGTTACAACTCCTCCTTTCTTCATCTCTAGGCTAAGGAACTTCTCTTTATTGTCCATCATGTGCTTTGAACACCCCGAGTCCAAGTACTACCACACGTCTTCTTTGTCCTTAGCCTGCCAACACACCTAGAAAGAGGGGGTGAGTAAAGATCTGGCTACCCAAGTGGTTCCACCCATAATATAGGTAGAAGCCTTAGGCACCCATATTTATTTGATTTTACTTTTTCCTTTCCTCCACCACGAGTCCGTGGTGTGTCCAAACCTATTGCATTTAGCACATGTAATGTATTGAGAAGAGTATAACTTCTTTGGACTTTTGCTGGAAGATGATGCAGTATTAGATACTTTATTATCATTAGAAATTTTTAAACCAGATTTTCTGGATTTTTTGCTATCGCCGGCGATAGGAGTTATCGCTGGGCAATAGCTTCCATTCGTGTATCCGAGTCCAAACCTTCCAGATCCATGGCATTGGTATCCAGTGATCTTTGGCCCATTCCAAACTTTTTCATGGCTAGTGTTAAGTCATGAATCTGGTTTCTCATTTCCGTATTCTCGGATACTAGATTTACGCATCTACGTTCAAAAGCTTTCTTTCCTTCATGGACTTTGGAAATAGAAGATTTCAGATCTCTCTCTAAAATCTCATTCTTTTTAGTGAGAATTTTTATTGTATAATGAGATTTGTAAAGAGATTCTTCAAGCTCTTTTATTCTTCCCATAGAATGATCACACTCTTGGCAAGAAACTTTTTATTTTCCAATGGTCTTAATTTCATTTAGCAATTTTTTATTTTCTTTATGTAAAACTTTATTTTCAGATTTAAGAAGATCATTATCTTCTAAGCTTTTTTCAAAAGATTTGCAAGTTTGTAGAAATTCAGTAAATAAATCATCATATGTTGGAGGAGTTACCTCAGTGTCTCTCTGGACACTGCATTCGTCATCAGATATGACGCTCTTTCCCATCAAGCACATGTTGGCCTCCTCCTCTTTGCTTGAGCTTGAACTGCTTGCACCTTCGGAAGTAGTGTCATCCCATGTTTCTGCCTTAAACACCTTCTTCTTCCCCTTGTGCTTCTTTTCTTTAATTTCTTTCAAGTATTTTGGACACTTGCTTCGTATGTGTCCTATCTTCTTGCAGTGATAGCACTCTGGTGGGGGTCTTTCTTCCTCCTCGTTATCATCCTTTCCTTTTTCTTCCTAAACGTCTCTTTCTTAAAATATTTTTTGAATGAATTTCTTCTCTTCGGATTTCTCATAAATTTTTTAAACTTCCTCACAAATAAACTTTCCTCATCTTCTTCTTCCTCCTCAGAATCACTGCCTTCCTCCTTCTTAGATCATAGAGCCAGACCCTTCTTCTTTGGCTCCATATACTCTTATTGTTGAATTTTCAATTCAACTTCATGAGTTTTTAAATTTCCAATCAGGCTTTCAATATTAAGTGATTTAAGATCATGAGATTCAGAAATAGCCGTCATTTTGGGATTGAATTTAGGGGGAAGTGATCTAAGAATTTTTCTCACCAAATCACCATTTGAAAAAAAAATCCAAGTACTTTTGATTCATTCACTATTTTGGTGAATCTGGTGTACATTGAGTCTATGTCCTCATCCACTTCCATCCTAAACTTTTCAAATTCTGACTCCAGTTGAAACAGCTTCGAGTTTTTTACCTGCGAGGTACCTTCATGGGTAACTTCAGGTAAATTCCAAATTTCATAAGCATTATTACAAGCACAAGTTCTATTAAATTCAGTTCTATCTAGTACACAAAATAATGCGTTCATAGCTTTTGCATTATTTTTGCATCATAGCTTATCCTGATCATCCCATTTATCTTTAGGCTTTTCCATTTCTACATCTCCTACTTTATAAATAGGATGAGTATAATTACTCTATATCATATTCCATACTTCAATATCAAGAGAAATTAGCAAAAACCTCATTCTAGTTTTCTAATAATTATAGTCAGATCCAGTAAATAAGGGAGGTCTACTAATCCCTTGCCCCTCAGAGAAAGCATGGTCATTCTGGGCCATAATTCCTGGTGGTGAAACCGTATAAGGAATAACCGCCTCTGATACCACTTGTAGGATCTTGTGGTGCCCTTAGAGGGGGGGGGGTGGTGAATAAGGGCTCTATTAAAAATGATAAATTTGTTGCAAATATTGTAATTTAAAGCACACAGTTGATGACAAATGTAAAAGTTTATTTCATCAACTAGAAAAGTAGAAAATAATTTCAATGAAGCTTGAAATCAAGGCTTACAACGATAAAAATCTTTTAACTTTTTCACCGGTCCTTCTCCCAAGAACCGGTAGGCTATATCTAATATCTCCGTAGATATGGCCACTAGCCTCCCCCTAAATCAAACCTATGATCTGTACGTTGCACACAAGGCGGCGATTTACTCTGAAGCCACACAAGGACCTAGACACCACCCACAAGACGGTGATTTGCCCCTAAGTCACACAAGGACTTAGACACCACACACAAGGTGGTGATTTTCTCTTCCCAATTATAAAGTATAAAGTGAAAATGAAAATACAAAAGTAAAAACTCAAACACTCCCTCAAATACGAGCTCTAAAGATGATGGTGGACTGTTAAGAAGATCTCCAATCTTGAATGCACGGACGTATCTCCTTCGCTCTTCGAGATTGCAATGAACCAAGGGAGTTTTTCTCGAAACGGAGATGGCTGGCTCACTAAAATCCCTGGGAATTAAGGCTCTGGAAGTTGTTACTAAAGCCTTGAAATTCGTGTTCGTATATAGAATTTTATGTTATCGCCTGCGGTAGCGTTAATGCCCCGCGATAGCGAAAATTCTCCGTGGCTTGACACGTGGAACACGTCGCGCGGATTTTTAGATCTGAGTGGAGAATGTGACGATCGTGGGCTATCGCGCGATGACAGCGATATCGCCTCACGATAGCGCTGAAAGGTGACTTCATGCGCGGAAACATGCGGATCATGGCTGACGTCAGCAGTAATGGTCTACGCTATCGCCCGCGGTAGCATTATCGCAAGTGATAGCGCGATTTTCCATTTCTTCAATGTTCTGCTAAGCCAATCCTTAGTACTTAAAAAACCTGTTATCCCTGCACATTTAAACACATACCATGATCAAATACATCCAGGATTTTTTATTTTCAAACCAAGAAGTGTGGAACGCATGCTCTAACAAACTTTCCCATGTGGAAAGAACGAGTACGGTTCTATATGGAAGCTACTGATCCAAGGATTTTCATATCGTGGAAGAAGGACCACACATTCCAACTCAGGATTCAACGATAAATCCAGCGATTATGATCCCCAATAAGATGATGGATCTCACTAAGGATGAGATTTCCTTAGTCTCCCTAGCCAAGAAGGCAAAGAATATCATAGCAAGTGCAGTGGACGATTTAATGCTGCAGAACTTATTCCACTACAAATCTGCCAAAGGGATGTTGGACTGTCTTATTGTCCTGATGGAAGGTACTGAAGAAGTGATAGACGATCACAGATCGTTGTTATACAAGGAGTATGAAGCCTTCTAGCAAGGTGCCAATGACTCCATAGCTGACAGCTTTGAGAAGTTTTTCAAGATCTTAAACGGCCTCAGGAACTATGGTCGTGCATTCACTCATGGCGAGCTCAATGACAAGTTTCTAAGATCCCTGACTAAGGACTGGGACACAAAAGTAGTTATCATTAGAGAATTTGGGAAGCTGTCGGAGATAGACCCCCAAAACCTATTTAGAAAGATGCTCTCCTACGAACTCTAAATGAACACCAGAAAGAAGGAGGAGCAAGTCAACCAGACTGTAAGAAAAGAGAAGTCTCTAGCCCTAAAAGCTAAAGGTTCTAGGAAGTCTAAGGCTGTGTCACCCATAAGGACACGAGCTCCAGACACCCCTGAAGACTCTGAGCCCAGCACGTCAGGCTCCGAGCTATTCGATGGAGAATTTTCCCTAATCTCCAAGCAGTTCAAGAAGCTGCTGAGCAAGAGGATACAAATAAAAAATAAGTCATTCTCTTCAGATTCTAGGAGATCATACCATGATGGTGATTGTACCAAGAAAAGCTACAATAAGGAGGACAGATATAAATCAAAACCTAATAAATTTTCTTCCTATGACGTTGTTTGCTACTGCTGTAATAAAACAGGTCATATGATTGCGAAGTGTCCATATAAGAAGAAGGATAGCTCCAGGAAGGACGAGAAAAGATCCTTTAAAGGGAAGACGAAAGAAGAAAAGATCTTCGTCGCCAAGAAGTCGAAGACTCTCAGTGACAGTAACTCGAGTGAGTCGAGCTCTGAGAATTAAGAAGCCTACTTCGGGCTCATGGCTCATACAGACGAGGAAGTTGGCGACTCCGAGTACCACGGGAAGGTAAACTCGTACACAATACTCTCTGAATCTGAAACATCCTCGAATGGTCATGATGGCTACTCTTCTGAAGAGGAAGGTGATTCTGAGTTGATGGCTCAGCACGAGAACCTTTTAAAGGCTTTTGACAAATGTCGGAAGGTAGTCAAAAAGCAGTTAAAAGAGATTGCCTCTCTCAAGGCAGTGGAAACAAATCTGAAGGAGGAAATTGCAAAATTGCTTCCTCTCAGAGATGAAGTTCACTCATTGAAAGAGTAACTCAAGGGCTCTGCTGAGATGTTAAGTATAAAAGAGAAATATCTTGATTAGCTGGAAGAAAAGCTTTTGGAAGAGAGGAAACTCGTTGAGAGCTACTCCAAGCCAAAGACTGTCCTCCCTCTCATTGATGAATTTTCTGCTCCAAAGAAGGGTAGTGGTCTTGGCCACAAGGTTGAAAAAGGTAAGGCTGCTAAGAAAGCCTCTACTAAAGAGAAAGGGAAGGACCCTCTTGGTCAAACCTCGTTTAAGAAGGCAATCTTCCCAATGAACAAGTTTGATTTTGAGTCGTCCTATGGGCACTATACTTGTCCTACTTATGTAGAGCCTAAGTCATGCTATCAATGATGGACCCGTCCTCGGAACTATAGTGAGAGTGTATTCAAAGCACCTTACGAAGAAATTCATTTGAAAAATTATGGTCCATATGTTCATAGACATAACATTAAGAAGGCACCTAAATCCAAGCTCGTTGTACAAAAGGAAAAGGAGATGCAGAAACCTTATGTATGCTGCAATCATGAGGCCACCACCTCAAAGTACGGTGCCCCTGCCAGACCTAAGTCTCAAAAGGTAAAGCATGAGTACCTGAGAAGGTATAATAGGTTTGACTGTTGGTGTTACAACAAAGTTAGTCACTTTGGCGTAGATTGCTGGTACAACCCCGCCAATTTTATAGCTCCACGAGTTAGCAATGGGAGACCAACCACTCGCAAGGTTAATGTTCCTAATGGTACTAAGCTGACCAGGAACCAAGGACCCAAATCTCATTGGGTTCCTAAGGTAAAATGATCTGTTTTGTAGGTATGTTTAAAGGTCAATTGAACTCCAATCTGGTATTTGGACAGTGAATACACTCAACACATGACCGGGACAAGAAGCCTTTTGCGTGACTATACCCCTGTCAAAGACAGACCAAAAGTCATTTTTGGTGGTTCAGATATGGGAACAACAAAAGGCTATGGTATGATTTCCAGCAGCGTAGTCTCTTTCACAGACGTGGCTTATGTTGAAGGATTATACCATAATCTCATAAGCATAAGTCAACCATGTGACAAAGGCTACATCATTGAGTTCTGCAAGGACAAGTGTTTGATAAAGTTGTCTGCAAATTTGGAGACGGTCTTAACATGCTCTCGGAGCAGAAATATTTTCTGTCTAAATTTCCTTTGCTTAGACATTTCTACCCCAATATATTTTATTGCAAAAGATAATGCATCTCTGTGTGACCAATGGTACAAGAGATTAACACATATTAATTTCAAAACCTTAAACATGCTATTTTCTCACAACTTAGTGCGTGATGCCCCCAACATTAAGTGGCTTAAAGAGATTCCAGCCACTCATGTCAAATGGGTAAGAAGACACGGGCTACCTTCAAGGGTTTGGGGAAAAAGACTCTTCACGAAGCTTATACCTGCTTCATATAGGCTTATTCAGTTCTATGCCTATTCACAGCTTAGGAGGTAAGTCTATATGTTAGTGATTGTTGATGACTACTCGTGTTTCACTTGGGTGTTCTTTCTAAAATACAAGTCAGACACCTTCAATTCTTTCACTAATTTTGTCCAGCAAATTCAGAATGAATTGGAATGCTCAGTTGTCAAAATCAGAAGTGACCACGGAATAGATTTTAAGTCTGGTGCCATGACAAAATTCTGTGAAAGCCAAGGTAACTTTCATGCATTTTCCTCCCCGCGCACTCCACAGCAAAATGGAGTTGCTGGGAGAAGGAATAGAACTCTAATTGAAGAATGTATAATGATGTTGAATGACGCCTCACTTCTAGAGTACTTCTGGGTTGAGACAGTCAACACCGCTTGTCACGTGCAAAACAGAGCACTCATCAACAAAAACTATCGTAAGACCCCCTATGAGCTATTGAAGGGCAGAAAACCGACTGTATCCTACTTTAGAATCTTTGGAAGTAAATGCTTCGTACTTAATAATGGGAAGTATTACCGCACAAAGTTTAGTGAAAAGTGTTTTGAAGGTATTTTCGTAGGCTATAGTAGTCATAGTAAGGTATATAGGACTTTTAATAAGAAAACACGGGTGGTAGAAGAGTCTATCAATGTTGTATTTGATGAGACTAGCATGCTTCATAGCAGCTCGTCTAGTGTTATTGGTGCAGATGCAGGTACAAGGGTCAAGGAGCTCAGCTCGGATGAAGCTGTTAAGGAAGAAGCTCCAAGCTTAATCAAGCTCGTCGATCCAGCCTTGGTAGATGAAGAACCCATAGAGGAAGAATTTTGCCTCAACCTATAGAGGCGGCATCGGATATTGAAGAGCCTATTAGAGGGAGAGCAAGGAACCTAGGGCTCAGACACCTAAGAGATCACCTAGCTGATCAGATCATTGGAGAGCCAAGCGATGGCGTTAGAACCATAAGAGGTACAACTAATGAAATTTTGCATCTCAGCTTCTTATCTCAGTTTGAACTGAAGAAGTTCGAGGAAGCGAACAAAGATGCCTCTTGGATCATGGCAATGCAAGAGGAGCTTAACAAGTTTGAACAATACAAAGTCTGGGAGCTAGTGCCCAGTCTAAAGGGACAGAACGTGATAGGAACCAAGTGGATATTCAGAAACAAGTTGGACGAACACGGAATAATTATCAAGAACAAAGATAGGCTTGTAGCTCAAGGATACATATAAGAAGAGGGGATCGACTTTGACCATACATTTGCTCCAGTGGCTCAGCTTGAAGTGATCAGATTATTTCTTGTGTATGATGCCCTCAAAGGCTTCACCGTCTACCAAATGGAATTGAAGTCAGCATTCCTCAACGGGGATCTGAAAGAGGAAGTATACGTAGCATAACCCCCAGGTTTTGTCAATTCTAAATTCCCTGACTATGTTTATTTCTTAAATAAAGCCCTATATGGTTTAAAGCAAACTCCCCGAGCTTGGTATGAGACGTTGTCTAGCTTTTTCTTGAGAACAAGTTCACAAGGGACAGAACGTGATAGGCACCAAGTGGATATTCAGAAATAAGTTGGACGAACATGGAGTAATTATCAAGAACAAAGCCTGGCTTATAGCTCAAGGATACAGATAAGAAGAGGGGATCGACTTCGACCATACATTTGCTCCAGTGGCTCAGCTTAAAGCGATCAGGTTATTTCTTATGTATGATGCCCTCAAAGGCTTCACCATCTACCAAATGGAATTGAAGTCAGCATTCCTAAACGGGGATCTGAAAGAGGAAGTATACATAGCATAACCCCCAGGTTTTGTCAATTCTAAATTCCCTGAATATGTTTATTTCTTAAATAAAGCCCTATATGGTTTAAAGCAAGCTCCCCGAGCTTGGTATGGGACATTGTCTAGCTTTTTCTTGAGAACAAGTTCACAAGGGGAAAGATAGATAAGAAATTATTTCTTAGGGAAGTGAAAGGTAAGATTCTGCTAGTGCAAATCTATATTGATGACATCATATTTGGCTCTACAGAAGACCACCTTTGCAAGAAGTTTTCCAAACTTATGCATGGAAAGTTTGAAATGAGCAGTATGAGAGAGCTGAAGTATTTCTTAGGACTTCAGGTAAAGCAATCTGAAGATGGAATTTTCATCTCTTAGACGAAGTTCACCAAGGAGCTTCTTAAGAAATTCGGAATGGAGAGCGCAACCTCCATGAGGACTCCAATGGGTTCAACTATGTCTCTGGACAAGGATGAGAAGGGAAAACCTTTTGATGAAACCAAGTACAGAAGCATAATTAGATCATTGCTCTACCTGACTACCAGTAGACTAGATATCATGATTTCAACATGTGTCTGCACTAGATATCAGGTGAACACTAAGGAATCTCATTACATCGTTGCAAAGCGGATTTTAAGATACCTTAAGAGTACATCTAATCTTGGCTTATGGTACCCAAGAAGTAATGATGTCGAGCTAATTGGCTTTTCGGATGCTGACTTTGCAGGTTGCAGGTATGATAGAAAAAGCACTTCTGGGACGTGCCAATTCCTCGGAAGACAACTTATTTCTTGGAGCAGTAAGAGGCATAATTGTGTGGCAACATCTATAGTCGAGTCAAAGTATATCTCCGCAGATAATTGTTGCGCACAACTTCTGTGGATCAGAACTCAACTCGATGATTATAATTTGAAGTTCAGAGAAATTCCGATGTATTGCGACTCATCCAGCGCAATAGCTATTGCAAACAATCCAGTTTCCCACAACTGGACCAAGCACATTGAGGTGCGCTACCATTTCATCCGGAAGCATGTGGAGAACAAGGACATATCCCTCAGTTATGTCCTGATGGACATGCAAGTTGCAGATATCTTCACAAAGCCACTTGATGAGGCCAAGTTCTCCTTCTTCAAGATAGAACTTGGTATGCTCAACACAAACTCCTGAAAAGTTCATATTTGAAGTCAAGGACAAATTTAGCTCAAAACTTATATTTCTCAGAAAAATAAGTGGATTTCTCGAAAATTGCCTTACTTCTCCAGAAAATCTCAGATTTCTCGGAACTCTATTTACATTTCTCGAAAGCCTCTTAATTTTTCAAGAAACACTATTTGGATTTCTCGAAAGGTTATATATCTCTTGAGAAATGGCCTACATTTCGCGGAAAGTCTTCTGGATTTCTCGAAAACTCTTATGTTTCTCAAGAAATGCCCAAATCCACTAGAATAAATCTTTGAAGAATTTGAACCGCCATTCAGGTACGCTTTTCATTACACTTTGAAATTCTTAATTTTATATAAATAGAATATAAGTCCATAGAAATATCCAAATCCACAAATTCGAAAAACCTTTCCCGAGAAAGACGCTTCAGTTCCGTGAAGGTCACCGCCATTCTTCTGGCAAAATCCTCTGCTTCTTCTCCAGAAAATCAAAAGTTTTTCATTCTCTCCATTTAATGCCTCCCTCTGCTAATATCGGCGTCAGCAATGAATTCGTTCGCACAGGTATTGAGGATATTTCCGATGATTTCTAAAATGTTCGGCTACTTCTTGAATCTGCCGGCCTCACCTTCATCCTAGAATATCCCTGCAAAGTTTTGCTACCTGAAGTTGAGGAGTTTTTCTGTAGTGCCAAGATTAAAAGGTATGGGAAATTATTGAAGATTTCAGTCAGAGATATCAAAATCAGAATCATGCCATCTTCCTTGACACAGTTTCTCAAATTATCATCAGTTGATGAGGAAGACTATCTAGAAGCAGATGATTACTCAAGAACCTTCTCCTTCTCTGGTCTTCCCCAGTCCACCACTTCTATTAGAAGACAACAGATGACAGATGAGAGTAAACTTCTGGCTGACATTCTAGGAAAGGTGTTACTCTGCAAAACGGGCTCCATTGGATACATCTCCTCAGATTTCTTTGACATGATGAATGTTGTTGTGTGTCGGAAGAAATTTTAGTGGGGATACATGCTATTTGAGAAGATCAAGGGAAGTCTGAAAACACCAAACTTTGGAAGAATAATTTCTCTGAATCTAAATCAAGCTCACCCAGAGATCTTTGACTTGTCCAAAGGTGTGTCCATCCACCACCCAAATAAATTCACCATCTTAACCATCAATAGATGGGAGATAAGAATTCATAATCCAGGGCAAGCTCCTGTAGTTGCTAGAGTTATAGTTGATGAGGACAGGACCCCATATCCTCCTCTTACTGATGTAGTTGGCACATTTTGTGCAGCTACTGAGGGGGAGCCTGCTCCTTCAGTTTATGCAGAAGTACAGCAAGCTTAGGTACAAGAAAAAGTGGGACAGTCAGATGCTCCTACAGCCTAGGTTCAAAAGTAAGTTGTTGATGATGTTGAGATAGTGGAAGAAGAAAGTCTAGTTCAGTCTGGTAGTGAGAAGGGCACCTCTATGCATGAGGGTGGCTCAGCTGACATTGACAAATTGGTAGAAAATCTCACTTCAGATGATCTCCTGTTCCACTCTCCTGAAAATTCTCCTGCACAGATTCCTAAAGAAATCCCTGAAGAAACTCCAGAAAATTCTCAGCCTCAGGAACATATTGAGGGGGAGAATGTTGACTTGCTCTTTGAGGAAGAAATTACTCCAGAAACAGCAGAACCTCCTCTCAGGAACTTAGATTTCTCTATTCATGTTATTCTTGGAGAGGAAGGAGATATTATGAGTTCTCCCCAAAGAGGGAGATGTACAGTTGTAATTGAAGAAATCCTAGAATGGATAACTCCAGCTCTACCCCCTCGTCCATCTCCTCCAACTGATATCATTCCTAAAAATACCCTTTTGGGTAAAATTGAGTTTATGTTAACTAAGCAAAGAGAGTACTTTGACAGGTCTCTCCAAGAAGTGACTGATAAAGTGATAGCTCTTGAAAAAGAAATGAGCAGAGAATTTATTGAAATTCAGCATAATATAGATGAGTTCAAAAGACTGTTGAACATTGGTGGCAAGGCTCTAGACCAGACTATAACTAGTATTTTTCACGTCATAGATCAAGCAGTTATAGTAGAAAATAATCAGATCTTGTTAGAGAAGAAGACTGAACAGCAGAACTTCAAGACTTGTGAAGAAGTTGGAAAATTCAAAGAAACTGCCATAGAGACCCTCACTGTAGAAGTCAGAAAAGGGGAGGATAAAGTAAGAGAAAATCTAGATAAGAAAGTTCAAGAGATGAAAAATCAGTGGAATTATTAATTGAAAGAAATTAATACAAGTGTGGAAAATCAGATTAAAGGTGTAAACACATATACTTTTGAAACTGTTGTGTGGATGCATAACCAAATCTTCCCTGATTTTCAAGTTGATCCAAATACTGCTCCACCTCCACATCTTGATCCCAATATTTTCAAGCCTACTTTCTCTCCTAGACCTGAACAGTTTGAAGCTCCTGCTTAATATTACTCTCAAATCTTGACTTTTGAGCAACCAGAGTTTCCCCAAGATCTACCTCCTGAAGTGCAAGTTCAAAAGAAAAGAAAATATGGTGAGGTTGTCTCTGCCAGCAGATCTATCCCCATACAAGGTATTACTAAAAGAATAGAACAAGAATTTGCTAAAGTCTGGAGTCCTACTTCTAAATCCCTTATTCTGGATACTTTGGAACTGGTTGTGGATTTCAATGAAAATAAAGATGACCATTACTGTCACAAGGAGTGGGAGTTATATGAGAAGAAATTGACTAAAATAAGGATTTATGATCGAGAATATGGTCGCAATAAACCTACTGCTCCTCCTCTACCTTCAAAATATTATCCCAAACCTTTCAGTTATTAGAAGAGATAGCAAGAGAAGAAAGAAAGACAGTACCAGCATCAGTTTAAATGATATTATGTTTGTCTATTGTATAGAATTTTGTGGAACAGGATATTCTTATGGGCAAACTCTATATGTATATAATTCTAAATTTTTCTAATCTTATTCTTTCTTATCTGTCTTTACCTACATTATTTTACTTGTTAGTTTTTTCCTTAATTATCTTGATATAATTCACCTTAGTGTAGAGGGTTCTGACTTCTACAAATAGGGAGAGATTGTTGGGTATTGTATCCACAATAATCCAGATTTGTATGAAGTCACCCTTAAACTAAGATGAATTAAGTTTGTATTTGATGTTATTCTATAGTTGAGTGCTTGCAGGTCATTATTGCTAAGTGTAGACTAATATCAGCTTATAATGAGTCACTAAACACATGAACATGCAATGTAATCCCTCATTGTGTGATCTATGGTATTGACTCATGTATAACCTCTCTATTGGGATGCACTTCATTTTCAAGTACTAAGGCAATGGAAGAAAGGAAAGGTTGCTGGCTTTCAACAAGAAGGAAAGAAAATTTTTCAGAAAAATTTCCCAAGTCTTTTTCTCGAGAAATGACAGGTATTTATTGAGAAGTCTAAGTAAATTTCTCGAGAAAGCATAGATGTTCTCAAGAAATCATAAGACTTCTCGGGAAATTATCTGAAAATATCTAAGTCTTTTTCTCGAGAAATGCCCTGAAGATTTCTCGAGAAGCCAAGTTAGTTCTCGAGAAATGTAAAGAAGTTCTCGAGAAGTCGAAATCATTTATCGAGAACCTAAGTCTTTTTCTCGAGAAATCAATTCTTTCTCGAGAAATCAATGCTTCAGTTTATAGAATTTGCGCTAAGTAAATTTATTGAGAAGCCATATTATTTCTCGAGAAAGCAAACCCTTTCTCGAGAAATAATATCCTTCTCGAGAAATTAGGTATTTTTCTTCAAAGAAATTTTCGTCAGGTCTTTTCTCGAGAAGCCATATCTTTTTCTCGAGAAAGCTACTCATTTCTCGAGAAATCTAATTCTTCTCGAGAAATGGACTTGCAGATTTTTCATTTCAAATCTTCTGACGGGATTTCAAATTAATCTAAGTTAATGATGATTGATCCATTATTGGATGTTTCCTTAATGACTCTTGACCGTTAGAAGATGTCCTATATAAAGTCTTTTCAAACAGAATAGCTCTTTCTAATTTCGGGAGAAGCCGCAGACTCTATCGTCAATTCTTCTCTGCTGCTCTCTGCCGATCCAGCGATTCAAGAGGAGAAAAGATTCGACAGATCAAAGATTCCAAGATTATTAAACATCCATTTGATCCTGTCAGATCTAAAGTTTTCAGATCTACGTTTTCTCGGTTTTCTGCCTCAACATCTTCACAATGCTTTTCAGTTTTCAAGAAGGAAGATCCTTGGAGATTTCATATCTGGAAGAGTAAAACTTTTATTGTTGATTGTAAAAAAAAATTTAACTCTTGTAGGAGCTTTGTCTCCGAGATTGTAGAAAGTTTGTTCTTCCGAGTGTAAATCTATTAGTGGATCGAGTTTGTAGATCTGATTTGTGGATCAAGTTTGTAGATCCGGTTTGTGGATCGAGTTTGTAGATCCGGTTTGTGGATTGAGGTGTATGTGCGTTGCTCTCAGTTGTAAGGTTGTGATAATCTGAAAAAGGTGAAGTAGCTGAATATATCCCTCCGTGGTAGATAGGCGGGGCGAGATGGTGGATGTACCCAATGCGGGGAACCATTATAAATATCTGTGTTTGTGTGCTTGTTCTTTAAGATAATTTTTATTCCGCAAAAAGATACAAACATCACCTATTCACCCCCTCTAGGTGATTTAGGTAGACACTAGATATTTTTACGTTCAGTGATGTCAACTCACTCAATGTCATATAGCATAATTTGTCGAGTAAAGCTGCCATAGTAAAAGCCCCTGAGTTTCTAGCAAAGAAAAATATTCTAAGTCAAGAAGCATTGAGTGAAGTCTGTTCACTCAACGTCATACTGATTCAGTCAAGCCTTGGAAGGAAGTCAGAAAATTTTGTCTAAGTACAATAACGTTGAGTGAAGCTAGCTTACTCAACGCCAGAGAAAGAAAGTGTTGAGTCGTGCTGTTGTCAATGACAAGGAAGAAATCGAAATTTGGCAAAGGCAAAAAACATTGAGTGAAGCCAGTTCACTCAATGCCTAGTCAAGTGTTGAGGCTGAAGGAGAAAGCGCTGAGTATAGTCAACACACTCAACGCCTTCATGCAGAGCAGAATTTTTCTAAGTATAGAAGCATTGGGTGAAGCTAGTTCACTCAACACACTCAATGCCTACAGACAGTTGAAGAATTTACTAAGTCCAGAATCGTTGAGTGTGGCCAGCTCACTCAACGCCATCAGGCAAAAAATTGGGTCAAGTCAAAAATCTTTGAGTGAAGTCAGTTCACACAATGCTCTTAACGCCAAGAAGCAGAAAGTTGGGCCAAGTCAAAAGACATTGAGTGAAGCAAGTTCACTCAACGCTCTCAATGCCTAGAGTTGTAGAAGGAAGCAGAATGTTGACTAAGTCCAAAAGCATTGAGTGAAGCTCATTCACTCAACGCTCTCAACGCCTAGCAGAGCTGAAAAGTTTCTAAGTCCAGATTCGTTGAGAATTTCTTATTCACTCAACGCACTTAACGCTTCTGGACTTGTCTGAAATTTTTTAAGTCAACAGATGCTAATGTCAGCAAAGTCAATAAGTCAACGAATTTCAAATTCATTATGAAAGCGCTACAAATCATCACTAACGTTGTCGTCAGTCTGCTGTTAATCACAATCTGTAAAACCAAGGATATAATCAGCCGTTAAAGCAGCAACACGTGGCAATCAACTCGCCGGATGCAGGATTATAAATAAAAGCTGAGATCTGGATCGAGATAACTTTCTGATAGATCAATTCATTTTGCAAAAGAGGAGCGGTAGTTCGTCTTCTTCCCCCGCCATTATTGCAGTGACAAGAAATTCAATTTGATGTATCTGAAGGGTCTTTGAGTTAGCTACTGCAATCAATATCTGCTACAATAAGATCAGAGGGTTACTCTGAGGAAGAAAAATCAGTCTAGGCAAGCCCTAACTGAATTTGCTTCTCGATCCAAGCAGAGCCATATCAGAAGATCAATCTCTGGATCGGTGAAGAAGAAATCTGATCTGGGTTTTCTTAGGACAGAAGGAAAGGCAGAGCAATTGAATTTTGCCTTACAGGTTAGCTGATCGAAGATAATCATTCTCGTTCTTCCCCCTTCATTTGTAAGATCGGAATCAAGATTCTGAGTAACTTCCAGCATAAGCCGCAGATCGTTGAAGATAGTCTTTCTTCTTGCTGAGAAGAATATAGGGATGAGATTCTCTCAGCTCAGGAAGAAATTGATTTAGAGAACAAAATCTCTTGAGTCAAATTTGCATTCATCTATTCTATATCTGTAGGGTCTGTGTAAGATCTGTGTTGTAGCCTATTTTATAAAGGCTGTGTGTGGATCTGTGTGTTAGGGCTGATCTCCCAGCCTGTGTTGAAGGGCATTTGTTTCTGTGTTAGGTGATCAGGTGATTAATGTGTGGTGGGGCTGAGTGTCTGTGTTGTAAGTCTCGATGGATACTGAGTGATCCATTGGGATCATGTTGTAATCTCTAAGGAGCCAAGTTATTGGAGAAGTACCTTGTCTAACATATTGTTAGAAAGGTGGGAGGGACAGTGGATGTACCCATACACTGGGGAACAACTATAAATATCTGGTTTGTTGTGTGTTACTTTCTTAAAAGCAGAACTATGCAAACACAGTTGGGCCTAAATCAGTTAAAGATTTTAAAGAAATCAAAAATACTCTAATAACTTATTCACCCCCTCTAGGTGATTAGCTACCCTTGTATTCAAATACTTTCAAGTGGTATCAGAGGGAGGTTACTAAAGAAAGGCTTAACACTCTGAGTAGATTTCTAGGGTAGCTGACAGAAGGTTCAAATGGGTTCAGGAGAGAATCACAAAGAGCTAGGATCCATGAAACTTCCTCTCTACAGGAAGGAGAATTTTGGTATATGAAAGGAAAGGGTCAGATTGTTCATGGAGGCATCTAATCCTAGGATCTACATAATAGTTCAGGAAGGACCCTTCATCCCTATGAAGGTACCTGTCCTTGATGCAAACATTCAAACTCTAAATAAGTATACCTAAATGACTAAGAATGAAGTCATTTTAGCTACAATGGATAAGAGGGCACAAAACATTATAGTTAGTTCCATAGATGACTCCATCTTTGAAAACTTGGTGCACTGTAGGACCTCAAAGGAAATGTGGGATACTTTGATAATTTACATGGAAGGTATTGAGGAAGTCATAGATGATAGAAAGTCAATGCTCAATCAAGAGTATAAAGCTTTTAGACAGATTAGGGAGGAGATCATAGCTAGCTGCTATGAAATATTTTTCAGAACTGTTAATTAGCTAAGGACCTATGGTCGGGTATTTAGCAATTATGAGCAAAATGATAAGTTCCTTAAGTCTCTTACTAGAGACCGGGATACTAAGATATGCGCTATTAGAGAAATGACAAAGCTGGCATACCATCCATATTATTTGGTAAGCTGCTATCATATGAGATATAGCTGACTGCAAGGAAGGAGTAAAAGAAGACCAGTAACTCCCAGGCCAAAGAATCTTCTGTGGCCTTCATGGCTGATAGCTCTAAGAGGAGCAAGGAGAAGAATCCTTCTCCCCCCAATAAGGACAGCTGAGTTAGAAAGTTCAGATCAAGAGACATCGGCTGTAATATGTCTGATGAAGAATTTGCTGCTTTATCAAGGGAGTTTATGAAGATGATAATGAAGAAGGGGTGGAGGAGCAAACCTACCTATTCCTTTCAGCACAAGGAGGATTATTATAAAACCAAGAAGAAACCCTCCAAGGAAGGTAGGTATGATCCAAAACTTGGTAAACAAGTTTCTAATAAGGTTACCTATTTTGCTGCAGCAAGCCAAGGCATTTTGTGGCTGAATTTCCTGTAAAGGAGGCCGATGAGAAAAATCACCACCATAAGAAGGGCAAGAAGGAGAAAACCTTCATTGCTAAGAAGGAGAAAAGCTGGACTAACTCATCCTCCTCAGAGTCAGATGATGAAGATGAAGCCTATATTAGGCTGATGGCTAGATTAGATGAGGAATCTTGCCAGGATCAGATTGGTCCATCTAAGGTATACTCTCCATTCAACCCTTCATCTAAGTCAAGTTATAAGACTGGTCCCAGTTCAGAAGCATCCTCATCAAGGAATAAAGGTGATACTGAGTCTGAGGAAGACATCAATAAAGTGATTGATAAGTATGGTGAACTTCTGGAAGCATTCAAAAGAAGTAAGCAACTGACTAAACATCAGACTCTGGAGATTGCATCTCTAAAGCTTGGTGTTTCCCAGCACTCTGAGATAGTAACCATGCTGGAACAGAAAGTTAGGGAAGTCAGTCAGTTGAAAACTATTACTATTATACATATAGACACCATAAAGAATAAGAATTTCCTTATTAGGGATCTAGAAGAAAAGCTCCAAAGGGAGAAGAGAATTGTAGAAAGTTTTTCTAAGCCCAATTCAGTGTTGCCCATTATTGACTCCTTCGCCTCTCAGAGAAACAAGATAGGAGTTTGATTTAAGGGAAACACCAGAGCTGCGCCTTTAAAAGGAAGGGGAAAAGCTCCAGCTAAGTCACACATTGCCTTTAAAAGGGTGATACTCCCTACTAATGTGTATGACCAAGACTCCATGTATGGTTACTGGAAGAATGGGAATTCTTCCTGGAAGGATACTAATGTTTCTTCCAATGTAAGGAGAAGAGGAATGGGAATGAGTGCCTTCAAGGCTTCTCATGAGAAAATACAAATGACGCATCCTAAACCATTTGTCTTTGGTGTTCCAGCCCCCACTCTTAAGAAGGGGGAAGTGGCCAAACTTTAGACTCAATCAACAATGATTAAGACTAAAGGTTAGTCTTATAGCAAGCCTGATTTGAGTGTTTCCGATGCTATCAGGGGCATGCTTTCTACAAAGAAAATTGTTGTTGATAGTAATCAGAAAAAGCCAAATAAAGCTGTTGAGATACTTTCCTTCAGTCAGATAGTTGCTGAAAGAAATCTGAAGAAGACAACTACTGTTCCTTTTGGAAAGTGTGTTGTTGTTAGCACAGTCACTAGACCAGCTCAGAAAAGAAGGTATAACCTTCTTGAGTGCTGGTGTTGTGGCAAGATAGGCCATTATATCATTGACTGCTAGCATAATCCTAGTGTGTCCAGAGTTGAAGTAAGTTCACCAGCCAGAAAAACTGTTGGTAGACATGTTTACTTTGAGAATAACTTGCACCAAAGACCCAATAAATATTGTGGTCCTAAGGTAAAATGAATATATTTTGCAGGTTAGTCCAAGTATCCATACCCCTATATGGTACTTGGACAGTGGTTGTTCTAGGCACATAACTGGAGCAAAGAGCAATCTGAAGGAGTTCATTCCAGTAATGGATGGACCCAAGGTGATATTAGGTGGATCAGATAGAGTGATCACCAAAGTTTATGGTAAGATTACTAATGGCTTAGTCACTTTCACAAAAGTGATTTATGTAGAAGGGTTGTAACACAACCTTATAAGCATAAGCCAATTATGTGATCATGGCTATATAATATCTTTCCACAAGGATAAGTATCATATTAGGAGATCAAGTGACCAAGTGGCCATTTTGATTGACACTGGGAGTGGGGATGTTTATTATCTAAATTTTATTTGTCTAACTTCAGACTCTCCCATTTGCCTAGTTGAAAATGAGAAAGCCTCACACTGTGTCAAATGGCATGGGAAGCTAGCTTATTTGAATTATAAGACTATATGTATGCTCTATAATAAAGAGTTAGTTAAGAATGGTCCTAACATGATGTGCACTAAGGAAGGCATTTGCTCTGCATGCTAAAAGGGCAAGCAGACCAAAGCTTCCTTCAAAAGCATTAAGACTAAAGATTCTGTGAGGTGTTTATACCTCTTGTATATGGACTTGTTTGGTCCAATGCAAGTTTATAGTCTAGGTAGGAAAGTCTACACATTTTTGGTTGTTGATGACTTTTCCAGATTTATTTGGGTTTTATTTTTGAAGAAAAAGTTTTAAACTCCTGATGTCTTCAAGACATTTGTCAAGCAAATACAAAATGAACTAGACTGTACTGTGGTCAAAATCAGAAGTGACCATGGGATTGAATGTCAATTTGAATGCATGACAAGAATCTGTGAAGATCATGAGATTCAGCAAGAGTTTTCCTCTACAAGAACACCCCAGCAAAATAGGATTGCTGAGAGGAAGAATAGGACTCTCATAGAAGCTGGAAGGACTTTACTAAATGACGCATTTCTCTGAGAATATTTCTGGGCTGAGGCAGTAAACACTGCTTGTTATGTCCTTAACAGGGCTTCTATCACCAAGAGCCACAAAAAGACTACATATGAGATCTTGAGGGTAGAAAACCAAAACTTGCATATCTCAAATTTTTTGGGAACAAGTGCTTTGTGCTCAACAATGGGAAATCCTATATAACTATGTCTACTGCCAAGTCCTATGAGGGGATTTTTGTTGGGTACATCAATAATAATAAGGCTTATAGGATCTATAACTTAACAAGTCAAGTTATAGAGGAGTCAGTTAATATAGTATTTAAGTAGTCAAATATGATTAATAATGAGCTGTCAAGCTCTTCTTCTAGTTCTGCAGGTACTGACCTAGTGTTGGATAAGCTCACTTTCAAGGAAGCTGCTCCAACAATTCAAGAAAATGTTGAGGGTGTGTGCATTATAGAGGAAGCACAAGGCACATAGGAAGTGGATGAAGTTTAGCATTATGAATAGCATGATGATGAAGCAAGACTGCCTCCAATAGTAAGAAATCTGAGGGATCATCTAGGCTACTAGATTATTTGTGATGGAAGCTAAGGAGGTGTGACAAGGAGCAGATGTCTCAACACAACAATGTACTCCAGTTTCCTATCACAAGTGGAGCCTAAGAAATTTGAAGAGGCTAATAAACACTAGTTCTGGATTGTAGCTATGCAAGAGGAACCGAACCAGTTTAAAAGGTGTAAGGTCTGTAAGCTAGTTCCCAGACCTCAAGGACATAATGTTATTGGAACCAAGTGGATCTATAGGAATAAATTTGATGAAAATGGCATTATAGTTAAGAATAAAGCTAGACTCGTAGCTCAGGGGCACAAACAAGAAGAAGGTATTGACTTTGATCAAACCTTTGCCCCTATAGCAAGACTAGAAGCTATCAGACTATTTCTTTCATATACTGCATGCCAAGGTTTCAGATTCTACAAGATGGATGTCAAATTAGCCTTCCTGAATGGAGACTTGAATGAAGAAGTCTATGTTGAACAACCTCCAGGTTTTGTTATTCCTAACCATTCTAGTTTTATTTATAGACCAAGGAAAGCTCTATATGGGATAAAGCAAGCCCCTAGAGCATGGTATGAGACATTGTCTAGCTTCCTCATTGAGAATAAGTTCTAAAAGAGGAAGATAGACAAGACCCTATTCCTAAGGAAATCTAAGGGCAAGATCATCCTAGTCTAGATATATGTTGATGACATTATTTTTGGATCTACTGATGGCAACCTTTGTAAAAAGTTTGCAAAACTTATGCAAGGGAAGTTTGAGATGAGCAGCATGGGTGAACTTAAGTTCTTCTTGAGTTTCCAAGTAAGACAGACTGATAATGGATTACTCATATCCCAGTCTAAGTTTAACAGGGAGTTGATTAAAAAATTTGGGATGGAGAATGCTTCCACCATGAAAACTCCCTTGGGATCAAGTATGTGTTTAGATAAAAGTGAGACAGGTAAACCTATTGTTTAGACTTTGTATAGAGGGATAATTGGATCTCTTTTATATCTCACTGCTAGTAGTCTATACATCATGTATGCTACATATGTCTGTGCTAGATATCAGACATGCCCTAAAGAGACTCATTACTCTGTTGCAAAGAGGATTTTGAGATATCTAAAGGGCACACTAGATCTTGGCCTATGGTACCCTAGGAATAGGGATTTTGAACTAATAGGCTATTCAGATACAGACTTTGCAGGCTGTAGAGAGGATAGGAAAAGTACATCAGATTTCTGTCATTTTTTTGGTAGAAGGCTAGTGTCCTAGAGTAGCAAGAAGTAGACTACTGTTTCTATTTTTATTGCAGAGTCGGAATATATAGCTACAGGGAACTACTGTGCATAGTTGTTGTGGATCCAGCATTAACTTCAGGACTATAACCTCCAGATAAGTAGAAGTTCTTTATTTTTGTGATTCTACTAGTGCTATATCTATAGCTAGGAATCCTATATCACATAGTAGGACTAAGCATATAGAGATTAGATATCACTTTATATGAGAGCATGTGGAATGACAGGATATTAGTCTTGAGTTTGTCCTAACAGACAAAAAAGTGGTTGATATCTTCACTAAGCCACTAGATAAAGCAAAGTTCAACACCTTCAAGTTTGAATTGGGTATGTTGAACTTTGTATAGCTTAAGTTGCTCTTCATATTGTATTATTGCAGGAAAAATTTCATCTTGCAGGCTGGATTGGACTAAAATGACTATATAAGATTTGATAGAAGTTGCTCTTAGTTAGGGGGAGCAAGTTTAGCATCAGTTGGTTATTTATACTCAAAAAGGGGAGTAGATAATCAAAGATGGCAAGCTACTCCCCAGCTATTCTACAGAAGTCAAAAAGGGGAATAAGTAGCAGGGGGAGCAGCTAAAGTAGGGGGAGCAACCAAATGGTATGCAACCAAATGGTCTGCAGGTGGTATTCCCATATATAGGGAAAATGTAATACATGCAGCAAAGTAGGGGGAGTACAATGGAAAATGTGGTAACTTTTATCTCTCTTAGGTTAATATATTATTGGAGGTTAATATATTATTGTCATTATTGCTTCATATGTTAGTTTATATCATTGACAAAAGTTTTTCAAGTGGTGTTTTGACTTATTCAAATACGGGGAGATTATTGGGTCCATTGGTCCTAATGTCCTAGATTTATAAGAAGACAAACAAGTCAATGATATACACATAGTTGTATTTAATGTATTTTAAGTTAATGCATGCAGGTTGTTCTATTTCACATTGATTGGACAGGTGGTCCAAGTGAAAATGACATATGAATCCAAGGCAAGATGCTGACATTGCCAGAAAAATGGCTAAGTCTACAGGAGTTGAGTGTAGTCAACTCACTCAATGCCATATAGCCAGAATCATTGAGTCAAGCTCATTCAGTCAAAGCTATAAAAAAATTTTCAAAGAATTTGACTAAGTCAGAGGCGTTGAGTGAAGCTTCATCACTCAATGTCATTCTTATTTTGTCAAATCCAAAGGATAAGGAGATAGAGAAATTCTACTAAGTCTACAGGAATTGAGTGAAGTAAGTTCATTCAATGCCAGAAGTCAAGGACAGATTATGACAAAGGCAAAAAATGGCTAAGTCCACAGGCATTGAGTGAAGCCAGTTCACTCAATGCTATATAGCTAATATCGTTGAGTATAGACAGGATAGTCAAAGACTAGCAAGTTGCAGAGCAAAAAAAATGACCAACTCCACAGGCATTGAGTGTAGTCAGTTCACTCAATGCCATACAGCTAATAACGCTTAGACAAGTGTGGACAGTCAAAGGCAAAGCTTCAACAAGCAGGAAAATTGACTAAGGTAAAAAGCATTGAGTGATGACTACTCACTCAATGCCATACAGCATAATTCATTGAGTAAAGATGCTACAGTCAAAGCCCCGGAGCTTCTTGCAAAGAAAAATATTCTAAGTCTAGAAGTGTTGAGTGAAGTAGGTTCACTCAACGCCATGGTGATTCAGTCAATGACTTGGAAGAAAGGCAAAAAATTCTGTCTAAGTACAATTGCGTTAAGTGAAGCCAGCTCACTCAATGCCAGAGGAAGAAAGCGTTGAGTCATGCTGCTGCTGTCAAAGCCAAAGAAGAAACTGGAATTTGGATTAGGTAAAAAGCGTTGAGTGAAGCCAGTTCACTGAAAGCCTAGTCAAATGTTGAGGCTGAAGGAGAAAGCATTGAGTATAGTCAACACACTCAATGCCTTCATGCAGAGCAGAATTTTTCTAAGTCCAGAAGCATTGAGTGAAGTTAGTTCACTCAACGCACTCAACGTTTACAGACAGCTGAAAAATTGACTAAGTACTAAATTGTTGAGTGAGGCCAGCTCACTCAACGCCATCAGGCAGAAAGTGGGGCCAAGTAAAAAAGTGTTGAGATATGTCAGTTCACTCAATGCTCTCAATGCCAAGAAGCAGAAAGTTGGGCCAAGTCAAAAGGCATGGAGTGAAGCCAGTTCACTCAACGCTCTAAATGCCTAGAGTTGTAGAAGGAAGCAGAATGTTGGCTAAGTCCAAAAGCATTGAGTGAAGCTCATTCACTCAACGCTCTCAACGCCTAGCAGAGCTGAAAAGTTTCTAAGTCCAGATTCATTAAGAATTTCTTATTCACTCAACGCACTTAACGCTTCTGGACTTGTCTGAAATTTTTTAAGTCAACAGATGATAATGTCATCAAAGTCAGCAAGTCAACGAATTTCAAATTCGTTATGAAAGTTCTATAAATCATCACTAACATCGTCGTCAGTCTGTTGTTAATCACAATCTGTAAAACAAAGGATATAATCAGGATTTAAAGCAGCGACACGTGGCAATCAACTCGCCGGATGACGGGATTATAAATAGAAGCTGAGATCTAGATCGAGACAACTTTCTGATAGATCAGTTCATTTTGCAAAAGAGGTGCAGGAGTTTGTCTTCTTCCCCTGCCATTATTGTAGTGACAAGAACTTCAATTTGACGTATCTGAAGGGTCTCTGAGTTAGCTGCTGCAATCAATATCTGCTACAACAAGATCAGAGGGTTACTCTGAGGAAGAAAAATCAGTCTAGGCAATTCCTAGCTGAATTTGCTTCTCGATCCAAGCAAACCCATATCAGAAGATCAATCTCTGGATCGGTGAAGAAGAAATCTGATCTGGGTTTTCACAGGACAGAAGGAAAGGCAGAGCAATTGAATTTTGCCTTACAGGTTAGCTGATCGAAGATAATCATTCTCATTCTTCCCCCTTCATCTGTAAGATCAGAATCAAGATTCTGAGTAACTTCTAGCACAAGCCGCAGATAGTCTTTCTTGTTGTTGAGAAGAATATATGGCTGAGATTCTCTCAGCTCAGGAAGAAATTGATTCAGAGAACAAAATCTCTTGAGTCAAATTTGCATTCATCTATTCTATATCTGTAGGGTCTGTGTAAGATCTGTGTTGTAGCCTATTTTATAAAGGTTGTGTGTGGATCTGTGTGTTAGGGTTGATCTCTCAGCCTGTGTTGAAGGGTATTTGTTTCTGTGTTAGGTGATCAGGTGATTACTGTGTGGTGGGGATGAGTGTCTGTGTTGTAAGTCTCGATGGAGACTGAGTGATCCATTGGGATTATGTTGTAATCTCTAAGGAGCCAAGTTATTGGAGAAGTGCCTTGTCTAACATACTGTTAGAAAGGTGGGAGGGATAGTGGATGTACCCATACACTGGGGAACCACTATAAATATCTGGTGTGTTGTGTGTTACTTTCTTAAATGCAGAACTATGCAAACACAGTAGGGCCTAAATCAGTTAAAGATTTTAAAGAAATACAAAACACTCTAATAACTTATTCACCCCCCTCTAGGTGATTTGTTATCCTTGCATTCAAAAACTTTCAAGTGGTATCAGAGGGAGGTTACTAAAAAAAGGCTTAACAGTATAAGTAGATCTCTAGGGTAGCTGGCAGAAGGTTTAAATGGGTTCAGGAGAGAATCACAAGGAGCTAGGATCCATGAAACTTCCTCTCTACAGGAAGGAGAATTTTAACATATGGAAGGAAAGAGTCAGATTGTTCATGGAGGTATCTAATCCTAGGATCTACATAACAGTTCAGGAAGGCCCTTCATCCCTATGAAGGTATCCGTCCTTGATGCAAACATTCTGACTCTGAATAAGTATACTGAAATGACTAAGGATGAAGTCATTTTAGCTACAATGGATAAGAGGGCACAAAACATTATTGTTAGTTCCATAGATGACTCCACCTTTTAAAACATGGTGAATTGTAAGACCTCAAAGAAAATGTGGGATACTTTGATAATTTACATGGAAGGTATTGAGGAAGTCAGAGATGATAGAAAGTCAATGCTCAATCAAGAGTATAAAGCTTTTAGACAGATTAAGGAGGAGATCATAGCTAGCTGCTATGAAAGATTTTTCAGAACTGTTAATGAGCTAAGGACCTACGGTCTAGTCTTTAGAAATTATGAGCTAAATGATAAGTTCCTTAGGTCTCTTACTAGAGACCGGGATACTAAGATATGTGTTATTAGAGAAGTGATAAAGTTGGCAGATACTCCACCATCCACATTATTTGGTAAGCTACTATCATATGAGATACAACTGACTGCAAGGAAGGAGGAAAAGAAGACCAGTAAATCCTAATCCAAAGAATCTTTTGTGGCCTTCAAGGCTGATAGCTCTAAGAGGAGCAAGGAGAAGAATACTTATCCCCCCAAGAAGGCAAGTTGAGTCAGAAAGTTTAGATCAAGAGACATCAGGCTGTAATATGTCTGATGAAGAATTTATTGCTTTATTAAGACAGTTTATGAAGATGATAATGAAGAAGGGGTGGAGGAGCAAACCTACCTATTCCTTTCAGCACAAGGAGGATTATTATAAAACCAAGAAGAAACCCTCCAAGGAAGGTAGGTATAATCCAAAACTTGTAAACAAGTTTCTAATAAGGTTACCTATTTTGCTGCAGCAAGCCAAGGCATTTTGTGGCTGAATTTCCTGTAAAGGAGGCCGATGAGAAAAATCACCACCATAAGAAGGGCAAGAAGGAGAAAACCTTCATTGATAAGAAGGAGAAAAGCTGGACTAACTCATCCTCCTCAGAGTCAGATGATGAAGATGAAGCCTATATTAGGCTGATGGCTAGATTAAATGAGGAATCTTGCCAGGATCAGCTTGGTCCATCTAAGGTACACTCTCCATTCAACTCTTCATCTAAGTCAAGTTATAATACTGGTCCCAATTCAGAAGCATCCTCATCCAGGAATAAAGGTGATACTGAGTCTGAGGAAGACATCAATCAAGTTATTGATAAGTATGGTTAACTTCTGGAAGCATTCAAAAGAAGTAATAAAATGACTAAACATCAGACTCTGGAGATTACATCTCTAAAGCTTGGTGTTTCCCAGCACTCTGAGACAGTAACCATGTAGGAACAGAAAATTAGGGAAGTCAGTCAGTTGAAAACTATTACTATTATACAGATAGGCACCATGAATAATAAGAATTTCCTTATTAGGGATCTAGAAGAAAAGCTCCAAAGGGAGAAGAGAATTGTGGCAAGTTTTTCTAAGCCCAATTCAGTGTTGCCCATTATTGACTCCTTCGCCTCTCAGATAAACAAGAGAGGAGTTTGATTTAAGGGAAACACAAGAGCTGCGCCTTTCAAAGGAAAGGGAAAAGCTCCAGCTAAGTCACCCATTGCCTTTAAAAGGGTGATACTCCCTACTAATGTGTATGACCAAGACTCCATGTATGGTTACTGGAAGAATGGGAATTCTTCCTGGAAGGATACTAATATTTATTCCAATGTAAGGATAAGAGGAATGGGAATGAGTGCCTTTAAGGCTGCTCATGAGGAAATACTAATAACCCATCCTGAACCATTTGTCTTTGGTTTTCCAGCCCCCACTCTTAAGAAGGGGGCAGTGGCCAAACATTAGACTCAATCAGCAATGATTCAGACTAAAGGTTAGTCTTATAGCAAGCTTGATTTGAGTGTTTCTGATGCTATCAGGGGCATGATTTCTACAAAGAAAATTGTTGTTGATAGTAATCAGAAAAATCCAAATAAAGCTGTTGAGATACTTTCCTTCAGTCAGATAGTTGCTGAAAGAAATCTTAAGAAGACAACTACTGTTCCTTTTGGAAAGTGTGTTGTTGTTAGCACAGTCACTAGACCAGCTCTGAAAAGAAGGTATAACCTTCTTGAGTGCTGGTGTTGTGGCAAGATAGGCCATTATATCATTGACTGCTAGCATAATCCTAGTGTGTCCAGAGTTGAAGTAAGTTTACCAGCCAAAAAAACTGTTGGTAGACATGTTTACTTTGAGACTAACTTGCACCAAAGACCCAATAAATATTGTGGTCCTAAGGTAAAATGAATATGTTTTGCAGGTTAGTCCAAGTATCTATGCCCCTATATGGTACTTGGACAGTGGTTGTTCCAGGCATATGACTGGAGCAAAGAGAAATCTGAAGGAGTTCATTCTAGTAAAGGATGGACCCAAGGTGATATTTGGTGGATCAGACAGAGAGATCACCAAAGTTTATGGAAAGATTATTAATGGCTTAGTCACTTTCACAAAAGTGGTTTATGTAGAAGGGTTATAACACAACCTTATAAGCATAAGCCAATTATGTTATCTTGGCTATTTCATATCTTTCCACAAGGATAAGTATCATATTAGGAGATCAAGTGACCAAGTGGTCATTTTGACTGACACTAGGAGTAAGGATGTTTATTATCTAAATTTTCTTTGTCTAACTTCAGACTCTCCCATTTGCCTAGTTGCAAATGAGAAAGCCTCACACTGTGTCAAATGGCACGGGAGGCTAGCTTATTTGAATTATAAGACTATATGTATGCTCTATAATAAAGAGTTAGTTAGGAATGGTCCTAACATGATGTGCACTAAGGAAGGCATTTGCTCTGCATGCCAAAAGGGAAAGCAGACCAAAGCTTCCTTCAAAAGCATTAAGACCAAAGATTCTGTGAGGTGTTTATACCTCTTCATATGGACTTGTTTGGTCCAATGACAGTTTATAGTCTAGGTAGGAAAGTCTACACCTTAGTGGTTGTTGATGACTTTTCCATATGTATTTGGGTTTTATTTTTGAAGAAAAAGTCTGAAACCCCTGATGTATTCAAGACATTTGTCAAGCAAATACAGAATGAGCTGGAGTGTACTGTGATCAAAATTAGAATTGACCATGGGATTGAATGTCAATATGAATGCATGACAAGAATCTGTGAAGATCATGAGATTCAGCAAGAGTTTTCCTCTACAAGAACACCCCGGCAAAATAGGATTGCTGAGAGGAAGAATAGGACTCTCATAGAAGTTGGAAGGACTTTATTAAATGACACATCTCTCCGAGAATATTTCGTGGCTGAGGCAGTAAACACTGCTTGTCATGTCCTTAACCGGGCTTCAATCACCAAGAGCTATAAAAAGACTACATATGAGATCTTGAAAGGTAGAAAACCTAAACTTGCATATCTCAAATTTTTTGGGAGCAAGTGCTTTGTGCTCAACAAGTGGAAATCCTATATAACTATGTTTGCTGCCAAGTCCTATGAAAGGATCTTTGTTGGGTACATCAATCATAGTAAGGCTTATAGGATCTATAACTTGACAAGTCAAGTTATAGAGGAGTCAGTTAATGTAGTATTTAATGAGTCAAATATGATTAATAATGAGCTGTCAAGCTCTTCTTCTAGTTCTGCAGGTACTGACCTAGTGTTGGATAAACTCACTTTCAAGGAAGCTACTCCAACAATTCAAGAAAATATTGAGGGTGTGTGCATTATAAAGGAAGCATATGGCGCAGAGGAAGTGGATGAAGATCAGCATCATGAAGAGCATGATGATGAAGCAAGACTGCCTCCAACAGTAAGACATCTGAGGGATCATCTAGGCTACTAGATTATTTGTGATGGAAGCCAAGGAGCAATGACAAGGAGAAGATGTCTCAACACATCAATGTACTCTAGTTTCCTATCATAAGTGGAGCCTAAGAAATTTAAAGAGGCTAATAAACACCAGTTCTGGATTGTAGCTATGCAAGAGGAACCAAACCAATTTAAAAGGTGTAAGGTCTGGAAGCTGGTTCCTAGACCTCAAGAACATAATGTTATTGGAACCAAGTGGATCTACAGGAATAAATTTGAAGAAAATGGCATTATAGTTAAGAATAAAGCTAGACTGGTAGCTCAGGGGCACAGACAAGAAGAAGGTATTGGCTTTGATCAAACCTTTGCCCCTATAGCAAGACCAAAAGCTATCAGACTATTTCTTGCATATACTACATGCCAAGGTTTCAGATTCTACCAGATGGATGTCAAATCAGCCTTCCTGAATGGAGACTTGAATGAAGAAGTCTATATTGAACAACCTCCAGGTTTTGTTGTTCCTAACCATTCTGGTTTTGTTTATAGACTAAGAAAAGCTCTATATGTGCTAAAGCAAACCCCTAAAGCATGGTATGAGACATTGTCTAGCTTCCTCATTGAGAATAAATTCTCAAGGAGGAAGATAGACAAGACCCTATTCCTAAGGGAATCTAAAGGCAAGATCATCCTAGTCCAGATATATGTTGATGACATTATTTTTGGATATACTGATGGCGGCCTTTGTAAAAAGTTTGTCAAACTTATGCAAGGGAAGTTTGAGATGAGCAACATGGATGAACTTAAGTTCTTCTTGAATCTCCAAGTAAGACAGACTGATAATGGATTACTCATATCCCAGTCTAAGTTTACTAGGGAATTGATTAAAAATTTTGGGATGGAGAATGCTTCCACCATGAAAACTCCCTTGGCATCAAGTATGTCTTAAGACAAAGATGAGATAGGTAAACTTGTTGTTTATACTTTGTATAGAGGGATAATTGGATCTCTTTTATATCTCACTGCTAGTAGGCTATACATCATGTATGCTATATATTTCTGTGCTAGATATCAGACATGCCCTAAAGAGACTCATTACTCTGCTGGAAAGAGGATTTTGAGATATCTAAAAGGCACACTAGATCTTGGCCTATGGTACCCTAGGAATAGGGATTTTGAAATAATAGGCTATTCAGATACAGACTTTGCAGGCTACAGAGAGGATAGGAAAAGTACATCAGATTTCTGTCATTTTTTGGGTAGAAGGCTAGTGTCCTAGAGTAGCAAGAAGCAGACTCGGTTTCTATTTCTATTGCAGAGTCGGAATATATAGCTGCAGGGAACTACTGTATATAGTTGCTGTGGATACAACATTAACTCCAGGACTATAACCTCCAGATAAGTAGAAGTTCTTTATTTTTGTGATTCTACTAGTGCTATCTCTATAGCTAGGAATCTTGTATCTCATAGCAAGACTAAGCATATAGAGATTAGATATACTTTATAAGAGAGCATGTGGAATGTGAGGATATTAGTCTTGAGTTTGTCCTAACAGACAAGCAAGTGGCTGATATCTTCACAAAGCCACTAGATAAAGTAAAGTTCAACACCTGCAAGTTTGAATTGGATATGTTGAACTTTGTATAGCTTCAGTTGCTCTTCATATTGTATTATTGCAGGAAAAATTTCATCTTACAGGTTGGATTGGACTAAAGTGACTATCAAAAGGTTTGATAGAAGTTGCTCTTAGTGAGGGGGAGCAAGTTCTGCATCAGTTTGTTATTTGTACTCAAAAAGGGGAGTAGATAATCAAAGATGGCAAGCTACTCCCCAGTTATTCTACAGAAGTCAAAAAGGGGGAGAAGTAGCAGGGGGAGTAGCTAAAGTAGGGGTGCAACCAAATGGTATGCAACCAAATTGTTTGCAGGCGGTATTCTCATATACAGGGAAAAGGTAATACATGCAACAAAGCAGGGGGAGTACAATGGAAAATGTGGTAACTTTTGTCTCTCTTAGGTTAATATATTATTGTAGGTTAATATATTATTGTAATTAATGCTGCATATGTTAGTTTATATCATTGACAAAAGTTTTTCAAGTGGTTTTTAACTTATTCAAATAGGGGAGATTGTTGGTCCATTGGTCCTAATGTCCTAGATTTATAAGAAGTCAAACAAGTCAATGGTATACACATAGTTGTATTTAATGTATTCTTAAGTTCATGCATGCAGGTTGGTCTATGTCACATTGATTGGACAGGTGGTCCAAGTGAAAATGACATATGAATACAAGGCAAGATACTGACATTGCCAAAAAAAATGGCTAAGTCTACTGGAGTTGAGTGTAACCAACTCACTCAATGCCATATAGCCAGAATCATTGAGTCAAGCTCATTTAGCCAAAGCTACAAAAAAATTGTCAAAGAATTCGACTAAGTTAGAGGCGTTGAGTGAAGCTTCATCACTCAATGCCATTCTGATTCTGTCAAATCCAAAGGATAAGAAGATAGAGAAATTCCACTAAGTCCACAGGAATTGAGTGAAGCAAGTTCATTCAATGCCAGAAGTCAAGGATAGATTATGACAATGGCAAAAAAATGGCTAAGTCCACAGGCATTGAGTGAAGCTAGTTCACTCAATGCCATATAGTTAATATCGTTGAGTATAGTCAGGATAGTCAAAGACTAGCAAGTTATAGAGCAAAAAAATGACCAACTCCACAGGTATTGAGTGCAGTCAGTTCACTCAATGTCATACATCTAATAGCGCTTAGACAAGTGTGGATGGCCAAAGGCAAAGCTTCAGCAAGCAGGAAAATTGACTAAGGCAAATAGTGTTGAGTGATGTCTACTCACTCAACGCCATGCAGCATAATTCGTTGAGTAAAGATGCCACAGTCAAAGCCCCGAAGCTTTTGGCAAAGAAAAATATTCTAAGTCCAGAAGTGTTGAGTTAAGTCGGTTCACTCAATGCCATACTGATTCAGTCAAAGACTTGGAAGAAAGACAGAAAATTCTGTCTAAGTATAACTGCGTTAAGTGAAGCCAGCTCACTCAATGTCAGAGGAAGAAAGCATTGGGTCATGCTGCTGTTGTCAAAGCCAGAGAAGAAACTGGAATTTGGCTTAGGTAAAAAGCGTTGAGTGAAACCAGTTCACTCAAAGCCTAGTCAAATGTTGAGGCTGAAGGAGAAAGCATTGAGTATAGTCAACACACTCAATGCCTTCATGCAGAGCAAAATTTTTTTAAGTCCAGAAGCATTGAGTGAAGTTAGTTCACTCAACGCACTCAACGTCTACAGACAGCTGAAAAATTGACTAAGCGCTGAATCGTTGAGTGAGGCCAGCTCACTCAACGCCATCAGGCAGAAAGTGGGGCCAAGTAAAAAAAGCATTGAGTGATGTTAGTTCACTCAACGCTCTTAATGTCAAGAAGCAGAAAGTTGGGCTAAGTCAAAAGGCATTGAGTGAAGCCAGTTCACTCAACGCTCTCAATGCCTAGAGTTGTAGAAGGAAGTAGAATGTTGACTAAGTCCAAAAGCGTTGAGTGAAGCTCATTCACTCAACGCTCTCAACGCCTAGCAGAGCTGAAAAGTTTCTAAGTCCAGATTCGCTGAGAATTTCTTATTCACTCAACGCACTTAACGCTTCTGGACTTGTCTGAAATTTTTTAAGTCAATTGATGCTAATGTCAGCAAAGTGAACAAGTCAACAAATTTCAAATTCGTTATGAAAGTGCTACAAATCATCACTAACGTCGCCGTCAGACTGCTGTTAATCAGAATCTTTAAAACAAAGGATATAATCAGTCGTTAAAGAAGCGACACATGGCAATCAACTCGCCGGATGACGGATTATAAATAGAAGTTGAGATCTAGATCGAGACAACTTTCTGATAGATCAATTCATTTTGCAAAAGAGGAGCGGTAGTTCGTCTTCTTCCCCTGCCATTATTGCAGTGACACGAACTTCAATTTGACGTATCTGAAGGGTCTCTGAGTTAGCTGCTGCAATCAATATCTGCTACAACAATATTAGAGGGTTACTCTGAGGAAGAAAAATCAGTCTAGGCAAGCCCTAGCTGAATTTGCTTCTCGATCCAAGCAGATCCATATCAGAAGATCAATCTCTGGATCGGTGAAGAAGAAATCTGATCTGGGTTTTCTCAGGACAGAAGGAAAGGTAGAGCAATATGATTTTGCCTTACAGGTTAGCTGATCGAAGATAATCATTCTCATTCTTCCCCCTTCATCTGTAAGATCAGAATCAAGATTCTGAGTAACTTCCAGCACAAGTCGCGGATCTTTGAAGATAGTCTTTCTTGTTGCTGAGAAGAAGATAGGGCTGAGATTCTCTTAGCTCAGGAAGAAATTGATTCAGAGAACAAAATCTCTTGAGTCAAATTTGTATTCATTTATTTTATATCTGTAGGGTCTGTGTAAGATATGTGTTATAGCCAGTTTATAAAGGTTGTGTGTGGATCTGCGTGTTAGGGCTGATCTCCCAGCCTGTGTTGAAGGGCATTTGTGCCCGTGTTTGGTGATTAGGTGATTACTATATGGTGGGGCTGAGTGCATATGTTGTAAGTATCGGTGGAGACTGAGTGATCCGGCGGGATCGTGTTGTAATCTTTAAGGAGCCAAGTTATTGGATAAGTGCCATGTCTAATATACTATTAGAAAGCAGGGAGGGATAGTGGATATACCCATACACTAGGGAACCACTTTAAATATCTGGTGTGTTGTGTGTTACTTTCTTGAAAGTATAACTAAGCAAACACAGTAGGGCCTAAATCAGTTAAAGATTTTAAAGAAATCAAAAAGACTCTAATAACCTATTCACCCCCTAGGTGATTAGCTACCCTTGTATTCAAAGACTTTCAAGGAAGAAAAGATGAAAGTGCATGGATCCTGCAATGAAGTTTGTCGTCTCAAGAGACGTGGTCTTCGACGAACTTATAATATACTAGGGTAGCACATCTATAGAGCTAAAAGAAAGCAAGTCAGACAGAGGCCAAGGATAAGCTGCTCGGAATCTTCTGGTGGAGTTTCATGCATCACCAGGTTCTCTAATTTCGTCTAGCTCTAGGGTAGATGCCTCTGGATCTGGAAGCAAGGGGTGCAATGCTCCTGGTATGCCCGGGATTAGAGCTAGTACAGAAGAAGCAGTGGGAGTGGTGGATCAGGGTCAAGCCCACGGAGGTCCAAGAGGACTATTATTCTACCAGCTCGGTATAGGGACGAGAACATAGTGAGTTTTATCTCATTTTTCTTTGCAAGTCCCTTGGATGAACAGGAGCAGTCGAGCTTGTAGAACGCCTATTGAAATTGAGAATTGGCTTTTGTGGAGTTCGAACCCTTGGGGAAGGGGTGACCGCACACTTACTTCTCCTAATAAGCTTGGCCGACCGAAGACTTAGAACACAGAACTGACTCAATGCTTTTGCATGGAGGTCCCACCACACACCTGGAAGATCTTAGAGCGCTTACTCTCCTTAGCATGTGCTAAGCTAAGGACACCTCAAAAAGCATAAGAAGATCAAAGAGTAGGAAAATTGGAATGCTTGAAAGCTTTTCTTCTGAGGTACCCCCTTGGGTTTACTTATAGTTTTTTAAGCCTGACCTGCAAATAGCGCAACTCCGCTATTCTAAATGGTTGTATGCAGCCCAAAGTGGTCTGCCAATAGCCAAACTCCACTATTCTAACTAACTATTGGCAGACAAAATCACATTAACCATATGATATTTGCACCCCTCTCATGGGGGGCAATTGGGACCAGCTCGCCACTCAACTAGGAGGGTATGCCCGGCTATCGTAGCTCGCCTCTCTCTTTAGGCGAGCGCAAGCTGGGCTTCTGCGGCTCACCTGTCCCTTACACGTAGGTGGGTCGGTGGTCATGGTCTAGCGACTACTTAGGCAAAAACGGACTAGCGAGTTGGCTCGTGCGGTTTGCCAGCCTGTGAGGCAGAGGCGGGCTGACTGACCCCTGGGTTCGCCCGCCTATCAAACTGACTAGGACCGGATGACCCCTGGCTCACTAGTCCTCCTAACAGATGCGGGTTGGCTGGCATGGAGGGTCCCTCTTCTGCCTTGTTGGACCCACTCGGAGAACACTGGGTTGTACACAATCAATGCCCTTTTTGAGCTTTCACAAAGCTCGGAAAGAATAATCCAACCTTATGTGTTTGATGAGTGCCTGCTGAGCTGGAGGGAATCTTTGGGTGGGTCCCACTTTAGTGTTATAAATACACCACCAGGCTTAAAGAAATTCCCCGACTTTTTGCTTCTCTTTTTCTTTGAGAGTTACTGTAGCTGAGCAATGCCCTTTTCAGAAGAGATGCATGCTTGCTTAGCGGCCACGAGGGAGGGCACGTGGGCGCAGGTCATCGATGTCACCCCTTGGCTAGCTCGGGGGTCATCTAGTACTATCTTCAGGCCAAAGAATGCAAAGATGATCATGCGGTCTCCCCTAAATGATTCCCCAACGTCTAGTCTAGTGGCCGGTGCCGAGGCCATCCATGAGGTACAAGGGCCGTTTGCTTGATTTCATTGTCACTCTAATTTTGACTTCACCTTCTTCATAGGAGACGCCTCGTGGGGGTGGAAACGGTAGAACGGAGTCGAGACATTCTTCCTCGCATGAAACTGAGTAGGTCCCCTGCCCCTCGACTATGGGATCAGCCCATCCCACGGTCCTGACCATTTCTCCTTTGGCCATAAGCGAGTTCTCGACTTATTTTCCTCTTCCTGGTTTACTCTCACCTTACCTGATCCTTTGTTGTTGTTGCTTTTACTCCAGGGGTTACCAATCTGCCCCAGTAGGTTCCTCAGTTGCCAACCCTCCCCAGATTGGGAAAGTCTTTTGTGACTCTTGAAAGCAAACTCTTCCAGGGTCATCCTGGTACTTCCCGTCTACATGCTAGTGCGGGAGATGTGTCGACTCCAGCTAGATCACAAATACTATCCCACTATTGACCGACTTCTTCTAATTCTTTCTTCTTTAGGTTTTCACAAGTTGTCCTCCTCTAAAACTGACATGAGCGAGGGGTACTCACCTCCCCTTCCCCGGACCGCATCCCCGAGTACCTGGGAGGTCCCCTAGACGCTGAGGAAATTAAGGGGCGGATGATTAGGTTGTTCCAGAAACACTCTCTGATATTTTAGGAGATTAGTGGTCGGGTGGACGAAGATAAGGCAGAAGCGGAGGTGCGGCTCGGGATTTTGGAGGGAATGAGGCCCCCAGAAGATGGAGACGGGACGACTTCCCCAAAAATACACATCACACGAGCAGAGGGGTGACTTAGGCACGCCACGGAGCAGGTCGACCTAGCACTTTGAGAGTTGGTGGCAGTTCGCGAGTATTACTACCCTTGCTTACCTCCCCGCTACGGGGTGCGATGGAGGGGTAGGTGGAAATGGACTCAATACCGAACCACCCTCCCCTTCCCCGCAGCCAGTTCAGGGGTCTGGGCCGCTCCTGCTTCCAAGATCAGTGTGTGTAGCCTGACTTGTGAAATTGCTATTTTTTCTTTCGGAAAACTGAATTATTATTTGGAACTGCTTGCCCGTTAATGGGATTATGCTTGTATATTAATTCCTTTTCATCTGTTGCTTGTTACTGCTTAGCTCTTCTTAGATGAATGTGGGCGAGCTGCTTTACATGCCTATTCTCTTCTTAGGCGGGTGCTAGCCAGCTTGGCTCGCTCGCCTCTTTGGAGGACGCGGGCCAGCGCGGCTCGCTCGCGTATTTTGCAGACGTGGGCTAGCGCGGCTCGCACACCCCTTTGGTGAACGCGGGCCAGCGTGGCTCGCTCGCCCCTTCTACTGCTTCCGCATAATTTTCACAGGCCATGGCGAGTAAGTGGTAATTAGTGGTAGGCTCGAATATCGAAGCGTCATGTCTCATTTTTGTTATCCGCACATTTCTCGCAGATGGGACGTTTTCCCGCCACTTTCTTTTACTATAAATAGCCCACGACCCTTCATCCTACCTACAATATTTTAAACCTTCCTCTACGTCTTCTTCACTCCTGCGATTCTCCGCTCGTCCCTTTCCGCGAGAACTCCAACGTCCCGCCCGCTTAACAGATTGCGAGATGGAAGGAAGTGGTGGCGATGTTGAGGGGAGAAGCAAGTGTGCATGGAATTTCTGCGACTACATCTTCTTCTCTTCCACCCTTACCGAAAGGGAGTTCATCTCGATGGTCGGCAACTTCATCCCGCCCAGATTTGAGGCAAGGCGACCAGGAGAGGAGGAGAAAGTCAACGACCTCTCCGACGCTGAGCTCGTCATCCCCATCTCCCACATCGATGTGGGCCTCCGGCTTCCCCTATGGACCGACGTCTGGCAGATTTTGAAGTACTTTGGGGTCATCCTCGGCCAGCTGACCCCCAACTCATTTATCATTTTGGTCGCGTTCACTTGCTTCTTGCGAGAAGAGCGGATCGAGTTCAGACTTGCGGTCTTCCGCAAGCTGTTCTCCTTCCGGGCGAACAAGGGTAACACTGCTTACTTCTCCAGTAACCACGTCAAGGTGCGGGAGACAGTGAACAAGAGCCATTACTAGCTCAATAAGTTCTTGTTCGTCCGGGGCGACATCGGTAACGTCTCGTTCTCGCTTGTTCAGCTCAGCGAGGCGAGCTACCGCCCTCCTAGCCTGGGGGGCATGAAGCCGAGCTCTGTGGGTTCTTCTAGGGGAAGAACTTTGAAGTCGCATTCCTCCGAAGGAACGTCGATTCCCTCTCCCCTATCCCGCCCGTGGGAGGTATGCTACTCACGCTTGATCCCTTTTTTATTTAACCTCTTCTTTTATTGTTCTAATTCTGTCGCTACAGGTGAGCGAGATCTCCCTTCACACCCTCCTTATGAGAGTGTGTGAGTCGCTCTCGGCGAGCCCGCTCATGCCGAGACCGCTACTGCTGCACATTGCGAGGCCCTGGCCATTCCTGTTTCCTAGAAGCGAGTCTCCCGCGCACAACATCCTCTGCCGCCACCATCCAAGAAGTTGAGGACCACGGACAGCGAGCCTCCCGTATCCTGGGAGAAGGGCCAAGCTCCCGCCAGCCATCAATCTGAAGCGGTCTTGACCCCGAGTGCTTCGACCGGCGGGCCTCTTGGCGAGGCGGCCGGTACCTCCAAGGCGCGAGATCATGAATCTGCCGACAAGCCTATGCCGAGAGGGCATCGCAACTTTGGCTATGGAGAGCGGCATCTGGACGAGCTCGAAAAGCCCATCCTTCAGTGGGACCAAGGGGAGAATGGGGTGTCCATATTGACCCTACTGTCGAGATGGCTGCAGTAGGACATAACCAGCGGGGAGGCCTACGTCTTCACCTTCAGCTTGTACACGTGGGAGGATACTGCGGTCTTCAACAAGGAGGCCACGTGAGCACTCATGCAAGAGAGTGCGTTGGCCCAGCTACGTGCCCTGGAGTTGTTTCACATGGTGAGTCGCCGGTGCATGTAGATGGAGCGGAACTCCGCCTCACTTCAGAAGCACTCCGACGATAAGGAAGAAGCCCACCGCCTCGCGCTAGAGGAGGTGCAGCTACACAAGAAGCGGGCAGACTCAACCGACGCCATCCTCGTGGGGTACCTGGGCGGGGTGGTAAGTCCCAAAACTTGAAACAAGATTCCTTTTTTAGGGTTGCCTCCATTAACACTTTTACTTCTTTTCACAGGATGTGGCGACGACTAAGCACCTCAGCTTCCAAATCGATACCCTCGAGAAGGAGAACGAGGTGTTGTGAATGTGGGTGCTGCCTCCTCAACCTTCATTACCTCCAACAGGCTCTCCCCTGACCACTCCACTTCTCCACCTCCCTGGGCCTCACCCCCAGCTTATCCCTCTACACTTTGCTCCTCCACAGCTTTCTCCCCAGCCTTACCTAGGCTTAACTCTTCCTTATCCACGACCTCCTCTATAGTCTCCTCTCCAGCCTCACCTAGGCTCAACCCTCCTTCCTCCGCAACTTCCTCCTATGTCGCCAACTCCTTCTCTAGCTCTTCTGCCTTCACAATCCAGGAAATGGTGTTGACGGCAGTCACATAGCACTGCTTTGCCACCTTTGGATCCCCCTGATCCAGACTTTCACTCCTCCACTGCTAAACTTGAGACACTGATGGAACGAGGAAGGGATGCAATGGAAGACGTTGATGAGAGGGCGCCCAAAGATTGCATTATAGCTGCTCGAGGCATCAACGATGATGAACCGACAGTTCCTCGACACCCCCACCCCCTAGTGTCACATGCAACCCTACCCTTCCTTCGACTTCCTTCTGCTCCCCTGAGAACCCAAACAACGGTCCGTCCGAGGCTAGAACCCTCCGAGCCTACACCTTCATTTCATCAAATGCTTTTTTGAAGATCACATTCATGGATCTCCCATTGTCTACCAGAATCCTGGAGACCGTGAAATTTTCTACTGCCATATGGATCACCAAGGCATCACAGAACGGGTCTTCATAGTCGAGCATGTCCTTTGCTAAGAAGGTGATTTTTTCCTCCTAGGGAGGAGTCTGGGAGGTCAAGGCAACTCTCCTTCGGTACATGGTTAAGAAGCTCCCCTTACGGGTGACCTCTATCCCACCCCCACCCCCACCCCCACATGGATCACCCTGATCCCTCCTCGGGCTCCCACATCATCCTAGTCCTCGCATCTATCCTCTCCTCCTCCTTGTAGCACTTCCTCGATCCTCACGGGCTGCTGTTGAAGGGGACTTGCTCCCTGGCCCCTCTCACCTCCAAAAACTCTGGGCAGGTGGTCGTTGCATGACCCTCCTCCTGGTGAAAGTCACAAAAGAGCAATGAAACCCTATCTTCTCTTCTCATCACTCCTCCTCGCACTCCTCTCCTTGCTCCTCTCCCTCTCACGATCTTCATAGAATCCTACTGCGGTGGAAGGGGAGCCCTCAGTCCTTGCCTCCAGGCCGGCTGATTGAACCTTCCCTGACCACGGAAGTTCTCTCCATCTTGCCATACTCCCCCTATTCCTGGAGGAGACCTTCTTGGGGCCTCCAGCCTAACCGGTTGTTAGGCTCCCTGTGCCCCCACCCTTGGTGTTGCCCCTGGCCTTGGGGCTCTTCCCTTCTCCTCTCTTCTTTCTGCTCCCTCTACTCCTTATACTCTCTCTGCCTCCCGGCTCCCGGCTCCTTCACATCCTCCTCCGCTAACTTGGCCAGCTTCTTAGCAAAGCTGGGTTGGCCGCTTCTATCTCTATCTCCTTCGTCGCACTCTCTATTAGCTCCTCAAAGGAGAGGGGGTAACCCTTTTCAGATCCATGTTGAAGAATCTCGGCCTCAACCCAAGGGTTAAGGCAAGCATCACGGTGTACCCAGACATTTCCTGAACCTGCAAAATCTCTTCCTGGAACCTATTAACATAGCATCCCAGCATCTTCTCCAGTTTTTGCTAGATGGAGAACAAGCACTCCACCGACTTCTTCCTCTTCTTTGACGATGAGAACCTCAACGGGAACTGAAAGTCTCTAATTTCAAGGTAGCTAGCAACCTAGATGGGGGGTAAATAGGTATGCTTAGGTCTTTTGATAGTCTTTTGAAATCACTTAATTGTTTCTTTAGGATTTCAGCTTATCGTAATCTAGAGCTTTTCCTTAGCACCTGTAATTAAGAAAATATAAGCAAACACAGAAAAGCACACAAGTATTTTATAGTGGTTCCCCAAAATTATGGGCACATCCACTCTCCTCCCACCTTGCTAACTTCCTGTTTAGTCAAGTCACTTCTCCAAACCAATGCTCCAAGGAGCTTACACCTCAGATCCCTCAGGATCTCTCAGTTTTCTCCAAGACTTACACCTCAGCCACAAAGGCCTACACTCAGTGATACAAGTATCACCTACCTCAGTCACCTAAGCCCTACCACTCAGGCTATGGAGGATAGCCCTACCTCAGAGCAAGCTTGCTCCAACAAATCAGAGAGATTCACTATCCTACAATTCAAGAAAAACTGCCCTACTTCTCAGTGAGTAAAGCTCATCTACCTCAGAGAGCAGTACTCTCCTACAGCTCAGGAAAATTTGCCATGCCTCAGACCCAAAGGTCTTACCGCTCAGATCCAGAAGGATCCTACAAAAAGAATTAATTTAATTAACTTTGACACAGAGAAATTTCTCAGTGTTAATCATTTGAGCAGAAAACTTTCTGCTCCAACCCTCCTCACAGCAGGGAAAGGATTTGCTGGAGGAACTCAGAATATGACTTCTGAACTTTTTGATGAAGGCTAAAGATCTTTTGATCTTGAGTCTTCAAATAGCTCACTGAACCTGCCAAAGGATGAAGGTTCTTCTTTCTTCAGAACAGGTTCTGAATCTACTGTGGTAGATGGAGACTTGTATAGCTAACTGAACTTTTCTTGCTGGAGAGCTTCAAGTTTTAACTAGCAGCAATGGCGAAAAGATGAAGATGACTGCTCTTTTTTTTTTTGAATAATGTATGCCCTAAAAGTTTTCTTTATCTTGGCCCTATATCTTCCTTTTGTAGTTCGCCGATCAACGGCTCTCAGAAATCGGTGGGCCCCCTTGCAGCTTCCAGCTGCGCCTTGCTTTAATAGAAGAATACGTACAGTAGCTAAATGGCAAGTTTTTTCGTGTAGTGTATCTTTCCCGTGTCTGATTTGACCTTAGTTGACTTTATCGATTTTACTGACGTCAGCACCTGTGGACTTAGCTAAAATCTAGCATCAGAGAATAGGCATTGAGTGAGTAAGCATCACTCAACGTCAAAACACTTAGATAGATTCAATGTCTCTTGGCGTTGAGTGAGTAACCTTCACTCAACACCAAACTACTTAGAATATCAATCTGTTGCTAGGCGTTGAGTGATTCAGCTTCACACAACGTCAACTGCTTTATCAGATTTCTGCTGCTTGGCATTGAGTGAGTAAGCATCACTCAAATTCAAACCCCTTAGACAAAATTCTATCTACACTCGGCGTTGATAGCGTTGAGTCAGTAACTTCCACTCAACGCTTTTTGCCTTAACCAAATTTATGCTTCTTTAGCAACTTAAGCATTGAGAGTGTTGAGTGACCACGACTCACTCAACGCTTTTTGCCTTAACCAAATTTCTGCTTAGTGGTCAGGCGTTGAGTGAGTTAACTTCACTCAATGCCTATGGACTTGGCCACATTTTAGCTTATTCCAACTACAGGCTTTTATTGCTTTAGCCTATCTCATAGCCTTTTGTTGTATGGCATTAAGTGAGTTGACTTTACTTAACGCACGTGGACTTGGCCATTTTCTCAGCTTTCCACTGTCTTGGCTTTGACTGTATAGGCTTCACTCAGTGCTATAAGCCATCTAGCGTTGAGTGACTGATCTTCACTCAATGCTTGTGGACTTAGATAGTTTTCTATCTTTCCACAACTTAGGTAAGTATTTACCTGACTAAGCAACTTAGGCTACCATACTTATCATAGTCATCTACAAACATATGTATATTATTAGTAAGATTGACTTCACTCAAATCCAGGACATTGTGGGCAATGGACCCAACAATCTCCTCATATTTGAGGAAGTCAAAACTCTTAAGCAAAGACAATGACATACACAGAACTATACAGCACAAGGCATAATAGAAGAAAGCTAAACAATTGAGATGTGATCAATAGTTACCACACTTCCCAGCTTGCAGAATATAATACTACATATATCATCTACTTCCCTTGAATTGTTGCTGCCTTGCTTCATGATCATTTGATCATCCTATCCTCTCCCCCTTTTTGACTGTAGAAAATAACTGGTAGGATGGATACACCTGATCAACTGATCATCTTACCACCTGCTCCCCCTCACTTTGATAGTAGTGAAATGTTGTAATTGTGCTTGACTTACTCCCCCTCAATTGGAGAATCTTCATTTCTTTAAAGCACCATCCTATCTGCATAAAGCCAAATAGTTTGCAACCAGATGAAGATCAATTGAAGCTATACTAAGTTTAACATATCCAACTCAAATTTGAAGATGTTAAACTTGGCTTCATCTAGTGGCTTAGTGAAGATGTCAGCCACTTGCTTGTCTGTTAGGACAAACTCAAGGGTGATGTCTTCACATTTCACATACTCTCTAATGAAATAATATCTAATCTCTATGTGCTTAGTCCTGCTATGGGAGACAGAATTCCTAGCAATAGAGATTGCACTAGTAGAATCACAGAATATAGGAGTTCTACTTATCTGGAGATTGTAGTCTTGAAGCTGGTGCTGGATCCACAACAACTGAGCACACCAGCTTCCTGCTGAGATGTACTCTGACTTTGCAGTTGACATTGCCACACTTGTTTGTTTCTTGCTGCTCCAAGATACTAGTCTCCCTCCCAAGAACTGATAGGTGCCAGATGTGCTCTTCCTATCCTCTTTGCAGCCTGCAAAATCTGTATCTGAATAGTCAGTTAGTTCAAACTCCTCATTCCTAGGGTACCAAAGGACAAGATCTGGAGTGCTCTTAAGATATCTCAAGATTCTCTTAGCTGTATAGTAGTGAGATTCTTTAGGGCAAGCCTGATACCTAGCACAAACACATGCAGACATGATGTCTTGCCTACTTGCAATCAAATATAGAAGGGAGCCAATTATCCCTCTATATAAAGTTTCATAAACAGGTTTCCCTACTTCATCTTGCCTACAGGCATACTTGACCCCATGAGAGTTCTCATAGTGGAGGAATTCTCCATGCCAAACTTCTTGATTAACTCCCTAGTGAACTTAGACTGGGATATGGACAAGCCATCATCAGTCTGTCTTACTTAGAGGCCCAAGAAGAACTTAAGTTCACCCATACTGCTCATCTCAAACTTCTCTTGCATGAGTTTAGCAAACTTTTTGCAGAGGTTGTCATCAGTAGATCCAAAGATGATGTCATCTATATAGATCTGGACTAGGATGATCTTACCCCTAGATTACCTTAGGAATATGGTCTTATCTATTTTCCCCCTTGAGAATTTGTTCTCAATGAGAAAACTAGACAATGTCTAATACCATGCTCTAGGAGTTTGCTTCAGCCCATGTAGAGCTTTCCTAAGACTATAAACAAAATCAGGTGAGTTAGGAACTACAAAACCTAGAGGCTGATCAACATAGACTTCTTCTTTTAAGTCACCATTTAGGGAGGCTGACTTCACATCCATTTGGTAGACCTTGAAACCCTTGTGATCTACATATACAATGATGGCCTCCAATCTTGCTACTGGGGCCAAGATTTGATCAAAACCAATCCCTTCTTCTTTCTTGTACCCCTTAGCTACTAGTATGGCATTATTCTTAATTATAATGCCATTTTCATCAAGCTTGTTTCTGTAGATCAACTTGACTCCAATGACATTATGACCATGAGGTCTGGGAACCATCTTCTAGACCCTGCACCTCTTGAACTGGTTCAGTTCCTCCTGTATAGCTCCAATCCAATGTTTGTCTATGTTGGCCTCTTCAAATTTCTTGGGCTCCACTTGGGATAGAAAGCTTGAATACATGATTGTGTTCTAACTTCTGGTCCTTGTCATTACTCTATGACTTGCCTCACCAATGATCTGGTATGTTGGATGATCTCTTATATGTCTGACTGTAGGTGGCAGTCTTCTTTTAGCAACATGGGCATCTTCTTGTTGATCTTCATCCACTCCTAGTGTGCCAGGTAGATCATCTAGAGTATGCATATCATCTTGGATGACTGGGGATGTTTCCTTGATGGTCAACTTGTCCATCATATGTTCTTTACCTATAGTACTATAAGAAGAACTAGGCAGTCCATTTTTAATCATGGTATACTCATCAAAGACTACATGAACTGATTCTACTACAACTTGGCTTTTTAAGTTGTAGATCATATAGGCTTTGCTATGATTGTGGTACCCAACAAATATTCCATCATAGTATTTGGCAGCAAACTTAGTCACATAGGACTTGTCATTGTCAAGCACAAAGCATTTACTACCAAAGATTCTGAGATAGCCTAGATTTGGTTTTTGCCCTTCAAGATCTCATAGGGAGTCTTCTTGTGGACTTTGGTGATAGAGGCTTTATTGAGGACATGACATGCATTATTTACTGTCTCAGCCCAGAAATATTCTGGGAGAGATGTGTCACTCAACAGTGTTCTACCAGCCTCTATGAGAGTCCTATTTTTCCTCTTAACTATTCCATTTTGCTGGGGTGTTCTAGGTGAAGAGAATTCTTGATGAATCTCATGCTCTTCACAGAACTTTGACATGCAATCAGACTGGAATTCTATCCCATGGTCACTTTTGATTTTAACCACAGAATAGCCAAGCTCATTCTGAATATGCTTGACAAACCTCATGAAGACATCAGGGGTTTCATCCTTCTTCTTAAGAAAGAACACCCAAATAAACTTGGAATAGTCATCAACTACCACAAGGGTGTAGACTTTCCTACCAAGACTGTGAATTGGCATTGGAACAAATAGGTCCAAGTGCAAGAGGTATAAGCACTTCACAGAGTCTTTGGTCCTAATACCCTTGAAGGAGACTTTTGTCTGCTTACCCTTTTGGCAAGCTGAGCAAATGCCCTCCTTAGATCACTTCATATTGGGGTCATTCCTAACTAGCTCTTGACTGAAGAGCTTGCCAATAGTCTTGTAATTCAAATGGGTTAGTCTCTTGTACCATTGGACACAGTAGGAGACTTTCTCATATGTCACCAAACAGATAGGAGAATCTGTGTCTAGACATAGAAAGTTCAAGCAATAAATATTTCCACTTCTAGTGTCTGTCAAGATGACCTCTTGGTCACTTGACCTCTTAATTAGGCACTCAACCTTGTAGAATACAATTACATAGTCAAGATAAGAAAGCTGGCTTATGCTTATAAGGTTGTGCTGGAACCCTTCAACATAAGCCACCTTGGTGATAGTGACTATTCCATTGGTGATCATACCATATCCTCTAGTTACACCTCTATCTGAACCTCCAAAGATGACTTTGGGTCCATCTTTTACTGGAGTATACTCCTTTACGTTGCTCATTGTTCCAGTCATGTGCCTGGAAATGCCACTGTCTAAGTACCATATAGGGGTATGACATATTGAACTATCCTGCAATATACAAATTACTTAACCTTAGGACCCCAATATCTATTGAGTCTTAGGTGCATGTTTGCACGAAACTGAACATGTCCACCAGCAAAATTTCTGACTGGTGGACTGACCCCTAGCTTTGTCCATATTGGGATTGTGCTAGCAGTCAATGGCAAAATGCTCTATCTTACCATAGCACCAACACTCATGTATGTTATATCTTCTTTTCTATGAATGCCCTGTAGTATGATGAGCAGCAAGCTTGATAGGAGAAAGATGTGCTACATCCTTTTTCTGATTTTTTTCAGCCAGAATTTGACTGAAGATAAGCCTTATAGCTAGCTGATTTGGTCTGCCCTGAGTGCTAGTAGCAGCTAGCTTTTTTTCAGAAAGCATGCTTCTGATGGCTTCAGATGTAAGACCCCCCTTCCCGAAACATAAGACAAGGCACGAGAGGGGTCTTATGCCCATAACAGCCGCCTTGGGGTAGCACTAACACTCAGGCTAGCCTGTACCACAAGACGCCTATTCTGCCGGCTACAACCAATATCAATATATATATATATATGCCAACCCGACCAATATAATATAAGAAATCAAATCCACACAAGCTATAAGTCCAAAAATGCAGTAATAGAGAAGCCAAAACATGCTTCTATAAGATCAGAGTATAACTATAAAATTGCCCTGAAGGGCTACAATAAACCCTCATATACTCACATCTGCAACAGACGGTAGTGACAGCACCGTCCCTTTTGGCCCGGTCATCCTGGCCCGGCTGATCGGCTCCACGACTTGCTGTACCATCTGCGGGATTTCCTCCTAAAAAGGAAGACGTAGCAACTGTTAGTCATAAAGACTACGTGGCTTCATATCCGCTCCACCGGGGACTCCTCGGCACCGGGCGGAGAAAAAGACAGTGTATAATATATGTATATAAGCAGGAGTATAAACAAGCAAGTGGTATAACATGTAGTAAGATAATCTAACATTTCTATCATCTATCACAACATTTGAATATAGAGTTATAACAGAAAGCAACTCAACTTATATGGATGCCGATACAAGCATATAAGTTGAGGATCGTTCAGCTGTAAGTAACTCATCGTATAGAAGTGCCCATACAAACTTATATGATGAGGGTCTTGTATATGTAATGAGGTGCGATGTTATGTATGCGATGCAATGACTTCACCATGATCACGTACATGCAATTGTTATGTCGACACAGACTAGAAGTTCCCACTTTTCGAGCAGGTAGCTAACCTCTCAGGCGCCAACCGTCGTTGCCAAACGGTGACAGTAGAACGGGCACTTCTACTACTAAGTGGGTATCTACACTACTTCACTTAGGCCTCTGTACGCCTAAATTCTAAGAACACAACAGCGGAGCCCAGGCGTACTACGACCCAGCGGGTTCTCTTGGGTAGATGTGCACCAAGATCCTAGCCCCGAACTGGCCTATGCGTGACACAAAAGGAACCTCGGAAATAAGCACGAGGGTAAAGCCCAACCGTTCACTTAGTACGGATGGCGCCCCGGTACATGAACACCGAGGTACAATCGCAACCGCCCAAAGTCTATCTATTAACTCCCATCGGTGTGACGATTGGCGAGCCCGTAGACCTGCCACACTATCCTTAACCCAGGATTACGACACTGCGTGTCGACTCACACCGCATGCAATTCCACAACACCGTGGCATGGAAGGAGCCTCGGAGAAAGCACGAGGACCAAGCCCAACCATCCACTTGGCACGGAAGGGTCCCCGGGACATGAACACTTAGGGACAAGCCCAACCGTCCAACTTACTCATCTCAACACCATCCCGACTAGTGACGGCCAACGTCGCACTTACTAACTTACACAATGCTACCTGTAGGGAGACGAATCTCTAATCATTGGACTACCAAATTTCATTCTATAAATTCAACATACATATGATCATAGTTTATTCATCTATATGTTTTACCGAATGATTTCAACATCATATAACAAAATACGCATAAATGATAATCTACCAATTTATATCAAACCATTTCGTTCGATTCAAGCTTGCTTCACAACTCGATATATGAATTCAAATTAACAAACTTCAACCTTCATAACACTACGGTGGTTATCATAAAGAGTTCAGCCGAATCTCAAATTAGATTGCAACATTAATTCCACGAATCTGAAGCCAGGTTATACACTACCCAGAAATTTAGGTGCAGAATAAATCTGGACAGCAACTTCAACCGAAGATTCCCGTGGCTACAGGAATCCGGTGAGTGCGTGTAACCCCTCGATGGAAAGGTATTTCCATTGGCTACAACTTTCATGTTTAGCCTAAACCCAGATCAGACTATAACCCACATCAAATTGGCTCCAAAGCCTGCAGCGTACAGAATATAATTTTTGTGCGCTTAGCTTACAAGCCCTTACTTCGATAAGATATTCCCTGAGGCTACAAGCTTCACCCGAAGGCGTGTAACCACTCGTTGGAAAGGTAATTTCAAGGGCTTCAACTTTAGTGTTTAGTCGAAAGCCCAGATCGGACCATTTGCTTGCCTGAAAACAGCCAAGAAGGTTGCTGCGTGCAGAACATAGATTCTGCACGCATCTTGAAGCGGAATGAACGGCATCAGTTCATCTTCCTTCCTCAAGCCAATCACCTCAAATTGCAACCAGAAGTTCCTCAACCCTTATTCTCCCACTCAAGGCCATTTCTCTTCACGAATCCACCCCATCATCACTTTGAAGAAGGGGAGGTTGAAGATGACTAGACGTTAGAACAAAAGTTCTAGATAGGCCTTCCTAAGAAATCTTCTCCTCACACATCAAGACTCATTTGAGTCGATGTCTCGCCTAAGAATATCTAAGGATCTAGCACCAAGGGAGAGGGCAGGAAGCTCACCTCATTTCCAGCGGTACTACCATTTTCAGCCATGGATCTTGTCATCCTCCTTGGCGGCATCGCTTTTTCCTTGACGGCTGTGGCGTTTCTCCTCCTCCAAGGTTTGCTCCAGCAAGATCTCCTCCTTCAGGAAGTTATCTCAGGAAAAAGGGCTGGAATGAAGAGTGAAAACGGCTAGGGTTTTACTTTTACTTTTTATATAGAAGTGACACGGGTAGGGACACGGCTGTGTCCTTACCCATGTCCTGCTCTGGCGAAGCGGCTCGACTGTCGTTTCGTGCCCTTACACGAGTACTGACATGCCTGTGTCGGTACCCGTGTCCAGGTGACACAGCCATGGTTGTGGCTGTTTCAATACCCGTGTCCTGGTCGGGACACTTCTCGTCGACCTGGGCTTGAAGCAACACGGGTAGGGACACGCCCGTGTCACTACCCGTGTCATTCGTACACGGGTAGAGACACACGGCCGTGTATCCACTTGTGTCCTTCTCGAGACCAATCACTTAACGCTACGCAGCCAAGGCATGGCACACAGGTAGGGGCACGCCCGTTTCCCTACCCGTGTCCTACTCGGGACAAACCACTCAACGCCCATTTATTATCACTCAACGCCATGAACACTCAGCGCCACTGAACACGGGTAGGGACACGCCCGTGTCCCTACCCGTGTCATACTCAACACAGTTTTCAACTTAATTCCTTGTTCTCCGCGAGTGCGCACCTGATCGCATGCACCCCCTTGAGCCTACCCCAGCTCTCCCGACGCCAAAAACACGCACAAGGGCCTAGCGCGAATCGGAACATTACAAATTCTATAAACAAAATAAAAGATTTCGTCCCTGAAATCAGGCTAAGGCTATGAGGAGTGAAGCATACAGAAAATAAAATATGCTTTTAAATAAAATTATCTGGTGCAAACAACTCTGGGTAGCGTCCTTGCATCAAATCCATTGGCTCCCATGCGAATTCTTCCTTCCCATGATTAGACTATAACACTTTCACCAGGGGAACACTTTTGCGGCGCAAGGTTCTCATCTCATTGTCTACAATCCACACCGGCTCCAGTCGTACAGACCTATCAGACGCCACAGGAACATCAGTTGTAGGGATGTATTGGTCGGGCCGCAACAGCGCCTTCCGAATCGACGACACATGGAACACATCTTGGAGATTCTCTAGCTCGGGCGGTAGCTCCAACCGATAGGCTAAAGGGCCAACCCTTTCAAGTATAGTATAAGGACCCACATACCTCGGGCTGAGCTTCTTTACACCACGCACCCGTGACACTCCATGCATTAGCCGGATTTTTAGAAATACTTTATCACCCACTTGAAACTCCACCAGACGGTGTCTTGCATTATAATACTTCTCCTGCTAACTTTGAGCCTCTAATATGCGATCCCGTATCAGCCTAACCACCGCATCAATTTCATTTATATACTCAACTCCCAAAGTCTTCGGGTCTTCATCTTGCACCCAAGACAAGGGGGTCCTACACCTCCTGCCATAAAGAGCTTTATGGGGCGCCATGCCAATGCTCGCCTGATGGCTGTTGTTGTAGGAGAATTCCACCAGGGGTAAGAGCCTTTCCCACGGCTCTCCCCTATCCAACACACATAATCTCAACAGATCCTCCAATGTCCGGATGGTCTGCTCAGACTGCCCGTCCGTCTGAGGATGGAACGCGGTGCTGAAGGTAAGGCGTGAGCCCAAATACACCTGTGCCGCCTTCCACTCCTTGGAAGTAAAGCGACCATCACGGTCAGAAACTATCGTCTTAGGCACGCCATGATACCGTACAAACTACTCCACAAAAAGGCGTACCAAGACATCCACGTGAGTCTCCTTCTTCATAGGAATAAATCGGGCTACTTTCGTCAGTCGATCAACGATCACCCATACTGAATCATTCCCTGAGCGTGAGTGAGGTAGCCCATATACGAAGTCCATGGAAATATCCTCGAACTTCCACTCAGGGATGGGCAATGACTGTAACAAGCCGTCGGGACTCCTGCACTCCGCCTTCACCCTTTGACAGGCTTCGCAATGTGTAACAAAATATCAGACATCCTTCTTCATTCCCGGCCAACACATGGTCTTCCGTAAGCCAGCGTACATCTTTGCAATTCCCGGGTGCACATAATACTGAGAGCAATGTGCCTCTCTCAAGATATCCTCCCGGATTTTACCGCCCTTGGGAATTTAGAGCAGGCCGCGAAAATAAACGAGGCCGTCTTTTAGTGTGTATTCGTCGGTAGTCCCGTCTTCGATTGACTTGATTGTCGGGGCCAGAGCCGCATCCACTCCTTACTCCACCCAAATCCGGTCCCGGATATCACAAACTATGCTCATGCTGGCCAAGTACTCTGTATATTCTACCGAAGGAGCCTTAAATATCAAAGTAATTTCCATCTCCTCAATCATCTGAGCCAACTCCATACTCATCGATCGGGACTTTGGGCTCGAGTCTGGTATTTTTCTACTCAATGCATCGGCTACCGAGTTTGCTTTTCCGGGGTGGTAGTTCAAGGTGAACTTATAGCCGCATAGAAATTCTAACCACCGTCGTTGTCTTAAGTTCAACTCCCTCTGATACCATTTGTAAGACCCCCTCCCGGAATACAAGATACGGCACGAGAGGGGTCTTATGCCCATAACAGCCTCCTTGGGGTAGCACTAACACTCGGGCTAGTTTATACTACAAGACGTCTATTCTGCCAGCTACAACCAATATCAATATATATATGCCAACCCGACCAATATAATATAAGAAATCAAATCCACACAAGCTATAAGTCCAAAAATGCAGTAATACAGAAGCCAAAACATGCTTCTATAAGATCAGAGTACAACTATAAAATTGCCCAGAAGGGCTACAATAAACCCTCATATACTCACATCTGCAACAGACGGTAGTGACGGCACTGTCCCTTCAGGCCCGGTCATCCTGGCCTGGCTGATCGGCTCCACGACCTGTTGTACCATCTGCGGGATTTCCTCCTAAAAAGGAAGACGTAGCAACCGTTATTCATAAAGACTAAGTGGCTTCACATCCGCTCCTCTGGCGACTCCTCGATCGGCACCGGGCGGAGAAAAAGACAGTGTACAATATATGTATATAATCAGGAGTATAAACAAGCAAATGGTATAACATGTAGTAAGATAATGTAAAATTTCTACCATCTATCACAACATATGAATATAGAGTTATAACAGAAAGTAACTCAACTTATTTGGATGCCCATATAAGCATATAAGTTGAGGATCGTTCAGCAGTAAGTAACTCATCGTATAGGAGTGCCCATAAAAACTTATATGATGAGGGTCTTGTGTATGTAATGAGGTGCAATGTTATGTATGTTATGCAATGACTCACTCATGATCACGCACATGCAATTGCTATGTCGACACAGACTAGTAGTTCCCACTTTTCGAGCAGGTAGCTAACCTCTCAGGCGCCAACCGTCGTTGCCAGACTGTGACAGTAGAACGGGCATTTCTACTACTAAGTGGGTATCTACACTACTTCACTTAGGCCTCCGTATGCCTCAACGCTAAGAACACAACAGCGGAGCCCATACGTACTACGGCCCAGCGGGTTCTCTTGGGTAGATGTGCACCAAGATCCTAGCCCCGAACTGGCCTATGCATAACACGGAAGGAACCTCGGAAATAAGAACGAGGGTCAAGCCCAACCGTTCACTTGGTATGGATGGCGCCCAGGGACATAAACACCGAGGTACAAGACCAACCGCCCAAAGTCTATCTGTCAACTCCCATCGGTGTAATGATTGGCGAGCCCATAGACCTGCCACACTATCCTTAACCCAGGATTACGACATCGCGTGTCGACTCACACCGCATGCAATTCCACAACACTGTGGCATGGAAGGAGTCTCGGAGAAAGCACGAGGACCAAGCCCAACCATCCACTTGGCACGGAAGGGGCCCCGAGACATGAACATCGAGGGACAAGCCCAACCGTCCAACTTACTCATCTCAACACCATCCCGACTAGAGACAGCCAATGCCGCAGTTACTAACTTCCACAATGCTACCCGTAGGGAGACGACTCTCTAAGCATTGGACTACCAAATTTCATTCTATCAATTCAACATACATATGACCATAGTTTATTCATCTATATATTTTACCGAATGATTTCAACATCATATAACAAAATCCGCATAAATGATAATCTACCAATTTATATCAAACCATTTCGTTCGATTCAAGCTTGCTTCACAACTCGATATACGAATTCAAATTAACAAACTTCAACCTTCATAACACTATGGTGGTTATCATAAAAGAGTTTAGCCGAACCTCGAATTAGATTGCAACATTAATTCCACCGAATCTGAATCCATGTTATACACTACCCAGAAATTTAGGTGCAGAATAAATCTGGACAGCAACTTCAACCAAAGATTCTTGTGGCTATAGGAATTCAGTGAGTGCGTGTAACTCCTAGATGGAAAGGTATTTCCATTGGCTACAACTTTCATGTTTAGCCTGCAACCCAGATCAGACTATAACCCACATGAAATTGGCTCCAAAGCCTGCAGCGTATAGAATATAATTTCTGTACGCTTAGCTTACAACCCTTACTTCGATCAGACATTCCCGAGGCTATAGCTTCACCCGAAGACGTGTAACCACTCGTTGGAAAGGAAATTTCAAGGGCTTAAACTTTAGTGTTTAGTCGAAAGACCATATCGGACTATTTCTTGCCTGAAAACAGCCAAGAAGGTCGCTATGTGCAGAACACAGATTCTGTACGCATCTTGAAGCAGAATGAACGGCATCGGTTCATCTTCCTCCTCAAGCCGATCACCCCAAATCGCAACCAAAAGTTCCTCAACCCTTATTCTCCCTCTCAAGGCCATTCCTCTTCACGAATCCACCCCTATCATCACTTTGAAGAAGGGGAGGTTGAAGATGACTAGACGTTAGAACAAAAGTTCTAGATAGGCCTTCCTAAGAAATCTTCTCCTCATACATAAAGACTCATTTGAGTCGATGTCTCGCCTAAGAATATCTAAGGATCTAGAACCAAGGGAGAGGGGAGGAAGCTCACCTCATTTCCAGCAGTAATACTATTTTCGGCCATGGATCTTGTCATCCTCCTCGGCGGCATCGCTTTTCCTTGACGGCGGTGGCGTTTCTCCTCCTCCAAGGTTTGCTCCAGCAAGATCTCCTCCTCCAGGAAGTTCTCTCAGGAAAAAGGGCTGGAATGAAGAGTAAAAACGGCTAGGGTTTTACTTTTCCATTTAATACAGAAGTGACACGGGTAGGGACACAGTCGTGTCCTTACCCGTGTCCTGCTCTAGCGAAGCGACTCAGCTGCCGTTTCGTGCCCTTACATGGGTACTGACACGCCCGTGTCGGTACCCGTGTTCAGGTGACATGGCTTTGGTTGTTGTCGTGTCAATACCCGTGTACTGGTCGGGACACTTCTCGTCGACCTGGGCTTGAAGCACACGGGTAGGGACATGCCTGTGTCGCTACCCGTGTTATTGGTACACGGGTAGATACACACGGCAGTGCCTCCACCCGTATCCTTCTCGGGACCGATCACTCAACTCTATGCAGCCAAGGCATGGCACACAGGTAGGGACGCGCCTGTGTCCCTACCCGTGTCCTACTCGGGACAAACCACTCAACGCCCTTTTATTACCACTCAACGCCATGGACACTCAGCGCCACTGAACACGGGTAGGGACATGCCCGTGTCCCTACCCGTGTCATACTCAACATAGTTTTAAACTTAATTCCTTGTTCTCCGCGAGTGCACACCTGATCGCATGCACCCCCTTGAGCCTACCCCAGCTCTCCCGATGCAAAAAACATGCACAAGGGGCCTAGCGCGAATCAGAACGTTACATCAGATATGCCTAGATCAACTTGATTCTTAGAGTTGCCCTTAGTTAGAATCTTTGCTGTCAGATTTTGAGCCTTGGCTACAGCAATTTTCTTGAGAGTTTGTGTAGAAGCACCAAAAACAAATGGTCTAGATTGGGACATTTGAAATTTCTCATTGGCAGCCTTGACTGCACACACCCTGCCAAAACTTTCATCATGACAGTGAACATCTTTGTTCACTCCAGATGAACAACCCCTCTCCCAGTGACCATAAGAACTTTCTTGGTCATACCTGTTGGAAGGTATCAAAACTTTCCTGTACAGAATGGGAGGCTTAGAAGCCATAGGCTGAGGTGAAACTGGAGCTTTGCCCTTCCTTTTAGAAGGAGCAATTCTTGTGCTTCCCTTGAATCCCAACCCCTTCTTGCCCTTTTTAGAGGAGAAGGAGTCTATCAAGAAGAGGACAGTATTTGGCTTAGAATAGCTAGCCACTAATTTTTTCTCCTTCTCAAGCATGTCTTCAAGCTCCCTGATGAGACAGTTCTTGTGCTTGATGGAAGCTACCTGAATGTCCAAGAGGGACTTCAGTTGACTAATTTCCCTAGCTTTCTGGTCCAACAGATTTGTTGTTACAGACTGTTAGGCAACTATAAGCTTAAGAGATGAGATCTCTTTAGCTTGCTTCTTAGACAACTTCTTGACCTTCTTGAAGGCATTCAGAAGTTCTCCATATTGTCAATTAGTTGATTGACATCTCCTTCAGATCTAGAATCTTCTTCACCACAGGGTGAAGAGGCTTCTAAGCAATGACTAGTCTCAAACCCAGACAGATAAGCAGAGTTAGGTAATAGATGTACCTTGCTCTGATCAGGATGATCCTAGTTTCCTTCCATATTTGTCATTGCCATCAGCCCTATGTAATTGTGGGCATCTTCATCCACCTCTGACTTACTGTCTAACAGTGTCAAAGGGGCTCTGATTCCTATCCTCCCTGGAGGATTGACTTCTTCTGCTGCAATGACTTCATCTTTAACAGTAGTAGTAACTAGCCCAATATAGGCTTCTTCTTCTTTAGACTCAGAAGATGATGAGTCTATCCAACTCTTTTCCTTCTTGGTCTTGAAGGACTTTCCTTCTTTCCTTTGTGCTGGTGTTGCTTTTTCTCCTAAGTTCCCTTCCTCTTCTCTGGGCAGTCAACTATCACATGCCTAGGCTTGCTGCAATAGTAGCAAATTACTTTATAGGAGTTATATTTATTATGTTTAGAACCATACCTATCAGTCTTAGACTGGTTCTTTCTGTGATGGGTGGAATTGGAAGGCCTTTTCTTCCAATGCTTCTTATTCATTAACCTCTGTAGTTGTCTGAAAAATGCCACAAAATCTTCATCAGACATGTTGTTGTCTGATCCCTCTGAGTCAGAGCTGTCCGACTCAGCCGGTCTCCTTGGTAGAGAAGGAATCCTTTCCTTGCCTTTCCTCATGCTTTCAGCTTTGAAGGCCAAGGAATTTTATTTGGCCAGTGATTTGTTGGAGACATCCTCCTCCTTCCTGGAAGCCAGCTACATCTCATAGGAGAGCAGCTTCCCAAACAATATTTGGGGAGGAGTGTCAGCAAGCTTGCACATTTCTCTTATGGCACAGATCTTAGTATCCCAGTCTCTAGTGAGAGATCTGAGAAACTTGTCATTGATTTCATAATTATTGAAGACCCTTCCATAGGTCTTCAACTCATTTATGATTCTGAAGAATCTTTCATAATAGGTAGTTATGTTCTCCTTTAGGATTTTCCCAAAAGCCTCATACTCTTGGTTGAGCAGAGACTTCTTATCATCTCTTACCTCATCAGTACCCTCCATGTAAATCACAATGGTGTCCCACATCTCCTTTGAGGTCTGGCAGTGAACCAAGTTCAGGAAGGTTGAGTCATCTACAGCACTAGCAATGATGTTCTGTACTCTCTTATCCAGGCCAGCTAGAATGACCTCATCTTTGGTCATTTTAGAGAGTGTCTTTGGTGTCTGGATCTTAGCATCCAGAGCAGAGACCTTCATGGGAATGACACGTCCCTCCCTAACAGTTGCAAAAATTCTTAGATCATTGGCTTCCATGAATAACATCACCCATTCCTTCCATATTATAAACTGCTCCTTTCGGCATATGGGGAGTTTCATTAAGCTCAACTCTCTCTAGATATCTCCTGAGCCCATGACCACTTAGCAGAAGCTACCTTGGAGGATCACTCAAATTGTTAAATCCTTTTTGAGTAACCTCCTTCTGATACCAATTGAAAGTCTTTAATTTCTAGGTAGCTAGCAACCTAGAGGAGGGGGTGAATAGGTCTGCTGAGGTCTTTTGATAGTCTTTTGAAATCACTTAATAGTTTCTTTAGGATTTCAGCTTATTGTAATCTAGAGCTGTCATTAGCACCTGCAATTAAGAAAATAAAAGCAAACACAGAAAAGCACAAAAGTATTTTATAGTGGTTCCCCAAAATTATGGGTACATCCACTCTCCTCCCACCTAGTTAACTTCCTGTTTAGTCAAGGCACTTCTCCAAACCAATTCTCCAAGGAGCTTACACCTCAGATCCCTTAGGATCTCTCAGTCTCCTCCAAGACTTACACCTGAGCCACAAAGTCCTGCACTCAATAATATAAGTATCACCTACCTCAGGCACTTAAGCCCTACCACTCAGGCAATGGAGGATAGCCCTACCTCAGAGCAAGCTTGCTCCAATAAATCAGAGAGATTCACTCTCCTACAGTTCAAGAAAAACTGCCCTACTTCTCAGTGAGTAAATCTCACCTACCTCAGAGAGCAACACTCTCCTACAGCTCAGGAAAATTTGCCCTGCCTCAGACCCAAAGGTCCAACAGCTCAGATCCAGAAGGATCCTACAAAAAGAATTAGTTTAATTAACTTTGACACAGAGAAATTTCTCTATATCAATCACTTGAGCAGAAAACTTTCTGCTCCAACCCTCCTCACAGTAGGGAAAGGATTTGCTGGAGGAACTCAGAATATGACTTCTGAACTTTCTGATGAAGGCTAAAGATCTTTTGATCTTGAGTCTTCAAACATCTCACTGAACCTGCCAAAGGATGAAGGTTCTTTTTCTTCATAACAAATTCTGAATCTACTGTGGTAGATGGAGACGTGCACAGCTAACTGAACTTTTTTTGCTGGAGAGCTTCAAGCTTTTGACTAGCAGCAATGGTGAAGAAGATGAAGACGGCTGCTCTTTTTTTTTGAATAATGTATGCCCTAAAAGTTATCTTTGTCTTTGCCCTATCTCTTCTTTTTGTAGTTTACCGATCAATGACTCTTAGAAATTGGTGGGGCCCCCTTGCAGCTTTCAGTTACGCCTTGCTTTAACAGAAGAAGACATATAATAGCTAAACGGCAAGTTTTGTCGTGTAGTGTAGCTTCCCCGTGTCTGATTTGACGTTAGTTGACTTTGTCAATTTTGCTGATGTCAGCACATGTGGACTTAGCCAAAATCGAGCATCAGAGAATAGGCGTTGAGTGAGTAAGCATCACTCAATGCCAAAACACTTCGACAGATTCACTATCTCTTGGCATTGAGTGAGTAACCTTCATTCAATGCCAAACTACTTAGAATATATATCTGTTACTAGGTGTTGAGTGATTCAGCTTCACTCAACTCTAAATTGGCTTTATCAGCTTTCTGCTGCTTTGCGTTGAGTGAGTAAGCATCACTCAACGCCAAACCCCTTAGACAAAATTTTGTCTATACTAGGCGTTGACAGTGCTGAGTCAGTAACTTCCACTCAACGCTTTTTGGCTTAACCAAATTTCTGCTTCTTCAGTAACTTAAGCATTGAGAGCGTTGAGTGACCACGCCTCACTCAACGCTTTTTGCCTTAACCAAATTTTTGCTTAGTGGTCAGGCATTGAGTGAGTTAACTTCACTCAATGCATGTGGACTTGGACATATTTTAGCTCATTCCAACTACAGGCTTTTACTGCTTTAGCCTATATCACAGCCTTTTGTTGTATGGCATTGAGTGAGATGACTTGACTCAATACCTGTGGACTTGGCCATTTTCTCAGCTTGCCACTGCCTTGGCTTTGACTGTATAAGCTTCACTCAACACTATAAGTCATCTAGCATTAAGTGACTGGTCTTCACTCAATACATGTGGAATTAGACAATTTTCTGTCTTTCCACAACTTAGGTAAGTATTTACCTAACTAAGTCACTTAGGCTACCTAACTTATCATAGTCATCTACAGACATGTGTATATCATTGATAAGATTGACTTCACTCAAATCCAGGATATTGTGGGCAATGGACCCAACAAGAACCCTCGGCGAAAATCGTCAAAGTAGTAAATAGAGCTTGATGGGAGCTGATGGAACCAATCCCTCACCTTCTCCTTCAGAGTGATGGTAAAGATCCAACACTTGAAGGCATCAGACATCTGCCTTATGGAAACGGCGTCCTCAAACCACTACACATGCTGCGTGGGGTCATCCCTGCTGAAAAATATTTAAGTTGTCTACCTAAATCACCTAAAGGGGGGTGAATAAGTGAGTTGTGCGTCTTTTTGCGGAATAAAAAATTTAACGAACTATGCACAAAAAATAACCAAGCAATCACAGACGACACCAAGATTTATAGTGGTTCCCTAACCTTAGGTACGTCCACTTTCCACTCACCGATTTAGCAATGCATTAGACTCGGCTACTCCACTAATCTCGAATTGAAACAATCCTACAACTCGGAACAACGTTCCTACAACTCGATCCACAAAACGGGATCTACACTCGGAAGATGAAAACTTCCTACAACAACTCGGAGAACAAAGCTCCTACACTCGGAGAATAATCTCCTACAAGAATAGATTGAAATAAGAAATACAAACAGTAAAAATTTCTTAGATCTGAAAATTTCTGCCTAGGTCTTCTATGTTGAACTTTGTGGCTTTATTAGAAAATGTTGAAGAAGACTCGGCTATATCCTTGATCTGAGAATTTCTGGACTCATAAGATCAAAGAGAGGATCTGTAGCTTGAAGAAGATCTTAATTTGCAAGTCGACTTTTCTGAACGGTTCTAGATTGAAAGCTTCCTTAGCGACCAGCACGATGAGCGGCGGCTTCCGATTTTTGGAAAGAGAATTAGCCGATTCAGAATTCTTAGAATTGCTTCTTTTACGTGCTTAGCATTGGTCGGAATGACAAGACCTTTTATAAGATATCCCTAACGGTCATGATTATCATTAATGATGGCCACATGGACCAATCACGTCAAATCATTTAAAAATTACGTTTGTCGGGACTTAGCGAATTTTCTGAGAGAAAATAACTGCAATACTCGAGTGAAGAAATAATTACTCAAGTACAACTTCAGGTTCTCGAGAAGACAACTTCAAGCTTCTCGAGAAGAAGTACTCAAGGAAACTTCAGGACAAAATTCTTCATTACTCAAGTGGAATGAGGATTACTCGAGTACTTAAAGTGTTACTCGAGAAATGGAAGTGATCTTCTCGAGTAAAGGACTTAGAGAAAATTTTGAGAATAAATCTGGCTACTCGAGTACTAGAGTCTGACTACTCGATAAGTAGATAGACGTTTTGAGTACAGGTACTTCACTACTCGAGTAAGATAGACACTTCTCGAGTACTTGTCTTCTGTCACTCGAGACAAAGTACTTAGCTACTCGAGTAATGAACTTAACTACTCGAGTATAAGATTTAAAAAATTCTGAGATAGTAATTTTTGTTAACTCGAGAATAAGAAAAGATCTACTCGAGTAATGAAACTGGTTTCTCGAGAACTAGGTTCAATCTTCTCGAGAATCATTTCCCTTACTCGAAATCCAGGCTTAACTTACTCGAGTACTATCAAGGAATCTACTCGAGTACTTAAGTTCTTCTCGTGTAAAACACTTGGAAAAATTTCTGTTTCCTGAAAAATTTTCTCTCTTCAATAAAATCAGCAACATGTCTTTCTCCAATAAGAATAGTGTTTGAAAATGAAGTGTACCCCAATAGAGAGTCTACACATGAGTCAACACCATGGACCACACAATGAGGGATTACATTACATGGTTCTATGTTTTGGTGACCCACTGTAGACTGACATTGGTCTATACTTGGCAATTAAGTCCTGCAAACACATAACTCAAACAACACATCAAATATAACTTAATTCATCTTAGTTTAAGGGTGACTTCATACAAATCTAGGTTATTATGGATACAATACACAGCAATCTCGCCCTATTTTTAGAATCCAGAACCCTTTACACTAAGGTAAATTATATCAACATAAATAAATAAAAGGACTTGATATCAAAGAGAAAAGAGTAACATGCTAAGAATTAAGATAATGAATAGATCATCAAACTTAAAGATTTATATATATATAATTGTCCAAAAATTTCATTTCCACACAGTTTCAATCCATAATCTACATCTTTGTTCATTCCTTGGCTTGATGGTGATGTTGTTGTCTATCTTTCTTCTCTTGCTGTCTTCTTCTATGGCTGAAAGGCTTTGGGTAGTACTTTGGAGGTCTTGGAGGTGCATTAGGATTATTCCTTCCATACTCTCGATCATAGATTCTTCTTTTGGTCATGGAATTCTCATACAATTCCCATTCCTGAGAGCTATAGTGAGCAGTCCTGCTTTCATTATAATCCATTACCAATTTAAGAGTATCAAGGATTAATGACTTGGAAGTAGGGCTCCAGATTTCTACAAATTCTTGAGTTTTTCTCTTCTCTACCTCTGGGTTTGGAATGGACCTGCTGACAGAGGCTCCGTCGTCATACTTTCATCTTTTGGGGATCTGTGCTTTAGGTTGTTCTTGAAGTATGTCTGTTTCCCAAACCTGAGCATAAGTTTCTAGAGGAGGAGCTTCTAACCCTTCAGTCCTTGGAGAAAATGTAGGTTGTTGAGCAGGCATTTGAACTGTCTGGTTCTGTTCAGTGGGATTGAGATGATGAGGAATTATATTTGGGTATGCCTGAAAATCAGGCAAGATCTGATTGTGCATCCACACAGCAGTATCATAAGTATGAAACTTCACAGTATCTATCTGATTCTGTACATCAGCATGACTCTCATTCAGCTTATCTGTCCAAAGAGTTTTCATATTGGCATCTTATTTCTCTAAATACTCTTTTACTAGACACTCCCCCTTTCTGACTTCTACAAAGAGGGTTGTTATAGCATCATCTTTGAATGTGCCCACCTCTTCACAAATCTTGAGGTTGTGCTCTTCGGCCCTCTTTTCTAACTGAATCTGATTATTTGCCAGAGTTACTGACTGGTCCATCACCTGATCAATACTGGTAATGGTGTGGCTAGAGCTTTTCCACCTATTTTGAATAATTATTCCATCTCATCAGTATTGTGATGGATTTCAGCAAAACCTCTGCTCATTTCTTTCTTGAGAGAAGTAACCTTTTCTGTAATAGCTTTTAAAGAATCATCAAAATACTTTCTTTGTTCTGTGGGCATCAGTTCTATCTTACCCAGAATGTCATTTACAGTAGGTATTGGAGTTACAACTTGAGGAACTAGAGGAGCAGTCCTGGGAGCAATCTCTTCAATGATCACTGAGCTCTGAGCCCGTGAAGTTTGAATCACAATGTCACTTTCCTCACCAAGAATGGTGGAAAGAGTAAAGTCCAAGCTCTTAAGAGGAGCTTCAGCTGGTTCTGGGGTTTGTTCTTTCTCATCAGAAATCAGAATAGTCTCTTCTTACTCTATGTCAGCAGCAGGTGAATGGTCAATAGGGGATTCTGGTTCAGATTGAATGGGAGAAGGTGATGGTGCTGGAGTTTATTCTTTGGATGGTTCTGGAGATTTTTCTTTCTGGAAAGGAGGAAGAAGCTCTTTAGAACTTAGTTCTTTTATCATCTGATTGATGTCCTCTTCAGTAGAGATAATGGTCTCTTGCACTTGAGCATCTGATAGTGCCTAATTAGGAGTGGCTAAGTGGAGAGAAGTAGCAGCAGGAGGGGTAGGTATTCTTCCCTCTTGAACTGAAGGATTAGGCTCCCCCTCAGCAGCTGCACCAGATGTGCTAGAAATATAAGGTAGAGAGGAAGATGGAGTCCTGTCCTCATAGGTTGGATGATCATGAGCCTTGGCAGCCTGGGCTGGGATTCTGTAGTTTGAGTTCCCATCTCTAAATGGAAGAAATAGATACCTTCTTCATATGATGAAGTGTTGTCACATTGGAGAAATCAAATACTTCTAGATTTAACTCATGCGGGATAAGATAAATAATCCTAGCATAGTTGGGAGCCTTGATGCTTTCCCTTATTTTATCCAGAATCATCATACCAAATTTAAACCTTTTTTTACAAATTATGGCTATCATCATGTCAAACATATCATTAGTGATGAAACTTATAGAACTTGTCTTACATAGTAGAACCTTGCCAATGATATCAACAAGTAATTTGCTTTCTAGATTGAGATCAGATCATCAAATGGAGGTAACTTCTATTGAAATTTCACAAAATCTGCATGCTCTATCAGAATCTTCATAAGTTAGGTCATCTTCTTCATCAACTACTGGTAGCCAAAGAAGTGTAGAGACAATGGACTTGGTAAGCTTGATCTTAATTCCCTTGACCTTTGACTTAAGAACCTTTTCATTCCTTCTCACTTTGATATTTTGAAAGAACTCTTCAACTTCAGGAAAAAGAATTTTGCAGGGGTGCTGGAGAACGAAGGTTAATCCGGCGGTGTCCAGGAGAAGAAGGTTTCAGAAATCATCGGAAATTTCAGCAATTCCTGTGACAACAAGCTAACTGCCAATCCCAATCTTGGAAGTCAGTGCCATTTGTCCAGAGAGATTCGAGAAATCGACTAAGAGAGTGACGACAGCGGCGTGCTCTGCGACTACGGTGGAAGACGAACAGACTTTTCTTTCTTTGTCGATAAAGAGATTTTGAAGTCATGTAGAAATTAAATCCCAGATTTTCTATTTATACAACCCTAATTATCGATGATTAAGGAAGTAAATAACGTAACATACCTTAGAATATGGCGGTATAATCTTCGGGCTACGAATATAGAAATTTGAACTGAAGTTGATAAAATGTCTTCCTATTTCTCGAGTGGACCAGCATTACTCGAGTGAAAGAATAATGGTACTCGAGTGACATCTTGGCACTTCTCGAGAAGAGTCTCATTACTCGAATGGTATTACTCGAGTGACATACTGAGTTCTCGAGTAGTCCAAGTAAGTACTCGAGTAGTCACATTCTTACTCAAGAAGTGAGGTCTGAATCTTGAGAAACTTTGACTTTTTGACGTGTTCCTTGATCTCTGAGCTGTGTTGTGGGTTCTCCTTCTCTATTCTTCTTTGTTGACCATTCCAAGTTCTGTCTTGAAGAACGAGAACTTAGTCTCGTATAGCAGCTTCGTGAATATATTTGTAATCTGCCTGTTAGTTGGGACATATTGTAGATTTATGTCCCCATGCTCCACATGCTCCCGGATGAAGTGATATCATAGCTCTATGTGCTTTGTCCGGCTGTGAGAGACTGGGTTGTTGGTTATTGCAATCGCACTAGAGGAGTCGCAAAATAAGGGAATGTCTTTGACTTGCATATTATAATCTTCAAGTTAGTTCTTTAACCATAGCAATTGTGCACAGTAACTGCCGATAGAAATATATTTTGACTTGGCTGTTGAAATTGTGACACAATTCTACTTTTTACTGCTCCACGAAATGAGTCTCCTTCCAAGGAATTGGCAAGTCCCGGAAGTGCTCTTTCTATCATTTTTACTACCTGCAAAATCTGCGTCTGAGAAACCAATTAGTTCGTTGTCATTACTTCTTGGGTACTATAAGCCAAGATTCGTTGTACCTTTAAGATATCTCAAAATCCGCTTTGTAGCAGCATAGTGAGATTCCTTACAGTTCACTTGGAATCTAATACATACACATGTGAAGAACATTATGTCGGGTCTACTGGCAGTAAGGTAGAGCAAGGATCCAATTATGTTTATATACTTAGTTTCATCAAAAGGTTTCCCTTTCTCATCCTTGTCCAGAGACACAGCTGAACCCATTAGAGTCCTCATAAAGGTTGCATTCTCCATTCCGAATTTCTTAATTAACTCCATAGTGAACTTTGTCCGCGAGATGAAAATTCCATCTACAGATTGTTTCACCTGAATTCCTAAGAAATACTTCAACTCTCCCGTACTGCTCATTTCAAACTTTCCTTGCATAAGTTTTGAAAATTTCTTGCAGAGGTTGTTGTCAGAAGAGCAAAAAATAATATTGTTGACATAGATTTACAATAGCAAAATCATGCCTTTTATTTCCTTAAGGAATAAGGTTTTATCTATCTTTCCCCTTGTGAACTTGTTCTCAAGAAGAAAGCTAGACAACGTCTCATACCAAGCTTGAGAAGCTTGTTTCAAACCATACAAGGCTTTAGATAACAGATAAATATGATCAAGAAAGTTAGAGTCAACAAAATCTTGAGGTTGTTCCACATACACCTCTTCCTTTATGTTGCCATTAAGGAAGGCCAACTTCACATCCATTTGATAGACAGTGAAGCCCTTAAGTGTAGCATAGGCTAGGAACAACTTGATTGCCTCCAGCCTTGCCACTAGAGCATACATCTGGTCGAAGTCGATTCATTCTTCTTGTCTGTATCCTTTGGCGATGTGTCTAGCCTTGTTCTTTATGATTGTTCCATCCTTATTCATCTTATTCTTGTAGACCCACTTTGTTTTGATAACATTCTTGCCTTTGGGTCTTGGAACAAGCTTCCAAACTTGGCAACCCTTGAACTGATTCAGCTCTTCTTCCATAGCCATTATCCATGATGCGTCTGAGTTTGCTTCCTCAAACTTCTTCGGTTCAACCTGTGAGAGAAAACTCAAATATAAATTCTTGTTAGTTGTACCTCTACGAGTTCTGACATCATCCCGGGGATCTCCTATGATTTGGTCCATTGGGTGATCCTTCATATGCCTGAGCTCTAGAGTCCTTGCATCTGGAGTGTCTTCAACCACAGGAGTGACTTCATCAACTTGGATGATTTCTTCATCTTGATCATCAACCTCTCCAATAGGGGTTGGAGTAGTGATCTTGATGAACTTTTCACCTTTTTCTTCAGTCAGCTCACCCAAGTTAAGTTCTTTCATCTTTGAACCTGCATCTTTAATGAACACACTAGAAGAGCTGCCTTGCAGCAAGCTCGTCTCATCAAATAAAACATGAATAGATTATTCTATAATCAGGGTTTTCTTATTAACTACCATATATGCCTTACTATGGCTACTATACCCTACGAAAATACCTTCAAAACTCTTTTCACTAAATTTAGTAGTGTGATACTTGCCATTGTTAAGAACGAAGCATTTACAACCAAAGATTCTAAAATATGAGACAGTCGGCTTTCCACCCTTTAGTAGTTTGTAAGGTATCTTATTATGGTTCTTGATTATGAGTGCTCGATTTTGCACGTGACATGCAGTGTTGGCGGCTTCAGCCCAGAAGTATTTTGGTAGTGAGGCATCACTCAACATGGTCCTGTATGCCTCTATGAGTGTTCTAGTCCTTCTCTCAGCTACTCCGTTTTGCTGAGGAGCATAAGGAGAGGAAAACTCATGAAAGATACCTAGGCTTTCACAAAATTCTGTCATGGCCCTAGACTTGAACTCAGTTCCATTGTCACTTCTGATTTTGACTACGAAACACTATATTCATTCTAGATCTGCCTGATAAAATTTGTAAAGATGTCAAAAGTATCTGACTTGTGTTTTAGAAAGAACACCCACGCAAAGCACGAGCAACAACAACTAATATATAATGTTTACCTCCCAAACTTCTAACTTGCAGTGGACCGAACAAGTCCATATGAAGTAGATGTAAACACCTATTAGAGTCTTTGTCAATAATGCTTTTAAAGGTAGCCCTTATTTGCTTGCCTTTTACATATGTGTGACAAGGTCTATCTTTTCCGCACTTGATATTTGGGGCATCACGTACTAAATTAAGAGAAAATAATTTATTAATAGTTTTGAAATTAATATGTGCTAATCTCTTATGTAATTGATCACCAAGAGACACACTATCTTTTGCCAAAATACATATTTATGTAGAAGAGTCTATGCAAATAAAATTCAGACAGAAGATATTTCTACTACGAGTGCCTTTTTATCAAACAATTATCAGCATGAAATTCTACGATGTATCCTTTATCGCGGAGTTGGCTTATGCTTATGAGATTGTGTTCCAATCCATTAACATAAGCCACATCCGAAAAGGATACACTACCATTGGTAATCATATCGTAGCCTTTAGTAATTCCTCTGTCAGAACCTCCAAAGATGACCTTTTGCCCGTTCATGACTGGTGAGTAAATATGAAGAAGGCTTCTTGTCCCGGTCATATGCCGAGAGCATACACTGTCCAAATACCAGATAGAAGTTTTGGTGGTCTTTGGACATACCTGCAATCACAGATCAGTTTGCCTTAGGAACCCAAACTTGCTTGGATCCTTGGTCTCTAGTTAGCATACTCCCCCTACATGTATTAACATTATGAGCGGTCTTTCTTACATTGTTAATCTAAGGAGTTACATAATTTTTGGAGTTAAACCAGCAATCAATGGAAAGTGACCAATTCTGTCACAACACCAACAATCAAACCTGTTGTATCTGAGAGGACCTAGCGCTACCAACTCGACCAAAAGACCGGTCTAATAGAAGACGGCGCAACTATTCTTTATATCAACGGTCCTCGGGCGGATCCACGGGGCAGCCAGTTAGGCCCGCAGGGAACACGTCCTTCTGCTTCGAATAGTACCGCAGCACCGGGGCGATTCTGAACTGCAGTTCCAACAATCCCCCCCCCCCCGGAAATGACACCGGGGTTTCGAACCCGCGACCCCCTTTGATACCAATTGAGAGGATCTAGCGCTACCAACTCGACCAAAAGACCGGTCTAATAGAAGACGGCGCAATTATTCTTTATATCAACGGTCCTCGGGCGGATCCATGGGGCAGCCAGTTAGGCCCGCAGGGAACACGTCCTTCTGCTTCGAATAGTACCGCATCACCGGGGTGATTCCGAACCGCAATTCCAACAGTATCTTTGCCTAAATTTCTCCTGCTTGACCTTTTGAGAGTATGGTCTAGCAGGGGCAGCAGTCTTGGAGGTAGAAGCTTCATGGTGATGGCATTCACATGGCTTCTTCTCCTTAAGAGGCTTTTCCACAATGGGCTTTACTTTTGGTGCCTTCTTGATGTTATGACCATGATTATAAGGGTCATAGCTCTGAAGAGTAATCTCTTCATAAGATGCCTTGAAGACACTCTCGCCAAATTTCCGAGGACGAGTCCATCCTTGGTACCTAGACTTGGGCTCTACATAAGTAGGCCTAGCAAAGTGACCATATGATGAGTCAAGATCAAACTCATTCGTTGGAAGGAAAACCTTCTTGAATGAAGTTTGTTCTAGAGGAGCTTTCCCCTTCTCTTTGGCCAGAGCCTTCTTGGCCTCCTTATTCTTTCTTTGAGCCTTATTTCTCCTAGAGGATTTACTAGGAGCACCAACATGGCCTATGCCAGCACCTTTGGCCTGAGCTGAGAATTCAGTAACCAGAGGAAGGACAGTCTTGGGCTTAGAGAAACTTTCAACAAGTTTCTTTTCCACTTCAAGTTGTACTTCCAATTATTTGATGATCTTCTTCTTCAGATCTAGGTGCTCGAGAGCCTTATTATACTCTTTAATAACAGTATTTAAGTCTTCTTTGAGTGAGTCCATCTTGATGACTTCCTCTCTCAGAGTGCTCTCCTCAACCTTGAGAGATTTAATCTCTTTGGCCTGAGTTTTCATGACTTTTCGATATTTGTCGTAAACCTTGATTAACTCCTTATATTGGGGCATGAGTTCAGACTCATCGTCAGAGGAGATGTCCTCATGATCATGATCAGAAACATCTGACTTAGAAAGAGGAGTGTGAGAGTTTACCTTCCTAGTGAACTGGAGTTCTTCTTCATCATCAGTTTTTGTCATTAGTCCAATGTAGGCTTCCTCTTCTTCACTTGACTCAGATGAGTAAGAGTCGCTAAGAGTCATACCATTTTTGGCTATTAGGCTTCTTTCAGTTCTCTTCTTGTTGTAAGAAGATTTATTCTCCTCTATTTTTCCACCCTCCTTCTTCTTATGTGGGCAGTCAGTAATAACGTGACCTAACTTATTGAAATAATAACAAACGATGTCAGTAGAAATATGTTTGTTCTGTTTAGTATGATACCTGTCTTGGCTACTTGAGCCTTTCTTGTGTCGATCACCATCATGACGTGATCTTCTGTATAAGGCATCTTTTCCTCTCCATTGTTTCTTCTTATTCAAGAATTTCTTGAACTGTCTTGATAGAAGAGAGAACTCTCCTTCAGATAACTATGAGCCTGAGGTACTTGGCTCTGAAGTTTCTTCTTCACTATCTTCTTGTGTAGGAGCAGGTGATGCATCTTTGGCTTTCCTTGAGTTGTCTGCCTTCAGTGTGACAGACTTCTCCTTGAATGAAAATCGGCTCTTCTCTTCTTCAGCTTTTCTTGAATTGATTTGCAGTTCATATGACATTAGCTTTCCGAAGAGATTATGTGGGTCAGTCTTTGCCAGCTTGCCAAACTCCCGGATAGCACGGACTTTATTGTCCCACTCCTTAGTCAGGGACCTTAGGAATTTATCGTTCAACTCTCCATTAGTGAAGACCCGACCATATACTCTTAGGCCATTAACAATCTTGAAGAAACTTTCAAATGTATCTGCAATTGAATCCTTGGGTCCTTGTCGGAAAGCTTTATACTTCTGATTTAGAAGGGATCTTCTGTCATCCCTAACTTCTTCAGTGCCTTCCATCAAGGTGATGACAGACTACCACATTTCCTTAGCGGGTTGGCAGTGAATCAAGTTCTACAACATAGAATAATTGATTGCACTTGCGATGATATTTTTGGCCTTCTTGTCTAAAGAGACAAGTGCAATCACATCTTTGTCGAGATCCATCAACTTCTTAGGAACTTTCTTGGTAGGATCTATAGTGGAGACGGTCATGGGAACATATGGACCTTCTTTAACAATCATGAAGATCCTTGGATCCACAGCTTCCATGAAAAACTTAATCCTTTCTTTCCACATGGGGAAGTTGGTCTTTGTGCACAAAGGAAGCTTAGCAAAATCCTTAGCCTTATCCATGCTTGGATAACTCAAAATATAACTTTGGGCAGATCTAATCAAGGTGTTAACCTCTTAATGATCAACCTCCCTCTGATACTAATTGAAAAATGTTTAAGTTGTTTACCTAAATCACCTAGAGGGGGGGTGAATATGTGAGTTGTGTGTCTTTTTGCGGAATAAAAAATTTAGTGAACTATGCACAAAAAATAACCAAGCAATCACAGACGATACCAAGAATTATAGTGGTTCCCCAACCTTGGGTACATCCACTTTCCACTCACTGATCTAGCAATGCACTAGACTCGGCTACTCCACTAATCTCGAATTGAAAACAATCCTATACTCGGAACAATGTTCCTACAACTCGATCCACAAAACAAGATCTACACTCGGAAGATGAAAACTTCCTACAACAACTCGGAGAACAAAGCTCCTACACTTAGAGAATAAAGCTCCTACACTCGGAGAATAATTTCCTACAAGAATAGATTGAAATAAGAAATACAAACAGTAAAAATTTCTCAGATCTGAAAATTTCTGCCTAGGTCTTCTTTCTTGAACTTTGCGGCTTTATCAAAAAAAGTTGAAGAAGAATCAGCTATATCCTTGATCTGAGAATTTCCGGACTCACAAGATCAAAGAGAGGATCTATAGCTTGAAGAAGATCTTGAACTGCAAGTCGACTTTTCTGAACGGTTCTAGATCGAAAGCTTCCTTGGTGATCAGCACGATGAGCGGCGGCTTCCGATTTTTGAAAAGAGAATTAGTCGATTCAGAATTCTTAGAATTGCTTCTTTTACGTGCTTAGGGTTGGTCAGAATGACAAGACTTTTTATAAGATATCCCTAACGGTCATGATTATCATTAATGATGGCCACGTGGACCAATCACGTCAAATCATTTGAAAATTACGTATGTCGGGACTTAGCGAATTTTCTGAGAAAAAATAACTGTAATACTCGAGTGAAGACAGAATTACTCGAATATTACTTCAGGTTCTCGAGAAGACAACTTCAAGCTTCTCGAGAAGAAGTACTCAACGAAACTTCAGGACGGAATTAATCATTACTCGAGTGGAATGAGGATTACTCGAGTACTTAAAGTGTTACTCGAGAAATGGAAGTGATCTTCTCAAGTAAAGGACTTAGAGAAAATTTTGAGAATAAATCTGGCTACTCGAGTACTAGAGTCTGAAACTCGAGAAGTAGATAGACTTTTCAAGTACAAGTACTTCACTACTCGAGTAAGATAGACACTTCTCGAGTACTTGTCTTCTGTCACTCGAGACAAAGTACTTAGCTACTCGAGTAATGAACTTAACTACTCGAGTATAAGACTTAGAAAATTCTGAGATAGTAATTTCTGTTAACTCGAGAATAAGAAAAGATCTACTATAGTAATGAAACTGGCTTCTCGAGAACTAGATTCAATCTTCTCGAGAATCATTTCCCTTACTTGAAATCCAGACTTAACTTACTCGAGTACTATCAAGAAATCTACTCGAGTACTTAAGTTCTTCTCGAGTAAAACACTTAGAAAAATTTCTGTTTCCTGAAAAATTTTCTCTCTTCAATAAAATCAGCAACATGTCTTTCTCCAATAAGAATAGTGCTTGAAAATGAAGTGTATCCCAACAGAGAGGCTACACATGAGTCAACACCATGGATTATATAATGAGGGATTATATTGTATGGTCATGTGTTTGGTGACCCACTTACCTCTCGAAGCCAAAATTCGCACTTACTGAACTTGGCAAACAAGGTATGCTCCTTTAACTTCTTCAGCACCAAGGTCAAATGTTCCACATGCTCCTCCTCTATCTTCGAATAGACTAAAATGTCATCGATGAAGACGATGACGAAGACATCTAAGTATAGTTCAAACACTTTGTTCATCAAACTCATGAACACAGAAGGGGCATTTGTGAGCCCAAACGACATCACGGTGAACTCGTACAAACCATACCTTGAGCTAAAAGTTGTTTTCTGAATATCCTCCTCTTGTATCCTCAATTGGTTGTACCCCGAGCACAAATCAAGTTTGGAAAACTAGCGTGCTCCTACCAACTGGTCGAATAACTCATCGATCTGGGGTAGAGGATAAGTGTTCTACACCGTTAAACGATTGAGTTCCCAGTAATCTATACATAACCGTAGCATTCCATCATTTTTCTTGACAAACAGGACAGGTGCTCCCTAAGGTGATGAATTGGGAAGAACAAACCCTGATTCCACTAACTCTTACAGCTGAACTCTAAACTCCGCGAGTTCCTTTGGGGCCATTTGGTAAGGGGTCCTAGATGGGCTTAGAACCCGGTACTAACTTAATCTGGAAGTACACCTCTCTATGCGGGGGTAATCCTAGCAATTTCTCAGGAAGCACCTCAGGGAAATCTTGCACCGCTCGCACATATTTCATATCAACTACCATCTCTTTTAGTTCGAAATAGATCATATATACTTCATCCCCTCCCATATGGGCTTTTAAGGTCTGAATTGAAGATAATAATATACCAGGTGCAAGTCTAATGCCTTGAAAGATGACTTCAGAGTCCCCATGCCTTAAAATGATTTGCTTCGCCGCGCAATCAATCCTAGCGCGGTGCCAATCTAACATGTCATGCCCATAATAAGGTCGAACTCTGGCATTCTCAACACTATTGTAGGGGTTTCAAAGGACTTTCCTCTAAGAAGTACCTCCAATTCACACTTTGTGGATGCAGTCATCTCAGATCCATCCGAGAGGCATACTCTCCGAGCAATACCTGTGAAGTATTGCACTCCTTCTAGGTCTTTAGCGAAGTCTGCCGACACAAACGTGTGTGTGGCACCGGTATCGAAGAGAGTGTAAGCTGGTTTCCCACTAACCATTACGGTGTCTAGGTGCCAATTATAGATACTCAAGCTAGAATCTTAGCATATCTTAGACTATTTAAAGATAAATGCTTATAACATAATAATTAAATCACAACATACCAGCAATCACATCATGAGGATTCCGCTCCTGTGCCATGTCCAGCGAAAACACCTGATACCGGGAAGGTCCGGGATTCCTTCCTTGTGGTCCTCGTCCTCGACCATGCATATGTCCTTGTCCTCGTGGAGCTGCTAGAGGAAGGGCAGGGAGAGCATTTCCACCTAGCTGGGGGCAAAAGCGTCGGATGTGACCCGGCTGGTTGCACTGGAAGCAGACTCGCTCATATTGCTCCTTGTGTTGTAGATGCATTTGTGGTGGTGGGGGTAGTGCTGGCTGTGGGGTCGGACGCTCTATCCTAAAATTCTGATGGAAGAGACCCACGCCTCTATTGTTTCCTCTTCCTCTGTTATCCTGTCTTCTCCTATAGCTAGGACCGGCCTCTATCACACCTACAGCGGATCTCTTATTACTCCCCAAATGATCTATCTCCGGCCTTTTCACCATCTCGATAATCTTTGCTAAGCTTGCATCCGCTATAAACAAAAGGGCATGTCTCAGGGGACCCAGCAAGCCTTTGTAGAATCTCTTAGCATACCCAATGTAATTCAACTCGTATGCATCAGCAAACCTAGCGAGATGCTGAAATTCTCGCTGATATTCTGTAGCAGTCTTGGATCCCTATTTCAGCTGCAGGAATCTTTCTTCAAGTTCATCCTGAATGGTAGAAGGGATGAAGTGTTCCAAGAAGGCTTCAGTAAACTAGCTCCAACTAATCTTCGTGTACACTCGGCCTTAAAAGGTGGAGCCCATGAGGGACTTCCACCACCTCTTGGCGTGGGATTTCAATAATGATGTGGCTAGTGTCATAAGCATGTTGGTTGGACATCAGATTCCTGCCATCAATTCTTGCATTGTGTCAATCCATTCTTCCATACGCACGACCGACTCTATCCCAAGGTAGGCAGTATGGGAGAGAGCCCGAAAGTCCTCAACCAGTTTGAGCCCGGAGCCTGTTGTTGCACTGGGGCCTGTTGAGATCTAAAGTCATCCAGAATAGCGGTGAGCGTGTGTCCCAACTCCGATTGCTGAAACTAGGTGGGTATGGAAGGGCGGGAGTTCCCCCTAGTGGCTCTACGCGCATTAGGATCTACACATAAGGTATAAACCCAAGGTCAGGTTGGTTAATCGTAGCTAGGGTCAAAAGTAGACATACTTAGTGTGAATTACATATGAGCACACCACTGCTTTCGTTAAGTCAGTTTGTTCCCAAACTGACTACTCAAATGGGGGTGGCACCATTGTTCAATGACTTCTTTAGTTTAGGAACGTTGCAAGCTGATACCATTTGTAATACCCACCCCCCCCCCTCCTGGAACATATGACACGGTCGAAGGGAGTCTTATGCCCAGAACAGCCGCCTTGCGGTAGCGCCAACACACAGGTCAACCTGTACCATAAAATGCATATCCTGCCAGCTAAAACCAATATCATCATTACCAACCCAACATAAGAATTAAAGCAGAAGTCAAAATCCACACATAAGCATATAGTCCAAAATAAATACATCAAATAAAAAGAAGCAATTGAGGCTTCTATAATATCATAGTACGTCATGCCAAAAAGGCTACAAATGAGTCTCTCAAAAACTCACATCCGTTACTGACGGCAGTGATGGTATCGTCACTTCAGACCTCGTCGTTCTAGCCTGGTTGCCCTCTTTAATAACCTGTTACTGCTCTATCTGCGGGATTTTCTCCTAAAAAGGAAGACGTAGCAACCGTTAGTCAAAAAGACTAAGTGGCTATCACATTCGCTCCCCCGACAACTCTTAGGTACTGGGTGGAGAAAGGGAAAAGGGTATAATATATATAATAGCTGTAGTACAAAAACAGGTTGCAAAGTGCTACACTATATCAGAGTATATCAAAGTAACTACAATAATATATATATTAATCTACACTAGCAGCTCTATCATCAACAGTAGTATACAAGTAAAGTCCTACAACAAGAAAGTAACTCAACTTATATGAATGTTCATACAGATATATAAGTTAAGGATCGGCTTAACAATAAAGTAACTCATCATATAAGAGTGCCCATACAAATTTATATGATAAGGATCTTATGCGGTGCAATGTTATGTTATGAATGGCTTATGATGACTCACCCATGCTCATACACATGAAACTGCTATGTCGACAATGACTTGTAGTTCCCACTTTTCGAGCAGGTAGTTAACCTCTCAGACGTCATCCTTCGTGGTCATACGGTGATAGTGGAACGGGCTTTCCACTACTAGGCGGGCATCCACACTACCAATCCTAGGCCTCTGTATGCCTCAATGCTAAGAACACAACAGCGGAGCTCACATGCGTACTACGGCTCAGAGGGGTCTTGGGTAGATGTGCACCAAGAACACAACCCAAACTGGTCTACATGTGTGGCATAGAAAGGGCCTCGGGAATGAGCACAAAGGACACATCCAAATCGTCCAAAGTCTATCTGTCAACTCTCATCGGTGTGATGACTAGCAAGCTCATAGACCTGCCGAACTATCCTTAACCCAGGATTATGACATCGTGTGTCAACTCATACTGCATGCATTTTGCATATAAGGTCTCCACATAGAGTCCCTTATCAATACATCGTTCTAGTGCGGCAAATACACATTCACTTCCAATCCTTCCATATTTCCATTCCACACAAGGGTTCATCGTTTACACAGGTGGCAAGCCACCTTACATAACATACCAATCTCATACTGCTACCCGCAGGGAGACTCAACCCTAAGCAGTGGATTATCATACATATTCATCTAATCACCATATCACATGGCCATGTATTAACCTCGTCCAATTCATTCTTAAAGTCAAGCATTCACAATCAACTATACTTCCACAGGAATATCATTTGTTCAATCAGTGTATTAATTTATTTGATCTCTAGCTTACTCAAACCATTTGTTTGTTGACCTCATACAAACCATTGTTACAATCGTGTTCCACCAAACCATTTATTTACTTATGGATCTATAAACTAAATTCCACCAATCATTTGTTTAGCACAATCACCAATAGTTCAAGTTCAGTAACCACATGCAGACCTCAACATTAATCTACCATGATTTATCTACCAAGTTCAACCCAGTTCTACACTAACCCGAGAACAATATGTACACAAGTCTTGATTGTACAGCAACTTCGACTGGACATTCTTAAGTTTATAGGAAGCATATGAAAACGTGTAACCACCCTTTAGAAAGGTCTTTCCAAGGGCTACGATTTTTGTGTTTAGTCCAAAGCCCAGATTTGGCCGTATCATACCCAAAAACGGCCTTGAAGTTCGTTGCGCACAAAAAATAGATTTATGCACGCATCTTAAAGCAAGATGAACGAAATCGATTCATCTTCTTCCTTTAGACATTTATTCAAAGTTATATACAGAACTTCCTCCTCCATTATTCACCCTCTTTAGACCATTTCTCTTCACGAAACCAAGTCCCCCATCTTCACAAGAAGAGAGGGGAGGTTGAAGACATCAAATCTCTAGGGCACAAGCCCTAACATGGTCTCTACCTAGGAGATCTTCATCTCACAAGCCAAACTCTTTTGAGTCAACATCTCTCCTAGAAAATAACTACAGATCTAGCACCAAGGGAGAGGGTAGGAAGCACACCTCCTTCCCGGCGGTTCCGGCCATGGATCTCATCACTCTCCTTGGCAGCATCTTTTCCCATTGTTGGTGTTGTTCTTTACGAGGAAGAGAAGGGAAGACTTTTCCTCCAGAAAAAATCCTACTCCGGCGACTCTTGTTGTTCCTTCCACTTCTGTCAGGGTTGCACAGTAATTCTCGGCAAAAATGGCAAAGTGACGGCTAGGGTTTTCCACAAGTCTCTTTTTATAATAGAAATTAGGGTTAAACCGTCTGCCACGTATCACCCTATTATTAGACCGCTTATTATTGCATTAAATATGTCACATCGAAAGGACGCGTCCAATTAAATCATTTTGGCGCAATTCCCAAAATTCTGGTTCAGACCGTGTACAGAATTTAGAAAATAGTGGCCGATAATCTTCTAAGTCCAAAGTCGTCGAGTAAGCAACCTAAAAGTGAGGAGATAGATCTGACTAACTCTAGAGGGGGTGAATAGAGTATTTTAAAAACTTAATCAGTTTTTATAGCGGAATTAAGATAAGTGATAGTAGTATATATATAAAGAGAAGTAAGAAAAAGAAATTATCACAGCACAGCAAAAATAAAGAAAGGAACAACCAGACGACACAAGAAAATTATAGTGGTTCCCCAAAAACTGGTTACATCCACTCTTCTACCACCCTGGTAGGAACCCATTAACAGGTTTTTGATCAGGTGCCCTGCCACCAACAGGTTTTTGCTCAGGTGCCCTGTCACTACAAGATTTATTTCAAGGGAGATCTCATAACCCTTTGATATTTTGATCAGGTGCCCAAAAACTAAATCAAGTCTTTTGATAAAGAGACTTGTCAACCAGGGAATAACTTTTGAGGGGAGTTAGAAACCATTTTTGTAGTAGAAAAAGAAAAGTGATATTGTCTTCTCTTTCTCAAAATTAACTGAGAAGACTTTAGTGGATGTTGTTGTCAAAGCTCCCCCTGAAATATTGAATGGTTCAGGAAGATGAGAGCTTTGCATAGGGTGTAGGTCTTGATGAAGATCTTTAGAAACTTCTTGGACTGGTGTTGAAGGTTTGTCCTTGTGAAGCCTGAAGCAAAAACTGAAGAAGACTAAAGATCTATGTGTGTTGTTCTTCTTCAATTTCCTATAGATGGCAATACTATTCTCTGTATCAGTTGTCTGTAAAAATTCTTTGTGTAAAGATCTCTTCTGCTTCTTCTTTTTGAGAAAGATCTTTTTATATTCTGAGAGGCTTTCCAGCTGTTGAATTTTGAATATTATCCTTGACTTGCTACTGAGGTTTTGGGAGTTGAAACGGCTGGAATTTGTCTTTAATATGTTTCCTCAACTGTCCTAGTAAATAAGTCAAGTAATTTACTCTGTGAAATCCATAATTAATGTTGTCATGCAATAGCTATATTCTTGAGAATATAAGCATTAATTATCAGAGAATTACTGCCTTAGAATAATACCAATTGAAATCAAAATGACAGAGAAATCACCAAAATTGATACTGACAGAAATCGTCGAACTCGGGACAGATTTCGTCAACCTGAACTCAAAGTTCGTCAAACTGAGTCTTCGTCGAGCTGAGCTCAGAGAAAAATGATCCGTAAAATATTTGTCAACGCTGAGCTCCAAGTTCGTCGAATTGAGGTAGGATTTTGTCGACTAGAGAAACTGAGTAGAGAAGAGAGTTCGTCGACCTGAGCTCATATTTCGTCGAGCTCAGCTCAGAGTAGAAACTATGAGTTCGTCGAGCTGAGTTCGAAGAACATTGAACTAATTTTCTGAACTCTTCAAAACTTCAATTCTTCAAGTTTGGATCTCTGAAGTCTTCTGAAGTATGGATCAAGGTTTGTCTAACCTAGTCAGACTGACTTGGACCTTAAAACTAACAAACTTGACCCTAGGCTATACATGATGGGTCAATAACTTAATAGTGAACCTAGCCCAAATCTAAACTAGGGATCCAACAATATCCCCCTATTTAGGTGAGGTCACTAAGCAAAAAAGAAAAACATAAAACACAAAGCAATATAAATATCTGACAGAATTTTGAACTATTCAGTAGATATAATATAGCTAAGTTCAATACATATATATATCACAGAGAAATAAATGTTCAAGATTTGTCAGAGGGAGGAGCAGATGATGATTTAGCAAAAATAATTGTCTTGTGAGGATTTTCTGCTTCCTTCTTAGATATTTTTATGTCTTGAACTCCAAGAACTGCCACAGATGAGGCTCTGGGAACAATAGCTTCTGGATGTACTTGCATATATTCATTTGTATCAAATAAATGTCTGTCTACCTGAAATTTGTCAAATTCTTTCTGCCTGTAGGTAGACATTGTAGTGAACTTTGATGGATCTGATCCTTCTGCTATGGCTTTGTTCATTTGAGACAAACCAATTAATTCTTGAAATCTAGCCATTCTGAAGTTTGGATCTAACTCAGGTTCATAAACTGGAGAGGGAGGTCTTTATAGATCAGATTTAGAAGCATCCTGAGCAGACTTTTGAGGGTTTCTGAAAATAATGGATTGTTGTTGAAAGTTTGTTGGAGGAAGAGACTGTTGAGACTGTCCTGAATAGTAAGACCTTGGAGGTTTGTATTGACTGTACTTCCCACAAGGTCTAGAAGACTGATGGGAGGCTAGCCTTAGAGTTTGAGAGTTGCTGGAAGCTGGCTTATGAGCTTTTGCAACACTTCCTGAAGCACCTGCAGCAGGAGTAGGAGGAGGAGGTCCTCTCCTGGTCTGCTTAGGTGGAGATTTGTATCTTATTCTTTTCTTCCTTTCCTTTTGCTCATTTTTGGATAACCACATACATTGAGACATTCCTGGATAAGGAGTAATATTACTCAAAATATAATGAGGTGTGTCAGCTGTAGGATTAGGCTTAGGAACATCCTTGGCAGGAGCCTTTCTCTTCTTATATTTTGTCTTCTTGGGACCAGAGTCCTCATCATCATCATCAGATGATCCAGGAGGATTATCATATAAATCATCAATTTCTTTAAAGTTCCTTTAGAAATTTTCTTCTCAGCCTGAGGCTGTACTTGAATTTCTGGCTCTACAAAATTTTCAGTAACAATCTGATTTTCTTCTTCTTCTTCCATGTCAGCAAACATAATATCATCCAAATCTGGCATAGGGGACTCAGCCCACATACGAGGAGGACTGCAAACATCTTCAGCAACTAATATTTTTGTAATCACAGGAACTGCAAAGCTTGCCCTTAGTTGATTTTCAGCTGCAGGACTTATTAGATCAAAATAACATACAATGGCCTTGGAGTAATCAACATCAAAACTAGGCTAAACATTTCTGTAAATTCTGTAAATTGGATTGAAAGAATTGAGTAAAGAATTCAAATCAACTGTGGGATTTATGATAAAATCACCAGCAGTGCTTATTTCTTCATCTATATCATAAGCCATATCCATATCAGAATCATCTATAATATCTATAATATATGTTGGAATGTCTGCCTCAGGGGAATCTGCTGCTGCTGCTGTTAGAAGAGGAACTGGAACTGATGCAGCTGCTGCTACTACTAGAGGAGGAACTGGAACTGCTGCTGCTGCTATTACTAGAGGAGGAACTAGAACTTCTTCACAGGACATCTCCCCCTGCCTGGTTTCAGAGGGTACTAAAGCCAAGCCCCTAGAAGAAGGGACAGTAGAGAGGGCAGCAATTCTAGTAGATAGAGAAGTGATGAAGGCAGATAGAGGAGCAATAACAGTTGCTATTAATTGCTCTAGAGTAGGAGAGATGAATTTTAGAAGATCCTTGGCAATGTTAGAGAAATTTAAATATAAGGGTTCTGGAGCAGAGGGAGTATAAGTGGTATGATGGCCACAATTGGAACGTATAGAAAAAGCTTGAGGGAAATCTGTATGAAGGAATTCAGGGAATGTGGAGGTAGGGTTAGAAGGAATGTTGGATGGAATGGTAGTAGATGTGGTTGGAATTATGGTAGTAGGAATTGTTGTTGTAGTAACTGATGTAGTGGTGATGTCCTGGATGGGTGATTGAACTGGGGATTGATGTGAAGATGGTGTAGGTGGAGACAGTAGATTGAAATTAGGCTGAGAGGAGGTAAATGGAATGTCATCCAGATGGGTTGGAAGAGGAGACTGGGGAGATATAGATGTAGAATCATCTGGAATGTGGATTGGAGATTGAGGAAGTGGAGAATGAGGTTGTGAAGGTGATCCAGTAGGGATTGGAGAGGAAGTGGATGGTTGTTGGAGGGGAGTTGATGATGGTTATTGTTGAGAAGGTGGTGAAGGAATTCTGATGAAGGGAGTTACATCTTTTGGAGGTGGGGGATTAGCTGTAACTGACCTTGTATCCTCAGAGGTTCTGGAAGAGGAGGAAGCCCTAGATGGCTTAGTGATAGTCCTCTCCAATCTACCAAACAAGGTAGATAAAAGCCTCTTGGAGGCATTTATGAATATGGTCTGGGAGACTAGTAATTCAGATGCCTTTGCTTGGAGGAAAATGCCTAATATCCTCCCAAAACACACCTCTTTCTTAGAGTTCTTCTTTTTAATCAACTCAAACAGAATCTTGCCCCAATTTGCTGCCTTCTAGTTTACCAGAGCACACATCACTTAGAACTGGTGCCTGGTTATATAGTCATGGGCTGTGTGTTTGCCCAGCAACACCTTCCCAATGACATCTGCAAGTAACTTATACTCAGCAGATAAGTTCTTTTTAAGTTGTTTGTTAGGGTTCCCATCAGAATGACCCATTTTGATCAACATATTATCATATTCAGAACTACCTATTTCAATATCCTCATCTCCATTTATCAAACCAAAAATATCTATTAAAACATCAGGGGTTAGAGTAACTTGATTTCCTGCAATGGTGTCATTCATCGTATCTGCGTCTGGAGTAGTTGATGTATAAACTCATTCCCTTATCTCTGTTGCTGCCAACTTGATCCTGGTGGTCATGAATCTCTTCATTTGTTGTTCCTTAAACAGCTGCAGAATATCCATGAAGATCTGATCGGAGTGATGAAAGGAGTCAAAGTTGATGTCAAAACCGGTGTCAAACTTCATGTCGGAAAGGGAAATCGGGGGAATGACCATTGGTTTTCCTGCAAAAACGAAGAGAGATCAAGTGTAAGAGAACAGAAAGTGTGGGATAGAGCTCGAAGAAAACCTAGTTATAAGGTTTTCATAATATGAAGCGGCAGACTCCGTCCTGCGAAAATAAAACAAATCTTTGATCCCAGGTCGACGAAAAATTTCATGAGGAAAGATATCGTCGATCTCAGTCTGAAGAGGGGAAAACTTTTCGTCATTCTCAGGTCGACGAATAATTTTCTGAAGTAATATCGTCGATCTTTGCTCGACAAAAATAACTTCATGCAGAGAGTTCATCGATCTCAGGTCGACGAAATTTCTCAAGAATAGTTCGCAGATCGTCGATCTCCGTTCGATGAACTATGACCAATTCTTCGACCTCAGACAGAAAATTAAATTAATGCTTCTCTATTGATCATACCTAGTTGATTCAGAAAGAAAAGATGTTTCTTCTCATCCAAAGGTTTGGTGAAGATGTCTGCTCTTTGTAAATCAATAGAGATAAAGACAAGATTAATTTTCTTTTTGTCCACACAATCTCTAATGAAATGATGTCTTACTTCTATATGTTTTGTCCTATTATGATGTACTAGATTTTGTGCAATGGAAATTGCACTGGTACTATCACAAAATACAGTTGAATTGTTTTGATTGTATCCATAATCCAGGAGTTGGTTTTGAATCTATAATATTTGTGAACAACAACTACCAGCTGCAATATATTCAGCTTCTGCAGTTTAAGTGGACACAGATGTTTGTTTCTTACGAAACCAAGACACAAGCCTATCACCAAGGAACTGGCATGTTCCTGATGTGCTTTTCCTGTCAACTCTACATCCAGCAAAGTCAGCATCTGAGAATCTAGTTAATTCAAATTCTAACTCAGTTGGATAAAAGAGTCCTAGATTTGGGCAACCCTTTATATATCTTAAAAAAATTTTAAGAAAATAAGGTGAGATTCTTTAGGATTCACCTGGAACCTAGCACAAAGACATATTGTAAACATAATGTCTGGCCTACTAGCTGTGAGATATAATAAGGACCCAACAATAGACCTATATGTTTTCTGATCAACTGGCTTGCCATGTTCATCAGAATCAATCACAACAATGGAAGCAATGAGTGTTTTATTGGCTGAGGCATCACTCATCCAAAATATTTTAACTAATTACTTAGCATATTTGGATTGGGAGATGAAAATGCCATCAGGGGATTGCTTCACTTGGAGACCAAGGAAGTACGAAAGCTCACCCATGTTACTCATTTCAAACTTGGAATGCATCAAGTCAAAAAACCTTTTGCATAGTTTGGAATCAGTAGAGCCAAAAATAATGTCATCTACATATATTTATACTAATAATATATTATTATTATGATGTCTAGTAAACAAAGTCCTATCTACAATGCCCCTAGTGAACTTATGCTCTACAAGAAAGCTAGCTAGGGTCTCATACCAAGCTCTTGGAGCTTGCTTTAAACCATAGAGAGCTTTATGTAATTTGAAAACAAAAGAGGGATGAGTTAGAGAAATAAAACCTGGTGGTTGTTCAACATATACTTCCTCTTTGAGTTCACCATTCAAGAAGGCACTCTTGACATCCATTTGGTAGACCTTGAACTTTTTCTAGGCTGCATATGCAACAAAAATTTTGATAGCTTTCAGTCTTGTAACAAGTGCAAAGGTTTGATGATAGTCAACTCCTTCTTCCTGTCTGTATCCTTATGCTAGCAGCCTTGCTTTATTTCTGATGATAGCTCCTTGTGCATTCAATTTATTTCTGAACACCCATTTAGTTCCAATGATTGGGTAGTCTTTGGGTCTAGGAACTAAATCGCAAACTCTGCATCTCTAAAACTGATTGAGCTCCTATTGCATTGCAATAATCCAATGGGGATCTTGCTCTGTATCTTTTATGGATTGGGGCTTAAGTTGAGATATGAAGTAAGCATGCATCAAATTTTGGTTGAGTTGATGTCTTGTTTACACACCATGTAACACCTCCCCTGTAAAGACCATATAATATGGGTCCGGCCGGGGCCCCACAATATACGGACGCCACAGCTTTAGTATTAAAAAATGATATGAAAACTACCCAATCTCAAAACTCCAAACAAACACAGCGGAAACCGAATACTAACAGACAGAAGTTATCCACTAACGGTAGAGTATCAAATGGCCTTAAGGCCTTACACAAAAATAGTCCAAAAATATGAATGTGCCAAGCACTCCTAGGCTACCTCGGCATGCAAGCCGGACATAAACATAACAAGGGTAGCAAACACGAAGGGAAAATCCAAGCACAGCAACACTTCATGAGGCTTAGGGCTTTTCGCCCGGCGCGCTAGCTCCTACATGCGATCCTTGCCCTGTAAGGATTTGAAGTAACGTGGGTCAGCAAAGGCTGACCTCTACTGTATAACAAACACATCTCCTCCCGGCCGTCCCTAACGGACCACGGGGTACCACTCCACCTGCAAGTTAGCACTTCGTATACCAAAAGAGTATATATAATAAAGCGGTAAAACAGGCTTGGATGTCTCATACAACATACATGTTCTCTATGTTTTGTACAAAGTGAAAGGGCCTACTATGCAGCATGAATGCAGCCCGGGTTTCACCCAAGGCACCCTAGTTCGTATGCATCTAGCACAACATCAAACACTGGGTACTTCTGTTTCCCCATTGGCTTAAAGCCGCAAACAAAAGGGAACCACCATGTCCCTAACGGCACACGCGCCGTCACACGGAACCTTGCAAAGGCCCCACCCACACAAGGGTCATAACCCCAGGGCTTGCCCGCACAATCTGACTTCGCTCGTCAGGGTTCCGCCTCACACTAACCGATTCTAAGAAGCCTTGCTGGACCCCGCCCGCTCATGGCTACATTGCCCGGGCTTGCCCTCCGCTCGGCATTCTCGTCAGTCACACACAAGGGGCTAGTCTTGCTGGGACACTTTCCCCACATGACTTGCGCGTCACAGAAAAGCTGGCCGACCACGGAGACATAGCCGCGCCTTAGCACAGCACAAACAAAGGTTTCCCCACCCCAATTGCCACTCGCACCGCGTCTTTCCCGTGCTCCAAGGAAACCATCTACCACACAAAGTGGAGCTAACCTCGTCCGGTTCTGACTACGAGTACTCACTCAATTAAAGGGGGAAAACGCATACACACAATGGCGTAACGCCGCAACGGATTTCTACCGAAACCTCACATCTCGCTATGCAACATCACCGGGTCGGACTAACGGTCGCGACCCCGGCGTCACCCACAATGCCTAATCCGCTAACGGAGCGGATCTCTAATGTAAAGCATGCCGGGATGAACATACTCAACCCGGAGGTTCCTCTTGAACCTAGGCTACACGAATCCCTCTCATTTGAGAGATTCGGTGCTCAAAATACGAAAGGAAGGGGATGCTATTCATGCATCCTAAATCCTAAAAACCGAGAGGAGAAGTATCGTTACCTTCCGTCCCCTCTTCCTAGCCATGGAGAAGATTTGCTCGGTTGAAAACCACCGCAACGCTCCCACCTTCGCGGATCTGAACTCCGCTCGTGAAACGGACCTCCGAAGCTTCGCCGGCGGCCGGATCTTGGCCTCCTTCCTCCTCCTTGCACTCCCTTCTCTCTAGAATCAAGAGAGATAAAGCCAAATGGAAAATGAGGGTTTGAAACCCTATTCCCATCCTTAAACCACCCAGGGAGGCTCCCCACCGTTGGATCTTCCAAAGAAAAGAACGAACGGCCACGATCGGAACCCAAAATACAAAATCTGGGGCCGAACACGGGTTGCAACACGGCCGTGTGCCTGGCCGTGTCACCCATTCGCCGTCTCGATCGAGTCGAAAAACCAGCACACGGCCCTTGACACGGCCTCCGACACGCCCGTGTCACCTGCAACACGCCTGTGTCGGGACCCGTGTCACGCCCCCCGTGTGCAATCGACCAACATTTCGCAGTCAGAGAGGTACACGGCCTTGTGACACGGCATTAGACACGCCCGTGTCAAATTTGACACGCCCGTGTTTATGCCCGTGTCACGGCCTGTGTATCACACTTGCAGAATCCCTAGAGTGATACGGCCTAGGACACGCCCGTGTCCTAGGCCGTGTTCTTCAACTCGACTAGCGTCGACCGCCAAAGCGTCGACTGCACGAGCCGAGGCCGAACACGCCTGTGTCACGCCCGTGACACACCCGTGACACGCCCGTGGCACGCCCGTGACACCTGCTCCAAAACCAAACTGGGCTTAAAACATCACCCGTTCCTCTTTTGAGTTTCGGTGTGTTACAACTCTCTCCCCCTTAAAAGAATTTCGTCCCGAAATTTAAAACATGGAAGGTAAACAAAACTAAACAGTACCTGAGGAGAAAAGCTCGGGGTACTCCTCCAGCATGGCCTACTCTCGCTCCCACGAGAGCTCCTCGCAACCACAGTTGTCCCAACGGACCTTTACGAGTCTGACCTCCTTGTTCCGCAGTTGTCGAACCTCTGAGTCTTCGATCCCGATTGGACGAACTCGCGTCCTCAAGTCTTCCTCTACCGGCACCGCCGTCGGCTCAATCACCACGCTGGCTTCTAACAACGCTTTCCTCAGGACGGAGACGTGAAAAACGTCATGCAATCCACTTAGCTCTGTGGACAACGCCAACCGGTACGCTGCCTCTCCCACTCGCTCGATGACCTTGAATGGTCCCAAAAATCTCGGACTTAGCTTCTTGAGTCGGCGAATTCGCGAAACGCCTTTGAACGGCTTGATCTTAAGATACACCCAGTCGCCCACCGCGAATTCCACGTGCCTGTGGCGAGCATTGAAATACTTCGACTGCCGATCTTGAGCTATCTTCATGCGCTCTTGGATGGTCCGCACTAGCTCACTAGCATCGGCTACCACTTCTTTCCCCAAAAGCTTTGTGTCTCCTGCCTCTGTCCAAGACATCGGTGTTCGACACCGCCTCCCATAAAGAGCTTCATATGGCGCCATCTTGATACTAGCTTGGTAGCTATTGTTATAAGCAAACTCCACCATGAAGAGGTGATCCTCCCACTTCTTGCTGAAGTCGATAGTACACATCCTTAGCATATCTTCCAAAGTACGGTTCGTTCTCTCAGTTTGCCCATCGGTTTGAGGATGAAAGGCCGTACTGAACTTGAGTTTTGTGCCCAAGCTCTTCTGCACCAACCGCCAATCCTTAGACGTGAAACGTCCATCTCGGTCGCTGACAATACTCTTCGGAATCCCATGAAGTCGTACAATATTGCGGACATACAACTCCACCAACTTTTCCACACCGTCCTCCTTCCAGTTTGGGATGAAATGCACCACTTTGGTCAAGCGGTCCACAATCACCCAAATGGCATCATTACCCTGCTGCGATCTAGGCAACCCATGCACAAAATCCATAGAGATGTCATCAAATTTCCATTCGGGGATTGGAAGAGGCTTCAAGAACCCGCCCGGCTTCTGACACTCGGCCTTCACCAAGGCACAAGTTTGGCACCGACTCACACACAAAGCTACGTCCCGCTTCATCCCAGGCCACCAATAGGACTTCTTCAAATCCAAGTACATCTTTGTACTTCCCGGGTGAATGGAGTACTTAGTGAAGTGGGCCTCAAACATCGACTCCTCGCGGAGCTTGCCGAACTGCGGTACACAAATCCTTCCGCCCTTCCTCAGAATCCCATCAACCATCTCCCAGGCGCTACCCTCGCCCTTTAGAGCTTCCTCTACGAAAGGTTGGAACTCCGCATCTACACGGGTCACTTCCTGAATACGATCGCATAAATCACTCTGCATCTCAATCCAATTTAGTCGAGCCACGCTAGACTCGCCTCTTGCCACACATTCCAAACCAAGGGACTCCCAGTCCCGCCTTAACCGCTCATCGTGAGCTTCAATCCAATTTCCCTGCCCCGAGTATTTCCTACTCAAAGCATCTGCCACTACATTGGCTTTCCCTGGCGTGTACTGAATCGCCACCTCGTAGTCCCTAAGGAACTCGACCCACCTACGCTGCCGCATATTGAGGTCCTTCTGATCTAGGAGATACTTCAGACTCTTGTGGTCCGTGAAGATCTCCACCTTTGCACCATAAACGTAGTGCCTCCACAACTTCAAAACAAAAATTACCGCCGCCAACTCCAAATCATGGACAGGGTAATTTCTCTCATGAGGCTTCAGCTGCCTCGACCCAAAAGCTATCACACTACCATGCTGCACCAACACGCACCCTAAACCGCATCCGGATGCGTCGCTGAAAATCTGGAACCCTTCGGTCCCCTTTGGTAGACTTAGGATCAGTGCCGTCATTAGCCTCTCCTTCAGGGTTTCAAATGCCTGACTGCACTCTTGAGTCCATACAAACTTCTGATCTTTGCGAGTTAGTGAAGTGAGGGGTAGAGCTATCCACGAAAAGTTTTCCACAAACCTTCGGTAGTACCCGGCTAGACCAAGAAAACTCCGGACTTCCGCCACGGTCCTCAAAACTATCCACTCTCTGATGGCTTCTACTTTCATTGGATCCACTGCCACCCCGTACCCACTAATTACATGGCCCAAAAACGCCACCTTCTCCAACCAAAACTCGCATTTCGAGAACTTCGCATAGAGCTGGTTCTCTCTCAACACTTGTAACACTATTCGTAGGTACGACTCGTGCCCCGCTTCCGACTTGGAATACACCAAAATGTCATCGATAAAGACGACTACGAACCAGTCCAAATATTCGCGAAACACTCGGTTCATCAAGTCCATGAACACGGACGGCGCATTCGTCAGCCCGAACGGCATCACCGAGAACTCAAAATGACCATACCTCATACCAAACGCGGTCTTGGGTATGTCTTCGTCACGAATTCGCAACTGATAATATCCGGACTTTAGGTCCAACTTGGAGTACACCACCGACCCCACCAACTGGTCGAAAAGGTCGTCTATCCGAGGAATCGGATACTTATTCTTAACCGTCAATTTGTTCAACTCTCGGTAGTCTATGCACAGACGCATGTTACCGTCCTTCTTCTTTACAAATAACACCGGCGCACTCCACGATGAAGATCTGGGCCTGATATACCCTTGCTCCAAAAGCTCCTGCAACTGAACCTTGAGCTCGGCCAACTCCTTTGGTGTCATCCTGAAGGGTGGTCGAGACACCGGTCTAGCCTCGGGCACTAACTCGATGGAGAAATCAATCTCCCGCCGAGGAGGTGCTCCCGGTAGCTCCTCAAGGAAAACATCTCCAAACTCTGCCACCACGGGCACTTCTCCAAGAGGCAGCCTGGAAAGGATAACCTCCAACAACGCTACTAGAGCTACACCCCCTTGGTTAATAGCTCGCACTAGATGAAGTGTCGAAACTAGGGAACAGGCCACCCCATGCAGGCCCTCAAACTTGACTTCTGCTTGCCCCATGCTCCTCAGGGTTACCACCTTGGACAAACAGTCGATACTGGCACGCTGCTCCGCTAGCCAATCCATCCCCAAAATCACGTCGAACTTGGACAGCGGCAAGATCGCCGCTACTAATATGAAGTCGACTCCCTCGAGCCTCCAACAAATCCGGCCTCTAGCCCTGGTAGTCATAGATGACCCATTGGGCATGCGTACTTTCAACTCGGAGTCCGTCGAGAAAGACTCCACTATGATCCTCCGTACAAAGCCTTCCGCAAGGAAGGAGTGCGACGCTCCCGTATCAAAGAGTACCCTAGCGGGGTACCCAGATACCATTACAAAGCCTACACACATGCAACAAACATAAAGGCTTTAAAGACAGGAATCTAAGGTGCAGGTTGAACTCTTGTACCTGTCACCACATCGGGTTGACGGATTGCTTCTTGTTGCCCAAGGTTGTAGGCCCTTGGCTGCACTGGTTGAAACCGAGAAGCACTCGACTCCGCCATCTTCCCTTTCTCCGCGGCACTGGGGCCGGAGCGCACAGTTTGCTCCTGCCTTGGCTCTTGCTCAGTGCCCCCTTGGGTACAAAATCTTGCTATGTGACCTGGCTTGCCACAACTATAGCACTTCTGAGGGCCCTTAGAACGTGACCCTCCAGACGTCCAATTGCTTTTCTCGCCCGACTTATATGGGGAAGGCTTCTTCTTCCATAGGCTCCCTTCCGTCTTTCCATAGGACTGAGCAGGCTTCTTCTCCTCCCCCTGCTTGGGTGTGAAACCCTTGCGACGCTGGGATCGCTCCATGTCACTCTCCAAAATTCGGGCCGCCTCCACCAGTTCGTTGAAACCCGCACGTTTCATCGATATGAGGGGTTGTATTAGATTCTCCCTCAATCCATGATAGAAGAGATTGTCCCTCTCTTCATCGTCTGCCATGGTCGTCCCTGCATAACGACCCAAGCGAGTAAATTCCTGAACATATTCATCCACTGACTTGTCTCGCTGCACCAGATGTAGAAACTGCCTCCGGAGGGCTAGCCTCGTTGAGGCGGGAATGTACTTCTTCAGGAAGGCATTCCCAAACTCCTCGATGGACGGTGTGCGTCCTAGAAACTGCCGGCCACTGTGGCTCACCCACCATAACTTGGCATCTCCCTCCAACATAAAGGCTACGAACTCTGCCTTTTTCTCATCTGGCGTCTCTGCCGCCCTCAGAAGCTCCTGAATTCTAGCCCACCAATCCTCTACATTTGTAGGCGTGCCGATTCCCTTGAAGGTTGGAGGGTGGAAACTCAGAAAGTACTTCATTTGCCGGTCCCCATGCCCGACAACCACTCTCTCGGCCCGCGGCTCTGCCCGCCTGGCTTCCTCAATCGGCACGGTCGCTGCCGTGTCCGGGGTAGCAGGAGTTGCTACTTGAGCAACGGGAGCTGCTACCTGTGCTGTCGCTGCAGCTTGGGCCACCACCATCGCTTCTGCAAGCATGCGGCAGAAGTCGGCCGGTGTGACCCCCATCCCTAGCGGACCTTGCGCAGTCGCACTACTTGTCGAGAGCTCTTGGCCTCGAGGTCCCAGCCTCGTTGCTTGCACTCTAAACACAAGCAAGAAAATGCAAATTAGTCTCTAATTGCAAGACTCGAACACAAGGACACTCATGGTCCCGCAATACTCCTATGTGGATAACTTCTTATACGCAACTCGACTTATACTTTCGACCGCGAAACTTCTCATTGGAACGCGAACCTGGCTCTGATACCAAATTGTAACACCTCCCCTGTAAAGACCATATAATATGGGTCCGGCCGGGGCCCCACAACATACGGACGCCACAGCTTTAGTATTAAAAAATGATATGAAAACTACCCAATCTCAAAACTCCAGACAAACACAGCGGAAACCGAATACTAACAGACAGAAGTTATCCACTAACGGTTAAGTATCAAATGGCCTTAAGGCCTTACACAAAAATAGTCCAAAAATATGAATGTGCCAAGCACTCCTAGGCTACCTCGGCATGCAAGCCGGACATAAACAAAACAAGGGTAGCAAACACGAAGGGAAAATCCAAGCACAGCAACACTTCATGAGGCTTAGGGCTTTTCGCCCGGCGCGCTAGCTCCTACATGCGATCCTTGCCCTGTAAGGATTTGAAGTAACGTGGGTCAGCAAAGGCTAACCTCTACTGTGTAACAAACACATCTCCTCCCGGCCGTCCCTAACGGACCCCGGGGTACCACTCCACCTGTAAGTTAGCACTTCGTATACCAAAAGAGTATATATAATAAAGCGGTAAAACAGGCTTGGATGTCTCATACAACATACATGTTCTCTATGTTTTGTACAAAGTGAAAGGGCCTACTATGCAGCATGAATGCAGCCCAGGTTTCACCCAAGGCACCCTAGTTCGTATGCATCTAGCACAACATCAAACACTGGGTACTTCTGTTTCCCCATTGGCTTAAAGCCGCAAACAAAAGGGAACCACCATGTCCCTAATGGCACACACGCCGTCACATGGAACCTTGCAAAGGCCCCACCCGCACAAGGGTCATAACCCCAGGGCTTGCCCGCACAATCTGACTTCGCTCGTCAGGGTTCCGCCTCACACTGACCGATTCTAAGAAGCCTTGCTGGACCCCACCAGCTCATGGCTACATTGCCCGGGCTTGCCCTCTGCTCGGCATTCTCGTCAGTCACACACAAGGGGCTAGTCTCGCCGGGACACTTTCCCCACATGACTTGCGCGTCACGGAAAAGCCGGCCGACCACGGAGACATAGCCGCGCCTTAGCACAGCACAAACAAAGGTTTCCCCACCCCAATTTCCACTCGCACCGCATCTTTCCCGTGCTTTTAGGAAACCATCTACCGGACAAAGCGGAGCTAACCTCGTCCGGTTCCGACTACGAGTACTCACTTAATTAAAGGGGGAAAACGTATACACACAATGGCGTAACGCCGCAACGGATTTCTACCGAAACCTCACATCTCCCTATGCAACATCACCGGGTCGGACTAACGGTCGCGACCCCGGCTTCACCCACAATGCCTAATCCGCTAACGGAGCGAATCTCTAATGCAAAGCATGCCGGGATGAACATACTCAACCCGGAGGTTCCTCTTGAACCTAGGCTACACGAATCCCTCTCATTTGAGAGATTCGGTGCTCAAAATACGAAAGGAAGGGGATGCTATTCATGCATCCTAAATCCTAAAAACCGAGAGGAGAAGTATCATTACCTTCCATCCCCTCTTCCTAGCCATGGAGAAGATTTGCTCGGTTGAAAACCACCGCAACGCTCCCACCTTCGCGGATCTGAACTCCGCTCGCAAAACGGACTTCCGAAGCTTCGCCGGCGGCCGGATCTTGGCCTCCTTCCTCCTCCTTACTCTCCCTTCTCTCTAGAATCAAGAGAGATAAAGCCAAATGGAAAATGAGGGTTTGAAACCCTATTCCCGACCTTAAACCACCCAGGGAGGCTCCCCACCGTTGGATCTTCCAAAGAAAAGAACGAACGGCCACGATCGGAACCCAAAATACAAAATCTGGGGCCGAACACGGGTTGCAACACGGCCGTGTGCCTGGCCGTGTCACCCATTCGCCGTCTCGATCGAGTCGAAAAACCAGCACACGGCCCTTGACACGGCCTCCGACACGCCCGTGTCACCTGCGACACGCCTGTGTCGGGACCCGTGTCACGCCCCCCGTGTGCAATCGACCAACATTTCGCAGTCAGAGAGGTACACGGCCTTGTGACACGGCATTAGACACGCCCGTGTCAAATTTGACACGCCCGTGTTTGTGCCCGTGTCACGGCCCGTGTATCACACTTGCAGAATCCCTGGAGTGACACGGCCTGGGACACGCCCGTGTCCTAGGCCGTGTTCTTCAACTCGACTAGCGTCAACTGCCAAAGCGTCGACCGCATGAGCCGAGGACGAACACGCCTGTGTCACGCCCGTGACACACCCGTGACACGCCCGTGACACGCCTGTGACACGCCCGTGACACGCCCGTGACACCTGCTCCAAAACCAAACTGGGCTTAAAACATCACCCGTCCCTCTTTTGAGTTTCGGGGTGTTACACACCAACTGATATGTCTCCAATCACTTGAGATACAGGGTGATCTCTAAGTGTGACAAGATCAGTTGGAGGAGTTGGTTCAGCAACAGCATTGGGAATTAATTCCTCTTGTGAAATAAAATTTGTTGTTGAAGGTTCAGCAATTATATCACTGACCTCTTCTTCACTATCTTCATCAATGTGTGGAGCAGGATGTGATTCAGCCTCATTGGTGAGGTTCAGATCATCCAATTTCTCACACAATTTCGGTACCTGCAATAAGTTACGGGTAGAAGAATCCTTCTCCTTGTACTACATGTTTGCTTCATTAAAAGAAATATGAACAGATTCTTCTATTTTTAAAGTGGATTTATTAAATACCCTATAAGCCTTGCTGACTTGGGAATATCCAAGAAAAATTCCCATTACAGCTTTAGCCTCAAAATTTTTAAGGTGTTTCTTGTTATTATTCTGAATGTAACATACACAACTAAAGATTCTAAAATAGTCTATTTTAGGTTGCTTCCCTTTGAGTAATTCATAGGGAGTCTTTCCCTTAAGTTTATGTATCAAACTTCTATTTAGGACATAATTTGTTGTGCTCACAGCCTCTACCCAAAAGGATAGGGGCATGTGAGCACCTGCAAGCAATGTTCCTGCAGCTTCAATCATGGTTCTATTTTTCCTTTCTGCTACCCCATTTTGTTGAGGAGTTCTAGAAGTAGAGAAGCAATACCTGATACCTTCCATCTCACAGAATTCTTGCATAGGAAGAGATTCAAACTCAGTACCATGATCACTTCTGATCAATGCAACTGGAGTAGAATACTCAATCCTTATACTCTTAAGAAAATCTGTAAGAACTTTGAAGTTATCTTGTTTCTCAAGAAGAACACCCAAGTGAACCTAGAGAAGTCATATACAATGACTAAGGTATAAGATTTCCCTCCCAAGCTCTGTACAGTAATGGATCCAAATAGATCCATACTTAGCAAATACAAAATCCTGGGTGAATCACTCTTATTAATGGATTTAAAGCTATTTTTGGTTTGTTTGCCTAATTGACAAGCCCTACAAAGGCTTTCCTTCTTGTAGGGGCAAGAAGGCAATCCTCTAACAAGGTTGTCCCTAGAGTGTTTAGCAATATTTTTCAGATTTATATGTCCTAATCTTTTATGTCATAGTTCATTATTATTGCTAATTTGATTAAATAAGCAAATTTCTGACCTAGCAGATTTGAAGTTTATAACATAGATGTTTCCTTGCCTAAGTCCAGTTAAGACAGTTTTATTATCTACAGAAGATATAATGCAAGAAGAATGGTTAAATGATACCTGATAACCTTCATCACATAATTGACTTATGGATATCAGGTTATATTTTAAACCACTTACATATGCTACTTTCTTGAAAGTGACAGCTCCAATCTTAACACTCTAGTAGCCTTCAGTTTGGCCACAGTTGGAGTCACCAAATATCACTTTTGGACCAAGCTTGGACTTGTAGTTTGTTAAGTTGTCCTTGCTACATGTCATATGGTTTGAGCATCCACTATCCAGGTACCATTGTTCCTCTGTGGTAGGATAGTCCTTTACCTACAAAATGAAAGATTAGGTGTTCTTGACCCAGATAACCTTGGATCCTTGATTCTTTTCAAATTTAAAGCTGGAAATATAAGAGCATTCTGGTTGGTTCTTATATCCTGAGGGATGAAATTTCCTAGGAGGAATTATCCATTGGGTGAATGGATTAACAAATTCTTTTGGTTGATTTAATGTTCTGGGATAATTAAAGTTTCTGTTAGGCTGAATTAGGATCGATGAATTCTGATAAGTTCATCGAACTGAGTTCGACGAATAGGGATGAGTTTGTCGAACTCCGTTTAGAGAATGGAAATATTCATTCTCTGAGCCCAAAAAGCATCGATCTCGGCTCGACAAACCATATTGGTTTCATCGATCGCAGTTCAAAGAATAATTATAATAAAAATCTGCGTTCGGAGTTCGTCAACTTAAGTTTGACGAACTGTGCACATTTTGTCGATCTGAGTTCGACGAAATCTGTTGAACATTGTTATGATTGAGATTTTTCTTATTCTTTCTCTTTTTCTTAGGTTTCTATTTAAATTCAGTTGGTTTATTATTATCATCTACCTTTTCTTTACCTTTTTCTGGAATAAATTTTATGGGTGTAGAAAGAATATTTTTCGGAATTAAATAAGATTGGCTTGATGAAGCACCTAAGCCCAGCTTGCCATTGAGCCTGGCATTTACAATACTTGTGATGTTCATCAATTTGATGCTTCTCCCATTAAGGGATTCTTCAAATTACCTAGCCACATTTAGTTTAGTTTTTAAAGAATTAATTACTTCTAAAGCTATAACTAGTTTATCTTTTAGTTCAATGTTTTCAGATAATAGATTTTCATGTTCAGTTGTCTTATCTCTGAGAAGTTTGATTTCCTTCTCAGATTTGATTTGATCATTGCATAATAATTTAAATTCATTTTTGAAATAATCAGAATTAAAGTCAAATGAGGATATTACTTGATCCTCTTCAGATTCAGATTATTCATTCTCTAAATTTTCAGCTTCCGAGAAGCTGCTTGATACATTGATAGCCATCAAGCAAACTTCTTTTGCTTTAGATTCTTCCTCATCTTCACTGGAGCTGGAAGATGAAGATTCTTCTTCTGTATCACTCTAAGTTTCTACAACAAAGCCTTTCTCCTTTCTCTTGTGCTTGCTTGAGGAGGACTTATTGTACTTCTTTTTGGAGTCCTTTTCTTTTCTTTTCTCCTTGATCTGATTCTCTAGACACTCAGGAAGAATGTGTCTAGGTTTCTGCAACCAAAGCAGATAATCTCCTTGGTAGGAGTTTTGTCATATCTTTGTCTGTCATCTTATCTGGATGACTTCCTTCTGAAATATTTTTTGTCCATCTTGTAAAATCTTTTAACCAATAAGCTTATGAGCTCATCATTTACTGGTGGAGCTTCATGTCCTTCGGATGCTTTGAAAGTAATGTTTTGCTCCTTTCTTCCTGAAGAGGAAGTCTTCTGCTAAGCTGCTTCTCTTGTCTTTATCAACTGCTCATAAGATTTGAGCTTTCCCAATAATGACTCAGTGGAGATTTCAGTCAATCTTCTGGCCTTCTTGATTGGCCAGATCCTGGAATCCCATGTGCTGGGGAAGCACATAAGGATCTTGTCATTAATTTCTGTCAGTGAGATATTCTTGTCCAAATTCTTCAGCTCATTGACAATTGAGCTGAGTCTATTATACATGTCAGTCGCTAACTCAGACTCATCCTTATGGAGATTTTCATACTGAGAGATGAGATGGGATCTCCTGTCCTTTCTCTCATCAATTGATCCTGCAACCATTTGGTTTAGGGAGTCCCAATAGGCTTTTGCTGAAGTGCACTCAGCCACCTTCTGAAAAATATCATCTGACATGGTTTGTGTTAGAATGTTCATGGCCCTTGCATCAGAAACCTTTGCCTTCTTTTGAGCCTTAGTCCACTCAGGAGGTGGAACTGTATTTGTGCTTATTGAAGTAATAGCCTCTTGAGTTGGAGGACCTGTCAAAATGGAGTTGTATATGTCTTCATTAATAGAGTTCATATATAATTTGATTCTTGCCTTCCAGATTGCAAACTTATTCAGATTGCAGACTGTAGGTCTGGTGCTTGAATATTTTTTATTTTGTGTCATGATATAAGAGAGACACTAGAGATATTAAGATCTATCAAGGAACTTTTGGTTCAGGTATTAGCCTGTGAAACCAAATGAACACACCCTCTGATACCAATTGAAAGTGAGGGGATAAATCTGACTAACTCTAGAGGGGGGTGTATAGAGTATTTTAAAAACTTAATCAGTTTTTATAGAGGAATTAAGATAAGTGATTGTAGTATATATATAAAGAGAAGTAAGAAAAAGAAACTATCATAGCACAGTAGAAATAAAGAAAGGAACAACCAGACGACACAAGTAAATTATAGTGGTTCCCCAAAAATGGGTACATTCACTCTTCTACCACCCTGGTAGGAATCCACTAACAGGTTTTTTATCAGGTGCCCTGCCACCAACAGGGTTTTGCTCAGGTTCCCTGTCACCATAAGATCTATTTCAAGGGAGATCTCACAACCCTTTGAGCTTTTGATCAGGTGCCTAAAAACCAAATCAAGTCTTTTGATAAGGAGACTTGTCAACCAGGAAATAACTTTTGAAGGGAGATAGAAACCCTTTTTATAGTGGAAAAAGAAAAGTGATGTTTTCTTCTCCTTCTCAAAAACAACTGAGAAGACTTTAGTGGATGTTGTTGTCAAAGCTCCTCCTAAAATGTTGAATGGTTCAGGAAGATGAGAGCTTTGCATAGGGTGTAGGTCTTGATGAAGATCTTCAGAAACTTCTTGGACTGGTGTTGAAGATTTGTCCTTGTGAAGCCCTAAGCAGAAGCAGAAGAAGACTAAAGATCTGTGTGTGTTATTCTTCTTCAATTTCCTGTAGATGGCAATACTATTCTTTATATCAGTTGTCTGTTAAAATTCTTTGTGTAAAGATCTCTTTTGCTTCTTCTTTTTGAGAAAGATCTGTTTATATTCTGAGAGGATTTCCAGCTGTTGAATTTTGAATATTATCCTTGACTTGTTGCTGAGATTCTGGGAGTTGAAACGGCTGGAATTTGTCTTTAATATGTTTCCTCAACTGTCCCAGTAAATAAGTCAAGTAATTTACTCTGTGAAATTCATAATTAATGTTGCCATGCAACGGCTATATTCTTGAGAATATAAGCATTAATTATCTGAGAATTACTACCTTAGAATAATACTAATTGAAATCAAAATGACAGGGAAATTGCCAAAACTGATACTGACAAAAATCGTCGAACTCAGGACAGATTTCGTCGACTTGAACTCAAAGTTCATCGAGCTGAGAAATCGTCTTTGTCGAGCTGAGCTCAGAGAAATTGATCTGGAAAATATTTTTCAACGTTGAGCTCCAAGTTCATCGAACTGAGGTAGGATTTCGTCGACCAGAGAAACTGAGTAGAGAAGAGAGTTCATCGACCTGAGCTCATATTTCGTCGAGCTCAGCTCAGAGTAGAAACTCTGAGTTCGTCGATCTGCGATCGACGATCGTCAAGCTGAGTTTGAAGAACGTCAAACTGATTTTTTGAACTCTTCAAAATTGCAATTCTTTAATTCTGGATCTCTGAAGTCTTCTGAAGGCTGGATCAAAGTTTGTTTAACCTGGTCAGACTGACCTTGACCTTAGAACTAATAAACTTGACCCTAGGCTATACATGATGGGTCAATAACCTAATAGTGAACCTAGCCCAAATTCAAACTAGGGATCCAACACAACCCTTACTCGACGAATCGTCGAGTATCATACACTTACTCGACGAATCGTCGTGACCACTCAACGTCATATATAAGTACAGCACTTTCTATGCTAAAATCATCGAGTGTCATACACTTACTCGACGAATCGTCGAGATTCGTCATGACAAATCAATGTCATATATAGGTACAACAATCGTCAAGTATACCTTTTTTACTAGACGAATCGTCGAATGGTGTTGAGTGTACTCAACGCACTCGACGCCACAGTTCTCATATAATTCTAAGTAAAAGCATTGAGTGGCGTCGAGTGCATTCAACGCACTCGATGCCTTTTAGCTAATGGCGTCGAGTGCACTTAACACACTCGACGCCAATCATCCCAGATATTTTTCTAAGTCAAATGGCGTTGAGTGGTGTTGAGTCCACTCAATGCTTCAGCCTAATTCGTTGAATGACGTTTAGTGCACTCAACGCACTCGACGCCGCGTTGAGTGCACTAAACGCCCCGAGTCCAGAAAATATTCTAAGTCCACATTCGTCGAGTGGTGTTGAGTCCACTCAACGCCACAACCTAATTCGTGACGATATTCGACGAATTGTATTGGTCTCAACTCACAATCCATACTCGACGAATTCGTGGGATATCCGTGACGATATCCGATGAATTTTACTTGTCAAGTATGGCGCACCCCGAGCCCGAGTCAACTCCCTTGACTTAAAACACGTACGAGGGGTCTAGTGCAAAATGGGATGTTACACGTTTATACTCGGAGTCTTCTCTGACACGCAAAATAAAACATCACCAATCCAGACCAACTCGTCTGGATGGGCTTCATATAGCATGTTTATTTCGTACTGTGATTTCCGGATTCTATATACAAAACCACCCGGGGATATCACGTATCAACCCATTGAAATTCCCTCAATTCTCCACCTTTTGCTGGGGGATTCCATGCATATACAAAAGGAGGACTTCACTTGTCCAAGAAGGAAGATCATTACCCTCGAAACTCGTTTCGGAGCCATTAACAAGCTTTTTATCCGGTTGGAAAGGAGCGCCTCGCTTTCCTCTTCACCGATCTTGCCTTCGTTCTTGATTCCGACCACGATATCTCCTCCACTATGCTAGTAAAGCTCAGCCTCAGCCTTCTTCTTCCTTTCTTCTAAGAACTTAATGAGAAAGATGAGAGAGAGTGAGAGAAGAGAAATGAATCTTCTCTCCACCTCTTCTTTTGTTAAGCAACCTCGAGAATAAACCCAGCCACACGATCCTCTCATCAAAAGAAAGCAAAGGCCATAATTTCAATTGACAAGTCAAAATTAACACTATCGCCTGGCGATATCCGCTATCGCCTGGGCGATATTGTCAGTAGCCGCTTTGACCCTTGTCAACCACCGCTCTTCGGCCGCTGTCCGGCCATCCGACACGTGTCCAGCCATACATGGTAGTATCGCCCGTCAATACTCACTATCGCCACTCTGATAGCTCAATCAACTCCTCGTTGAGTGCGTTGAGAGTGTCGAGTTCGTTGAGAGCATCGAGTGCTTCGAGTCTACTCAACGCTTCGTTGAGTGCTATCGCTATCGCCAGCGATACCCACTGTCGCCCGGTGTAGCCACTTTTAAGTTCTGTTTTCTCATTTTTGGGGTGTTATAGGAATGGGGGGCATAGCCACCAACTGGGGACGAAAATGGGAGCAGGGAGGCCATAAGAGGCAGAATCGGTGCCGACGGATGCGCAGGAGGTGGGATCGGGAGAGGAGTACTGCAACTATTGCAGCGTGCGGGAGATCCCTGGATCGGGATAGAAATGAGTAATCGGGATGGGCTCGGATATAAGAGGGGAGAAAAATAACCCTAATTTACTATTATTATATTATTATTATATTTAGGAATGTTGTATTCTCTCCTATTTAGGAATTTTTGTCTCGAAACTTTCAAGATTTCTTTGAAAGGGGCTTCTAAGGCGAGGATTCTGATACCCTTCTTCTTAACAAGATTACAATTCAAGGCAAGAAGAATAATATGAATGTACTGAAGTAGACAGAAGAATAAGAGTGAAGACATACCCTGATCAAGAGAAGAGTTGTGGATACTTGCTATGCATGACAGATTCAAGTTCCCAAGTATACTCCTCAGACTTATCATGCATCCAGAGCAGTCGAACTATAGGAATGGTTCTCTTGCGAAGCTTGCATTCTTCATACTCGACGATCTTAGTGAGCTTGACCGGATAAGAAAGATTGGCTTCCAAAATCACTGGGATTTCCTCAATGACGCGGGTAGGATCACAAATGTACTTCCAAAGCTAGCTAATGTGGAAGACATTGTGAACATCGCCCAAAGAAACAGGTAGCTCCAGCCGATAAGCTGCTCCTCTGATATGCTCTGAAATAGAAAATAGTCTCACAAACCTCAGGCTGAGCGTATGATGGAGACCAAACTATTTCACCCTAGGAGAAGGGGAGCCTTTAGGAATACTTGATCACCCATGGCAAACTCTAATGGACAGCGACAATGATTTGCATACTTCCTCTGCCTTTTGATAGCACGACTTAGCTGAATACGAGTCTTTATCGTGGCTTCTTACATTTCTTGAAGTAACTCAGGCCCCAAAACAACTTTCACACCAACTTTTGACCAATAGAGTGTGGTCCTACAATGACGCCCGTACAATACTTCGAAGGGGGCCATCTTGAGGCTCACTTGATAGCTATTGTTGTAAGTGAATTCAACCAAGGGTAGGTGCTCGTTCCAATCTCCCTTGTAATCCAAAATATAACATCACAGCATGTCTTCAAGAATCTGGTTAACTCTTTTAGTCTGACAATTAGTTATTGGATGACAAGTAGTGCTCAGGTTGAGCTCAGTGCCCAAGGCTTGCTGAAAACCCTTCTAGAAGTGTGATACAAACCTTGAGTCACGATCAGAAACAATCTGCAGAGGAATCCCATGAAGTCTAATAATCTCAGAAACATAAATCTGGGTCATCTTCTCGATGGAATGCCATTCCTTGTACGGGATGAAGTGAGCCACTTTAGTCAAGCAATCTACTATAACCCAAACTGTATCATGCCCTTTCGGTGTATGAGGCAATCCAGTGATGAAGTCCATAGAGATGTCTTACCACTTCTATTCAAAGATAGACAGAGGCTGCAAAAGGCCACCATGGCATTGACGCTGAGCTTTCACCTTCTGATATGTCAGACAATAAGAGATGAAATGAGCAATAAAATTCTTCATACACTGCCACCACACAATTTTCTTCAAGTAATGATACAACTTATTATTTCTTGGATAACCAGGTGTGCGGGATTAATGAGCTTCTCGGCAAATGCTATCAAGCAATTCAGGAACATCAGGAATGCAGAGGCAACCTCGAAAACACAAAACATCATCAGGGATGGAGAAATCCGGAAGAGTTCCAAGTTCAGACCTTTTGCGGATGTGCTGGCATGCGGGATCAGATGGCTGCAAATCTTTCACCTATTCCACCCATAACAGACACGAAATCTCTTTATGACCCTCGGGTGCAATAGATATGACCATCCGATCAAGGTCATCAATTAAGGTTGCAAGGGTAGCTGATAAGGGTGCATAGAAGACAATAGAAGCCTGACGACTCAATGCATCTGCCACTGATGCCTTACCAGGAACATACGTGAGTTGCAAATCATAATCTGATATGAATTCTAGCTAACGCCTCTGACAATGATTAAGATCCTTTTGAATGAAAACGTACTTCAAACTCTGGTGGTTGGTGAAGAAGTGATGCTTCATGTCATAGAGATAATGATGTCAAAGCTTCAAGGCAAACACCAACACAACAAACTCCAGATCATGAGTGGGATAGTTGCGTTCATGAATCTTCAACTGCCTCGACCCATAAGCCGTATCAGGACGCAACCCAAGCCAACTCCACAAGCATCAGTATAAACTGAAAAGTCTAACCCCTCTAACAAAAGAGATAAAACTGGTGTTGAACACAAACGTTGCTTCAATTCAAAAAAGGCATGCTTGCACTGATCTGACCACTCGAACCTGGCATGCTTTTGAGTTAGCTTAGTCAGAGGAGCAGCAAGAGATGAGAAACCCTTGACGAAATGGCAGTAATAGACATCCAAACTAAGGAAATTGTGGATCTCAGTAGGGGTAGAAGATCGCTTCCAGTCCATAACTGCATAAATCTTAGCAGGATCAACGGAAATCCATCTCCTGAAATGGCATGGCCCAAGAAATCAACGCGATCCAACTAGAACTCACATTTCACCAGCTTGGCATGGAGTTTATGTTGACAAAGGGTGGAGAGAGTGAGTCTAAGATGACAGCATGCTCCTCACGAGTCTCGGAAAAGACCAAAATGTCGTCAATGAACACAATGATGAACTTATCTAGATACTCACGAAAGACACGGTTCATCATATCCATAAAAATAGTCACGAACCCTAAGGCAAAATCCAAACAGAAGGAAAATGCCTCAGAACATGAAAATCAAATAGTAAGCAAGTTAATATTCTGATATGTAAGCAGAGGAAACAAGAGAAAAACAAGTAACTGAGTCTAACAGTGATGCTTAAACTTTACTTTAGCCTACTCCGGAGTTAGCCAAGTTTCCAATCACGCAATGACATAAGCGGTAAATAATAAAAAGTGCACGCATTTTAATTTGATGTACAATATTCTGATATAAGTTTAATTGCAAGGCTTATCAGCACAGTGCTTGCAATGACCATTTATTGGTTTCTATTACCAGTCCGGCTGGAGCTCGATTCAAAGCGTCACATCAAATCGACACCTTTTTTCAATGTTTGTTTATGACAATTATTGACTTAGGGATTCATATCTTGGAAATTCCTAATTTATCTAGACAAGTTATATTCATACGACACAGATCTATAACAGTATATTTCATAACATAAGAGTGATTTAAATTAAATTCCACGTTGCAAGCGAGAGACATTTCTCTACTTTAATTCAGGTGAAGCTGAACAGATGGTAGTGGCTAAGCAGTGCTAGCAAAAACTTAGAAGTCTTAGTTTGACATGCTTAAGAACACGCAACCAAAATAACATATGAAGTGCTTAAGAACAATCAAAAACTTAGAATTCTGAACTGAGTTCGACGAACTCTGAACTTAGTTCGACTAATACTGAACTGAGTTCGACAAATAGTGAGTTCAGCTCCACGAACTCTGAACTAAGTTCGACGAATTTAGACTTAGCCAAATTTCTCAAACTCTGAGCTTAGTTCGACGAACGATTAGCTAAGTTCAACGAACTCTGAACTCAGTTCGACGAATTTGAACTTAGCCAAATTTCAGTCAACCCATATAATAGGTAAGAGTTTACCTGACTTGGCCACTTAGGCTATCTATCCCATCACTATCATCTACTGATATATGTATATCATTGACAAGATTGACTTCCTCAAATCTAGGATATTGTGGGCAATGGACCCAACAATCTCCCCATATTTGAGGAAGTCAAAACTCTTAAGCAATTGAGTCAATGACGTACACATAACCATGCAGCAAAAAAGCATAAAAACTATACAATTGAGAAGTGATCTATAGTTACCACACTTCCCTGCCTGTAGAGTAGAACATCACTGCACCGGCTTCCCCTGAATTGTTGCTACCACACTTGAACATTAATCTGATCATCTGATCAACTTTTCCTCCCCCTTTTTGACTACAGCAAATAGGTGGTAGGATTATTTTGATCATCTTATCATCTGCTCCCCCTTAATTAGGCAGCAGTGAATTATTGGAATTGTGTTGGACATGCTCCCCATTAATTGGAGAATCTTCATTTCTTTAAAGAACAATTCCATCTGCAAAATATCAAATAGCTTGCAACTAGATGAGGAGCAACTGAAGCTATGCTAAGTTTAATATACCCAACTCAAATTTGAAGGTGTTAAACTTGGCTTCATCTAGTGGCTTAGTGAATATGTCAGCCACTTGCTTATCTGTTGGAACAAACTCAAGGGTGATGTCTTCATATTCCACATGCTCCCTAATGAAATAATATCTAATCTCTATGTGCTTAGTCCTGCTATGGGAGACAGGATTCCTAGCCATTGAGATTGCATTAGTAGAATCACAGAATAGAAGAGTTCTACTTATCTGGAGGTTATAGTCTTGAAGCTGGTGCTGGATCCACATCAACTGAGCACAGCAGTTACCTGCTGAGATGTACTTTAACTCTGCAGTTGATATTGCAACACTGGTTTGTTTCTTGTTGCTCCAAGATACTAGTCTCCCTCCCAAGAACTGACAGGTGCAAGATATGCTCTTCCTGTCCTCTTTGCAGCCTGTAAAATCTGCATCTGAATATCGCATTAGTTCAAACTCCCCATTCATAGGGTACCAAAGTCCAAGATCTGGAGTGCCCTTAAGATATTTCAAAATTCTCTTAGCTGCAGATTAGTGAGATTCTTAAGGGCAAGCCTGATACCTGGCACAAACACATGTAACATACATGATGTCTGGCCTACTTACAGTCAGATATAAAAGGGAGCTAATTATCCCTCTATATAAGTTTCATCAACATGTTTCCCTACCTCATCTTTACCTACAGGCATACTTGACCTCATGGGAGTCCTCATGGTAGAGGAGTTCTCCATGCCAAATTTCTTTATCAACTCCCTAGTGAACTTAGACTGGGATATGGACAAGCCATCATCAGTCTATCTTACTTGGAGGCCAAAGAAGAACTTAAGTTCACTTATACTACTCATCTCAAACTTCCCCTATATAAGTTTGGCAAACTTCCTGTAGAGGTTGTCATCAGTAGATCCAAAGATGATGTCATCAATATAGATCTGAACTAGGATGATCTTACCCTTAGATTCCCTTAGGAATAGGGTCTTGTCTATCTTCCCCCTTGAGAATTTTTTCTCAATGAGGAAGCTAGACAAAGTCTCATATCATGCTCTAGGAGCTTGTCTTAGCCCATATAGAGCTTTCCTAAGTCTATAAACAGAATCAGGTGAGTAAGGAACTACAAAACCTAGAGGTTGCTCAATATAGACTTCCTCTTTTAAGTCACCATTCAGGAAGGCTGACTTCACATCTATCTGATAGACCTTGAATCTCTTATGTGCAGCATATGTAAGGAACAATCTGATGGCTTTCAATCTTACTACAGGGGCAAAGCTTTGATCAAAGTCAATGCCTTCTTCTTGCATATACCTCTTAGCAACTAGTCTGGCTTTGTTCTTGATTATAATGCCACTTTCATCAAGCTTGTTTCTGTAGATCTACTTGACTCTAATGACATTATGTCCTCGTGGTCTGGGAACCAGCTTCAAGACCTTGCACCTCTTGAACTGGTTTAGTTCCTCCTGCATAGCACCAATTTAATACTGATCTGTGATGGACTCTTCAAACTTCTTAGACTCCACTTGTGATAGAAAGCTTGAGTACAAGGTTGTATTCAGACTTCTGCTCTTTGTTATTACTCCATGACGCCTCACAAATGATCTGGTGAGCTGTATGATCTCTCAAATGTCTGACTGCTGGTAGCAGTCTTCTTTCAACAACAAGTGCATCTTCAGGTGCAGTCTCTTGTTGATCTTCATCCACTCCCAGTATACTGGGTAGATCTTCTGGAGTATTCACTTCATCTTGGATAACTGGTGATGCTTACTTGATGGTTAGTTTATCCATCATCTATTCTGTACCTGCAGTACTACAAGAGGAGCTTGGCAGCTCCCTGTTAATCATAGTAGACTCATCAAAGATTACATGAACTGATTCCTCTACAACTTGGCTTTTCAAGTTATAGATCATATAAGCTTTTCTATGATTGTTGTTCCTAACAAATATTCCATCAAAGGATTTGGCAGCAAACTTAGTCACATAGGACTTTCCATTATGAAGCATATATCACTTACTACCAAAGATTCTGAGATAGTCCAGGTTTGGTTTTTTGCCCTTCAAGATCTCATAGGGAGTTTTCTTGTGGCTTTTGGTGATAGAGGCCATGTTAAGGACATGACATGTAGTATTCACTGCCTCGACCCAGAAATATTCTAGGAGAGATGTATCACTCAACAGTATCCTACCAGCCTCTATGAGAGTTTTATTTTTCCTCTAAACAATCCCATTTTGCTGGGATGTTTTAGGTGAAGAGAATTCTTGATGAATCTCATACTCTTCACAGAACCGTATCATGCTATCAGATTGGAATTCAGTCTCATGGTCACTTCTGATTTTGACCACATAGCTGTTAAACTCATTCTGAGCTTGCATGACAAACTTGATGATGACATCAAGGGTCTCATTCTTTCTTTTGAGGAAGAACGCCCAAGCAAACCTGGAGAAGTCATCAACAACCACAAGGGTGTAGGCCTTCCTACTAAGACTATGAATTGGCATAGGACCAAACAAGTCCATATGCAAGAGTTATAAACACCTCACAGAGTCTTTGGTCCTAATGCTCTTGAAGGAGGCTTTTGTCTGCTTGCCCTTTTGGCAAGCAGAACAAATGCCCTCTTTGGAGCACTTCACATTGGGACCATTCCTAACTAGCTCTTGACTAAAGAGCTTACCAATAGTCTTGTAATTTAAATGGGATAGTCTCTGGTATCATTGCACACAATAGGAGACTTTCTCATTTGCCACTAGACAGATAAGAGAATCTGTATCTAAATATAGAAAGTTTAAGCAATAAACATTTCCACTCCTAGTGCCTGTCAAGATGACCTCTTGGTAACTTGACCTCCTAATTAGGCACTCATCTTTGTGGAAGACAATAATATAGCCAAGATCAGAGAGCTGGCTTATGCTTATAAGGTTGTGTTGCAACCCTTTAACATAAGCCACCTCAGTGATGGTGACTATGTCATTAGAGATCTTACCATGGCCTTTTGTTACCCCTCTATCTGAACCACCAAAGATTACTTTGGGTCCATCTTTTACTAGAGTATACTCCTTCAAGTTGCTCCCTGTCCCAGTCATGTGCCTGGAACAACCACTGTCCAGGTTCCGTATAGGGGTATGACCTCTTTGACTAACCTGCAATATACAGTTTACTTAACCTTAGGACCCCAATATCTATTGGGTCCTAGGTGCATATTAGTATGAAACTGAACATGTCCTCCAGCAGAATTTCTAACTGGTGTACTGACCCTAGATCTGGCCACATTAGGATTGTGTCAGCAGTCAATGGCAAAATGCCCTATCTTACCACAGCACCAATAGTCATGTATGTTATATCTTCTCTTCTGTGTAGGCACTAAAACTTGGTTAGCAGCAGCCTTAATAGGAGGAAGATGTGTTGCATCCTTTTTCTGATTTCTTTCAGCTAGAACTTGACTGAAGGTAAGTCTTTTAGCTGGCTGATTTGGTCTGCCTTGAGTGATAGCAGCAGCAAGCTTCTTTTCATAGAGCATGCTTCTGATGGCTTCAGATATGCCCAGATCAGTCTGACTTTTAGACTTGCCTTTAGTCTGAATCTTAGCTATCAGACTCTGAGCCTTGGCTGCAGCAACATTCTTGAGTGTTGGTGTTGAAGCACCAAAAACAAATGGTCCTAGTTGGGCCATCTGAAATATCTCATGGGCAGCCTCAAAGGCACTCACCCTGCAATAGCTTTCACCATGTCAGTGAACATCTTTGTTCACCCCTGAGGAACAATTCTTCTCCCAGTGACCACAAGAGCTTTCCTGGTCATACCTGTTAGAAGGTAACAGGACTTTTCTAAAAAGAATGGGAGGCTTGGAAGCAATAGGCTGAGGTGGAGCTGGAGCTTTGCCCTTCCTTTTGGAAGGAACAACTCTTGTGCTTCCCTTGAATCCTAACCCTTTCTTACCCTTTTGAGAGGAGAAGGTGTCTATCAAGGGTAGTACAGTACTTGATTTAGAATAGCTAGCAACAATTCTTTTCTCCTTCTCAAGCTTATCTTCAAGCTCCCTGATGAGACAGTTCTTATGCTTGATGGAGGCTGTAATGCCCCCGATTTTTCTGCGATTATTTAATTCTTGCTTGGCGTTACGCCGACGCATTTTCTTGGCTTGTGCTATCTGTAGAGTGTGTTCTTAACTCCTTAGAACTGAGTGGCTTATTTTGTAGTCTATTGGCAAGATCTCCCTAGTAAGCCGGGTCGTTTTGGGTGACCCGGTGTGGCCTTTTGGGGGATACTTGTGTATTAGCTTCGGGTGGGTATAACTCGAGTTCTGTTTAGCGAAAGTTAATTTCGACTTCGTCGTTGAGTTCGTATTGTGGATATTTAGATACGGTGCGAATTTCATCGAATTCCGAGGATGTTCGGTTTTCGCGTCGTTTTGTATTTTATGGAAAAAAATAAAACTATTTAATAAATATTATATTAATTATTAGTTTGAAAGGGTGCGGGTGCTTGGCGGTTTTGGCATTGTCTTATCATGCCTTAATTAATTGATTAGCTAATTAAGATTAATAGATGCTATATATAGGATAGTTTAGACTTAATAAGTAAAACCGCTCATGTTCATCTTCCCGAAAACCAAACCAGTCTGCGCCTGTTCGCGAAAAGAAGTGGAGAAATCGCCGGAACCGCTACCTTCGGATGCCGATTTCGGGAGCGTTTGTGGACGGAATTCGATTCCGAAAGCGGATTTGGATTGCTCTCGCCTAGACCTTCATTCCTACGGTAAGAAATTCAATTTTCGTGGTATTTCTAGGGGTCTCGAAATCCATGGGTTGTCCGTTTCCGCCATTAAAGCTCCCGATTTCTGCTTTAGGTGTCGTTGCTGTTGGTGCCGAGTGAAAGTAAGGGAGGCCGACCAAGCTTCGCTGGAGATCGAGGCAAGTGGTGCTCTTGCCCTTGCCATGTAGTTTTTCCTGTTCATTTGGTTCCTTACTCTTAATGGTTTTCCAAATTTCTCTTGCTAAAAGGTCCAATTTCCTTTTGATTATGACCAAGTTTTGCTTAAGCCTGTAGATAGTTTCATGTACAGATTTTATTTTTTCGAAATCAGCCTTGCTATAAAAATTTTTTTCCTTCCTGCTATTAAGTTGGCTAGTTCTCGGGTTGGGAGTAGAGAAATGATTGTTGGTTCAAGCATTGGAGGATTCGGGGCTTGGTGTTGAGTGTGGCGCACACACTCAATGCCGGGTCTGCTTGAACTTGGCATTGAGTGTGGTGCACACACTCAACGCCGGGTCTGCTGGGACTTGGCGTTGAGTGTGGTGCACACACTCAACGTCATTGCCCCTTGATCTGTTCTTTTGCGGCTAAGTAGTGTGGCGTTGAGTGAGAAAATTCTTCTAAGTCAAAATCGACGGGAATCACTTAGTGATTCTCGCCGACTTCGATGATAATCGTTAGTGATTCCCGCCGATTCGGCAAGAATCAATCTGCATTCCCGTCGACCTCTTCCGGATGGCGTTGAGTGAGTGGGCCTCACTCAATGCCATGGCGGTTTAGGTGCTGAGTGAGGAGGGCTCACTCAATGTCGCAGCCCTTTCCAGCGGGTAAGTACTTTGGCGTTGAGTGAGTCAACCTCACTCAACGCCAAAGCTGTTCTATCGTTGAGAATGGTGGACGCACTCAACGCCGCAGTTTGTTTTCGCGGCTAAGTACTTTGGCGTTGAGTGAGTCGACCTCACTCAATGCCAAAGCTATTTTAGCATTGAGAGAGGTGGACTCACTCAACGCCATAGTTGGGTTTTGCGGTTAAGTGCTAAGGCGTTGAGGGAGTGGACCTCACTCAACGTCATAGTTGTTTTGGTGTTGAGTGAGGTTAGCTCACTCAACGCCACAACCTGTGTTGTTGAAGGCGTTGAGGGAGTGGACCTCACTCAACGCCATAGCTATTTTGGCGTTGAGTGAGGTTAGCTCACTCAACGCCACAGCCTGCTTTGTTGAAGGCGTTGAGGGAGTGGACCTCACTCAACGCCATATTTGTTTTGGCGTTGAGTGAGGTTAGCTCACTCAACGCCACAGCCAGTGCTATAGAAGGCATTGAGTTAGTGAACCTCACTCAACGCCATTGTTGTTTTGGCGTTGAGTGAGGCTAGCTAACTCAACGCCACCGTCTGTTTAAGCATTGAGTGAGTGGGGCTCACTCAACGTCATGCCGTGTTGAGTCATCTCAACGCTTTTCCCTTACCTTGATTTTCTCCCCCCGAGTGAATTCCTTGCTTTTTGAGGTTCCTTGTCGGCTATTTTCTTTTTTTCCAAAAAGGCCGAATCGTGGGTCGTTGTTAGTAGTGGTGGTTTGAAGCTCTTATTGGGGAAGGTGTTGTGTAATTTAGCCAAGGCCACCCTTTTTCTTTTATCTTGATCCTGGTACGGGTTGGGCAAGTGGGTGGGAGGTCCCTAGTGCTTTCACATGTAGACCCATGAGCTTTGTTTCTTAGAAATGGTGGTTGGGGGTCGAGTTTGCCTCCAACCCGGATCTGTATTATTTTTGCTACTACCATCTTTCACAACTTAGGGTGTTAGACGTTTCTTCTTTTGTAAATTTGCAACGTTTGGACTCATGGTAGCCTGGTAAACTCTGCAGGATTTATTTTTGGGTAGGGTTGTTGTTGTTTCCTCGCACTTAGTGCTTTTCTTTTTGTCTTGTCTTGGGCAGTGGTGCTTGTTTCGGTTTGCTTACTCTTCTTGCTTACCTTATAACCTAACATTTCCGTACATCTTTTACTTGTTTAGCTTGCTGAGGTATTCTTTTCTTCTTTGAATGCCTCAGGTTCTGGTTAGTAGCCGATTAGGCGGCTTGTTGTGTTGTGCTGTTGCTGGTGGTCTCTCGTTCTGTGGAGATTAGTTCATTGGTCTTGTGAGGCAATTTTACTGTTTTTCTTACAGACATACATATTTGTCAGTGGGTTCGTGTCAGTTTGTTGGCGCCCACTGGTAGTTTTACCTTGATACTAGATGTGTTACTTTTTGCTGATATCTTTCTGGAGTTAGTCTACTTGCTCTTGGGATGATTTATGCTAGGTTGCTAGTTATTTTTAAACCTAAAAACACTATTATAAGTATACCTCATGATCAGCATGTTTTATAAAACTCATCACTATTTTCCAAATAACGTAAAAAGATCATTTTCCTATATATATAGTATAAATTAAAAGTAGGGTCCTGCATAGTATAAGTTGTCCTATGGGGATACTTATGCACTCTTTTAGGATGTCAAACCTGAATAAAGTATTTTCCGCAGCGTATAAGTATAGTTTTTAAATTGTGGACTAGGTGATCCACCGAGCCGAGGGATACAGCCTTTAAAAATATAACTGATTTTCTAATCATATAACTTATGAATTTCCATAAAGTATAGTTATTAGTGGTTTGCCTGAGCGTCGGCAGTTATCCCTACTCGACGTGGCATCATGACGCGTGTTTTCTCCTACTCTGATAATCCGTTTCCTCGGAGAAAATACGGGTTGTGACATTTGGTATCAGAGGGAGGTTGCTTGACAAGTTAGTCGGGCAACCATCCCTTTTGATTGCATTAGCAGTTTAGCATCATGTCATTCACACACCGATATGTCATCAGCACGTCTTGGCAAAAGCACGAACACTACACTCATAGCATAACATGAAGTATGCGAGGCATATTATGTAGTATGGGATGCATAATATGTGTTCGTATATGGATCCTCTATAGGGGCAACATGTGAGGGTTATGTAGTATGGGATGCATAACCTCACCACATGGCTGTGACTAGCTCATTTTCTTTTTCGTTGCATGAGGATGTTATGTAGTATGGGATGCATAACATTATCATGTGTACACCGCTCATAACATGCATTAGGGCCTTTTTAGAATGCATAGCACAAACATGCATAGCATAACATTGCATAAGCACATCGTGTTAAGCTAAAGACTGGCAGGATGATATATGTATACACATAAGTTTTCGAGTCAAAAATAATATAAGTCATGCATTCCCGATCTAGGCACAAGAGTTAGTATGGTGGTGGTTAACCATCCTAGGTTAAGGCATAACATCAATTCTTATAAAAATAAACTCTCAGAGCAAGTTTAGCAGCTTTAAGTTCATATTTATGTATGTATTGTCTGTACTTGTAGTTAGTTGCAGCTGTTGTACTAGGATCTGGCTAAGGTTGCTATGATTTTAGGATGGCGAGACGCCCTTCGACTAGATCGACCCCCCTATCTGAGGGTGAGTCATCGGGAGCGCGGAATGATGCGGTGATCGAGAGCCTGCGACAGAGTAGCGTTTCCTTGAGCAGCAAAATGGTGGAGGTGCGAGCCCAGATCCAGTCTCTGGTGGCAGTTGTGGCAGGACAGACTCAGGGAGTGCAAGGCCCTACAGGGGGGTTAGCTGTTCCTCCTCCTCCTGCACCCCTGAGACCTCCATTGGTGGTGCCAGCAAAGATGGCGTTTATCTCGCAGTTTCAGAGACTTAGCCCTCCTACTTATGATGGGAAGGCAGATTTCATGGTCATAGATGATTGGTTGATCTCCATGGAGGAGATGTTCTCGTACTCCGGTATTGCAGATGATCAGAGAGTGATGATAGCCTCCTATCAGCTCAAGGGTTTGGCTAAGAGTTGGTGGCTTAGAGAAAAGGAGAGTTTGGTAGCTGGTTGCTCTTGGGAAGTATTCAAGGAAATGCTGCTGAGGAAGTTCTTGCCTTTGGTCGAGCGTGACCATCTTATGAACAGCTTCCTCCACCTAAAGCAAAGGCAACTCACAGTCGGTGAGTATGAGATAGAGTTCAGCAAGTTGAGTCGGTTTTCTCCTGGGTTGGTGAATGTTGAGGCTGATCGAGTCAAGGGATTCCTTGGTGTCTTGAGGAGCGAGGTGCAGTAGTTGACCAGTACTTATGGATCAGAGACTTATGCAGGGGTAGTGGAGGCTGCTCTAAAGGTGGAGGCTATCGAGCTCGCAAAGAGCAGAGGCCAGCAAATGAGGAAGGACAAGAGGAAGTCTGTTGAGGAGAATAAACCCCAGGTACCCGGTGCTGCTTCGGGAAAGAAGAGCAAGGTGGTGTGTAGCTTCTGTGGCCGGTCAGGCCACCCTGTTGAGAGGTGTTTCAAAAAGGCAGTAGCTCATAAGAAGGAGAAAGTTCATTCTATTCAGGGTGCTCCTAGGAGGGATGTTTCCTGTTCTGTTTGCAAGCGAACCGGGCATGATGCTGCCCAGTGCTGGTCCAAGGATAAAGTCTGCTATCAGTGCTGGTAGAAGGGTCACATCAAGTCTAGGTGTCCTCAGGTCCAGCCTGCTCTTCATGCAGTTCCACTTCAGGCACTACCTCCACCTCAGCGTGTGGACAAGGACAAAGGAAAGCTGAACGTGATCTCTTCCGAGGAGGCTCAAGCTTCGACTCAGGTCATCTCAGGTTAGTTGTTTTTTCCAGCTTGAAGGTTTTATTTGTTAGAATGGTTACAGTTTGGTTTTGGTAGTTCCTTAGTTGTATATACTCCTATAGGGAAATTTAAGGTGAAGAACCGTTGGGCGCGTGTTCTGTTCGACTCTAGCGCTACCCACTCATTTGTTGCTAGAGCCTTTGTGGAGCGACATTGGTTGACTCTAGATCGAGTTCGTGATACCTTCCGCGTCAAGTTCCCTTCTGGCGAATCTTTGTTATCAGATTTTGGCATTCTAGATTGCCCTGTTTTGTTCGGGGACTTTCTTGCGAAGACAGACTTGAAGATGATTGATCTGGAGGACTTCGATGTTATTCTGTGCATGGACTGGCTGTCTAAGTATGATGCGGTTATTCAGTGCAAAGGGAAGCACTTGGACTTCATCAAGGACAATGGTCAGCCAGGAAGCGGGTATGTTGATCCATGCCAAGATTCTCCTGTCATTTCTACGGTATGTGCTCAGAATTTGTTTGTTTCTAATTGTTTTGCTTGTTTAGTCTCAGTGGTTGGGACTGCTGTTAGTGTACCGCGCTTAGAGGAGATTCCTATTGTTCGTGGTTTCGCTGATGTTTTTCCTGATGACCTTCCTGGTCTTCCTCCCGACCGGGATGTCGAATTTGTGATTGATTTGGAATCGGGTACGCGTCCTATTACTAAGGCGCCGTACCGGATGGCCCCTCATGATCTAGAGGAGTTGCGAGTCCAGTTAGATGAGTTGTTGGCAAAAGGGTTTATCAGGTAGAGTTCGTCGCCTTGGGGTGTTCCTGTTTTATTTGTAAAGAAGAAGGATGGGTCGATGCGGCTTTGCATCGACTACAGGGAGTTGAAAAAAGTCACTATTAAGAACAGGTACCCTCTGCCGAAGATCGATGACTTATTTGATCAGTTGCGTGGTAGCACAGTGTTCTCCAAGATCGATCTTCGTTCTGGCTATCATAAGCTCAGGATCCGTGAGGCAGATATTCCACGGACTGCGTTTAGATCGAGGCATGGATATTTTGAGTTCTTGGTGATGTCGTTTGGTCTGACCAACGCACCATCAGCTTTCATGGATATGATGAACCGGGTGTTCAAGGATTTACTAGACAAGTTCGTTGTGGTTTTCATCGATGACGTGTTGGTCTATTCCCGCAACGCTGAGGAGCATGAGCAGCATCTGTGCTTGGTTCTATCGGAGTTGAGGAATCACAAGTTATTCGCCAAGTTGAGCAAGTGCGAATTTTGGTTGCCTCAGGTCTCGTTTCTGGGCCACGTGGTGAACAAGGATGGGATCTCGGTCGACCCAGAAAAGATCGCAGCAATGATGGATTGGAGCAGGTCAGGCACGCCCAAGGAGATCAGAAGCTTCTTAGGGTTGGTCGGCTACTATAGGAGGTTCATGGAGGGTTTCTCTACCCTGGCTGCACCTTTGACCAGGTTGACTCAGAAGAACGCGGCCTTTGTTTGGAGCGAGAAGTGCGAAGAAGCCTTCCTGGAGCGAAAGAACAGATTGTGCACTGCTCCCGTCCTGACCCTACCTACTGAGGGTGTGGAGTATGATGTGTATGTGGATGCTTCGCATGTTGGTCTGGGTTGCGTGTTGATGCAGGTTGGAAAAGTGATTGCGTATGGATCAAGGCAATTAAAGACTCATGAGAGAAATTACCCTACGCATGACCTTGAGTTTGCAGCGGTAATTTATGCGTTGAAGCTGTGGAGGCATCTACTTTATGGGGCTCAGTGCAAGATCTTCACTGATCACAAGAGCCTGAAGTACATGTTCACGCAAAAGGAGTTGAATCTGCGCCAGTAGCGGTGGCTAGAGTATGTGGCTGATTATGATGTAGAGATCCAGTATCATCCAGGCAAGGCCAATGTGGTGGTCGACGCCCTGAGCCAGAAGACGGGGAAGATCTTTAATCTCTCCGCCGATCGTTTAGTGGAAGAGTTCCTCCTTATGGATATCTCAGTGGGATGTTGTGTCATGCAGAGTAGTTTGGCAGTGGCAGAGCCGTCTTGGATTTCCCTTACTAGGTTGCACCGTAAGGATGATTCGGACCTTCTGCACTTATACCTCAAGACTGAGAGGGGGAAGTTGCCAGATTTTTCTATCGATGATGCGGGTGCTTTGAAGTACCGCGACAGATTTTGCATCCCTGCTGTCGGAGACATCAGGGGTATGATATGCAGAGAGACTCGTGGATCCAGTGTTGCCTACCATCCGGGATCTACAAAGATGTATCGTGATTTGAAGCAGATTGCCTGGTGGTATGGGATGAAGAGTGATATAGCCCGATTTGTTGCTGAGTGCCACACTTGCAAGCGTGTGAAGGCCGATCACAGAAGGCCTGGTGGCAAGTTGACTCCATGAGATATCCCGACTTAGAAGTGGGAAAGTATTTCTATGGACTTCATCACGGGCTTACCGAAATCTCCAAGGGGATTTGATTCTGTTTGGGTCATAGTGGATAGACTGACAAAGTGTGCTCACTTCGTGCCGTATAAGATTGACTATCTGATGAAGAAGATAGCAGAGTTGTACTTGAATGAGGTCATCAGATTGCACGGTGTGCCTTTTAGCATCATTTCTGATCGAGACTCCCGGTTTACTTCTCGTTTTTGGCAGAGTCTACAGGAGGGTTTGGGTACAGATCTGAGGTATTCTACTGCTTACCACCCATAGACCAATGGGCAGACAGAGCGGGTGAACCAGATAGTTGATGATATGATCAGATGCTACATTCTAGATCACGGTGGAGCGTGGGATGAGTGATTGCGACTTATGGAGTTTGCATACAATAACAGTTATCAAGAAAGTTTGCAAATGGCTCCGTTTGAAGCTTTGTATGAGAGGCGCTGCATAACCCCTATGTTTTGGGCTGAGACAGGTGAGAGACCCTTGTTGGGTCCGGATGCGCTCGAGGAGATGGAAGTCGCGGTGAAGCTTGTTCGAGAAAAGCTTCGTATAGCTCAGGAGAGATATGAAAAGAATGTCAATCGGCGTAGGTCTGACTTGGGGTTTTCTGTAGGGGACCTTGTGTTTCTTAAGGTTTCTCCGATGGTTGGTGTTAAGAGGTTCGGTAAGAACCGGAAATTGGACCCGAGGTATGTGGGTACGTTTAAGATTGTTGAACGGATTGGCGTGTCAGCTTATAGGTTGGATTTGCCAGCAAACTTCCCAGGTGTTCATAATGTATTTCATGTAAGCCAATTGCGAAAGTGTGTGCGCAGTAGTGGGCAAGTCTTGGATGTTGTGCCCCAGTTGGAGCCTAATCTCTCTTTTATTAAAGTGTTGGTCCGCATTTTGGATACTCAAGATCGGGTGCTGTGGAGGAAGTCCATCCCGATGATCAAAGTTCTATGGAAGAATCAGGGTTTGGAAAGCGCGACTTGGGAGTTAGAGTCGGCTATGAGGGAGGCTCACCCTCAACTGTTCCCCTGATTGGGTTGGTATGTTTTCTTCTTGTAATATTTGGCTTGTTACGTTTCCTTCTATAGTAGAATTGTTGTGCGTAAAATTTCGGGACGAAACTTTCTTTTAGGGGGAGTGACTGTAACGCCCCCGATTTTTCTGTAATTATTTAATTCTTGCTTGGCGTTACATCGACGCGTTTTCTTGGCTTGTGCCATCTGTGGAGTGTGGTCTTAACTCCTTAGAACTGAGTGGCCTATTTTGTAGTCTATTGGCAAGATCTCCCTAGCAAGCCGGGTCGTTTTGGGTGACCCGGTGTGGCCTCTCGGGGGATGCTTGTGTATTGGCTTTGGGTGGGTATAACTCGAGTTCTGTTCGTCAAAAGTTAATTTTGACTTCGCCATTGAGTTCGTAGCGTGGATATTTAACTACGGTGCGAATTTCGTCGAATTTCGAGGATGTTCGGTTTTCGCGTCGTTTGTATTTTATGAAAAAAATAAACTATTTAATATATATTATATTAATTATTAGTTTGAAAGGGTGCGGGTGCTTGGCGGTTTTGGCCTTGTCTAATCATGCCTTAATTAATTGATTAGCTAATTAAGATTAAGAGGATGTTATATATAGGATAGTTTAGACTTAATAAGTAAAACCGCTCCTGTTCATCTTCCCGAAAACCAAACCAGTCTGCGCCTGTTCGCGAAAAGAAGCGGAGAAACCGCCGGAACCGCTACCTTCGGACGCCGATTTCGGGAGCGTTTGTGGACGGAATTCGATTCCGAAAGCAGATTTGGATTGCTCTCGCCTAGACCTTCATTCCTACGGTAAGAAATTCAGTTTTCGTGATATTTCTAGGGGTCTCGAAATCCTTGGGTTGTCCGTTTCCGCCATTAAAGCTCCCGATTTCTTCTTTAGGTGTCGTTGCTGCTGGTGCCGAGTGAGAGTAAGGGAGGCCGACCAAGCTTCATTGGAGATCGAGGAAAGTGGTGATCTTGCTCTTGCCATGTAGTTTTTCCTGTTCATTTGGTTCCTTACTGTTAATGGTTTTCCAAATTTCTCTTGCTAAAAGGTCCAATTTCCTTTTGATTATGACCAAGTTTTGCTTAAGCCTGTAGATAGTTTCTTGTACAGATTTTATTTTTCCGAAATCAGCCTTGCTATAAATTTTTTTTACCTTCCTGCTGTTAAGTTGGCTAGTTCTCGGGTTGGGAGTAGAGAAATGATTGTTGGTTCAAGCATTGGAGGATTCGGGGCTTGGCGTTGAGTGTGGTGCACACACTCAATGCCGGGTCTGCTTGGACTTGACATTAAGTGTGGTGCACACACTCAACGCCGGGTCTGCTGGGACTTGGCGTTGAGTGTGGTGCACACACTCAACGTCATTGCCCCTTGATTTGTTCTTTTGCGGCTAAGTAGTGTGGCGTTGAGTGAGAAAATTCTTCTAAGTCAAAATTGACGAGAATCACTTAGTGATTCTCGCCGACTTCGACGAGAATCGTTAGTGATTCCCGCCAATTCGGCGAGAATCAATCTGCATTCCCGCCGACCTCTTTCGGATGGCGTTGAGTGAGTGGGCCTCACTCAACTCCATGGCGGTTTAGGCGCTGAGTGAGGCGGGCTCACTCAACGTCGCAGCCCTTTCCTGCGGGTAAGTACTTTGGCGTTGAGTGAGTCGACCTCACTCAACGCCAAAGCTGTTCTATCGTTGAGAATGGTGGATGCACTCAATGCCGCAAATTTGTTTTCACGGCTAAGTACTTTGGCGTTGAGTGAGTCGACTTCACTCAACGCCAAAGCTATTTTGGCGTTGAGAGAGGTAGACTCACTCAACGCCACAGTTGGGTTTTGCTGTTAAGTGCTAAGGCGTTGAGGGAGTGGACCTCACTCAACGCCATAGCTGTTTTGGCATTAAGTGAGGTTAGCTCACTCAACGCCACAGCCTGTGTTGCTGAAGGCGTTGAGGAGTTGACCTCACTCAACGCCATAGCTGTTTTGGCATTGATTGAGGTTAGCTTACTCAACGCCACAGCCTGCTTTGCTGAAGGCGTTGAGGGAGTGGACATCACTCAACGCCATAGCTGTTTTGGCGTTGAGTGAGGTTAGCTCACTCAACGCCACAGCCAGTGTTGCAGAAGGCGTTGAGTGAGTGAACCTCACTCAACGCCATTGCTATTTTGGCATTGAGTGAGGCTAGCTCACTCAACGCCATCGTCTGTTTAGGCGTTGAGTGAGTGGGGCTCACTCAACGTCATGCCGTGTTGAGTCATCTCAACGCTTTTCCCTTACCTTGATTTTCTCCCCCGAGTGAATTCCTTGATTTTTGAGGTTCATTGTCGGCTATTTTCTTTTTTTCCAAAAAGGCCGAATCGTGGGTCGTGGTTAGTAGTGGTGGTTTGAAGCTCTTATTGGGGAAGGTGTTGTGTAATTTAGCCAAGGCCACCCTTTTTATTTTATCTTGCTCCATGTACGGGCTGGGCAAGGGGGTGGGAGGTCCCTAGTGCTTTCACATGTAGACCCCTGAGCTTTGTTTCTTAGAAATGGTGGTTGGGGGGCCGAGTTCGCCTCCAACCCAGATCCACGTTATTTTTGCTACTACCATCTCTCACAGCTTAGGGTGTTAGACGTTTCTTCCTTTGTAAATTTGCAATGTTTGGGCTCATGGTAGCCTGGTAAACTCTGCAGGATTTATTTTTGGGCAGGGTTGTTGCTGTTTCCTCGCACTTAGTGCTTTTCTTTTTGTCTTGCCTTGGGCAGTGGTGCTTGTTTCGGTTTGCTTACTCTTCTTGCTTACCATATAACCTAACATTTTTGTATAGCTTTTACTTGTTTAGCTTGCTGAGGTATTATTTTCTTCTTTGAATGCCGGTTAGTAGCCGATTAGGCGTCTAGTTGTGCTGTGTTGTTGCTTGTGGTCTCTCGTTCTGTGGAGATTAGTTCCTTGGTCTTGTGAGGTAGTTTTACTGTTTTTCTTACAGACATACATATTTGTTAGTGGGTTCGTGTCAGTTTGTTGGCGCCCACTAGTAGTTTTACCTTAATACTAGATGTGTTACTTTTTGATGCTACCTTTCTGGAGTTAGTCTACTTGCTCTTGGGATGATTTATGCTAGGTTGCTAGTTACTTTTTGTTTGGTATTGTATCCACAATTACCTGGATTTGAGGAAGCCTCCTGTCAAGCTAAGATGAATTCACAATGTATTTGATGAATTCTTTCAAGTTGTGCTTGCAGTTATTCCTCGCTAAGTACACACCAATGTCAGGGTGCAGTAGGTCAATATACACGGGTCTGTGCAACGTAATCCCTCGTTGAGCAGATCAGTGTGTTGGCTTACGTGTACTCTCTCTATTGGAGTGTACTTACTTTCAAGCATAGGGTTAAGAGAGATCAAGAGCAGACAAGGAGCAAGGATGGGCCAAAAACCAGCTCAAGGGAAGAAAGGCGAAAATCGTCTAAGTAGAAATCGTCGAGAATAACTAAGTGATTCTCGCCGAATCGACGAGAATCACTCGCTGATTCTCGCCGAATGCAGCCAGCCGTCTCAACGCCGCCCTGAATTCTGCTAAGGCAGAATCGGCGAGAATCACTAAGTGATTCTCGCCGAATCGTCGAGAATGATCTTGCATTCTCGCCGATTCGGCGAGAATCAATTGTGATTCCCGCCGATTCTCTCCGGCTTGCTATTTCTATGTAGCTAGAATTCTGCTAAGTGGAATTCGGCGAGAATCCTAGGTGATTCTCGCCGATTCGTCGAGAATCACCTACGATTCTCGCCGAATTTGACTTAGGCAAATTTCTGCTATTCTCTGGACCGGTCCAAGTTAACATGCGCTGTTTGGAGCCGGTCTTAGGGCTTATTTTTGGTGGGGCCCACAACGGTCATTTTGGATGACCTAATGTATAAATACATCGGTATGTTGAACAGTAAAAAGGATGAACAGAGAAAAAGAAAAGCCGAGCCGCCGACATGACCTAGATCGCGAGGCTTGTTCCGTCGCCGTCGCCGCTCATGTTAGTTGGTCGCCGCCGCTGATCGGGGTTACTTCCTGATCTCCCGGCGATAGAAGCTCTGTCTCGCAACGCGTCTCACGAGTCCTTCTTGAGAACCTTTGTCTCTTGATTTGTAGATCGGGAATACCTTCCCTATCCGAATCGATTGAGATGATTGATCCAAGAAAGACCGTTGGTAGACCTTGTCGGCTTAGCTACAAAGTTTGGATCTACATAGCATCGCCGCCTCATTCTTTGCCGCCGCCGATCTAGAGAAGATTCTCTCAAAGTGAGATCTAGGGTCGTGGACTCTTCGTCGACTTCAAGAACACGTCGTCGAACGAAGAGGGACACCTTATTCTCCATAAGTAGTTTGTATTTCTAATACACTCTATTTTCAATTTAGTTGTAAAGGAACGTTGGTTCCTAGTTGTAAGGGTTGGGTGCAACCCGTGGTGTAGGAGTGGTGACTCCTTCATTTGGAAGGGTTCCTTCCGTTAGTGTGAGGATTGGATTTCAATCCTGTTGGTGAAGTGACTGAGTCGTCCCAGGTTGGGAGATAGGTCGAAGGGGGAGAGTGGACGTACCCAAATCGGGGAACCACTATAATTTGCCTGTGTCTTTCTGTGCTGTGTTGTTTGGTTTATTTGTGCAGGTATAATTTTAATTCCGCAAAAATGCTGCAAGATACCTATTCCCCCCCCCCATAGGTGAAGGTAGTTGGCACTAGGTGGACTTTCAAGTGGTATCAAAGCGAGGTTATGTCGGAGCATGCGTTCCGCACTTCTTAGTTTGAGAATAACAAATCCCGGATGTATTTGATCTTGGTATGTGTTTTAAATGTGCAGGGATAACAGGTTTTTTAAGTACTAAGGAATGGTTGAGCATAGCATTGAAGAAATGGAAAGTCACACTATCGCTGGCGATAACGTTACTGCGGGCGATAACATGGACAGTTACTGCTGACGTCAGCCTTGAACCACATGATGCCGCACACGATGTCACGGTTGAACGATATCGCGAGGCAATACCGATATCGCCGAGCGATATCCCACGATCGTCATGTTCTCCACTCAGATCTGAAAGTCCACACGACGTGTGCCACGTGTCAAGCAACGGAGAGTTATCACTATCACGGGGCATTAACGCTAACGCTGGCGATAGCATAAAGATATATATACGGCCAAATTTCAGGGAATTGATTGATCGTACAGAGCTTAGTTTTCCCAGAGAATTTCCAGAGCCTTCATCTCCGTTTCCAGACGAACTCCCTTGGTCCGTTGAAATCTCAAGAGCGAAGAAGATACGACCGTGCGTTCAAGATTGGAGATCTTCTCATCGGTCCACCATCATCTTCAAAGCTCATTATTTTGAGGGAGTTTTTAAGTTTTACTATTGTACTTTCATTTTCACTTTTTATCTTTGTAATTGGGAAGGGAAAATCACCACCTTGTGTGTGGTGTCTAAGTCCGTGTGTGGCTTAGGGGCAAATCACCGCCTTGTGTGTGGTGTCTAGGTCCTTGTGAGGCTTAGGAGTAAATCGCCGTATTGTGTGCAGCGTCTAGATCATAGGTTTGATTTAGGGGGAGGCTAGTAGTCATATCTAGGGAGATATTGACTATAGCCTACCGGTCCTTGGGAGAAGGACCGGTGAAAAAGCTAAAAACTATTATCGTTGTAAGCCTTGATTTCAAGCTTTATTGGAATCATTTTACATATATATTTTGGAGAAATAAAATCTTGATTTTCATTTCATTGGTGTGTCTCAAACTTTACATCTAATTTCGTATTTTATAAATAGTTTGTTAAAATTTTAAAGAGCCCTTATTCACCCCCCCCCCCTCTAAGGGCGCCACAAGATCCTACAGGTTACTCATCAAAAAGGTTCACACCTTGAGTAGAATCCTGCCACCAGTGTCAACAAGAATGGAGCTGGATTATGATATCTCTCCGTTAAGACTCCCCACGTGCACAAAGGAGTATTATCCCATCTGGAAGATGAGAGTGTCTTTTCACTTGGAGGCTATCGATCCTCGGGCATCACTCATCTTGGAAGAGGGTCCATTCATTCACATGAAGACCTCCAGCTCTGGAAAGGATATCCAAATCCCCAAGTGCATTACTGAGATGTCTGAGACTGAACTCTCATTGTACAATCTGGATAAGGTGATTCGTCAGATCATCATTGATGTCTGGTCTGGACCTTCTCGATCTAGACTGGAAAAATGTAGGACGGCCAAGGCAATGTGGCAAACCATCTCAGACCTCATGGAGGGATCAGAGAAAGCAGGGACCAGTTGTCAACAAGAGGATGAAGCCTATGTGGGGGTCCTCGTCTCTGAAGAAGAAGGTAATGACCAATCTGTCAGTATCAGGGCTCCGGTGTCCTTATCGGAGACTTAAGAAGAAACTGAGGAAAGCAGTTCTGATGAAGCTGACTCAACGGTCTCTGCCGATCTCAACAGTAACTCTAAAGAGTTGAATCAGGAGCAGGTAACTTCCTCTTCTTGCCCCTCTTCCCTTGATGTTCCTGAAGACAGGAATAGTTCTGATGGCTGTGTATCTAATGATGCACGGGATATGTTGAATTTCAATCAAAAGATTGAAAATCCTGATTCCCTGCTGAGTGCCCTTCAGAAAAGCAACCTACTTGTTGAGGAGCAAGCTCAGGAGATTGCTCGACTGAAGACCTTGATGGATCTCCAATTGGAATCCATCAAGGTAAAGGACTCAAAAATCTCAGATCTAAAGAGTCGTCTAGATAATGAGAAGAGAATAGTGTCTAACTTTTCCAAGGTAGATGCTATCAAGAGAAAAAGTGAAAATGGGTGGATCTCCCGAATTATTAATTCATGGAGAAATGGGGAGACTGTGTTCAGACCTCCCACCCCAAGTAGGAAGGGCACTCATCATGCCTTCAGGTATGACCACAAGAACAATCGTGGTCACTGCAAGGATGACCAGCCCTCATGTGGAAACACCCACAGTACAAGGGCTGTCATGGCCACCCATGAGAGAATACCTAAGGCTCATCCTGAACCATTTGTATTCTCGGCCACTGCCCCAACTCGTCATGAATCTGCCGGAACCAGCTCTTACGGCAGTACTGTCCACCCTAGGACACAGGAAAGGGGGGTCTGGAAAAATGTGGTAAGCTCCCATGGGGCCTTTGGGAGCGTGCTGACTGAAAGGAAGGCACCACCTCCCAGGCCTCATGACTCGCACCACATGCATTCTTTCCTCCCTCTCATATATCAAGGTGGAAAAGGCAAAGTTGTGAGCAGAACCGGCTCTATCTCGTTTAGACCTGAGATCATGACTACCTCAGTCAGTAGGTCAGGTCTGAAAAGGCGATACAACATTCACGAGTGTTGGTGTTGTGGCAAGGTGGGTCACTTTGCCATAGATTGTTGGCACAATCCCTCTGTGTCAAGGGCAGGGGCATATCCACCTCCTCTGGGCAGAGTTAGCCTTCCTGACAGGATTCCTATGGGAAGGCATTCGAGTTTTTATGCTGACAAGAACCTAGGACCCAATACATATTAGGCTCCTAAGGTAAGGTAATTCTCTTTTGCAGGGTAGTCTTGGTTCCCGTAAACTTGATGGGAACCAGACAGGAGATGTTCCAAGAATGACTTGGAACCAGTATCTGGAATAGGAGAAGTGCCATCGACACAGGCATACTCAAATTGACCACCTGGTGTGCCTTAAACAGAAGATCTAAATGATAAATCTTATAATCCCAGGTACTTGCATTCAGTTTCAATATTTGAGTCATATTGTATCGATATTTACATATATATGTATATTTACATATCCACACAAATTTGTGAATTCCTTCTCTCAAAAGTAAATGCTTATGTGTATATACACACATATATGCTTGTACACCTAAGGAAAGATTAAAATTGTAAAATGACCTTTAGATACAATATTAAAGAATTCTTGGTAGATACACACTTATACATTTGAAAATGAACCTCAATAGGCATAAGTCAGCCCACTGAAAATTAAGAAGGTACGTCAATGGGAGTTACAAAAGATTACAACTGATATCAGAATATTGTGTTCATCTCGATCGAGCAATAACTTAATAAATTTGCCTGCCTCGGTTATTGTCTAGGGTGCACCAGAATTAATTTGCATCCTTACAAAATTATTGAACTAGGGTATAACATAGTCCTTATGCCTCATAACTCTGTGTGAAAAATTCCGTCTAAACTATCGGTACAAAACAGTTAGGAAAATCTGTCGGAATCACGTCGAACCCGCCCGGTTCGCTACTGTATATATAGATCGCATTAATCCCGTCGATTCGCCTTCCTATTACACTAACATTCCGCCGATTCGCTGGTTCGTGTTCTTCCCATCGATTCGCCTAGTTAGTGGATTCCCTTCGATCGCCCGAACCCAACAGAGTCGCACAATCCCAACACCATCCCATCGATCACAGCTGCGACCGCCAAGGATCTCCTCTGTGCCTCCGACGACTAAGAACAAAGGACGGAAGGGCTTCCACTCGACATTAGGGTAACTGTCTATTCCCGTTCTTCCTCCTTTTTAGTGGCTTGTCTAATGTGTAGCCTCCTACTAGAATCGCTGATAAGATATCGACTTGGGTATTTCCTCCCTAGGTCTATAATGGCTCCAAGAACCACCGCCGGCCTGGTCACTGGATGTGAACTAGTTCGAACCGGTTTTTCACATGCCTCAGATGAGTTCAGGAACATCATCCTCATGCTTGAAGAGGCTGGACTCACCTTTATACTGGAGCACCCCTGCAAGATATTGGATAAGGAGGTGATGGAGTTCTTTGCGACCGCCAAACTTCGGGATGAAGACAATGTCATCAAGTGTAAGATTGTCGGTGCTAGGATCAAGATGTCTGTAAGGAAACTGACTCAATGCTTGCAGCTTTCCAGCTCTGATCACGAGGATTATCTGGAAGAACAAGATAGAGCCAGGACTCTTCTATTATGTGGCCTACCCAGAGGAATCAAATCTATAAAAAGGAAGGAGATGAACGAGGAAGGCAAGCTTCTATCTGACATCGTTGGGAAAGTCCTGATATGTAAACCAGGCTCCCACGATCATATCTCAGGGGAGATGTTTAAGATTCTAATGGTCATCGTCTGTAGGAAGCGATTCAACTGGGGGGCCATGCTATTTGAGAAAATAAAGGATACTCTGCGCACCCCCAGCTTTGGACGGATCATCAGTCTCTATCTGAACCAACTGGATGGAGATAATTTTGATATGAGCAAAGGAGTTCCCATCCACTATCTGAAGAAGATGGACTCCAGTGTATTCGACAGATGGGAGAGACGGATAGGGCAAGCTGCCGTGGGAGAAGAACGAAATGAATCTCCGGCTGTGTCACATAGGGTTGAGGACAATAGAACCCCAGCAGATTTCGTGGCTGTCCCCGGTGAAGTTTCTGATGTACTGACTGCAGGAACTGAGGGGGAGTCTCTATCCGCTCCTGCTGATGTCAGATCTGACATCTCTCAGATAGCTAGGGATGCAGTTGAGAACCTGCAAGAAGAAAGTGAGGATGAGGTGGAAGATGAGGCGGACCTGAATGATAATGATCTGGGAGATGGAGGTGATGTCGAGGAGAATGACGAGGGAAATTTAGACAATGCCTCAGTTGAGATTGAGAATATGGATGATGAGGAGGAGGAAGAAGGAATCGAGAGGATGGAAGTGTTGGATCCTCGGGATGATGCTGAAGAACAAGCTCCTGAGGAGTCTGGTGCACGAATGGAGGGGGAGTCCTCCCAGCAAATATCGATAAGCATTCCTGAAAAACCTACCGAGGCTGTCCAAATTCCCCCTGTGGAAACAGTACTTGTGTCCAGCTCACCAAGTGCATCTGCTGAAGAGCCAGATCAAGGCTTGCCTGAAGATCATCCACTGCAAGCCAATCTGGCAAATCATACTGTCAATATAGTTCAAGGAATTCTGGATGAGCTAAAGGCCTCGTTTGAGAAAACACAAGCCAAAGTGCTCAAAAGGGTTAAAGACTCTGAGGATCTAATGTTAAAGAACATTGTGGAAGTCAACCACAAGTTGGACGTTATGGAACAGAAATTCGAGGCAAAGTATACTGAAGCTGGCACAGCTGTCTCTCTGCTGATGCAAGGTCTTAAGAAGAACACAGATGATCTGGCTGTCGTTAATCAGAACGCACATGTTGTGGCAGATAACATTCAAAAATTTGATGCCACCATGGTGACCCTAAACGCCAATCAAAAGACACTGCTCACTGAATTTACAAAAACTGTGAAACCAATCGATGAGTCCCTGCACGCTTACGCAAACTCAATTGCAGTGGAAGCCAAAAAGGGGGAGGAAGAGTACAAAGCTAAGATGGTTGGGCTTCAACAGATAATCATCGAAAATTTCGATCAGTCTAATAGGTATGCTCTTAAACTCTAACAAAATCATAATTGACACCTTCAATCAATCTAATAGATAATAATTGACAAATTCGATCATTCAAATAGGTATGTGTTTGAAATGGCCCATTGGTTAGTACAACAAGCCTCGGGCATACACGTTCCCGTTGCTCCTCCGGAGCAAAAGGAGTATACTGCTGCTGCTGCTGAAGAAGAGGCAAGTATTGAAGAAGTTATACTGAGTGAGGCTGAAGCCAAGAAGGCTGCTAGGGCTGCTGCAAGAGCAGAACGCAGTGGCTGGTTTGATCAAGAAGCCCTAGCGAAAGCTAAAGGCAAAAGAAAAAATCAAGAAGGAACCTCAAAGGAAACGCCAACTGAAAAGAGAATCAGACTGAAGGAGGATGAGGTGCGAAATGAAAGGTGGAGCCCAGTATCAAGAAGCATCATTTTGGACACATTTGCATTACAACAGCGGGGGGAGATAAAAAGGAACGATGTCTATAGTCAGTACGAGTGGGAGCTGCACAAGACCTTTGAAGCCAAAAGAAACATCTTCTTCAGGTCCAATACTGTGGCAAATAAAGCTCCCCCTCCCAGATACTACCCTAAGCCTAAGGAATACTTTGAACGTCAAAGCAGCAAGCACTTGGCGCAGCAGCTAAAAGACGAAATAGCTAAGGATAAAGAGATTTAGGAAGTTAGCTAATGTACTCCTTATGTTTTTATTATCATCATGTAAACATATGAACAATTTCTGTGGATATCTATATATATATATATATATGTGTGTGTGTAATTTGATGATTGACTCTCATATTGCTCTGGTTGCTTTTATTATCTTTCACTTGATTCAATGTATGTATTATCTGGATTGGTGCAATTCATCTTAGCTAGTAGGATTTTGGCTTCTTCAAATAGGGGGGGATTGTTGGATATTGTATCCACAATTACCTGGATTTGAGGAAGCCTCCTGTCAAGCTAAGATGAATTCATAATGTATTTGATGAATTCTTTCAAGTTGTGCTTGCAGTTATTCCTCGCTAAGTACACACCAATGTCAGGGTGCAGTAGGTCAATATACACGGGTCTGTGCAACGTAATCCCTCGTTGAGCAGATCAGTGTGTTGGCTTACGTGTACTCTCTCTATTGGAGTGTACTTACTTTCAAGCACAGGGTTAAGAGAGATCAAGAGTAGACAAGGAGCAAGGATGGGCCAAAGATCAGCTCAAGAGAAGAAAGGCGAAAATCGTCTAAGTAGAAATCGTCGAGAATCACTAAGTGATTCTCTCCGATTCGAGATTCTCGCCGAATCGACGAGAATCACTCGCTGATTCTCGCCAAATGCAGTCGTCCGTCTCAACGCCGCCCTGAATTCTGCTAAGGCAGAATCGGCGAGAATCACTAAGTGATTCTCGCCGAATCGACGAGAATGATCTTGCATTCTCGCCGATTCGGCGAGAATCAATTGTGATTCCCGCCGATTCTCTCCGGCTTGTTATTTCTATGTAGCTAGAATTCTGCTAAGTGGAATTCGGCGAGAATCGTAGGTGATTCTCGCCGATTCGTCGAGAATCACCTACGATTCTCGCCGAATTTGACTTAGGCAAATTTCTGCTATTCTCTGGACCGGTCCAAGTTAACATGCGCTGTTTGGAGCCGGTCTTAGGGCTTCTTTTTGGTGGGGCCACAACGGTCATTTTGGATGACCTAATATATAAATACATCAGTATGTTGAATAGTACAAAGGACGAACAGAGAAAAAGAAAAGCCGAGCCGCCGACGTGACCTAGATCGTGAGGCTTGTTCCGTCGCCGTCGTCGCTCGTGTTAGTTGGTCGCCGCCGCTGATCGGGGTTACTTCCTGATCTCCCGGCGACAGAAGCTCTGTCTCGCAACGCGTCTCACGAGTCCTTCTTGAGAACCTTTGTCTCTTGATTTGTAGATCGGGAATACCTTCCCTATCCGAATCGATTGAGACGATTGATCCAAGAAAGACTGTTGGTAGACCTTGCCGGCTTAGCTACGAAGTTTGGATCTACATAGCATCGCCGCCTCATTCTTTGCCGCTGCCGATCTAGAGAAGATTCTCTCCAAGTGAGATCTAGGGTCGTGGACTCTTCGTCGACTTAAACCTAAAAACACTATTATAAGTATACCTCATGATCAGCATGTTTTATAAAACTCATCACTATTTTTCAAATAACGTAAAAAGATCATTTTCCTATATATATAGTATAAATTAAAAGTAGGGTCCTGCATAGTATAATTTGTCCTCTGGGGACACTTATGCACTCTTTTAGGATGTCGAACCTGAATAAATTATTTTCCACAGTGTATAAGTATAGTTTTTAAATTGTGGACTAGGTGATCCACCGAGCCGAGTGATACGACCTTTAAAAATATAACTGATTTTCTAATCATATAACTTATGAATTTCCATAAAGTATAGTTGTTAGTGGTTTGCCTGAGCGTCGGCAGTTATCTCCTGCTCTACGTGGAATCATGACGTGTGTTTTCTCCTACTCTGATAATCCGTTTCCTCAGAGAAAATGTGGGTTGTGACAAAGGCTATCTGGATGTCCAAGAGGGACTTCAGTTGGCTTATTTCTCTAGCTTTTTGGTCCAACAGATTAGCTTTTACAGTCTGTTGGGCAACTGCAAGCTTAAGAGATGAAATCTCTTTAGCTTGCTTCTTAAACAACTTCTTGAACTTCTTGAAGGCATTCATAAGTTCTCCATATTTGTCAATCAGTTGATTGACATCTTTTTCAGATCGAGAATCTTTTTCAGCACTTGGTGAAGAGGTTTCTGAGAAAGGACTGGTCTCATACTCAAATATAGAAGCAGAATTAGGTAAGGAATGTATCTTACTTTGACCAGGCTGATCCTGGCTGTCCTCTTCATCTATCATTGCCATCAGCCCTTTATAGTTGTGGACATCTTCATCCTCCTCTGAGTCACTATCTAATAGTGTCAGAGGGGCCCTGATTCTTATCCTCACTAGAGGATTGACTTCTCCTACTGCAATAGCTTTATAGTAGCAGTAACTAGCCCAATGTATGCTTCCTCTTCCTCAGACTCAGATGATGAGGAGTCTGTCCAACTCTTTTCCTTCTTAGCAATGAAGGACTTCTCCTTCTTCTCTTTGTATTGATGCTGCTTCATATCCTCAGCCTCCTTCCTCTTCTCTGGGCAGTCAGCTATCATATGTACAGGCCTGCTGCAATAGTAGCAAACTACTTTAAAAGATTTATATTTATTAGGTTTGGAGTCATACCTGTCAGTCTTGGACTGATTATTCCTATGACGAGTGGAATTGGAAGGCCCCTTCTTCCAATGCTTCTTCTTCATCAGCCTCTGGAGTTGCCTGGAGAAAGTTGCAGAATCCTCATCAGACATGCTGCTATCTGATGCTTCTGATTCTGAGCTGTCTGACTCTGCTGGTCTTCTTGGAGGAGAGGGAATCCTCTCCTTGCCCTTTCTGATGATTTCTGCTCTGAAGGTCAAGGACTTTTCCTTAGCAAGGGTTTTGTTGGTGGCCTCCTCCTCTTTTCTGGCAGCTAGCTGCATCTCATAGGAAAACAGCTTTCCAAACAATATTTGGGGAGGAGTTTAAGTAAGCTTAGCCACCTCTCTTATGACACAGATCTTAGTATCTCAGTCTCTAGTGAGAGATCTAAGAAACTTTTCATTTATTTCATAATTATTGAAGACCCTCTCATAGGTCTTCAACTCATTTATGATCCTGAAGAATCTTTCATAACAAGCAGTTATGTTCTCCTTCAGGTTTTGCCTGAAAGCCTCATATTCTTGGTTGAGAAGAGACTTCTTATTATCCCTTACCTCTTCAGTCCCCTATATGTAGACCACAAGTGTGTCCTACATCTCTTTGGAGATCTGGTAGTGAACCAAATTCTGAAAAGTTGAATCATCAATTGCACTTACAATGATGTTCTGGGCTCTCTTATCCAATGCAGCCAATATAACCTCATCCTTGGTCATTTCTGAATAAGTCTTAGGAGTCTGGACATTGACATCCAAAACAGAGACCTTCATGGGAATGAAAGGTCCTTCTTTGACAGTCACAAAGATTCTAGGGTCAGAGGCTTCCATGAATAGCATGACCCTCTCCTTCTAAATTCCAAAGTTCTCCTTTCTGCAGATGGGCAGTTTCATGGAACCTAACTCCTTGTGATTCTCTCTAGAACCCATAATTACTTTACTGTAGCTACCTTTGGAGATCACTCAGATTGTTAAATCCCTTTTTGAGCAACCTCCCTCTGATACCACTTGAAAGATCTTATTTTCAAGGTAGCTACCAACTTAGGGGTGAATAGGTTTCTCTAAGTCTTTTGAGTTTCTTTTTGTTTCTTCTTAAGTTACTTTGTGATTGAATAGACGAAGGCTTTTAAGAACCTGCAAATAGAAAACAAACACAGAAAAGCACACAGGTATTTTTATAGTGGTTTTCCAAAATTATGGGTACATCCACTCTCCTCCTACCTTGCTAACTTCTTGTTATTCAAGCCACTTCTCCAAAAATAATGCTCCAAAGAGCTTACACCTCAGATCCCTCAGGATCTCTCAGTATCCTCCACGAATTACAACTCATCCATAAGAGATCTCACTACTCAAGCAATGATACAAATATCAGGCCTACCTCAGGCAATTAAGCCCTATCACCCAGGCTATGGAGGATAGCCCTACCACAGATCTGCACACAGAATCTGCCTCAGGCACAAATTCCCTACTTCTCAGTGAGTAAAACTCATCTACCTCGAATCCCAGTTGGATCCTACACTCAGAGAGGAACCCTATCCTATAGCTCAGGCAAATTTGCCCAACCTCAAGCCCAAGGCCCTACAGCTTAGATCCAGAAGAATCCTACACTAAGAAATAATTTAATTAATTTTGACACAGAGAAATTTCTCTGTATCAACAACTAGAGCTGAGAAATTTATGCTCTAACTCTCCTCACAGTAGAGAAAAACTTTGCTGGAGCAACTCAGAACCTTACTCGTGAACTTGCTGTAGAGGCTAAAGATCTGTTGATCTTGAGTCTTCAAGAAGCTAACTGAACCTGCCGAAGGCTGAAGGTTCTTCCTTCTTCAGAACTATTTCTGATCCTGCTGTGTTAGATGGAGACGGCATAGCTATCTGAACTTTTCTTTTGCTTGAAGGCTTCAAGCATTTACTTGCAGCATTGGTGGGGAAGATGAAGGCGGCTGTTAACTTTTGAAGATGATAATACCCTAAAAGTTGTTTTTATCTTGGCTCATCTCTTCCTTTTGTAGTTCGCCGATCAACGGCTCTTATAGATCAGTGGGCCCTACTTGAAGTTTCCAGCTGCACCTTGCCTTTAATTGGAAGAAGGCATACAATAGCTTACTTCTTGCATAGTTTGTTGTGTTTTGTAGCTTCCCCATACCTGATTTGAGCTTAGTTGACTTTGTCGATTTTGTTGACGTCATCACCTATGGACTTAGCCAAAATCAAGCATCAGTAGAATAGGCATTGAGAGAATGAGCTTCACTCAATGACAAAACACTTAGACTATAAATTTGTTTCTAGGCGTTGAGTGATTCAGCTTCACTCAACGCCAACTTGTTTTATCAGCTTTCTACTGCTTGGAATTGAGTGAGCATCACTCAACGCCAAACTCCTTAGACAAAATTCTGTCTTTACTAGGCAATAAGAGTGTTGAGTGAGCACTCTTCACTCAACGCTTTCTGCCTTAGGCATTTTTCTGCTTAACTGTCTTAATGCTTTTTTGTTCTCAGCTGAGACAAACACTTGTCTCAGCAGTTGTGTTGAGACTTACACTTGTTCTTGACATTTTTGCCTTAGACAAAATCTTCCTGCTTTTCTGGCATTGAGAGTGTTGAGTGTGACTTCATCACTCAACATTATTTGCCTTAGAATGTATTCGGTAAAGTAGACGTTGAGAGCGTTGAGTGAGCATACCTCACTCAACACTTTTGGATTTACCCAATTTCTGTGTTTAGAAACACTGGCTTTGACTGACTGAGTATTATTCAACATTCAACTCAGTTCGATGAATTCTGAACTCAGTTCAACGATCTCTGAACTTAGTTCGACTAATGCTGAACTGAGTTCGACAAATAGTGAGCTCAGCTCAACGAACTCTGAACTCAGTTTGACGAATTTGGACTTAGCCAAATTTCTCAAACTCTGAGCTTAGTTCGACGAACGATTAGCTCAGTTAGACGAGCTCTGAACTCATTTCGACGAATTTGGACTTAGCCAAATTTCAGTCAACCCATATCATAGGTAAGAGTTTACCTGACTTAGCCACTTAGGCTACCTATCCCATCACTGTCATCTACTGATATATGTATATCATTGACAAGATTGACTTCCTCAAATCTAGGACATTGTGGGCAATGGACCTGTTGGAACCTTAGGTTTTGATTTGGGTTAGAATCACTATTAGGATTATTAGTTTGACCCAAAATGTATAGTCTAAGGGTCATAGGATTCTCCAGGTATATATCAAAAGAATCCAAGAAGAAAGTGCAGAAAAATTCCAGAGAAGTTCAGTTTTGAAGTTCAGAATTCTAGTCCAAAAATAGCTGAACGGAGTTCAACTATAGTCGAACGGAGTTCAACTATAGTCGAACGGAGTTCAACTATTTCTGTGCTCAGTCAGATGCAGTCCAAAAATAGCTGAACGGAGTTCAACTATAGTCGAACGCAGTTCAACTATTTCTGTGTTCAGCTCTAAGAAAACAGAAAACTCAGATACAGGTCAACTATAGTCGAACGGAGTTCAACGATAGTCGAACGGAGTTCAACTATAGTCGAACGCAGATTGGAGAAGCTTTTAGATTAAATTTTGGTGATTTTCTGTGCAGTTATTGGTGACAGCTGGCTAGAGTTATATTATTCAGGCTTAAGTAAAGGAATTTACAGCTAATATATTTAATGCTAAATATTCTTATGAATATAGCCGTTGGGAGGCTGCATTAAATATGAATCAATTCAGAGATTTATTGTCAGTTACCTTTCCAAGACAGTTTCCTTTCTTGGAAATGTCTATACCGTATCAGACAAGAATTCAAATGACTTTCCTCAGCCCAGTGGATACATATATATATTATATACAGAAGATAAAAGAGATAGAGAGAGAAAAAAGCAGGAAGACTTTTTCTCTCTACAAAAGAAGAACTCTGCAACAAGTTTTTCAACAGAGGAAATCAACTTCATCTTCTTCTTTCTGATCCAGGCTTTCAAGAGACAACATATTCAAATTTGTCTACAGAGCTTGCTAGAGATTTTCATCTAGTTGAAGGCCTACACCCTGAAGCAAAGCCTCCCAACATTCCTGAACTAATACATATTTTCAGGGGGGAGCTTTGACATCATCATCAACTATTGAATCCACTAGTCTTCTCTCATTTGATTTAAGAACAGAGAAGAATATCATCAACTCCTAGTTTTCTAAACTGTGTACAGGGTTATTACTCCCTTCAAAAGTAAACCCCTTTGGTGGCAGGGCACCTGATCAAAAACCTATGTTTGGTTTTTGGGCACCTGATCAAAAGCTCAAAGGGTCTTTAGATCTACCTGAATCAGATCTATTGGTGGCAGAGCACCTGATCAAAAACCTATAGTGGATTCCTACCAGGGTGGTAGAAGAGTGGACGTACCTATTGAGAGGGAACCACTATAGTTCCTTGTGTCGTCTGGATTGCTTGCTCTGTTTTCTTCCTTATGTGCTGTGAATTTATTTTGCATTTTATTTTCTAAAAACTCTTAAGCATATCAGATCTATCACCTCACTTTCAGGACCCAACACCCACCTTGGGTTGCGTATAGTATAACAGAAAGCCAGAATTACACTATTTGCAGGCCATCCCCATAACCTATAAATAGACCTACGGAGGTACCTCAGAAGGCAAGCTTCTCATTTTCTGGTCTTGTAGCTCTTTCTGAGGTGCCCTTAACTCAGGACTAGCTAAGGAGGAGAAACACTCAAAGATCTTCTGGGTGTGCTGTGGGACCTTCATGCTGCAATCGTGGGTCATTCTCTAATCTTAAGTCTCTGATTGAGTGAGTTCACTTGGAGAAGTAGGTGTGTGGTCACCCCTTCTTAGGGTCCGAACTCCACAGAAATCGGTTTCTGATTTTAACATTTAATTTTCATACTGCAGACATTGTGTAACGACCCGGTATTTGGCCCATAGCCCCATAGCCCCCATGACATCGCTACCGGGCTGCAGCCCAAGCACCCCAGCCCCTCTCCCTCCACAGGCGGGTTGTTGGTGGCCACAGCCTCCCTTTGATGAGCGAACTCGACAGTTAAGTTGGGCCGTACGGGGACTTCCCAGGAGGTCACCCATCCCAGTACTATTCTCGCCCAAGCACACTTAACTATGGAGTTCTTCACTTCTCATCACCAATTGAGCTGCATGCCCAACTTAACTGTCGAGTTCGCTCATCAAAGGGAGGCTGTGGCCACCAACAACCCGCTTGTGGAGGGAGAGGGGTTGGGGTGCTTGGGTTGTAGCCAGGTAGCGATGTCATGGGGGGCTATGGGCCAAATCTCGGGTCGTTATAATAAAAGTGCACTTTTATTTGTAACGACCCGGGATTTGGCCCATAGCCCCCCATGGCATCGCTACCGGGATGCAGCCCAAGCACCCCAACCCCTCTCCAGCCCACTAGCGGGTTATTGGTGGTCATAGCCTCCCTTTGATGAGCGAACTCGACAGTTAAGTTGGGCCGTATGGGGACTTCCCAGGAGGTCACCCATCCCAGTACTACTCTCGCTCAAGCACGCTTAACTATGGAGTTCCTTCACTTCTCATCACCAATTGATCTACAGCTCAACTGGTGATGAGAAGTGAAGGAACTCCATAGTTAAGCGTGCTTGGGCGAGAGTAGTACTGGAATGGGTGACCTCCTGGGAAGTCCCCATACGACCCAACTTAACTGTCGAGTTCGCTCATCAAAGGGATGTTATAGCCACCAACAACCCGCCAGTGGGCTGGAGAGGGGTTGGGGTGTAACACCCCAAAATCCCAAATTTTCAAAGTTTGGAAATTCAGGCTTAAACACGGCCTGGGACACGGGCGTGTCCTGCTCGGGCTTCTCGAGAAGGCGTTGAGTGTGGTTTGGTATCGAGAAGGCGTTGAGTGAGGCACACGTCCTGGGACACGGGCGTGTCCCAAACCGTGTCCTTCTCGATGTGCACTCAACGTCATGCTCTTGACAATCAACGTCATGAGCTCGACAATCGTTGAGTGAAGCACACACCCAGCCATACGGGCGTTTCAGAGGGTATGTCCCTCTCGGGTTGTGGCCAAGGTTATGCGGCCTGTCGAACACGGGCTAGACACGGGCGTTTCTTAAGCCGTGTCAGGACACACGGGCGGGTCACAGGGTCATGTCCTTTTCTGGATGAGTCAGTTCATGTACCGCTTACAGTACACGGCTTGTGACACGGGCGTGTCACAGGCCGTGTCAGCCACAAAATTAGACTTTTCAGCCAATTTGTTGCCGTTCGTTTCCCTCATCCTTAATCCAATGGCCCCAGGCCAAGAGTAGTGTGTATACTTGTAAATATTCCTATTGAGATATATATAAAGGTTGATTTATATATAGTGGACATTCGTATTGTTATGAGTTCAGCTATCTTAAAATATTCCGCTAGCATGCTCTAAGTTAGGGTACGAGTAGTAAGATGATATTCACTAGTGATGTTCCCGCTTGTTTGTGGAATATGTCGTGGGGCCCGGCCGGACCCTCTGTTATATTTCATAAGACAAACGAGGACGTTACACATTGTCCATCGATTAATTGCAATAGAGGTCGTTCTACCACCATTATTACAATTCTACAATGTGGTTGCAATGTAACGGCCACCAGGCCACATGTCCAAATCATAGGAGTCATTTTTACTGTTGGTGTTATAAATAGAAGTTATTTGTTGTAATAGGGATTAGGAAGGATTTTAATAAAGTGATTTGTTTCATCTGTCAATATTTCCCGACCCACCCCCATCTTCTCTCCCATCTCCGGCCACTCCCGGCCTTTCTTCCTCTCTCTCTCCTCCGGTCATCTCTCCCCTGGCCATTCCCCTGTTTATTATTATATCAAATTTAGGATCGCAACATTTGGTGCTCTTGTTGAGAGGAACGACGCCGACGAACGCCATCTCCGGCGATCAAGAACTGCCCTCCTACACCGACGACCAAGAATGTCACCACCGTTGGTGTCACAACCTGTATTTTTTCAATATTATTAAATTATCAGAGTATGAGAAAATATGCGCCGTGATGTCACGCCGTGTATGGGACAATTACAAACGTTCATGCAAAACCGACTATTCATTTATTTTCTTAAAAGACATAAATTTCGCGTTTGAAAAACATAATTTTAGATTTAAATTTCAAAGAGTGCGTCCCTCGATTTAGTGTATCAGTTAGTCCACAAGTAAGAAGATATAAATTTGCTATGGCAAAATACATAGCTTACTTCATGGTTTACACTACATGTGCATGATGACTTAGCTAACAGTTTAACTATATACCATTTTTAAATTTAATAAAAATAAAAATGAACTTTCATAATACTTATGGTAGCATTAAGTTGAAAAGGAATGCTATGAATCTAAGCTACAATACAGTTTTTATATTTAAAATACATATCATGCATCCTATTATAAAATATTCACAGAGAGTATGTACACAATTAATTAGTAAGTAACAACAGAAAAACTAGTAAGTGATTTAATATCTACAAGTAAAAGCTATGAGCGTCAACAACCTGACACGAACCAATAGAATCAAAACAATGTTTGATCTGGGACAGAAGCAACAACTACCTCACACGATAAGGGGAAAGCAACAGCTACCACAAGCAAGCCTAGAATCACCAACTCTAACCACCCAGACTGCTACTGCCCGGAGCCTGGGACATCCAAAAAGAAAAGAACGCCTCAGCAAAGAATGAGCAAGAATGAAAACTATTAAACCATAAAGTTATTCAACTTAAACAAGATCACCATCACAATAAGGTTAACTGTTATTCAACAAAAAACCACATAAATAGTGAATATAGTTAACTACTTCAGTAGGAATTAATTATCACCAAGGATCTATCTTATACTTTTATAGATATAAATATAAATAATTGAGACTGATCAACTCGAGAGAGTGCATCATTAACACTGGTCATAGTTATCACTAAGGCGGTGGCACATTTTCTAATACAAACCATAAGTTCAAAACATCATAAAAAGGCATTGTGGTGATGGTTATCTTTTTAACACAACCCAACAGTCCAAGATATCACAAGAAGGCATTGTGGTAGTGGTTGTCTTTACAACACAACCCAACAGTCCAAAACAAAATCACTGGGTATAATGATTCACAAACAGGCACTGTGGCAATCGCGTAGTCTACTAATGCCCACAATCCAACCAATATCGTAACATAAAACTGGTATCGCGGTGGTGACATTTTTTCCATTCGCACCAACTGACCATCAAATTGAACAACACAAGTGTCTCTGAGTAGAGGATACGCATATTTTACCGATAATCTTGAACTATGCAGTTGATGCAGATGATCAAGTCGATGCAGTCGACAAAAAACTTAGATGCAAACAATTTAGAACTATGCAGTCGATGCTGTCAATGCAGTTGACAAATAACTTAGATGCATAATTTTGAATTATGCAGTCGACAAATGACTTAATGCAGAATTTTGAACTATGTAGTAAATGCAATCGACAAATGACTTAGATGCAGAATTTTGAATTATACAGTTCATGCAGTCGACAAATGATTTAGATGCGGAATTTTGAATTATGTTGCTCATGCAGTGGATGCAGCCGACAAATGGCTTAGTGAAGAATTATGAATTATACAGTCGATGCAATCGATGCAGTTGACAAATGGCTTAGATGAAGAATTTTGAATTATGCGGACGATGTAGTCGACAAATGACTTGGATGTAGAATTTCATGCAGAATTGAACCATGAAGTTGATGCGGTCGATGCAGTCGACAATTGATTTGGGTGCAGAATTTCGTGCAGAATTTTACCATACCTCACAATACGCACTAGCTTACTCATAAGAAGAAGAAAACCTTAACTAAAGCTATTGCACATGCATCATTCATTCATTTTCACCATTTTTTCTTAAATAATAATAAAATAAATAATAAAAAAAAGCTTATAAAAAGAAACCTATTGTTATGCTCTGAAATGAAACACAGAGGGAGAGCAAATCACCACTTGTCTTGACTCTAAATCGCCAAATTTTTGGCCTTTCAAGCACTTCACGCCGAGGATCGGCCCAAACTAAGAGTCTGTTTGGGACAGCTCTGGCGGATTGAAAAGCTGCTGTCTGGATAGAGCTGTTTTAAAATAGATCTCTGGGGAGCAGTTTTGAAAACTGCAGAGTGTTTGAGTGTTCTGTGCAGAAGTGCGCTCGGAATCGCCGGAGGAAGGACGTCGGGGGCTCGGAATCGCCGGAGGAAGGCCATCCGGGGCTTGGAATCGTCGGAGGAAGGCCGTCCGGCCTCTGAGCATGTTCCAACTGAAGAAACCATTAGATTTTCAAAACCTGTGAGAGAGAAAGCTATTTTGCGGGAACTGAAGCTGGAGGGGGGGGAGATTTCTGAAAAGCTGCAAAACAGCTCCAGATTTTTGAAAAGCTCTTCATAAGGAACTGTCTCAAACACATATAAAGCAGCTCTGGCGGCTGGAATAGAGATTTTCCAGCCGCCAGAGCTGCGCCAAACACACCATAAGGTTTGACAAGAAAAATCTGAGAAGATTGGCAAGAAACAAAGGTTATGACCGCTTACCCTAATGCTAAAATTCTGCAAAACGGAAAATACTAACCACACACGTGAAGAGCTCGACGAGAGCTTTCTGAATCTAGGTTTCATCAAGAAATTCGAGCACCGGAGCCCCTGAATGGGGGGCCAGAACGCATCAGGTGAATAGCTCTCTGATTCGGGTTGGCTTGAGTGAGAAGAAAAGCTTTGGGAAAAATGAAAAGAACATCTGACATATTCTTCTGAATGAACGAATGAATCAATTTACAAGATATGTTTTTAATTCATTTCGTCATTTCTAAGGCTAGGCTTTGACTTATTTAATCCGAAATTAGAAAAAAAAATCCTCATTAATTAAGTCGACTATAATTAAGACTTAAGAACTCCAAAATTTTTTATAATTAAATTTTAAAATCTCAATTGGTGATTGACGACTAATCTCACTCCAATTCCGATGAAATTCGCACCGAAGGCAAAGACCAATATTATGACTCCAACGGCAAAGTCAAAATCAGTATTTGACGAGCCGATCTCGAGCTAATATTTTCTAAAGTTAATAACAAACATTTCTTTTTCAATTTTTTGCAAATTTGCCTAGCTTCAAACAAGACTCGGCCCGCAGCAAAATTTGATGACCAAACTTAAAATTTATTAATTTAACTTTCTATAGTCAAAAGTCTAAATTTCGACAAGCTCGAAATCCAGTTGTCTTGACTAAACTGACACAAAAACGCACTAATGACGACGCTCCGCTAATTCCGCGTTAACGTAACGCCTTACTCCAAAATTACTCAAATTAGAAGATTAAAATTAATTGTTGAAAATTCATGAGCATTACAGCCAGCCTATTTATCCTCCACCCCCGCCAGCCTGATCAAATGTTGTGATCCTAAATCTGATATTATAATAAACATGGGAATGGCCAGGGGAGAGGTGGCCGAAGGTAAGAGAGAGGAAGAAAGGTCGGGGTGGCCGGAGATGCTGGGAGAGAAGATGAGGGTCAGAAAAAACAAAACAGACGAAATAGAGAACTTTATTAAAATCCTTCCTAATCTCTATTACAACTAATTGTCGGGAATGAGAGCGTGCACTCCCGACCAGGACACCTGTTGCAATTCGAGCAAGCGCAATACCACAAGAACAATGCAGAAAATAATAAAGCACACAGAGAATTTTTACGTGGAAAACCCAACTTGGGCGAAAAACCACGGGACGATCGGAGTCCAACCCGGAAAGCCTCCACTAAAAATGTGTGAAAAACACACGCACGGAATACAGGCTTTCCCTCCACCGATCCACACAGGATCTCCACTCCTCCACCACAAACACGATCCACAAAGGATCTACACCACTTCTCTTCCAAACACACAATCACTAGTTTGACAAAAGAGAAATACAAAAACAAGTTGAGGAGTCGTTACCCGGACGGATTGAACAATCCGTCCCAACGTTAAGAATGACGTTCACCAACACGAAGGAGGACGGCTAAACAATGCCCCTTCCAACTTCGCCTTCAACCTCCAAGCCACGAAGAAGTCCGCCAACAAAACCGGCCGGCAACAAAATCTGGACAGCGGCGACGGCAACGTCTTCACACGACGGCGGCGGCGGCGTCTTCACACGACGGCGGCGACAGCCCTCCCTGCACACAGCAGCGGCGGCTCTCCAAAACAGCGGCGGCGGCGGCGACCCCTCCTTCACACAACGGCGGCAGCCCGGCGGCCCTTTCTCCACAAACCAAGCGGCGGCGGCGGCTCTCCTCCAAAGCAGCGGCGGCGGCGGCTCTCCTCCAAAGCAGCGGCGGTGGCGGCGGCGCTCTCCTTCGTGAGAGACAACGAGAGAGAGAGAGACACCAAAAATGGAGAGAGAGAGAGACCCGAAAATGGAGAGTGAGGAAGAGTTTAATTTCAAAAAAAAGGATCGGCAGGGCTGAAAAAGGGGGGAGCAGTTATTGTACTTCCTAATAATAAACCCAAATAAATAAAAAAGAATCCGGTTCAGAATTCCTGAAGGACAAGGCAGTAAAAAGGATGTTGCAACCTAATTTTCCGAGGTGGCAACTTTTCTGCCAGATTTTGATAAACGCAGAAATTCGCCCTTTTAATTTCCTTGTGCGCCCGGAGGTAGAATCACGAGCCGCACCTAGCGCGCCCGGTGGTTTTTACCGACTCGGATGGGAACCACTCCCAACAAATCTCCCCCTTCACATCGAGGCGGAAGAAACCGCCATCCCGGCGATTCTAACGCATGCTCGAACTTCCCCCTTGACACGACCTTGGTCAGCATGTCTGCCCTGTTGTCATCAGTGTGCACCTTCAGAAGATCAAGCTCCTTCTGCTCCAGGACATCGCGTATCCAATGATACTGCGTGTCGATGTGCTTCGACCTCGAGTGAAACGTGGGGTTCTTCCCCAGGTGAATAGCGCTCTGACTGTCACACAAGAGGGTGTATCGGTCCTGAGTGAAACCAAGCTCTTTGATGAACCTCTTCATCCAAAGCAACTCCTTCCCAGCCTCAGTAACCGCAATGAACTCAGCCTCCGTGGTGGACAGTGCAACGCACTTCTGTAGTCTCGACGCCCACGAGACAGCTCCCCCTGCAAATAGAATCATGTATCCGGACGTCGACCTCCTGGAGTCTACATCTCCAACCATGTCAGCATCAGTGTAGCCCAACAGCTCGGGCTCACTGTCTCCAAATCTCAGCGTCAAGTCGGACGTCCCCTGCAGGTATCTCAGTATCCACTTCACTGCGCTCCAATGCTCTCTCCCAGGATTGGAGAGAAATCTACTGACGGTCCCAACGGCATGCGCAATGTCTGGACGTGTACACACCATCGCATACATGAGGCTCCCAACTGCAGATGCATACGGAACCTTCTGCATTGCCTCGATCTCCTCGGGTGTGCTGGGGCACTGATCAGCGGTAAGCCTGAAGTGAGCTGCAAGCGGCACGCTCACCTTCTTCGCCTGATCCATATCAAATCTCTGCAGCACCTTGCGGATGTACCGCTCCTGTGATAACCAAAGGAGTCTGGCTCCCCTATCTCTGCGAATGTGCATACCCAGAATTTTCCTCGCAGCACCCAGATCCTTCATCTCAAAGGTGGAACTCAACTGCCGCTTCAACTCAGCAATGCGTGCAGTGTTCCTCCCGACGATCAACATATCGTCCACGTACAGAAGCAAAATGATAAAGTCCTCTGGAGCATACTGCTTGACAAACACGCAGTGGTCAAGGGTGGTCCTCCTGAAGTCGATCTCCCCCATGAAAGAGTCAAACTTTCTATACCATTGCCGCGGGGCCTGCTTCAGGCCATATAAACTCTTCTGCAAGCGGCACACCAGACCTTCCTTCCCTCTGACACTAAAGCCCTCAGGCTACTCCATGTAAAGCTCCTCGTCAAGATCGCCATGTAGAAAGGCGGTCTTGACGTCCATCTGCTCAACCTCCAAATCTAGTCTCGCAGCAAGTCCAAGGACGACACGAATAGATGACATCTTCACCACAGGTGAGAAGATCTCATCGAAGTCTACACCCTGTCGTTGTCCAAAACCCTTCACCACCAGCCTGGCCTTGTATCTGGGAGGTGTGGAGGAGTCTCCCTGTTTCACCCTGAAAATCCAGCGATTCTTCAAGGCCTTCTTGCCCTTAGGCAATCTCACCAGGTCATAAGTGTGGTTCTTCTGCAGTGACTGCATCTCATCCTGCATAGCATCCATCCACTGACGCTTCTCGGTACTCTCCACAGCCTCATCATAACTCTCGGGCTCCCCCGCATCAGTCAGCAAGACGAACTCTGATGCGGAATATCTGGTGGACGGGTGCCTGGCCCGATCTGACCTCCGTAAGGCCGGCTCAGGTGCCGGTGCAAGCACATCCTCAGTAATGTCCTCAGCAACTCCTGGTTCACCATCAGTGGTGATATCAGGATCCGGAAGTATATCAACGCCCTGTGCAGGCTCGGGCTCGGCAGTCTCCTCAGCATCATCAACTCCAACCATAGGTGACTCTACAGCAGTGCGAGAGTCAACCTCCAACTCAACAGTCCCCTCAGGATCACCAACAGTCTGATCCTCACAGAACACAGCATCACGGCTACGTACAAGCTTCTTATCAATTGGATCAAAGAACCTGTACCCAAACTCTCCACTATAGTTGTACCCCAAGAAAATACACTGCCGGGTCTTCGAATCCAACTTCGATCTCTCGTCCCTAGGGACGTGCACAAAGCCTTTGCAGCCAAATACCCGCAAGTGACTATAAGAGGGGTCTTTCCCATACCAGACTCTATCTGGGACATCCTCCTGTAAGGCTGAACTCGGAGAGAGATTGATGACATGCGCTGCAGTAAGAAGAGCCTCGCCCCAGAACATCCCTGGCAGCTTCGACTCAGATAGCATGCATCGAATCCTCTCCATCAGTGTCCGATTCATCCTCTCAGCTACGCCATTCAGCTGCGGCGTCTTGGGCGGGGTCTTCTCATGACGGATGCCATGGTCCCTGCAGTACTCGTCAAAGGGACCAATGTACTCTCCCCCATTGTCGGACCTAATACACTTCAGTCTCTTCCCGGACTGTCTCTCCACCTCAGCGTGGAATCTCCTGAAAGTATCGAGGACCTGATCTTTGGTCTTGATAGCATAGACCCAAAGCTTCCTCGAATGATCGTCAATGAACGTGACGAAGTACAAAGCTCCTCTTCTAGTCTGGACCTTCAGAGGTCCGCAGACATCAGTATGAACTAGCTCCAAAGGCTCTGTTCTCCTGGTGGACGTGTGGCTGTGGAATGATACCCTGTTCTGCTTCCCAGCCATACATTGGTCGCACCTCTCCAAGTGAACATCAGAAATGTCACTAATCAGCTTCTTCTTCGCCAGGCATCCCAATCCCTTCTGGCTAATGTGTGCCAGCCTCCTGTGCCATAAGGAAGTGGATGCCTCATCCCTGACGGAGTTGGCCTGAGTAGCTTCAGGCCTCCCCTCCATGTAGTACAAGCTGGAATCTCTGTAACCTCTGGCCATCACAAGTGATCCCCTGATCAGCTTCCAGAAATCTCCTCTGAAGACACTCAGATGTCCTTCGTCTCCCAGTCTGCCAACTGATATGAGATTGAAGCGGATGTCAGGCACATGTCGCACATCTCTCAGAACAAGTAAGGCTCCAGTGCTCGTCTTCAAATGCATGTCTCCACGCCCAAGTACCTTGGACGTATCTCCATTTCCCATCCTCAACACCCCACAGTCATGAGTGGTGTAAGTGGCAAATAACTCCATGTTGTGGGAGACATGCGCAGAAGCTCCAGAATCAACGATCCAACATCGGTCGTCACACGAAAGTGCAGCTGTGACGTCGTCGCCAACAATAATGACGTCGTCCTCCTCAGTCGAAACAGTGGCTGCCGTGTGACCCTCATCCTTGCCCTCAGTGGCAATCCCTTTCTTCTTCTGATCGTTCTTCAATGTATAACAAAACTTCTTGATGTGGCCCTTCTTGTGGCAGTAGTGGCATTCCACGTTCTGATAACGTGTCTTCGACTTGCCCCTACTCTGACTCCTGTCCTCCTTCCTTCCTCGGCTTTTACTCCTTCCTCTCCCCCTGGACTCAGTAAAGAGAACGTCGGCTCGTGAAGAAGAGCCCGAAGTCCCTTGAGACTTTCATCTCACCTCCTCATTCAAGATCCCACTCTTGGCGATCTCCATGGACACAATCCCCTGGGGGGATGAATTGATCAGAGAAACTCTGACCATCTCCCACGAGTCTGGAAGTGACTTGAGTAGCCACAAGGCATTCACCTCATCTTCAAATGTCACCTTCATGGCAGTCAAACGATCAATGATCCCCTGGAACTCGTTGACATGATCCAAAATGGGTGAGCCCTCCCGATATCTGAACTCTCCAAGCTTCTTCAATAAATACAGCTTGTTGATACCCGTGCTCTTGGCATACAACGTCTCGAGAGTCGTCCACAGATCCTTTGCATCATTGATGCTAGCCACATGGTTGTAGACATTCGGCTCCACGAATCGTCTGATGAACCCACACAGCTTCCGATGCTCCACCTTCCATTTTGTCGGGTCCGTGTCCTCTGGCATCTCCTCAAAGATAGGAGCATGTCAACCCTTCACATATATCAAATCCTCCATCAGTAGGTGCCACTGGTGATAGTTGGCACCATTCAACTTTACCATCTGCTCTGAACCTGATGTAGACTCCATCCTGCTCTGCCAACTGGTCGGACCGACCACGATCTTTGAGTCGACTATCTCAAAGTATACAACTGGAGAGAGTAGCCAGCGGGCCAATGGTCGTAAACTACCACTCCCAATTGCACACCCGAGATCCCGATCGACTCGTCCTGAAACCCCAATAGGTCAGCCCGGTAACTGCCCTGTCACTGAAACGGCTCTGTCACTGAATGAACCTGGCTTTGATACCACTTGTTGGGAATGAGAGCGTGCACTCCCGACCAGGACACCTGTTACAATTCGAGCAAGCGCAATACCACAAGAACAATGCAGAAAATAATAAAGCACACAGAGAATTTTTACGTGGAAAATCCAACTTGGGCGAAAAACCACGGGACGATCGGAGCCCAACCCGGAAAGCCTCCACTAAAAATGTGTGAAAAACACAAGCACGGAATACAGGCTTTCCCTCCACCGATCCACACAGGATCTCCACTCCACCACAAACACGATCCATAAAGGATCTACACCACTTCTCTTCCAAACACACAATCACTAGTTTGACAAAAGAGAAATACAAGAACAAGTTGAGGAGTCGTTACCCGGACGGATTGAACAATCCGTCCCAACGTCAAGAATGACGTTCACCAAAACACGAAGGAGGACGGCTAAACAAAGCCCCTTCCAACTTCGCCTTCAACCTCCAAGCCACGAACAAGTCCGACAACAAAACCGGCCGGCAACAAAATCTGGACAGCGGCGACGGCAACGTCTTCACACGACGGCGGCGGCGGCGTCTTCACACGACGGCGGAGACAGCCCTCCCTGCACACAACAGCGGCGGCGGCTCTCCAAAACAGCGGCGGCGGCGGCGACCCCTCCTTCACACAACGGCGGCAGCCCGGCGGCCCTTTCTCCACAAACCAAGCGGCGGCGGCGGCTCTCCTCCAAAGCAGCGGCGGCGGCGGCTCTCCTCCAAAGCAGCGGCGGCGGCGGCGGCGCTCTCCTTCGTGAGAGACAACGAGAGAGAGAGACACCAAAAATGGAGAGAGAGAGAGAGACCCGAAAATGGAGAGTGAGGAAGAGTTTAATTTCAAAAAAAAAGGATCGGCAGGGCTGAAAAAGGGGGGAGCATTTATTGTACTTCCTAATAATAAACCCAAATAAATAAAAAAGAATCCGGTTCAGAATTCCTGAAGGACAATGCAGTAAAAAGGATGTTGCAACCTAATTTTTCGAGGTGGCAACTTTTCTGCCAGATTTTGATAAACGCAGAAATTCGCCCTTTTAATTTCCTTGTGCTCCCGGAGGTAGAATCACGAGCCGCACCTAGCGCGCCCGGTGGTTTTTACCGACTCGGATGGGAACCACTCCCAACACTAATAACCCCTATTTATAGCACCAACAACAATGACTCCTATGATTTAGACACGTGGTCTGATGGCCGTTACATTGCTGTTGCTGATATCGATCACCGTGACATACACCTTTAATTCAAGGTGATTGTTATGGGCAAATCAATTTTGAATATGTGCAAACTAATTTTACGGGCAAAACAAAAATTTATATGTGCAAATCAAATTATTACGTGCAAACCAATATAATTTTTTTAAAAAAAATTTAATAAAATATGAACACATAGTTTAACAAAAATATTATAAAAATTAACGTATTACAAAAGTTTCAAATTCATAATGAGTACAACTTTTCGAAATTCTTTTTTTTCGCTGGAAAAATACGAAATCAAATGATGAAGATGAGAAATACGAAAAGAAATGTTTAAACCAGAAATAAGGAGCTGAAGATGAGCGAGAATGTTCGAAATAAATAAATCTGAAGCACTGCGTTGTAGGTGTCATCACGTATGGCGGCGTTGTAGGTGTCATCACGTATGACGGCGTTGTAGGTGTCATCACGTATGCCGGCGTTATAAGTGTCGTCACGTATGACGGCGCTGTAGGTGTCATCACATATGGCGACGTTGGCGGTGTCATCACGTATGGCGGCGTTGGCGGTATCATCACGTATGGCGGCGTTAGCGGTGTCATCACGTATGGCGGCGTTGGCGGTATCATCACGTATGACGACGTTGGCGGTGTCATCACGTATGACGGCGTTGGCGGTGTCATCACATATGACGGCGTTGGCGGTGTCATCACGTATGACGGCGTTGGCGGTGTCATCACGTATGGCGGCGTTGACGATGTCATCACGTATGGCGGCGTTGGCCGTTTTGGCTGGTATGGCGGCGTTGGCGGGTATGGCGGGCGTTGGCCGGCGTGGGCGGGCGTTGGCCGGCGTGGGCGGGCGTTGGCGGGCGGCGGCGGCGGCGGCGGAGGTGATAGGGAAATGGCTTGCCCCTATCAATTTTACCGTAACATTTAAAATAATTGTTTAAGAATTTTTATTTTAAAAATTGATTTGCACCTATTCAAAATAGGTTTTTGCCCATAATAATTACCTAATTCAAAGATGAAAAAACTAAGTTTTTTTTAAACTTCAATCAACGAGATTTTTTTATTTAAACTTTTTATTTTTCTCAACAAAAAAAAATCAGTTTCTGGACCCCAATAATTCGCTGTTAATTAGCATAGTGCAATTATAAATAAATCACCGATCGATGGAAGGCGATATGAATTCCAACTAATCGCCGAACCTGAGGTTGCTCTTCTTCAGCAGCAATCGGAATCGGAGCAGGCCTAGCCGATGAACAATCCTCCGTAGTCATCGCGCCCGTCTCCTTGGTGGCAAAAATGCGCCAAGAACATATCCGACTTTCTGGAGTTTTTTGGTCTGAATATGAGATTTGAGAATGTTAGTGTTAGGCTCTGTTTGGCGGAACTTATTTTTATTGGTCAAACGGTTACGACATCATGAATCAGAATTTAATTAAGATCCGGTTCATACGGTCAAAACCGCTTGACCGGTGAAAATAAGTCCTCCCAAAACGGACCTTTGTATTATTTTAGTTTTTTTTAGTGTTGGACTTGATGTGATATTTTTTTTATAATCACATAAATTGTTATTTGATAAAGTCATGTTATATTACGCTTGATTTATCGATTTGTTGTTCTTGTTATATTTGTGTGGAGTTATTGATCTGTTGTGCTCATTATGACACGTAATTCAATTATTTCGTTATTGATATGCGTGTGATAGGCACGGGCCCTATTCCTACGGCCAACCGCAACAATACTTCCGCGCGACATTATCCCAACAACGACATTGTCCCGGCGTGACGACGCTCATGCCGCACACAAGCCACTGAGTGTTGTACTATGCTCGCCGCTCATTTTTGCAGTGTGGACGGGAATTTGTGAGCAGCGAGGATAACACATTTTTTATTATAGTTAAAGAATATTGTCTATATGAGATTACAATTATAAATTAAAAAAAATCACATAATTTTTAAAATTGAAATTCTTTTAATAAAGGACCAAAAATCGGAAATCAAATGTTTAACCAAATTGTGTTTCCCCCTTTATTCTTTTGTTTAGGCGGTGGCGGGAGAGCCGACATTTGGAACGGGAGCATTGGAACCGGAAGGAGGAGGCGGGGCTGGAAACACTTCTTTTGCCTTGCTTTTTCTCTGTCCGGCGGGTGCAAATGGAGCATACGCCACTGACGCCCGTTTATTTACCCCCTGTCTTACTGCGTTTGCTCCAAATGCCGGGCAAAAATGCCCAAACAAATGAAGTTGAAGCCTGAATATATTATAAATTAAGCAGGATATGTAGTTGAAAAGAAAACATCAATACACACTAATTCACATGAATGGGGGAATGGGGGTTCTCTATTGTGAACAATACTTCAAAAAGAAATCCCTTTTTTGGAAACAAATTACATCGCGTTTCATTAATTTGTTTGAGAAAGCTGGCGCGATAAATACTCTAATTCGAACGCAAAACATAAATCACTTCCCAAATTAATTTATTTAGCAATAGGCATATAAATCATTTGCATAATAATTACTCACAAATAAAATGACTACGACAAGCTTACTAAAAATTATGTGAGCCCCTCGAAATAAAAGAAGCCAAAATTAATTTAAATATATAATTAAACATCTAGCACCGAACAAAATAAATATAGAATCAAGAGTTTAAATATCAAATCACAATTAATTTTCATAAATTATTTTATAAAGTTATACATAAGCATCACCTATAAGTCGTGCACATTATGACTGTGAGGTTGGTCCGGGACCGGTCTTTTAAAGGACTGGTTTTTTGGCATACCGGTCTCGCTCAAATCAATCCCGCTCAAGAGGAGAACTGGTCGGGATCGGTTAGGACTGGGGATCGGAGGACCAGTCCTAACCGATCCCGGATCGGATTTTTTTATTTAAAAATAAATTTTTATTAATAAAATTCAAAATGAAATAAAAAATTCAAATTATTAATAAAAATTAAATAACATCCAAATGGTCTTTTACAAAATTAAATAACATGGCATTCAAAATGAAATGAAATAAATTTTGATTATTTTGCGCTGCCCAAATTTAAATTATTCAGCTCGTCATCAATTTTGGACTAGCTATCTTCAATTGACGAGACATTTTGTCACCTCCTCATATTATTCAAATGATTCTTGTAGCAAATACAAATCTCCGAAGATTCTTCGGTAAAACGATTTTTTCGCCTGTTCAGAATCTTGTCACTAAAAAAAAATGCAGACTCTAAAGCTACTATACTAGCTTGGATTGTACGTAAATCAGAGGTCATTAAGGCCAAAATAGAATATACTCTAAAACTACTATACTAGTTTGTTTAAAGTACTTGAAGTTCATTTTTTTTCTAGAAATTAATCCTAAAAGTCTTTTTTTAAAAAATATTTTTTTATTTTATATTGGGTGGATTCTTCGCGAGCCCGCGGTCTATACAACTGATCATAATAATTATAAAGACGAGTAAAATCGGAATTAAATTTTGAAACACTAATATTAACAAAATCACTAGATAGCACGTTTAAATTTAAATTCCGATTAATTTCTTTTATAAAACTTTCTACCACGTCTACGTTCATTAAAGAGTTTTCTAGCTAGTCCAAACGTCGCTCGTTAAACTAATGCGACCGTCGAATGTTTCAAAATAATTTTTTAAATATTATTTAGATTAGATATAAGTTTTCAAAACATCGTGTCTAGTTATAGTATGACTTACCTGTTGATATTTAGGGCGTCGAAGTACCTAGTGTATGTAAGCCGTCATTTCTTCGTCGTCGTAGTGGTTGAATGGAAGTCTCTTTTTGATGACATTCTTCATTTGTCGATTTTGTTGTCGAGCTTGGTCATACGTCCAAATGTGTCCGGTCGCCGAAATTTAAACTTGGGTAGACTCTGAGGCTTGATTAGAAATACAAGATTTCACATGTCGGACGAGCGTTGTGTTGCTTCCAACTACCATTAGCTTCCCGCAAAGTTTGCACTTCGCCTTAATTTCACCGCCGATCCACACTTTATCAAAGTTCTCCCATAATATCGCTTTGTGATGGTGCTCTACTATCTCATGATTGACAGACAAGGAGGAGACACCAGCATGGATAAAGAGGAAGCCATTTGGAGAAGAGTAAATTTGAGAGAGATAAAGAGAGAGAAATAAAGAGAGGGAAGGGAGGGAGGGGGGAATTTATAAATTTTTAATTTTTTTAAAAAATTTAAAATATATTATATATAACATAATAAGTGGCAGCCAAACACTTATTATGTAAGATCCGTTTGTAATGGCTCTTTAAAGAGCCGTTTGTAAGCCGATACAAACGGCTCTTAGACTGGGACCGGTCTTTGACCCATCATTTACCGGTCCCGATCTGGTACCAGTCTTTGATGTAAAAAGGGGGACCTCTTGGGACCCTTGGGTCTGGTCTGGGATCGGTTTCTAGTCGGTCCTAATCGGTCCGGTTCCAATCAGACCGGTTAGGACCGTTTTTTATACACGAATAAGGCCCTATATCTTCTATATTAAAAGGGGAAAATAACTTTGGTTAAACATTCGTTTTCCCATTTTACCTCTTTTTATTGATTTTTTTAAAAATTAATAAATTTGTGTTTTTTACTTTTATTTTTAAAAATGTGCTCTCATATAAACAAATTCTTCTGTCTATAATAAAAATTTTGTTTTCCCCGCCCCTCGCAACCTTCTGCGCAAAATTGAGCGATGAGCAAAGAACAACACTTAGGGGTTTGCACAAGGGTGAGTGGGTGGGTGTGCGTCGTCGCGTCAGGACAATGGCGTGACTATAATAATGTCGCACAAGTCACTTAAAGAGAGTGTGAGAGACACAAACAATATTTGAATTCTGAGACAGATGAATTTAGCTTCTATAACTTGATTATAGAAAGTCAGAAACACAACAACATTTGGATATTAAGGAACAACAATACCAACATTCTCAATAGCCCAAAACGTTGTTATTGCAAATTCTATGCATAAATCTTAGAAAAAAAAAGACAAAAATGAATTGTCTCTTAACTCCTCCCAACTCCTATGTTTGTCATCTTACTTCTTGACTTCCTTCTTTTGTTGTGTGCTTGCTTGAGCAAAAAGAATTGATAGAAATAAGACTTCTTTTATGATGAGTCAGTCTGCATTTAGCCCGCCCTCATGATCTCCATCACATTAGAACCGCCGAATCATCCCGCCGGCGCTGGGCGGCCTGCGCCCGATCGTCACTCCTTGCGGTCGCCTCCCACGACCGCGAAACTCCCCCTCGCTCGGGCGGCCACGCCCGGCCGCCCCGCCTCCCGCGACCGCGAGGCTCCGCCCGCTCGGGCCACTCCCTGCCGCCCCTCCTCCCGCGGCCGCGCCTAACCGCCCCGCCTCCCGCAGCCGCCTCCCTCGGCCGCGAGGCTCCGCCCGCTCGGGCGGTCGTGCCCGGCTGCCCCGCCTCCCGCGGCCGCGAGGCTCCGCCCGCTCGAGCGGCCACGCCCGGCCGCCCCTCCTCACGGCAGCCTCCCGCTGTCGCGAGCTCTCCCGCCATGGCTGGTTGTCTCGTCGATCGCAACTTCCTTCGCCGGCGGACGTCACCGGTGGGTTGCTAACCCTTGCATGACGACCATTCCATGTCGTTCTATCGCTCCAGTGTGATCGTCGTCGTCCGTTTTATGCGTAACCACCCACTAAACATCATGGTTAATGGGAGAATATTTTTTTATTAAAATATCAGTTTACAAACAACAGATTTAATGATCAAAATGCACACCTCTAACTATACTAAAAATTATTATGTTAGTGGTTACTGTGTGAGGATAGCTGCATAAACACAGTAACCACCTCCTGGAGGCTATAAAAGGAGCCCCCATGTCTCCTCATTTCTCACGTTTTTGGCTTCTCTGTCTTCTTCTTCATCAGGCAAGAGCTCTGTCAGATTCCATCTTCAAGTCATCTTCAAGCCACATTCAAGTCACCTTCAAGTAAATTTAAAGCCTCCTCCAAGCAGCCTATGATCCATTCGCAAGCTACCGCCACATCGCCAAAACCCACTTAAGTCCGCGGCAAGCAGCGAGAAAGAGGTTCCTACCGCAACAAGCGCCCATTCGTCCACTATTCCCCTACAAATAGTTTTGTGCAGAGCAGCCTGTTACCCTCCACGAGCTTGCATCTCTCTCACCTCCAAAGTGAATAAGGAGCGGTCTGTCGCCCTCGATTCTTCGTAAAAGTTGTAACTACAAGCAAATAATGGACTTCGACCGGCACAGATCCGGCCGCATGATTTTTTACCAAGTTGAGGGGTTTTTCTATGCAAAAAATATCGTGTGTACAATCTCTCTCTCATTGACTATATGCACGCTTGACTGCTCCTAGAGCTAAGGCGGTTCAAATTATTCCGGGACGTCGAGTTTGACCTCAACAAACTTAAATTTGATGGGAGAGCCAATAGTTGCAGGAGAAATCACGAACGCACACAATGCCAATTTATAATATAATTTATAAATCAATTACAATAAAGAAACAAGTGAAGAAATAACCGTCCGGTGAAACGCACGCGGATGCGCCGGACACGCACGATCTGCAGGAAATGAAAGATCTGGGACTGCAATCCGACTAACGGACGCACAAGGTTCACCGAACCTTCAACGTCAACTTCCGACGTTCAACCGCAACCACCGCCACCACCGGAGAGAAACTCCAAGTTCGGACCCGGACCTTGCCACGAACGTGTAGCCCGTCCTCAACGCAAACTTTTCCTCTCCACAGCCTCCACAAACAGCCGGGTTAAAATAGCCCCGTCTCCGCCTTCCTTCCACGACAACGGCCGACTGGACTCAGACGACGACGGCGGGCTACCCTCCTCTTCACGTCAGCGACGGCAAACACCGGCGGCTGTCTTCCTCCAGCGGCGACTCCGGCAAGAAATCCCAAGGCAGCAGCCTCCTGCACCAAGCCGAGAGAGAGAAAGAGAGAAAGAGAGAGAGCGGTGGCGGTTGGAGAGCGGGTGGCGGGCTGCGATTTTTAATGCAGGGAGGGGGGTTGCGGTACCATTCATGGGAGAAAGAGAGAAAGGAATATAATAGTGAGTATATTATATTCCCATTACCACCTCCCAATTAAAACCACCGGGTCACATTTCAAATTAAAACCTGTTTAATTTGGACAGATTTGAAAACAGTTTTTAATTTGGACAGCTTTCAAGACATCACAAAAAAGGTTGCAACCTCAAATACTGCGTTGCAACCTGTTTTCTGCTCCTAATGCACCCGGTTCATATGAACCGGGTATGAGCCAACCCAACAAACACCACCTTGGCTCATATCCAGGTTCCGCAACCACCTGCACATCATCTGCACTGGGCACCAACTGCGCGAAGCAACCGTTCTGCACGAAGCACCAGTCTGCACGAAGCACCACCTCAAGAACTTGAGGCGTCAGCCGACCTGCTCCAGTCGACTCATCCCTGCTCGGGCTCAACCCCTGAATATCAACGCAACTGGATCGCTGAATCTGACTCGCCTAGTCAGACTACCAGAAGGGCGATCCCCTGTACCACCTCGACCATCCACACCGTCGGCCGCATAAATCATGGGTGCACCACCTCGCATCGTGGTCCCCATCAGCCGGTACAGACTACCGCGCTGCATAGCTCGCATGAGAACGGTGCGCCCTCGCCTCACCGTCAGAACTCCACCTCTCGATGCAAACCTGCACCCACCGGTGTCCAATCTGCCCAACGAAATCAGATTCCTGCGTAACTTCGGTACCAGGTGTACCTGCTCAAGTCTACGCATAGCTCCACCATGCATCCGCAAGTTCACCGTCCCAATCTCTGTGACTTCACATGCTGAGCCGTCACCCAGAAAGACCGACCCAGACATCACCTCCAGTGAACTGAACATCGCCGCATTTGAGCAAATGTGCTGCGAGGCACCAGAATCAAAAATCCAGCTATCAGAGTCACTCTGACTCTCAGTGACACAATAAAATCCATCATCTCCTTCCAGGTCGAGTGTCACCATGCCCGCATCTTGGACATCCTTCGAAGTTCCAGAACTTCCTGCACGCTGCGGACAATTTCTCCTAATGTGACCAACCTGTCTGCAGTGGTAACACGTCACTGCCTTCTTCGACGCCGACCGAGCTCGTGCACTGCTCGATCCTCTGTTAAAACTCCTCCCACGTTCATGCGCTACCAAGATCTGGTCACCCCTAGGAGTGGGGTCCTTTAACATCTGACTGGATAACAGCGCCGACGTGACTTCTTCCAGCCCCACCGTATCCTTCCCATACATGAACGTAGTCACCATGTGCTTATATGACGCTGGGAGCGAGGTAAGAAGCAAGAGGGCTTTGTCTTTCCTCTACCTTCGAGCCAACCACATGCAATTGGCTCATGAGACCGTTGAACACATTGAAGTGTTCCTGCAGGTTGTCACCTTCTTGCATCTTCAGCGCATAGAGGCGCTGCTTCAGCAAAAATCTTGTCGTCACGGATTTTGCCAAGTATAGTCGCTCAAGCTTTTCCCAAAGCCCGACTGCCATCTCTTCAGTCCCGATATTGAAGAGCACCTGGTCAGCAACACACATCCTGATTGTGCTCGTGGCCTTTTCATCAAGATCCTTCCATTCCTCATCTTTCACCGCCGTGGATAATTTGTCGCGCCCCCACAAGAATTGAATCAAATCTTGTTGAACCAACATATCCTTAATTGACTCGAATCTGCCATAGGCTGAAATTCCCACTACCATCGAACTTCTCAACTGAAAAACTGTCCAAAACTGCGTTCTTCCCTGCCATGACTGTCCCCGACAAACTAGAAGACCTGATTTGTTCAAAGGTCGGATCTGAAAGAGTGGGAAGAGGACCTAGTCGCTCACCACCGCAGTCAAACCCTTTCTAGAACGTCCAATCACGGTCGTCTACCGAACCTGACTCTGATACCACTTGATGGGATAGCCAATAGTTGCAGGAGAAATCACGAACACAGAAAATGCCAATTTATAATATAATTTATAAATCAATTACAATAAAGAAACAAGTGAAGAAATAACCGTACGGTGAAATGCACGCGGATGCGCCGGACACACACGATCCGCAGGAAATGGAAGATCTGAGACTGTAATACGACTAACGGACGCACAAGGTTCACCGAACCTTCAACGTCAACTTCCGACGTTCAACCGCAACCACCGCCACCACCGGAGAGAAACTCCAAGTTCGGACCCGGACCTTGCCACGAACGTGTAGCCTGTCCTCAACGCAAACTTTTCCTCTCCACAGCCTGCACAAACAACCGGGCTAAAACAGCCCCGTCTCCGTCTTCCTTCCACGGCAACGGCCGACTGGACTCAGACGGCGACGACGATGGCGACGGCGGGCTGCCCTCCTCTTCACGTCAGCGACGACAAACACCGGTGGCTGCCTTCCTCCAGCGGCGACTCCGGCAAGAGATCCCAAGGCAGCAGCCTCCTGCACCAAGCCGAGAGAGAGAGAGAGAGCGGTGGCGGTTGGAGAGCGGGTGGCGGGCTGCGATTTTTAATGCAGGGAGGGGGGTTGCGGTTACCATTCATGGGAGAAAGAGAGAAAGGAATATAATAGTGAGTATATTATATTCCCATTACCACCTCCCAATTAAAACTACCGGGTCACATTTCAAATTAAAACCTATTTAATTTGGACAGATTTGAAAACAGTTTTTAATTTGGACAGCTTTCAAGACAGCACAAAAAGGTTGCAACCTCAAATACTGCGTTGCAACCTGTTTTCTGCTCCTAATGCACCCGGTTCATATGAACCGGGTATGAGCCAACCCAACAAAATTACAGTTGGAAATGAATTGTATTTTCAATGTAAAATACAGTTGTAAAAATAATTCAAAAAGTCACTTTTTTATAAGTATATTTTCAACGCAAAATATATACATATGACTACTTAAAATTATCATAAAAATAAATGTATCAATATTCATGATTTAATTTGTAAAAAAAAACAAAATGAAAAAAAGTTTGATTTAACGCATGATTCACCATTAAAAAGGCACTTGTTATTCACAAATCATAAACATCTATCTGCAGATTAATTTTTTCATATTTATAAATTACTATTCGCAAACTAAATTTAAACTTTAACTATCAATGTTTTATTTTCACGAGTAGTGTCTGACAATGAATGCATATCTTTGTAAACCTTTTGAGCCAATAGCAGAGACAAAAATGATGAACTTCATGTCGATAAAATTCAAGTTAAAATGGATAAATTCATGCCAAATTGTTGAAATGAAGTTGTAGGCATAAACTCAAAAAATTGTCGGAAAAGTTCCTTTGTTGTTGTGTCTTTCTCAGAAAAAGAAGACAGTAATTCGCACACAGTAATTTATAAATATAAAAAAATTGGTTTACAGATAAACATCATGATTTGCGAATAACAACTACCTAAAAAAATTAGTGTAAATTTTAGGTACATCGAACATATATAAGAATGATACGTTCAACGAAGAATTTAGATTAGAATTTTTATTTTTTAGCAAAATAAGTACCAGAATATTGATCCTCGTATTCTTATGCTAATTTTAAGTATCAATATGTATATGTTTTGTGTGTGTGAAAATACACTTATTAAAAAGTGATTTTTTTGAACTCAGATAAGTATGTAATATAAACAAAAAATACAGTTCAATTACGATCATAATTAAAATTACGACTGCAATCTAAACTGAAAGTAAAGTCCCACACGATATATATATATATATACATATATACGGCGAGCATACCTAAAATTCTCTAAAAAAAAATTCAGCCCAACTACACTTACTGTAGCGTCCAGACCCAGATAGTAAAGGCTCCTCCAGTTCAGGAGTCCCTCTCTTTCTCTCTCTTTCCTGTGGGTCAATAATCTCTGAGCAGATATGTTTTTATTAGTTTTTTATAGCATTGTAGGGTAGACAACAGCTTCCCTTCCACGCGATGTACTGCTACTGCCTACAAAATGTCAATTCTCAAAAACCAACCGTGGATCTCCGGCTAACATCAGCATCGTCACGGTTCCGCCCCCGTTCCCCGTCCGCCTCCCATCTCTTTCTCCCCACCTGCCTTACCTCGTTACCTGCCGCAAGCATAAGAAGGCCGGCTCCTCGATTTGTCCTCGCCGGCGGCACCGGAGGAGGAGGAGCTTTGATTCTAAGCCAAGGAGATCGTCCATGAACATGGGGAGCGGTGGATCCAGCGTCGTCGGTGAGAATTTCACCTTTTCATGTTGCTAATTTGGAGTAGATGTTTGTTCTGATTATTTCGAATCTTCGGAAACGAAGGGTTTGTTCTGCACTGGATCTCATCCGATGTGATTTGACAGCGATTTTTCTTTTTGGACTTTAGGGTTCAAAGTTCTAGGTCATTTTGCTTCTAATCAATCATTATAGAGATTGATTATTAGGGGGATGTGGTGTTGGCGGTCAAGCTAATTTAAGAAACTATCAATCAGTATTTAATGTATTCAATCTGGTTGATAATTCAGGTGCAGATCTTACTTGGCAGTACCTTCTTTATCACGATGGCTAGCTATTATGTTCTCACTATTTTTTTTTCGATTTGTGAACTTGGATTATTTCATGCTTCATGCTGATGAAGATCCATCTATTAATTCCTGGTTCAGAGTCTCCTGGTTCAGAGTTTACTGTTCGGTTGACTCTTGAATGTCTGCTGCTGTTCATTGATTTCAATGTTTGCCACTGTTATGTTTGGAAAAAGAAGGAAGAAGGAAACATGTTCTGATTTGGAGAGTATATTGATATTATTTACATGGATAATGAGTTCAGAATTCATTGAGGAAATCTATGGTGTATCATGAGAGTTCTTATACATGATATTTGTGCAGGGATAACGAATATTATATAAAAAGTTAGTTTATTTATATGAGTATCTTAATTGTAATTTGCGGGTCAGAATTTTTTAGGTCCCATTAGGACATATGATACCCGGTGAAGTTTGGGAGCGCTATAATCTTATGTGCAAGTGATAAGGATTAAATTTAAAAGTGCAATATCGTTTTCAATGTCTCAATTATGTCGAACATTTCTTCAAAGGAGGATCATATTGGGGCCTTCTTGGCAACTTACGAGAAGTGTCTAAATAATTCTTTATTCACGATGGACTGCTTTTTGTTCTTTTTGTTTGTTTTGTGTCCACATATTTCAGTTATCTTGTTGCGGTCTAATTAACACTATTATGAGTACGATGACGACCCAAAAATAAAGATTTTGTTGTTAAATTGCCTTTGCGATCAATTTTAATTTATGCGGTTATTGTTTCGATTCGACGGACAATAAAAGAAATATTTAATCTAAAATTCGTATGATACGTGCAAGTGACTAGCATTCGAATGTAAGCAACAAGATAGAATCCACATGTAAAGGAAACTGCATAATGACTCGACAAATTAATGACAAACATGTAATTTATAACTAAGGCAAGCTATGTATCTCTACCGACTAATTAAATCAAACATACAACTATAAAACAGTAAACAAGCAAGATTGGGTGAGAGGAATATCATAGGCTCGCGGGCACATCGAAAGTGACTCGAACATGAGAGGTTTCTATTGGAATAAGGGAAATAGGGGCCGGGTGGATTGGTATTTTGCCGTGATGGTAAGCCATGGAAGGAAAGTTACTGAGATATTCAGGGTCAGAGATTCTGGAGGAAATGATAATAGAATACATTGAATAAATCTAGTAAACTCGATCGGGCTCTGTGGGGGAGGGGGAATTGTTTGAATATTGAGAGGTATGAAACTTTGGTACCTTGGGATCCATTAGAGAAAAAGTTCAAAAGGCTCAGGATGCCTTGCCAATGACGGGGAAAACAAGGAGTGGTTGGAAGGAGAACGTGGACGACTTCAAGAACGGATGCCGAACTGTTGGTTTGCTCAGTGGATTTGATGGGTTTTAAACGATCTTTGGAGTAAAAGTTTTAATGATGTATTAAAGGTTGCGAATATTGATTTTTAGATTTCAAGAAATTGAGGCTTTGATTGGAATGACCCCATGTATTCTTCTATTATCAAAGAATTTTGAAAGCATAGTACAATATTTTATAAGGTAAAATTTTAATTTCATAAGTATTTAAATTTTATAAATACTTAATTTCATCATTTACCCAAATCATTTCTATAGCTAATTTGACAAAAAAAAATTTCATGGCCTTGTTGGTCACGCCAATAAGCCGCGGCGTGCTCTAGTGAGATGCACAATTATAGGTTAGGAATATTGCACAAGACCAGACGCTTATATAAAATGTGATAAAAACGAAAAGTGCATAAATTAAAAATAAAGATATAGTAAAGCGACACATGTTGCATGATGTTTGATAGGTAACTAGTCTTTTTAGCTCGAGAGTCAATTTGGCACGTACAATCAGAAGAAAACTGATAATAAATTTTCAATGCAAAAAATTTGAAAAGGGGAAAAACGGCTGCCATACCCAATTAAGGAAAATCCACGAATGATGAAATGACACATGCGACGCAAATGATAAGGCGGTGCTCCGAGACCATTTTTCATGAACCTCTTCTAGAGCGGTCTTTTGAAGACATTCTGTTATAGTGGTCTTCTGGAGGCGCTCTTTTAGAGCCGTCTTGTGATCGCTTTTTAGAGTGGTCATCTGGAGGCGCTCTTTTAGAGTGGTCATCTAGAGCACTATTTTAGAGCAATTTTTTGGAAGAGCCATTTTAGAGCGATCGTCTAGAAGTTCTCTTTTAGAGGGTCTTTTGTGGTCGTTCTTTGGGAGCGGTCAGTTGGTTGTGCCACAATAGTCATCTAGAACTCTTTTAGAGGGTCTTTTGTGGTCGTTATTTGGGAGCGATCAGTTGGTCGTGGCACAATAGCGACTTTCAACAGAGTTTTCCTTGCAGAATATATTGTTTTAAATGTCCTCTGACATGTAGATTTTGAGGGCAAAATGATATTTAAAAAAATGATAAATAGATTATGTGATTTACTAAAATATATTCCAATCCGATTTTTCCAACCTATTAGCCGACATGACTTTTAAAAATATTGTTTGTTATTTATTTTAGATTGTGTTAGTACTAGATATGCGTATATGGATTATACTTATTGTTTTATTTTCTTTCACATGTGTTATTTTTACAACCAGTTTTGCATAAACTTTTTTTTTTAGAATGACCCCCAATGAACTAACTTTTTATCAGTTTTATTTTATCTTTGGCATCTCTACTAATTAATTTTATATTCGTAGGCTGATCTATTACTAAAATTTCTTCTTCTCGATTAATTCAGAGTAACATGTCACCTTGACAATGACAACTTGTATGCCCTCTTAGAAATATGTCATACTTAAATTGATGATCTAATTAGCACATTAGAGAAATAGAATTTTTTTGGGTGAAAATCCTCAAAAACATTGGGCTAGAAATATGTTAGAATGTAAATTAAAATTCAAGGATCCTAATTTTAAAATTATATCTAAGTAAATGGAGGCAATTAACAATAATATTAATGAATTTAGAGTGCATATTGATGACTAATTAAAACTACAAGTCATCCACAGAAGTAATATTGCCCATAGAAGCCCAACATTCATAGTGAAGAAACATAGTGAAATAGTTCAATGTAAGTCTCCAGTGGTAATTGACGATCGAAAAGTAAATGACAATACCATTGTTGATTCTAATAATACTCCCAATTAGACCAAACTTATAAATAATATCCAAAATCACTACTAATTTGATTTAAAATGAAGTTGTTGGCAAATTAGGTTGCATAAAGACAACATTTCATGGACAAATTTACCCGTCTATTAGGACATTTTGAATGACTAATGATGCCATTTAGGCTAAATAGTTCCCCTGCCATTTTTCAGAGAAAGATGGATGGAATCTTTAACAAATAAATAAATTTTACTAGTGTTTATATAGTTTATAACATGATGCATTCTAGAAATGAAGACGAGCACATTAGTCACTTAAAATTAGTGTTATCCGAATTTATGAAACGTGGATCAGTCATTAGCACTAAAAAGACCCAGTTTTCCAAAAAGTGTCGAATTCCTAGGAGTATAATTAGGAGAAATACAAATAAAGCTCGAAGGAAACATTAGTAAAAATGACTTGGAATTTTCTAATGTAGAATTTGTAAAACAGTTATAGCAATTTCTCGAAATAGTAAATTATGCTAGACCTTCTATAAAAGATTTTGATTTATTGGCAGGTTCTGTATGTAGTAAAATCAAAGGAACTAAGACAGAATTTAATATATAAGATAATAGGCAAATAGAAAGGATCAAGGAAAAGTTCAAAATTTTCTGGACTTTAAGTTACCCTTAGACAATGATTGTTTAATTATATAAACTGACGGTTGTGAATTAGGATGAGGTTTGGTTTTAATATGTAAACCCCATAAGTGTTCTAGTAAAATAGTCGAAAACAATATGTAGGTATAACAACTGTAAGTATAAAGAGAAATGCCCTACCAATAGCATTGATCAAAGACATCCTAGCAGTTTGTTGTCGATTAGATTTATTTAGATATTTCTAATTGGTAAAAAAAAATTCTAGTAAGAACTGACTGCGAAGCCATAGCCATGTTCTACAATAACTGAGATAAATAAAAAATTAGTTATAAGAGTTAGAACAAATTTTCTATATTGAATCATAATAAAAATAACAGTCCTATTTGAACATATAAAAGGAAAAGATAATAGTTTAACAGATCAATTGTGCAGATATTTTATACAATGAATTATCAGGCAAAGCTTGATATTCTTGCCTGTGAAAATCAAAAGCTAATAGCAATTTTAAGATATCTAGGACAAAAACTGAAAACTTAACCTGCATGGCATGACAAATAGAAGATATCGAGAGTAAAATACTAGATCTTCAAATCAGTATACATGAAGAAGAATGTATAATTACTGATTACTTGTAACAGAGATCATGATGAAGATTAAAGGATTTTTTGCATGCTTTACAAAACAGTTATTAAAGCATCTAATGATTATAGCAGCAAAATAGTTTCAGTGCTCAGAGAAGAGCAACTAATAACTGGAAATGGGCTATCGTCCTCGAACCTTACCAGAGGGTAGTGATTAAAGTTCTTTTTTTGTTGCAGATGGCCACCACTAACCAAACTACTTTCTGACCATTCAGGCTAAAAATGTATCCAGCCCTCAGTAATCTAAAATATAAAAGTAGTCACATGGTAATTTTACAACAACAATAACACTGAAGTCTTTATCCCACTATAGCGGGGTTGGCTATATGGATCCTTTGTCGCCATTGCGCCTTATATTTTGTCATAATCTCACTAATGCCTAAGTACATGGTAACTTTACAACAATAATATTTATTAGATAATTTATGAAATTGTAGAATACTAAAGAATTTTAATGATATTATTGAATGTTCAGGATGACATTTTTTTTAAAAATAGCCAAATTGAGAGGTTGAATAGTCAGTTGAATAATATAGCAACTAGCAGTAATATGGAGATAGATCAATTATCATTAAAACTTAGTAAAAATATTGAATCATATATAATGTGAGTTTCTTTAGCTCAAGCTAATAAGAAAATAGCAGAACTTAAAGATAAAATAAGAGACCTCAATGAGGCAGCGGAATTAGCATCCAAAGAAGTAATAGAAGTAGAGGAGGATTGTCCAAGATTCCCGCACTTATAGTAGTAAAGTCAAATATTTTACCAGAAGTAATGAGTAGTCATATTAATGAGTAGGTACTATGCCAGACTACACTTAAAGAAACAGCAAGTACTGATATTATATTCCTCAAGGGAACAGAATTAGACATAATCTCATATATAGGACAATTAAGATTTTCTCATATTAGTCTAAATATTGATGTCTCAAGATGGGAAGACACAAAAATAGGCTGTGCATCCTTTAGCATATCGGAATTCATAAAGTATAGATTAGTCAATAAATTAATATTTACAAACATTAGTCAAACCAGATTACTCAAAGTCAGGGCTGATATCGAGTCGAGTTCGAGCGATTTTGGCTCGGCTCGAAATCAAAATTTTCGACTCAAACTCGGCTCGAAATCGAAATTGATTTTGAGTTGAGTCGGCTCGAAATCGAATCAGATCGTCTCAAAATCGAATCAAGTCGGCTCGAAATTGAGCAATTTTTCGTTTTATTCCTATTTTGCTCAAAATTAAATTGGGCAACCTATAAATTTAGCAAATGAAACACTTAAAGCCTTCATTCTTTTTTTTAGGTTTAAATTTTATTAATTTTAATCTTAAAATAAGAATATATTAATAAATACATAATTTTTTAAATTAATTCGAGTTGATTCGAATCATATTTCGAGCGATTCAGGGCTGACTCGAAATCGACTCGAAATCAGATCCGAGTCAAATTGAGTCGAATCAATTTTAGCCGATTTCGATTCGGCTCAATTTTCGAACAATTTTCGAGCGACTTTCGAGTTTCGAATAATATGCTCAGCCCTACTCAAAGTAGCCAAATTAGCAGAAATAGTCATGCAGATGCCAGATGCTCAAAACCATGAACAATGGAAAAACTATAGAAGTAAAAATGGAGAGTATACCTGACGCTGGACAGGCTGTGAAAAGGTTGTGCCGACACGCTATTGCAACCCTACGTGAATGTGCAGAATAAATGCGATCAACCCAACCTAAATGATGCGTGCATGTTAATTATTAAAAAAAATAAAAACTTTAGCAAACAAAAATTATATTAGTTAGCAATTCAACTCAACCGTCAACATGTTCAAATACACAAGCAATACCATGTTCTCTACACTCAAAGATTTTCACCACAACCTGCCCGAATAATTTTTAAAAGATTTAAAAGAAAAATGCAAATAATTACGCAACAAACCAAATTCACAAACAGATATGAAGTGTTTTTCGACATTCAATAATGTAGCAATTAAAACACAATACAATAATACCTTACAAAGCAAGAAGAATCCAGTAGCTGGTTGGTGAAATTGGGTTGGTTCTGCGTCTGATGTTGGTTGCTGGAATCGGAGAAAGGTGCATATTTTCTTCACGGAAAATGAGGTGAGGATGAGAAATTGCTGATGGAGGGTTTGCTGGTTCTAAGGGGAAATGCCCTTGATGTTGCTGTGGAGTTTCATGGACAGGAGCAAGACTTAAAATGATAACATCTGCCCCTATTTATCGACTATGATTGTTCGTTACGCCAGGTGTCTTAAAACGCTAAATACAAGCCCAAAAAATAACATAAAATACACATTAAAAGTAAAACGACGCTTCGGACGCGCTCGCGGTCTCGGATTGCCGATCCGATTAATGCATCTCTGACAAATATGCAAAAACAGGTCCCGCCGAGGGGTGGCTCGTTCTCCTCCATCGAACACGATCATGCGGCTGATCCTCATCAATCCCCCCAAGTTACGACGCAAACAATTTATAGAATGCTAAATTAGAAATTTTGGTCCACAAGTTAAAGGAAAAACCTGCATATATCCATAAAAATACAATGACAAGTTCGTCAGCATTGGCGAATGCTCGATACAGAAGCAACTTTGGCAGTACTCGATCATGTTCCGGTTGTCACCTTCAAAGATGATTCCCTTGACCGCAAACAAGTCCGGCGGAAAGATGCCCTTTAGTGCTTTAAGCGCCTCCATCTTGGTACCCCCCGGGTCCCAATGTAGTGTCGCTTGTCCTACCGCCAGCAGGACCCCACCAGAGTCATCTCAGACCATAACTCCAAGCCCAGCCCGACGATCAGGAAGCACCACACCACAATGTTGTTCTTCAACCATCCAAGAAGGGGGGGGGGGGACCAAGTGGCAGAGAGAAACAGCCGGTCAGGCTCACTAGTGCCCCATTTCCCTTGAGACGGGTAATAAGTGTTGCTTGACATTGAGGTGATCACGTTTGCTGCGATGAGCTGTGGAGTGGCATGCTCCTGCCTGTGAATCCTTGCGTTGTGTGCCCGCCAACACTGGTGGACCGTGTAGCAAAGAGCCCAGACCAGGGTCGCCTAACAGGCACCACCTTCCTTAAACAGGGCAGTCAAGTCATCCCAGGAGCCAACAAAAGGGATCTGCAGGCCTTAATGAAGGAGACCCCGACTGGTGGCCTGAAAGGTCGCACATCCACCCAACAAATGATCTCGTGACTCCTTCGGTCATCCCTAGGGGCAGGAGGTCTCCGTACCGAGTCCACGTCGTGCCAGCCACATCCGGCTTGGGAGAGCCTCCCATGCCATCCAACACCAGAAAAGTCTTTCTCGAGGACGAAGATGTAACTAGAGCAACCATCAGAAATCACCCGCAGTCTTCGTAAACTGCGTCTCATACGCCAATCCCATGAGTGTGCGGCCACTAAACCTAATAGCGAGCTCTGGAGTGTCTTGACCCAAGGATCTGCCAGTGGGAATCAAGAGAATAAGGTCAACTAGAGATGGGCCAAAATGTTGCTCCAGGCTGTGCCGGTCCCATCCACCGGTCTGGTTCGACAAATCAGCAACAGACAGGTGGTCCAACGAGTCACTATTAACAAAAGTTGGCCACCGTGACAACGACAGCTCCAGAATCCAAGCATCAAAGCATCAGCCCGTCCCCCATCAACAATACTCCACCAAAGCAAGGGATGGAGCGCCTCTGCGCCATGGTTTAGGAGACGTAAAACGAAAGAGTCTCCCCGCTTAGTTGGTCCTAGCCGAATCCGTCGGGGGTACTGGCTGTTGAATACCCGTTGGAAAAATGAATTCCCCGGCTTAAGCACATCCCACGCTAGACGGGCCCTCAACGGGCCTTGCCATGATGCGGAAGCATGAAAACCCAAGCCATCAACATCCTTTGGTGAACAAACCGTATTCCAGCTGATGTAGTGGAGACCCAGGTGCGTAGAATCCTTCTGCCACAGAAAGAAGCGGGCCTGCCGCTCCATAGTCCAAATGGTGGAGGAGGGGACATCAGCATGAGTCAGCGCATACATCGCCATGGGCAAGTGAGAGAAAGAAATCAACGTGGCCCAGCCCGTAATAGAAAGGTGTCGTTTTCCCCACTACCGGAGCTGAGAGTTCACCTTTAAGAGTAGATCCGAAAAATCTGCCGCCCGCAGTTTGTGCATTGCATGCTTGACACCCAGATACTGCATCTCAGACCCACAGGTAAAGCCCATCCTCCTGGAAAATCACCGAACAGTAAATTAACGAGCTACTTCTACAGAAACAGGGCAAAATACTTAGTTAAGATAAATGACCTTCTGTTAGAAGATATGGCAACTTTGAAGAATGTCAGTATGCAACTGATGTAAAGTAAATAGAAAAAACCAGATGTATCCCTGGTTTAGGAGGGTGGTATTTCTTAGTGAAAAATAAAGAGCCCCCCCCCACCCCCCACACACACACACAAACCACAACAACTATGATGTAGAAATTAATGTGCTATAAAGAAAGTTTGTTGTCTTCTAATTATTAAAGTTCTGCTAGATTCCTGTATCTTTCCAGCTGTAAAGATAATGCCGTGGTTTGAAAGCGAGCCCACCTTCTCTCTATAAAAAGAGAGAATTGCAAAGATAAGGGGCATTGACCAGAAATAGTGTGAGTCTAAATGAGAGTGAAAGTTTGAGTTTGTATGACTGTAGGTTAAAGAGCCGAAATAAATACTTGTGCTGGAGTTCAACAATAATCTGTATGTATTATAGCTTTTATTGAAATGATAATGAGTAGTCTCCCTTCTCTCTTCCAAGGAGAGAAAGGAACTTGACATGTATTTCTTCTCAAATTCTAAGTTGTTCCAAAGGTGTGTGTTCTAGACAACACATCGGTGGATAACTGAGCTTAAGCTCTGTTCATTGGTTTCTGAGGACAATTCACGGATGTAAAGATTAGAGCTATCACGGTTCCGGTTCTACTAAAATCATGAACCAAACCACTAAGGTAACGGTTCTTCAAATTAGAACCAAAACCTTATTTGATTTGACCGGTTCCGGTTCTGGTTCCGGTTCCAGCTTAATTTTTGGAACCGTCGTGTCAACGGTTCCGGTTACGGTTCAACAAGAACCAAAATCAAACCGGCCACTATCGATTCGGTCCGGTTCCATGCGGTTCGGTCCGGTTCCAATCGCTTTCAACTAAAACCAAGATCAAACTTGCCGGAATGAAATAAAAGCGGGCTGCAAATAGTAAAACTCAAACAACATCGAAATAGAAATAATTATGTTGCGCACTTCTCGACGGTCTTTTCCACGATCGGTGGGATAGTATCAATTGCCTTCCTACGCGTTTAGACTTGCCACGAATTCTAGTTGGCTTGCGCACGTCTCGTCGACATGCTCAACCGTAACAACTGTCTACAATTAGTTGTCTTTCATGATTACTAATAAATAGTAGTTGTATATCTTCTATATTTTTTAAATAAAATATTTCAAAAAAATATGTAAGTAAAATTGAAAATATATTATATAACTGTATAAAAATAAAAAATGCACTGCAAAAATTGACTCCAAACCGCAACAATGTCAAACCATACCATACGGTTTTTATGCGGTGAGTTTTTGTTCGGTCCAAAATCGACCTCTTTTATTGCGATTGCGGTTTGGGTTCAAACTGCACCAGCTTCACTCGTGATAGTAAGTATAAATATTATAGATAAATTATAAAATAATAACAATATAATAATAATAATAATAAACGGGTTGCGGTTCGGTTCTACTTCGGTCCGGTTCAGATTGGTTCTAAAAATCTTGAAACCGCTTGAGACTTGTATGTTGCGGTTGCGGTTCCGGTTCCGGTCCGGATAATAATATGTAAGAACCACACCCAGACCAATGTTGTTCACGGTTTCAAAATTCAAACCGGAACTCGAATAATTTGCGAACGGTTCGGTCCGGTTCTTTGTGGTTCCGGTTCGGATCCGATTCGGTTTGCGGTTTTTGGTTTTAAGTGACAGCTCTAGTAAAGATGTCACGTTATTGAGAAGCATGACCACAAATTATGCATCAGTAAGGAACCCTGAGGAAATTTGCGAACAAGTATGTCCAAAAAGGAGGTTGTTGGGAAAAAGTACTGCAGTCGCAGACATGATATTGATGTGTAGTTTAGAGGTTATGTAGATGCATAACTTAGATGACTGAAATCTAAGGGGACATAGTAAGAACTCATGAAAATATCTTCCTATAGATCATCCTAAGAAAGAAGAAGATAAACAAGATAAACAGGTTCTGAGTATCCCCAAAGGTGGAAAGGATTTTAAAAGAAAGCAATCCAATCAAGATATCACAAAAACGATAGCAATCCAAGGCTGCTATATAGTAGTCAATCACGGGCTCCTAGTATATTAGAGTTAAAACATATATATTATTTTAATAAAACCTATCATCATTTACAAAAACGATAGCAATCCAAGGCTGCTATATAGTAGTCAATCACGGGCTCCTAGTATATTAGAGTTAAAACATATATATTATTTTAATAAAACCTATCATCATTTACTTCATGGTGACGATAAGCAATTAACATAGTATTCTTGACATCATAATTAGTTTTGGAAGTACCTTAGAATTTACCAACACTAAGTACATGAATACCTGTCAATTAAATGTAGGCATGTTAGCCAATAAAAATAAAATATTAAAAAAGAAATATCTAATAACTAACACTATAATAAATCTAATTGACCGGTCAATTAAAAAAACTTCAAGAACTAGAACATTTAAAGAAATAACAAATTCATCATAAGATATGATCAAAAATCATTATAATTTAGCAATTCAAAAATAGATAAAAGAGCTCTAGAGTTAGAGCCAAATTATGTTAAAATGGAACAACTCTTATATGTTAAGACGTTAATATTGGCATAATGGAAAGTGAGTATAAAGCGTTGAAAGTTATTAGTAAGAGTATTTAAGTGTGTTTAAGGTTTAGTCTCACACCGTGAGTTTAAGTGAAATGAAGGAATTTTGTGGCTTACATGTTTTTTAATAAGATACGGAAGTTAAAGAGGATGTTAGACCAATGAAGAGAAAGTATCTTGATACATTTGTATAAGAACAAAAGAGATGTGCAAAATTGTGTTAATTACAGAAGAATTATATTGATGAGTCATATCATGAACTATGAGAACGAGTAATAAAAAGAATAGTAAGACGGGAGACTAACATCTCAGAGAATCAATTTGGATTCATGCTAGGGCGGTCAACCATGGAAGCTATAGATCTCTTGAGGACACTCATGGACAACTAGCGAGAAAGAAAACAAGATTTGCATATGTTGTTTATCGATCTCGAGAAGGCTTATGATAGAGTTTCAAGAGAGATCTTGATGCATCTGTGGTCGCATTCAGATGAGCTATGCTTGTTGTGTGTGTTCGTTTTTAAAGTACTTTGTTATCGTCATATGTGTGTTGTTGTCGTTGTATCACATTTTTTTTTATCTTGGTGTTTGAGCTTGTTAGCTTGACCGACCAACACGAGCTTGAATAAATAAGTCCGGTAGTCTAAGCTGTTAGGATGCAGGCGTGACGTTTTTTTAATTGCATAAAATGCCAATCAATTTATTTGGGAGTTATAAAATTAAAATCCTCATTGACTTCCCATGAAACCTCATGAGTTTCCAAACCCCCATTTTTATTTATTTCATTGCAACTTTTTTATTTATTTCATTGAAACCCCCCATTTATGATTACATTGCCAACTGCCCTTGTTGAAACTAAAACCCTTCACTTTCTTCTATTAAAATCCCATCCCATCAGTTCATTGGCAGACTGGAAAATAGAAACTGAGTGAGACTCTTTGGTATTCACGCTTGGTTTCTTCTCCAGCAGAACCCGCTACCTCCCAACCGCCCACGTTTCCCTCTCTAACTCTGGTGCCGCCACCTTTGGTCCGTATGAGACAGGTCGACTACCTTGCTGCCTAGACCTGTCCGTTCCGCCGACGACCCTCCAAGCAGCGATTAGAGAACTTCGGGGTCTCTCGAAGGTCGGTCGACAACGACCCTTCCTTCCTTACCTTCCTCCGGCCCGGTCCTGCAGTGCTTCCATCTTCCCAGTCGACTGAAACTCCAACATCCAGTTCCGCCCTCCTCTCTCAAACCTACCGTACCACCTTTCCCTTTCCCGTTGCACCTACCCGCAACCACTACAAAACCCCGTTCCTGCAGCCCGATCAACCACGTCAACAGCAACCAGTCCCCTCCAAAACCCGTCCAACCTCCTCCAGAACCATACCACCCTTCTCATCCAACCAACAACTCCAAAACTGAGAAAACTCCTCTGCCCTGAAAAATCCTTGTAGGTATACCACTTTGCTCCCTGCTGTTAACATTTACTCATGCAGTTAATTTAAGTGATCGCATTGTTAGCGCTTGCATTTCTTTCAGCTTCTACTACCGTTATTTCTACCAAAAAATACGCTTTCTTTGTCGCTGGTTAGAGTTGTCTGCTAGCGGATTAATTAATCTTGCGCTTGGAGCCAAAGCTAAATATTTCAGGGTGAATCAACTTGAGTAGAGAACTAACTATTGAGGTCCTCACTCTCTCGGGGAGGCCATTGCTAGAGAAACTAGCTCGGTTTAGAGTCTTACGTGTTTTGTCTTCGAAAATAGTCAAGTTAACTAGTCATTGGTCTGGATCACATCTTATGAAGAGTCTTAGAAAAAAAGGTGTAAATGTACCATACATTGACATAATCAAAGATATATATACAAATTCAGTGACAAAGGTGAGGACATCTGGAGGATTAATACAGGAATTCCTTATCACTATTGGCTTACATCAAGGTTCAGCTTTAAGCCCTTATCTCTTTACCCTTATCTTAGATGAGCTCACCGGACATATCCAACCAGCAATGCCTTGGTGTTTATTGTTTGCGGATGATATCGTTTTGGTCGATGAGACGCGCGAGGGTGTAAACCCAAAACTTGAATCTTGGCGAGACACTTTAGAAAAGTTGGGTTTTAGGTTGAGTAGGGAAAAGACAGAATATATGTAGCTTAAATTTAGCAGTGCAAAGAAGGACAGATGATTTCATTATTAAGTTGGGTGATCAAAATATTTCCCATATTGTGTATTTTCAATATCTTGGATCGATAGTTCAAAAAGATGGAGGTATTGATAAAGATGTGACAGAGATCTTATGTGATTGTAAAGTACCATTAAAACTTGTCGAAGAATGGTTTAAACCTTGTATATCCTTGTTGAATACCAAAATACAAGTATGAGTACAAATATATAGAAGAGAAGAGAGAAAAAGACAACTATACAAATAATGTGGGATTAAACCAGAATCCTAAATGAGCCACATTAATAGGCCTATACATCATCTTTCCTAATATTCTCTAACACTCCTCTGCAGGCTGGAGCGTACAAGTCGTAGGCACCAAGCTTGGATAATAACTGATGGTACATTTGTCTTGGTGAGAATTTCAGCAACTTGCTCTGACGTAGGAACATGCTCCAGGTTAACTTTTTTAATTGAACCTTTTCACGGACGAAGTGACAGTCAACTTCAATGTGTTTGGTCCGCTCATGAAACACAATATTCTTCACAATATGGATTGCAGCCTGACCAATTCTTAGGGGTAAAGACAGATATTTCATAGAATTCAGTTTTTTATTATGACCGTCGTTGCCCGATCTCATCGTCGTCGCCCGATCTCGCCGTCGCCGTCCGATCTCGCCGCCGCCGCCCGATCTCGCCGCCGCCGCCTGATCTCTCCGCCACCGCCCGATCTCGCTGTCGCCGCCCGATCTCACCGCCGCCTCGCTATCTCGCCACCGCTCACTGCTGCCGCCCGATCTCGCCGCCACCGCCCGATTTTGCCGCCGCCGCCCGATCTCACCGCCGCCGCCCGATCTCCGCCGCCGCCCGATCTCGCCGCCGCCGCCGCCCGATCTTGCCGCCGCCGCCGCCCGATCTCGCCGCCGCCGCCGCCCGATCTCGCCCCTGATCTCGCCGCAGCCACCCGATCTCGTCGCCACCGCCTGATCTCGCTGCAACCGTTCGATGTCATCGCCGCTACTGCCCGATCTCGTTGTCGCCACCACTGCCTGATCACCCCCCCGATCTCGTCGTCGTCGCCCGATCTCGCCATCGTCGACCGATCTCGTCGCCGTCACCCGATCTCGTCATCACCGCCCGATCTCGCCGTCGTTGCCCGATCATAATTAATTGATGGTACACTACTTGAAGTTGATTTCTCTGGTGTTTTGTTTCTTTTTTGCCAACTTCTATATTTTCTTAGAGATTATAAAGGAGTAATTCCCTCCACCACTTGGGTTTGTTGCAATAATTTCGTCCCGAGTGACACAAGACTCAAACTTCAAATTGTCATGTTGCCCGATCCTACATGCATGAGAAAAAAAAAATTCTAAACCAATTCCAATTTCAATTTTAGAAATCCATCCTGCAGCCAAACAACTGCATTGGAATTCGGACCAATTCCAATTCTCACAGGAATTGGAATTAGATGAATTCCAATTTTGCAATTCCAATTCCAGGGGGCCGAACAGACCGTAATAGTCCCCCCAATCCCTTCCCTAACGTGGATCCAACACTTTTCATCCGCCGTTCTCATCATGTTTGACACCCATCAACCATAACCGAAAGCCCAAAACTTCCTTCCTCCCATGTCCTGCCCATGGAGCCACTGTCTTAGCCAGCAAAGAGCACCTTCTTCCTACCCTAAAATCTGCAGCAGCCATCCCACATTACTTGCCCGCCGCTAGGTGTTTATTGCTTTGTGAGTATCAATTTAATGTGTTGTTCCATTGTTCTATATTAAATATTGGAGGATAGTTCATGTTTGCTTGGGTTTTGTACTTGTTAGTGCTATTGTTTCATCTCTTTAATTCTATAAAATTTATTTGTGCCAATTTGTAGTTGATAACACCACTTGTGAATACGAACGTGAATTGTTTACGTGCTTGAAAATTATCGGTTCACTTTGTGTAAATTTTGCTAAACTTATATAATTATCGTTGTTAAAATTTAATTCCGGCTAAATTGAAACGTGCATGCATCACTTAGGTTGAGTTGATTGCCTTTATTCTACACGATCATGTAGATTGCATTAGCGTGTCGGCACCAACATATTCACACAGCCACGTCCTGCATCAAGATTGCTACCTTCACCTATTACTGCTCGACTTCCTTGTCCTCCACTCTGCAACGTCTTTGAAGCTGATCCTTCATGTCAGAAATTTTAGAACTGAGCTATGCGACTGCTATTTCTAGGGGCAAGGAATCTTCATGTGGGTTGTGGGTAGCCAAGCTCTTTTAAGGACCCAACTAATACTTCCGGGATAATGATTCCTTTACAAAAAAATTTTATTAGCCAAGAGCCCTTCATTGTAGCATGCCAAAATTTTTATTCCCTCCTATTGTTCATGATTTCTCAGAACTTCTCGCTCATATGCTGTTAAAAAGGATCTAAGCTTAGGGAAGGCGACGAGAGATTGATCTTTACCACCTCTTCTCCAAGCCAAATATTAGGCCCTCATGATTCATTCATTTAACCAGGGGCTCACCTCCCTTAAGTGGATTATTTGGGGTATCATCTTCATAATCGATCTCGTTTCTCAGGGAGAAGCCCCCTTAACACCCTTTTGAGCTAAGAAGTCACTTGCTTCCCACACGTTTGAATCTTGATCAACTTATGTCTGTCGGAGATCAATCCGCCCTTTGAGAAGGTTGTTAAACTCTCGCTTGCGATTGATCCCATCTCCACTTCCATAAGGCAAATCGACACAATTCATTGACAACTTAGGGACTACAAACATTTGATAAATAAGCACCTTTTGACAACAATGACATATGTCAAAGTATATTAGGGAAACAACTGTCAACAAAAATGCTTCCCAATCATTTATACCGATATATGTGACTGCGTATTGCGTACTCTTATAGATATTGTCACGTAAAAGCCCATTCCAAATTCTTTCATAAACTATGGGATAAGGATGCTAGAATGGGATCAAATTCTATGGCTAAAAAAAATCATGAAAGCTATCAAGAGTTCTAACATCACAAGGCCATACAATTTTTTACTGCTTTGCCATCTTTATTTTGTCTCATTGTATAGAGAATGAAGAAATTTTGTGACTTACATGTTTTTTCAATAATATACTGAAGTCAAAGAGGATGTCAGACTAATGGAAAGAAAGTATCGTGGTACCTTTGTATAAGAACAAAGGTGATATACAAAATTGTGTTAATTATAAAAGAATTAAATTGATGAGTCATACCATGAAATTATTGGAATGAGTAATAAAAAGAAGAATAAGACGGGAGACTAACATCTTGGAGAATCAATTTGGATTCATGCCAGGCCGGTCGACCATGGAAGCTATACATCTCTTGAGGAGACTCATTGGCAACTACCGAGAAAGAAAACAAGATTTGCATATGTTGTTTATCGACCTTGAGAAGGCTTATGATAGAGTTCCAAAGGAGATCTTATGGAGAGTCTTAGAAAAGAAAGGTGTAAATGTATCATACATTGACAAAATCAAAGATATGTATACAAATTCAGTGACAAGGGTGAGGACATCTGGAGGATTAACAGTTTAACACAAGAATTTCCTATCAATGTTGGCTTACATCAAAGTTCAGCTTTAAGCCCTTATCTCTTTACCCTTATCTTAGATGAACTCACCGGACATATCCAACAAGCAATACCTTGGTGTTTATTATTTGCGGATGATATCGTTTTGGTCGATGAGACGCGCGAGGGTGTAAACGCAAAACTTGAATCTTGGTGAGACACTTTTAAAAAGAAGGGTTTTAGGTTGAGTAAGGCAAAAACGAAGTATATCAAACTTAAATTTAGCAGTGTAAGGACAGATGACTTCTTTATTAAGTTGGGTGATCAAGATATTTCCCGTAGTAAATGTTTTAAATATCTTAGATCGATAGTTAAAAAAGACAGAGGTATTGATAAAGATGTGACACAGAATCCAAGCGGGTTAGTTGAAGTGGAGAGGCGTGTCAGGGATCTTGTGTGATCGTAAAGTACCATTAAAATTTAAGGGTAAGTTCTACCGTACTGCGATTAGACCAACGACGCTCTATGGTTCTGGGTGTTGGGCAGTGAATTGTGTACTTGAGTAAAAAATGGGAGTTGCAGAGATGAGAATGTTTAGGTGGATGTGTGAACACACGAGTCTGGATAGAATTAAGAATGAATGTATCAGGGATAAGACTGGAGTAGCATTAATTACAGAGAAGATGCGAGAAGCTTGACTAAGATGGTTTGGACACGTACAAAGGAGACCATTAGAGGCACCTCTTAGGTATTGTGAGAGTCTAGTCACTAGGCATGTTAAACGAGGGAGGGGTAGACCAATAAAGACTTGAAATGAGACTATAAGGAAAGACATGATGTACTTAGGCATTATTAAGATTATGACACAAGATAGGGCACAATGGCGACAAAGGATCCATATAGCCCACCCCACTATAGTGGGATAAAGGCTTGAGTGTTGTTGTTGTGTTGTCTGTAGAATTTTTCTCCCATATAATTATTTGCTACCCTCCTAGCTCAAATATTGCTATGCTAATTATTGAAATTTATTCATGGAGTTCATCTTCATTTTTCTATTCATTCCCTGCGAAGCGAATTCAGATTTGTTTGTCACCCAGGTTTATTGTATTTTAGAAATCAATTTCATTTTGTCTCTACTTTAGAGTTAGTTATTCTCTAAGGCGCTCGCCTAAGCATGCCTGAGGCGCCGTGCGCACCTGGTACACCAGGCGCATCAGGCGCACCAGTTCTCGCTTCTGCAAGGCAGAGGCGGGCGAGGTGCCCTTGGTGCGCGCGACTTGCTCACTGCCAAGCGCGCGCCTTGCTCAACTGCCAGGCGCCTGGCTATTTCAAGGCCCTTTCACCTAATCCCAGTATATTAAACAATGATTCTGATGATGAATCACACTTGTCATAAATGAGAGTGATTTGATTAAGTATGGAACTAAATGACTTTGGTTATTATCTGTTAAGTATTGAACAATGGAGCTTGAATAAATCTTTACAAGAAAATATTTCTGCTACAAAAGAATTGCTATCTTAGTTATCTACAAGTTTTCAGTGAATACCAATTTCAAAAAGCAATTGAACAGTATGGATAGCACATGGACCAAACTTCTTCAGAGGAAAATCCGAAGTAATTTGTAAAGGAAGTTCATACTGGGATAATGCCTCCATATACTGCCAAACTCCAAAAAACTTAAATCCTTCTGCTTTTGTATCATTAGCTTTTGAATTTTAGTGAACTAGGTGCCCAGTTCACTAAATTTTTGCGAACTAGGCACCTAGTTCACTGAATTTCAGTGTCTAGTTCACTGAATTTCAGTGTCTAGTTCACTGAATTTCAGTGTCCAGTTCACAAATTTTTTTTTTGAAATATGATTTTTAATGCTAATTATTTTGGGGTTGTGATATATGCAATTCTAGTGTGTTGATATGGTGGTAGATTTATTTTGTGTTTCTTGTATTTAATAAATTATATTTGTTTTTTTTTTCATTTTTGCTCCTTACTTGCCTTAGGAGCACGTCTGTGCCTAGGCTCCATGACCTCTTCCCCCCTTGGTGTGCCTTGTGCCTTTAATAACTTACATCATTCTGCATATGAAAATCATATAAGAGGTTTAAAGTGATATTTATGCGTAAGGGTCTAATCTCAAACTTACGAAGATAAGACCCCACAAGATGGTGTAAGCACTTTTTGTCTTCTTGGGTATACTTGTACATTTCTCGGAGGCCAAAAATGGAGTTTTGGCCTTCCCCACCACTGTTGCGGCTAGAATGAATATTTACCAAATACGTGTTAGTTTCATTGACGTTTTTCTACCATCAGAGATGAAGCTAAAACACCTTAACAAACTGAGCCTTGGTGGGGGATTAATAGTTGAGTTTGTTTGGGTTGAATGCTGTCATCTGTGACAATTTGGGGCTTCCGCGGTGCCATCATCTCGTGGTGGCATCATTTTAGTGGAATAGCCCTTAAAGGTGGTGGTTGCGACTGTAAGGGGTACAATGACAGTGGTGGATGTCGAAGGAATGAGGGTTACATCTATGGAGAGAAGTGTTGGCTTAGCTATGAGTGCGAAGAGCAAATATGTTGTCAAAACTTGAAAGGTGCGACATGTCGTATTGGTTGGGACAAAGTGTCTTTGGGCGGTGCGCAGTTCTCGTGGGTAGTAAGGGCATTGGTTGGGTGTACACGAAACAATTGGGTGTGGTTGTGTGTCTTGATGGAGGTATGTGGTAATGGGTTTGGTTTATTTGGCTGGTGAGTGTGGGTAGGTGCAATGAATTTTTTGTGTGGAATCATGTGAAGACTCATTTTGGGCAGTAATTAGCATAAGTGCTTTGGGGTAGGAAATGTTGGAGTGTGAACTAGAAAACTGCTGTGGTGGAAGTGATGGTGGGACCCGATTAAAGGAAAAAGCCAGAGAATGTCAATTAGGAATGGTAAGGATCGATATGCCTATGATTGGCTATTGCGGGATTCTGAGCAGAGGTGGATTCAAAATTAGGGATTGAGGATGCACACAGGTTGTGACTTGAATGGAAACTTAATGTGAGGAGAAAGTAGGAGCCTATTGTGGGAAACATAAAAAAGTTGAGGAACGCAACAAACTTCGTGGGTTTTTGCGGCACACATAATCATAAGTGTGGTGGGTCAAGTGTGCTAATAGGGGTAAGAGTAGTCAGAGTGTGTTTGGGAAGGAGAAACATTAAATACTTTGTGGAAGTTGAGGATGGAGGAGGTGGATAAGTTGTGCATGTTGGAATTTGGGGAAAGTCAATTTGAGGGTTGAGATGAGCAGTGAGGTGGATATCAAGGTGATGATGACGATGACACTAGTCGTACAGGGTTTAGAGCGCAAAGCTATGGTAGTTGTATGTGGAGCCAGGCACTGAAGGAGTGTTCCAATGGGTTTCCCTGTGGGTGTAGATAGTGCTTGAAATATCAAGCGAGCTTGCATGGTATAAAAGTTCGTGGAGGTGGGGCATGGTGTCGCGGGCGCCATAGGAGAGTAAAATTTGCAACTTGTCCATTGTTGAGAGCATGCACACACCGATCTGCGCCAAGTCATGTAATACAAATACGACTCTCTGGTCCTATTGCCGCCATTAATATGAATACTAGTCTCTGGGCCCACAACCTCTTTGCCGATCTCCTTCACCTTAGTGTCACGTGTGTCTATTTATTATGTGGCTCTAACAACATTTCTGTAATATTGTTGTATGCCCACTCTTGCCTATATAAGAGAATGAAGGAGAGTCTTTATTTTCATCATTGGTCTTCTACATTGTGTCTATCATTTGGAGTGGGCTTGGGAATCAACCCTCAAAAGCTGGGCTCGAGCTTGCCTCACGAGTTTGTATACTGCATATTTCTTGTAACACAGATGTGATTTGATAGCCTTTAGCTATCAATTGGTCCGGCATACCCTGTTTGATCTCCGTCGACATCCCCATCCTTTGGGGTTTCGCCCGAACCCTAATTTGATTTTCAATCATCCCAACTCATATCTAAGCACGCTCTAGTGCTTTTGCGTGTCAATCCACCGCCAACAGTGTGACGACCCATGCCCGGCTCCACTCGGGACCACGTCCATCGAGGGAGACCCAGTTGGACCCAGCTGGCGTCGTCCGGGCTGCAGCCCAAGCACCCCAACCCCTCTCCAGCCCACAGGAGGGTTGTTGGTGACTACAACCTCCCTTTGATGAGTCAAACTCGATAGTCAAGTGCGCACCACGGGGACTTCCCAGGAGGTCACTCATCCCGGTACTACTCCAGCTCGAGCACGCTTAACTATGAAGTTTTTCCACTTCTCATCATCAATTGAGCTGCACTTTTTTTGTGACGACCCAGACCCGGCTCCACTCGGGACCACGTCCACTGAGGGAGACCCAGCGGGACCCAGCTGACGTCGTCCGGGCTGCAGCCCAAGCACCCCAACCCCTCTCCAGCCCACATGCGAGTTGTTGGTGGTCACACCCTCCCTTTGATGAGTCAAACTCAATAGTCAAGCGCGCACCACGGGGACTTCCCAGGAGGTCACCCATCCCAGTATTACTCCTGCCCGAGCACGCTTAACTATGGAGCTTTTCCACTTCTCATCACTAATTAAGCTGCGGGTCTTCCCTCGGTGGACGTGGTCCCGAGTGGAGTCGGGCCTGGGTCGTCATAAACAATCTACTTCTTGCTCGTCCCCAACACTCGATCCACGCTCTGTCGTACTTCAGCCATTGACCACAACACTGCACCCTCTGCCTTCCGTAAGTCAACAAACACCGTGCAAGTGCGTCACACACAACCAGCCGCACTAGAGCGCATATCGAGCGCCGAATACGTCAACGCGTCTCGAACAAGCCGCTGGCCTCTCCATCACGCCTCACCTTCGGGAGCTGCAACAACTTCCATTGCTTCCATTGCGAAGTCCACTTGTGCATCGTGCTTCTTCTCACATCTACACACTACTCCACCACTATAGCCTCAAGGCTTCCTCTTTAACATCTCCCCGCCGACTGTCGCCCCACCACCTCCTCTGGGCCCTCCGCTCCATGCCCCTGACCGGTTCAATGACCATTCGCGTTGATGAGGATGATTCTGCTTCGACCTCCATCGATTCCACTTGCTTGGATTTGCACAATGTCCGATTAGAAGATTTCACGCTATTTTGCGAGTTCGCTGCCATCAATCTTCAACAGGCAACCCAACCCTGGAAGGACAATAGGACGATGCTGATGAATTTCCTGCTTAGTGGAAGCTGTCAGATTCCGCGATGTCGGATGAAACTGTTGGATGGAGGCAATATGGGTCGATGGCGGTGCAACATGACTGGCAGAGATTGGTGAGATTTCTCCGTTTTTCTTTTGGATCGGGCCTCCGATTAATCTAGGTTGTCCGTCAATCATGGCTGCAAGCTGCGAAACCACGATTTTGTTTGACGCTGACATCTCAGTAACTTTAGTAGCATCAAACATATGCCATTTCACTCGTCAGAGCTCATTTCCATTCCGAATTAATCAATTCATCCATTAATCCAAAAAGGAATTAATATCTGAAAGGTGTTATCCTGTTCTTGCTGTGGTGGTGTAAAGTCATGATGCTGTGTTTGAGACTATGTTTACTAGTTGAAGGACTGCTGAATGCGGGTTGCATGAAAAGAAGACTGTTCGATTAAAAAAAGACTGGTGTGAAGTAATTAATTCAGAAGGTGTGCGGCTCGATTAAGAAAAGATAGACCGCGTCATTTTTGCGAGGAAGACGAAGGATCGCAGGCGCTCTCAACGCACTGAGAACGGTGGGAAGGAAGGAATGATCGTGGCTTGGCTTTTTCAACATTTGTGGGTTGGAGTATAGTTATGATGAAAGGCGTTGATACCAGGTTGGACAAGCCTGAAGCTTGCGGTAGTAATGTCGTTGAAATTTTTGCTGAGGGAAGTCGATTCGAGCTTGAGGAGGTTTGTTGGGATCGTGTTGATGAAGATCAACATGGTTTGAAGGATTTTGATTGCTGGAATCAGGTCTAGGCTAAGTTATTAATGGCGCAAGGTGTAACAACCGTAATCTGACACAAAATTTAATTAAATTACAAGGTCAAATCGCGAAGGATTTTGATCGAGACAACGCGTCGTCGAGGTACAATGTTAGTATGCGTGACACATTTTTTTGTAATAGGGAGGGGCATTAGTGAAAATAAGTTTGAAACTTATTTTAGTTTTGAAGAGGTGCACCGGTTCAACCCCTCCTCCCGACACTTCTATTTTAACCCCTATGCGGCACGGGAAAAAAACCCGCAAACCCCTCCTCCCGATTTCGTTTTTCCGCAAGCCGCGTGCCCCGCCTCCGCTACCCTAGCGTGCACTCCGCCTCTCGCAGCTTTGCTGATGCCTGTTCCCCCTCCGATTCTCAGAGCCGACCCTTCTTCCTTCCTCTACGGGCGCCGGCGTGATCCCTTCTCCCTTCCTGTGCCGTAGGAGAGCGATTTCATCCCTTCCGGTGGAAATCAAGGGTGCAAAGGCAACGTTTTGGTTTAGGTGAGTTTAGTTCCTCACTTATCTCCATTTCTTCGTGGAAATCCTTCTAACTGGAAGTTGATTCTAACTATCTTCTCATTTTCCTCTTGCCCTAATTAGGGATCGGAGTACTAGATTCACCGCAAATCTGGAGTTGGTCGCGTTGTGAGCCTTAATCGCTCTCACGTAGAGGTACTACACTATGTTGGTCCTTCTTTTGTTTACCCTAGCCATTTTGAGATTCCTTTACTGATAACCCTAAAGGGAAAAATGTGTAATTTAGGCTTATCATGGATTGTAGATTTTTGGTGGCCTCGGGGCAAGGTTCTGGAAGTCCTCAGTAGTAAGATTTTCTTCGAAAAACAAATGTCACTGCGCCGAGTGTACGAGCGCCACAGCACCACTGTAAGGAAACCTAATCTCTGTTAGTTAGACGTATCAAGAAATTATTTTATGTACGCATGTGTAAGTTTTATACAAGCATCATAACCATGCCTAAAAATGAGTGGCGGTAGGAAAACAGTCACGAAATTAGTTGTAGGGTAACCCCCTTTGTTGGAACCCCACCTGTTTTAGGGATTTGGGCTAAGGTTCACTATTAGGGTTGCATAGATTGACCCACTTTGTATAGTCTAGGGTCATAAGTCTTCATTAGATTATAGGGTAGGTCAACAAGTCATATTGATCAGACCAATCCCTCAGAAGACTTAGAAGACTAAAGAAACCAGAACAAAGTAGAATTTTCTCTATTGAAGAAGGCGTTCGACGAACTCTGAAGTGAGATCGACGATCTTCGTTCTCAGTTCGACGATTTCAGAGTCTCTTCTCTGAACTGAGATCGACGAAAGATGAACTGAGCACAGTCAAAAGCCTAAAGGGTTGTGAGATCTCCCTTGAAATAGATCTTGTGGTGACAGATCACCTAAGCAAAAACCTAATTGGTGGCAGGACACCTGATCAAAAACCAGAGTGGATTCCTACCAGGGTGGTAGAAGAGTGGATGTACCCAAGTTTAGGGGAACTACTATAAATTTCTTGTGTCGTCTGTGATGCTAGCTTTTACTTATTGTGCTGTGTGCTGTAGTTTTCTTTTCTGCACTTCACCTTTTACACAGTAATATCACTATCTTAATTCCGCAAATTTAATTCTGTAAAAAGGTTTTAAAAGCTCTATTCACCCCCCCTCTAGAGCTAAGCTGATCTAACCCCTCAGGTGGTATTGTCATACCATCTTTATATTGGTATCAGAGGGTTGTTTCTTTGGTTTCACAGATTAATATTTGAACCAAGATCCTTGTTAGATTGTCTTCTCTCTAGTGTGTTGTTACAACATGACACAAAATAAGGATTATGCCAGCACCAGACCTCCAGTCTACAATTTAAATAAGTTTGCAATCTGGAAGACAAGAATCAAGTTTTATATGAACTCTATTGATGAAGATATTTTCAATTCAATTTTGACAGGACCTCCTCAACCTACAGCAGTGACTACAACAACAACAGACACACATGCAGTTCCACCACCTGAGTGGACTGATGCACAGAAGAAAGCCAAGATAGCTGATGCAAAAACTATGAATATACTGGCTCAAATCATGTCAGATGACATATTCCAAAAGGTGGCTGAATGCACTTCAGCAAAACAAATCTGGGACTCTAAACCAGATAGTGGCAGGCTCAGCAGATGAGATAAAGGACAGAAGATCTTTCCTAATATCTCAATATGAGAACTTCAAAAAGGAAGAATCAGAATCAGTGTCTGAGATGTATAACAAACTAAGTGTTATCATCAGTGAGCTAAAAACCCTGGATAACGACATCTCATTAACTGAGATAAATGATAAAAATATTAAGTAGAAATACAATCTGAGGAATCAGAAGAGGAATCTGAGTCAGAAGAGGATCATGTAATCTCTTCTTTTGATTTTAATTCTATTGATTTTAAAACTGAATTCAAAGCCTTATGTAATGATTTAATAAAATCTGAAAAAGAAATCAAGATATTTAGAGATAGACAAACTGAATTTGATAATCTATTTGCTGAAAATATTAAGCTTAAAGATGATTTAGTTTTAGCAAATGAACAAATCATTTCTCTTAAAACAGAACTATGTGAGGTCAAGCAACTTGAGAATCTCTCAATGTGAGAAGCCTTAAGCTGATGGACATCACAAGCACAGTCAATGCCAGACTAAATGACAAGCTGGACTTAGGTGCTTCATCAAGCTTATCCCTCATACTTAAGAAGAATATATTATCAACCCCCATAAAATTTGTATCAGATAAAGAAAAAAAGGTAATATATAATAATCAAACAACAGAAGCTTCTCACAAATTCAAAAATCAAAAGAGAAACAATAATAAAAATCAAAATCTGAATAAAAACAATGTTCAACCGATTTCGTCGATCTCAGATCGACGAAATGTGTATAGTTCGTCGAACCAAGATCGACGATCTATGAACGCTAACTATAGTAATAAAAATTCGTCTTACTGCGATTGACGAACTTTATATGGTTCTTCGAACAACGATCGACGAACGTGGGACACAGAAAATGAATATATTCATTCTCTGAGCAGAGATCGACGATCTCATCCCATTTCGTCGAACGCAGATCGACGAACTTATGATTATTCGTCGAACCCAGTCAGAGTTAACAAAAAATTCAATTCTTTTAGAAACTCTAATTTGACAAGACAACTTATTAATCCTTTTACCAGTTGGGAAATTTCACCTAGGAGATATCACCCATTAGGATATAAAAGCCAATCTGAATTTTCAACTATTTCCAGTTTTTCTTATCAGAAAAATAAAGGACCCAAGGTAACCTGGGTCAAGAACAACTAACTTCTGTTTATGCAGGTGTAGAGCTGTCCAGCTTTTAATCAACAATGGTACCTGGACAGTAGATGCTCCAAGCATATGACTGGCATCAAGGACAACTTAATTAATTACAAGCCCAAGCTAGGACCAAATATGATCTTTGGTGACTCCAATTGTGGACAGACTGAAGGCTTTGGAGAAGTCATGGTTGGGACAGTAACCTTCAAAAAGGTTGCATATGTAAGTGGAATAAAGCATAACCTCATCTTCATAAGTCAATTATGTGATGAAGGTTATCAGGTATCATTTAACTCAGGCTCTTGTATTATTTCTACTAAAGAAAACAAAACTGTTTTAATTGGAAATAAACAAGGCAACTTATATGTAGTAAATTTTTTATCAGCTGTTTCAGATATTTGTCTTTTTAATCAGGTTAGCAATCAAAATGATTTGTGCCATAAAAGACTAGGACATGTAAATCTGAAAAACAACCCTAAGCTATCTAGGGACAACCTTGTTAGAGGATTGCCTTCTTGTCCCTTCAAGAAGGAAGGTCTCTGTAGGGCTTGTCAATTAGGCAAGCAAACTAAATCCAGGTTTAAATCTGTAAATAAAAGTGATTCACCTAGGATCTTGTACTTGCTACATATGGACCTCTTTGGCCCTATTGCTGTACAAAGTCTAGGAGGGAAATCTTATACTCTAGTTATTGTAGATGACTTCTCAAGATTCACTTAGGTGTTCTTTCTGAGATCTATGTCAGATAACTTCAAGGTTCTTACAGATTTTCTCAAGACCATACAGATTGAGTACTTTACTCCAGTTGCATTGATCAGAAGTGATCATGGTAATGAGTTTGAGTCTTTTCTTATGCAAGAGTTCTGTGAGAAGGAAGGTATCAGACACTGTTTCTCAGCTCCTAGAACTCCTCAACAAAATGAGGTAGCTGAAAGGAAGAATAGAACCCTAATTGAAGCTGCAGACACATTACTTGCAGTTGCTTATATGCCCCTCTCCTTTTGGGCAGAGGTTATGAGCACAACAAACTATGTACTGAACAGAAGTTCAATACATAAACTTAAGAATAAGACTCCCTATGAATTGCTTAAAGGGAAGAAACCTAAAATCACTTATTTTAAAGTATTTGGTTGTATATGTTATATTCACAATAACAACAAAAAACATATTAGAAAGTTTGAAGCTAAAGCTGCAGAGAGAATTTTTCTAGGATATTCCCAAATCAACAAAACTTATAGGGTTTTTAATAAATTCACTTTAAAATTGAGGAATCAGTCTATGTGACTTTTGATGAAGCTAACATGTATTACAAGGAGAAAGAAATTTCTACCAGTAGCTCATTGCAGGTACCTCACTTGTGTGAGAGATTGGATGATATAAACCTCACCCAAGAGGTTCCATCTAATTCCTCTCCATAAGCTGTTGAAGATGATAGTGAAGAAGATAGCTTGGATGTTGCTGACAATCTCCAAACAGCTAACCTAATTCCACAAGAGGAATTAATCCCACAAGCTATTACTCAAACTCATCCCACTGATCTTGTCACACTTAGAGATCATCCCATATCTCAAGTGATTAGAGACATATCATCTGGTGTGCAAACAAGACATCAACTCAACCCTGACTTGATGTTTGTTTGTTTCCTTTCTCAACTTGAGCCCCATTCCATCAAAGATGCAGAGCAAGATCCCCACTGTATCATTGCAATGCAAGAGGAGCTCAATCAATTTGAGAGATGTAGAGTTTGTGATTTGGTTCCTAGGCCCAAAGACTATCCAGTCATTGGAACCAAATGAGTGTTTAGAAATAAATTGGATGTTGATGGCAACATTATAAGGAACAAGGCAAGACTAGTGACTCAAGGCTACTCACAGGAGGAAGGAATTGATAATGACCAGACCTTTGCTCCAGTGGCAAGGCTTGAAGCCATAAGAATTTTCTTAGCTTATGCTGCTACAAGAGGTTCAAAGTCTATCAGATGGATGTAAAGAGTGCTTTCCTCAATGGTGAACTAAAAAAAGAAGTATATGTGGAGCAACCACCAGGTTTTATCTCTCCAACTCACCATTCCTATGTCTTTAGATTGCATAAAGCTCTCTATGGTTTAAAGCAAACTCCAAGAGCTTGGTATGAAACCTTAGCTAGCTTTCTGTTAGAGCATAAATTTTTTAGAGGCATTGTAGATATGACCCTTTTCATTAGACATCATAAAGATAAAATTTTGTTAGTTCAAATCTATGTAAATGATATAATATTTGGCTCAACTGATCCCAAACTATGCAAAAGGTTTTCTGACCTTATGCATTCAAAGTTTGAGATGAGTAGCATGAGTGAACTTTCATATTTTCTTGATCTCCAAGTGAAACAATCACATGATGGTATCTTCATCTCCCAATCTAAATATGTTAAGGAGCTTATTAAAAGATTTGGGATGTGTGATGCCTCAATAATGAAGACACCCATGACTGCAAATGCTGTGATAGATTCTGATGAACATGAAAAATCTGTTGATCAGAAAATTTATAGGGTCATTGTTGGGTCTTTATTATATCTCACAGCAAGTAGGCAAGACATCATGTTTGCTACATGCATTTGTGCTAGGTTTCAGGTGAACCCTAAAGAATCTCAATATATTTTGCTAAAAAGGATTTTGAGATATATAAAGGGTTGCACAAATCTAGGACTTTTATATCCATCAGAGTCAGAATTTGACTTAACTGGATTCTCAGATGCTGACTATGCTGGATGTAGAGTGGACAGAAAAAGCACATCAGGAATATGTCAGTTTCTTGGTGATAGGCTAGTGTCCTGGTTCTGTAAGAAGCAAACTTCTGTGCCACTTCAACTGCAGAAGCAGAATATATAGCTGCTGGCAGTTGTTGCTCACAGATTTTGTGGATTCAGAATCAACTACTGGATTATGGATACAACCTAAATAATTCAACTATATATTGTGATAGTACTAGTGCAATTTCTATTGCACAGAATCCAATGCATCATAGTAGAACTAAGCTTATAGATGTAAGACATTATTTCATTAGGGAGTGTGTTGACAAAAAGAAAATTAATCTCACCTTCATCTCTACTGATATGCAAAGGGCAGATATCTTCACCAAACCCTTGGATGAGAAGAAACATTTGTTCTTTATGAATCAACTAGGTATGATGAATGGAGATGAATTAATTTAACTTTCTGTCTAAGGTCGAAGAATTTGACACAATTCGTCAAACGGAGATCGACGAACTGAGAAAAGTTCTTGAGACAATTCGTCGACCAGAGATCGACGAACTCTCTGTATGTGAAGTTCTATTCGTCGACCGGAGATCGACGATATTACTTCAGAAAATTTTCGTCGACCTGAGGACGACGAAATATTTTCCCTTCTTCAGACTGAGATCAACGAACTCTTTTGACAATAAAAAAATTTTGTCGAGGACGGAGTTTGTCGCTTCATATTCTGAAAAACCTTATATCTAGGTTTTCTTCGAGCTCCATCTCGCGCTTTTTGTTCCCTTTGCACTTGATCTCCTCTGTTTTCCTTTTGCAGGCGATCATGACGATTCCGGCGAGCACCCTTGCAGCGATGAAGTTCGATACAGGATTTGACATCGACTTCGAGTCATTCCAGCATTCAGATCAAATTTTTCTGGACATTCTGAAATTATTCGAAGAACAACAGTTGAAGAACTTTATGACAACAAGAATAAAGATTGCTGCCACAGAAATCCGGGAATGGGTGTTCACCTCCTCCACACCAGATGCCGACACAATGACAGGAACGATATCCGGTAACCAAGTTTCTCTCACCCCCGCCGTTTTATCTGAAATATTTGGATTAGTGAATGAAGAAGAAGATTTGGAAATAGATAGCACTGAATTTGATGAAATGCTGATTAAAATGGGTCATACTGGAGAAAACCCTAACAAGCATTTGAAGAAAAATTTATCTTCTGCATATAAATTTTTAGCTGATGTTGTTGGTAAAGTACTGCTGGGCAAACATACTGCCCATAACTATATCACTAGGCAACAATTTCTAGTGATGTGTGCAGTGGTAAACAGGAAGCAAGTGAACTGGGCTAAGATATTGTTTGATTTGATAAAAAAGAAAAACAGTAAGAAAGAGGTATGCTTTGGAAGGATTCTAGGAATCTTCCTTCAGGAGAAGGCTAATGAATCCATAGTCTCCTAGACTATATTCATCAATGCCTCCAAAAGGCTCAAATGTGCCTTATTTGGAAGATGGGAGAGGAATATCCCAAAGCCATCTAAGGCTTCTTCCTCTTCCTCCAGGGCATCTGAGGATACCAGAGCTGTAACAGCTGCTCCGCTCCCCCACCCCCAGAAGATGTCTCCTCCATCACAATTCCATTCCCTCCATCTCATCAACCTACACCTCCTCAAGTTCAACTTCCTTCAACAACCCTCCAACAACCTTCCCCATCCCCAGTTCATACTCCAACTCCTCCACTTCAATCTCCTGAACACCAACCAACTCCACCCCAATCTCCAGTGCATGCAACAACACCTCATACTCCAGCGCATGCCACTCCTCCTCAATCCTCTCTTCCTCAATATCTAGATGACATACCCCTCCACAATATCTCATCCATACCATCTTTTCATCTACTGTCATCCCCTCTCAATTCCCCATCATCCCATGATGAGCCCATGACAGACATCAATCCTTCTGCATCAACCCAGAGACCTTCTGAGCTTATGCTAAGGGATTCCATTCCCTCTCTGCTTGAAATCATCACTCCTCTACTCAAACAGCTCATAGGCTCATAGCAGAGGCCATTAAATCTCTTGCTGAATCCATCTCAACCCTCTCTGCTCTTATGTCTACTGCCCCTACTGTCCCTTCTTCTGAGGGCCTGGCTTCAGGACCCTCTAAAACCAGGCAGGGGGAGATATCCTGTGAAGAAGCTCCAGTGTCTCCTCCAGCAGCAGCAATAACAGAAGCAGCAATAGTTTTGCAGATTGTTGAGTTACCAGTAACAGATGTACAGATGATTACAGAGGCTGAATCAGTTGATTTTGATATGTTGAGTGCAGATGAGCAAGTTCCTCTCCCAGAGATTTGGACTGTTGGTGATTGTTGTATCAATCCCACAGTAGATATCTTTGATTTATTGGATTCTTTTAATAAAGTTTACTTCAATTATCTTCCTCCAGCAATTTGTTCAGAGTCATCTTTGGCTATTGTTTGTTACACTGCACCAATAAGTCCTGAAGTTGTTAAACAACTAAAGACAAGTTTTGCAGATCCTGTTATATCAGTTACTGAGGAAACTTGCAGTCCTCCTCCTCGCATGTGGGCTGAGTCTCCAATGCCAGACCTGGATATATTCCTGTTTGCTGATCTAGAAGAAGAAAATGATCAGATGGTCACTGATATTTTTGCTCCACCAGAGATTGCAGTACCTCAAGCACTTCCTCAACCTGAGAAGCAGATTTCAGAGGAAACCTTGAAAGAAATGGATGTAATGTATGACAATCCTCAAGGATCTTCTGATGATGATGTTGATGAAGAAGAATCTGATGAATCTGATGATCCCCAAGCTAAAAAGAAGGTTGCAAAGAAGAGGAAAGTTGTTCCAAAGGCTGCTCCTAAGCCAAATCCCACCCATGATACTCCATACTACATCTTGAATAACATTACTCCATACCAAGGGATGCCACAGTGGATGTGGTTATCTAAAAATGAGCAGAAAGAAAGAAAGAAGAGAAGGAGGTTCAGGTCTCCTCCTGAGAAGTTCAGGAAGGACTCACCTCCTCCTCCTCTTGCTGCAGGTGCCTCAGGAAATATTGCACCTAGGTCAACCTCTTCCCAGCAATCAAAGTCTTATGCCCCTCACAGTCAAGAAAGATCCTCTAGATCTTATTCTAGAGGTGACTACTCCAGTGGGAGAGGAAGACAACACCAAGACAGATATGCGGAAATGTATAATGAATGTAGACCACCAAGCTCTTATTTTGCTGGAAAATCTACAAAGAATTATCCTTCTACAAACTTTCAGCAATAGTCTACAATGTACAGGAAAACTCAAAGATCTGTTCAGGATGTTTCAAAAGCTGACCCAGGGAGACCTCCATCTCCAGTATATGAACCCGAGTTAGATTCTAACTTTAGAATTACAAGATTCCATGAGATTATAAGGGTATCACAGATGAATAAAGCAAGGAAAGAAGGAGCTGATCCCTCTCAGTTTACTACCATGTCTACATATAGACAAAAGGAGCTTGAAAAATTTGAGGTAGATAAACAACTTTTTGATCCTAATGCTTACATGCAGGTACATCCAGAAGCTGTTGTTCCAAGAGCTTCAACTATAGCACTTCTTGGAGCTCAAGACCTGAAAATGTCGAAGCTTGAAGCAGAAGATCCTTTCAGGAAAATTATGTTTACTAAATCTTCTTCTGCTCCTCCTTCTGACGGTTCTTAGAACAATTTTCATTCTCTGTGTATATACAGTTATATCTGCTGAATTTTCTGTTAATTCTGTCAGATATCTGTTGTGTTTTATGTTTGTATTTTCTTTGTTTTATGCATTGAACATAGTGATCTCACCCAAATAGGGGGAGATTGTTGGAACCCCACCTGTTTTAGGGATTTGGGCTAAGGTTCACTATTAGGGTTGCATTGATTTACCTACTTTGTATAGTCTAGGGTCATAGGTCTTCATTAGATTATAGGGTAGGTCAACAAGTCATATTGATCAGACCAATTCCTCAGAAGACTTAGAAGACTGAAGAAACCAGAACAAAGCAGAATTTTCTCTATTGAAGAAGTCGTTCGACGAACTCTGAAGTGAGATCGACAATCTTCGTACTCAGTTCGACGATCTCAGAGTCTCTTCTCTGAACTGAGATCGACGAAAGATGAACTGAGCTCGACGAACTCTGATCTTCTATCAGGATTGAGTTCGACGTTCTTCTATCTCAGTTCGACGAACTTGGAGCCCAGAATGGAAAGTAACAATTCATTTCAGAGTTCTCAAGGCTCAGCTCGATGAAATCTGTCCCGAGCCTGACTTAGAGTTTTTCTTGATTTCTGTCCTTACTTTCTATATTATTTAGCAATAATATTCCTGAGTAATTAATGCTCATATTCCCTTGAATATAGCCGTTATTGACAGCATTAATTATGGTCTTCATCAGGTTAATTACTTGTTTATTTTATTAGGGACAGTTGGGGAAACTCATTTAAGACAGATATTTCAGCTGTTTTATTCTCCAGATCTTTCAACATTTAATGCAGGAATTCAAATTTCAAAGGAGAATAATTGACTGCAGAATATAAAAGAGATTTTCTCTTTTCAGACGGCCAGACACCAAGCCAGACATTAGAAGTAGTAGTAGGGTGACAGAATTGAGAATACACAAGAGACTGAGAACATTTCTTCATCATCAGTTTTGCATCTCCAAAGGGTTTCAAGAGACAACCATCACCATTAGTCTAAAGCTTTCTGGAGATCATTCTCAAGAAGACCTACACACCCTGCAAAGCTTCCATCTTCCTGATCAAATTTCTATCTCAGGAGGAGCTTTGATATCATCAAGAAAAATCCACTAGTCTTCTCAGTTGTTTGAGAAAGAGAAGAACTCCATATTGTTTTTGTTTTATTCTCACCCACTGTATAAAGGTTTCTTAACTCCCTTCAAAAGTTATTCACCTTAGTTGCAAGTCTCCTGATCAAAAGACTTGATTTGATTTTTGGGCACCTGATCAAAAGCCTAAAGGGTTGTGAGATCTCCCTTGGAATAGATCTTGTGGTGACAGGTCACCTGAGCAAAAACCTGATTGGTGGCAGGGCACCTGATCAAAAATCTGAGTGGATTTTTATCAGGGTGGTAGAAGAGTGGATGTACCCAAGTTTAGGGGAACCACTATAAATTTCTTGTGTCGTCTGTGATGCTAGCTTTTACTTATTGTGCTGTGTGCTGTAGTTTTCTTTTCTGCACTTCACCTTTTACACATAGTAATATCACTATCTTAATTCCGCAAATTTAATTCTATAAAAAGGTTTTAAAAGCTCTATTCACCCCCCCTAGAGCTAAGCTGATCTAACCCCTCAGGTGGATTGCCATACCATCTTTTAATTGGTATCAGAGGGTTGTTTCTTTGGTTTCACAGATTAACATCTGAACCAAGATCCTTGTTAGATTGTCTTCTCTCTAGTGTGTTGTTGCAGCATGACACAGAATAAGGATTATGCCAGCACCAGACCTCAAGTCTGCAACTTAAATAAGTTTGCAATCTGGAAGACAAGAATCAAGTTTTATATGAACTCTATTGATGAGGATATTTTCAATTCAATTTTGACAGGACATCCTCAACCTACAGCAGTGACTACAACAACAACTCACACACATGTAGTTCCACCACCCGACCCGAGTGGACTGATGTACAAGATAGAAAAGCCAAGATAGCTGATGCAAAAGCTATGAATATACTGAGCTCAAATCAATGTCAGATGACATATTCCAAAAGGTGGCTGAATGCACTTCAGCAAAACAAATCTGGGACTCTCTAAACCAAATGGTGGCAGGCTCAGCAGATGAGAGAAAGGACAGAAGATCTCTCCTAATCTCTCAATATGAGAACTTCAAAAAGAAGAATCAGAATTAGTGACTGAGATTATAACAGACTAAGTGTTATCATCCAGTGAGCTAAAAACCCTGGATAAAGACATCTCATTAACTGAGATAAATGATAAAATTCTAATGTGCTTCCCCAACACTTGGGATTCCAGGATATGGCCAATCAAGGAGGCCAGAAGTTTAAAATGAGATTTTCACTGAATCTCTCCTTGGCAAGCTCAAGTCTTATGAGCAGTTGATCAAATCTAGAGAGGCTGCTGAACGTAAGACCTCCACATCCTCAAGGAAGGAGCACAGCATAGCCTTCAAGGCTAATGAAGAGTCAGAAGTCCTTCCTGCCAATGAAGAGCTGATGAGCTTGCTGGCCCAAAGGTTCTACAAACTGACTAAGAAAGACTTCAGGAGAAGGTTATCCAAAAATGATGACAAACCAAGATATGACAAGACTCCTATAAAGGAGGATTGTATGCTTTGGATGCAGAAAGCCTGAGCACATTCTACCTGAATGCCCAGAAGCTCAGAAAAGAGACAGAAGAAAAGAGAAGGAAAACAAGAAGAATTCAAGCAGGCACTCAAGAAAACACTCCTCCAGCAAACATAAAAGAAAGGAGAAAGGTTTCATTGCTGAATCCTGGAGTGATGATGATGATGAAGAGTCTTCATCTTCCAGCTCCAGTGAAGATGAAGAAGAAGCAAGGCAAGGGAAGCCTGCCTCATGACAATCAATGCCTCATGCAGCAGTCTTGATGCTGAAGATCAAGTAGAAATACAATCTGAGGAATCCGAAGAGGAATCTGAGTCAGAAGAGGATCAGATAATCTCTTCTTTTGATTTTAATTCTATTGATTTTAAAACTGAAAAAGAAATCAAGATACTTAGAGATAGACAAACTGAATTTGATAATCTATTTGCTGAAAACATTAAGCTTAAAGATGATTTAGTTTTAGCAAATGAACAAATCATTTCTCTTAAAACAAAACTATGTGAGACCAAGCAACTTGAGAAATCTCTCAATGGGAGAAACCTTAAGCTGATGGACATCACAAACACAGTCAATGCCAGACTAAATGACAAGCTGGGCTTAGGTGCTTCATCAAGCTTACCCCCATACTAAGAAGAATATATTATCAACCCCATAAAATTTGTATCAGATAAAGAAAAAGAGGTAATATATAATAATCAAACAATAGAAGCTTCTCACAAATCCAAAAATCAAAAGAGAAACAACAATAAAAATAAAAATCTGAATAAAAACAATGTTCAACAGATTTCGTCGAACTCAGATCGACGAAATGTATATAGTTCGTCGAACCAAGATCAATGATCTATGAACGCTAACTATAGTTAAAAATTCGTCTTACTGCGATCGACGAACTTTATATGGTTCTTCGAGCAACGATCGACTAACGTGGGACACAGAAAATGAATATATTCATTCTCTGAGCAGAGATAGACGATCTCATCCCATTTCGTCGAACGCAGATCGACGAACTTATGATTATTCGTCGAACCCAGTCAGAGTTAACAAAAAATTTATAATTCTTTTAGAAACTCTAATCTGAAAGGACAATTTATTAATCCTTTTACCAATTGGGAAATTCCACTTAGGAGATATCACCCATTAGGATATAAAAGTCAACCTGAATTTTCAACTATTTCCAGTTTTTTTTATCAGAAAAATAAAGGACCCAAGGTAACCTGGGTCAAGAACAACTAACTTCTGTTTATGCAGGTGAAGAGCTTTCCAACTTTTAATCAACAATGATATCTGGATAGTGGATGCTCCAAACATATGACTGGCAGCAAGGACAACTTAATTAATTACAAGTCCAAGCTGGGACCAAAGGTGATCTTTGGTGACTCCAATTGTGGCCAGACTGAAGGCTTTGGAGAAGTCATGTTGGGCAGTAACCTTCAAAAAGGTTGCATATGTAAGTGGACTAAAGCATAACCTCATCTTCATAAGTTAATTATGTGATTAAGGTTATCAGGTATCATTTAACTCAAGCTCTTGTATTATTTCTACTAAAGAAAACAAAACTGTTTTAATTGAAAATAGACAAGACAACATATATGTAGTAAATTTTCTATCAGCTGTTTCAGATATTTGTCTTTTTAATCAGGTTAGCAATCAAAATGATTTGTGTCATAAAAGAGTAGGACATGTAAATCTGAAAAATATTGCTAAGCTATCTAGGGATAACCTTGTTAGAGGATTGTCTTCTGGTCCCTTTAAGAAAGAAGGTCTCTGCGGGAATTGTCAATTAGGCAAGCAAACTAAATCCAGGTTTAAATCTGTAAATAAAAGTGATTCACCTAGGATCTTGTACTTGCTACATATGAACCTCTTTGGCTCTATTGTTGTACAAAGCCTAGGGGGAAATCTTATACTCTAGTTATTGTAGATGACTGCTCAAAATTCACTTGGTGTTTTTTTCATGAGATCTAAGTCAGATAACTTCAAGGTTATTACAGATTTTCTCAAGACCATACAGATTGAGTACTTTACTCCAGTTGCATTGATCAGAAGTGATCATGGTACTGAGTTTGAGTCTTTTCTTATGCAAGAGTTATGTGAGAAGGAAGGTATCAGACACTGCTTCTCAGCTCCTAGAACTTCTCAACAAAAAGAGGTAGCTGAAAGGAAGAATAGAACCCTAATTAAAGTTGCAGACACATTACTTGCAGATGCTTACATTCCCCTCTTCTTTTGGGCAGAGGCTGTGAGCACAACAAACTACATAAACTTAAGAATAAGACTTCCTATGAATTGCTTAAAGGGAAGAAACCTAAAATCACTTATTTTAAAGTATTTGGTGTTATATGTTATATTCACAATAACAACAAGAAACATATTAGAAAGTTTGAAGCTAAAGCTGCAGAGAGAATTTTTCAAGGATATTCCCAAGTCAGCAATACTTATAGGATTTTTAATAAATCCACTTTAAAAATTGAGGAATCAGTCCATGTGATTTTTGATGAAGCTGATATGTATTATAAGGAGAAAGAAATTTCTACCAGTAGCTCATTGCAGGTACCTCACTTGTGTGAGACCTCTCTTTGTAGCAGGCCATTTCTGGACTTTTGTTGATTGGTGCTACAACCCCATCCTGTTCTGTCAACGATGGCACCGCCACCACACTAGGCCCTTTCCCACCTAATCGGTCGCTTCATCGAAATGGCCTCTTTTTCACTGCAAAAATTCATACTCGCTACATACAAGTTCGCTCTAAAGGAACTCTGCGCTAAGTTATCAGTGCGAAGATGATGACCCCGAAATCATAGACTTGGATTCACTTAGCTTGCCGACGACCC